>CM075653.1:88842638-89467638 GCA_037953625.1 Crotalaria pallida
TACTATGAGTCGAATAACCTAGAAATATCCCATCATCCGCTTTTGGATCAAATTTACCCAAAACATGTTTTCCATTATTTAAAATAAAACATTTACTTCCAAAAACATGAAAATAGGATATATTAGGTTTTCGGCCTTTAAAAAGCTCATAGGGGGTTTTCTTAAGAGAGGGCCTAATCATAATCCTATTTAGCACATGACAAGCGGTGCTCACCGCATCGGCCCAAAAATATTTTGGAACTTTACTATCGCTCAACATAGTCCTAGCTAATTCTACTAAGACTCTATTCTTCCGCTCAACAACTCCATTTTGTTGAGGAGTTCTAGGAGCAGAAAATTGATGTTCAACACCAAATTTTTCACAAAATCTATCAAATGCATGATTCTCAAATTCTCCACCATGATCGGTACGAATAGCAACTATACTATGATTGACTTTGTTTTGAATTTGTTTGGCAAAAGTTTTGAAACGAGAAAAAGTTTGATCTTTTGATGGCAAAAAGAAAGTCCATGTAAAACGTGAGTAGTCATCCACAATTACAAGTCCATAGTAATTACCTCCAAAGCTCATTGTTTGTGAAGGACCAAATAAATCCATATGTAAGAGTTCTAACACCCTTGTAGAGGAACTCTCCTTTTTAGAAGGAAAAGTTGTTTTAGTTTGTTTACATTTCTTACAAGGGGTGCAAACTCCATCTATTTTAAAATTGAGCTTCGGAAGGCCAATTACTAAGTCCTTGGATAAAACTTTGTTTAATTGACCCAAGTGGACATGAGCTACTCTTCTATGCCATAGCCAAACATCATTATCTTTATTTAGAAAACATTTTGAAAACAAAGATGTAATATCATTCAAGTCAATCAAGTAAGTGTTATTCATCCGATTCCCAACAAACTTAATGGTTTGATCACACTCACTTCTAATAATGCAATGGTTAGAGGTAAAACTTACACTATTACCAATATCACACAATTGACTAATGCTAAGAAGATTATGCTCTAAACCTTCAACATACAACACATTGTCAATTATAACATTGGAAGAGTTTCCGATTTTACCTATACCAAGTATTCTTCCACGATTGTTATCACCATATGTAACATGACCTTTATCTCTTGGTGTAAGCTCGATGAAGTGTCTCTTGTCTCCCGTCATGTGCCTTGAACAACCGCTGTCCAAATACCAACGATCATCTCTCGTTCTAAGGCACACCTACAAAAACAAGTTAATTGGAAGACTTAGGTACCCAAACAATTTTGGGTCCTTGTGGGTTAGTTTCTGGTTTTTGTCCCTTAACAATCCAAATAAATTCCTTATTGGGAACACCATAATTTTTAATATTACAAAATTTTGAAACATGACCAAAGATGCCACAATAGAAACATGTTGGTTTTCTAGAAAAATTCACCTTTGAAAAATTTCCAAATTTTCTATATGACTTCTTCTTTGGTTTGATGTATCCCAAACCTGTTCTATTTGCATTGTCTCGTTGACTAGAGAGCAAATCATTTAAATCTCTTTTTCCTTTTGCAAAGGTAGCAAGTTTTTCTTTCAAATCATGTAATTCAATTTCATAAGTCTTGCACCTCTTACAATCGGAATTCACAACATTTGAAACACAATGATCACATGATGCATTAGAGTATATAAGTTCCAAAGTCTCATTTTGAAGTACAAGCTCATCTATATGTTTTTGCATTTCCAAAATCTTTTCATTGTACTTCAAAATTGCTTTCTTAGCCTCAATATTGATTTTAGCTAATTTTTTTAAGTTCGGCATGCATATCAATATAGGCGTTATAAAGAGCATCATATGAAGGGGAAGAGCAAGATTCATTATCCGAATCTACATCAGAGTTAGTTTTAGGATGTACCTCCTTTGAGCTTGAAAGCTCAAGAGACGTGTCGCTTGTGGAAGCTTCAATGTCATCCTTAGCCATTAGACACAAATTTGCCGATTCTTCTTCCTCCGAAGTGCTAGAAGTAGTATCATCTTCGGGTTCGTCCCAAACAATGTAGGCTTTCTTAGCCTTGTGATTGTTGGACCTCTTCTTATCACCATCAGACTTTTTAGGCTTTTGAGGACAATGATACTTGATGTGACCCGCTTTCCCACATGTATGACAAATTATCTTGTCTCTCGGGGTTTTTGACCTTTGTGGATTTTCCTTACTATCCCTTGAATTGAACCTTCTTGTGTTTCCTTTCTTTTTGAAGAATTTTCTGAATTTCTTCACAATGAATGCAAGTGACTCATCATCTAAATCGGAATCCGTGTCATCATCCAAGGAAGAATCATTAGTAGTATCAATACTTTTTGATGATGAAGCCTTTAATGCGATACTCTTCTTCTTCTTGTCGAATTCCTCATTTGAAGTTAAGCGTCCTAGCTCCATCTCATGCTCTTGTAACTTACCAAACAAAGTAGCAAGATCCATGGTATCCAAGTTCTTTGATTCAATAATTGCCGTGACCTTGGGTTGCCAATTTCTGTCCAAACACCTCAAAACTTTGTTAGTAAGTTCTCCCGGTAAGAAGGCCTTACCAAGAGCAAGCAAGTGATTAATAATATGAGTAAATCTCTTTTGCAAATCATTAATACTTTCATTAGACAACATTTGAAATAACTCATATTCACGCATCAAGACATTCAACCTAGCTCTCCTAACTTCACTAGTTCCCTCGTGAGTCACTTGTAAAGTGTCCCACATTTCCTTTGCACTAGAGCATTGGGATACCCTAAAGAACTCATCATAGGACAAAGCGGACGTAATGATATTCTTAGCCTTGTGATCTAATTGGATCTTTTTCTTATCATCTTCGGTCCACTTGTCCTCGGGGGTTAACATTTGAACATCCTCAACTAGAGTATAGGGAATGTGAGGACCTTTCTCAACAGTTTTCCAAATCTCGTTATCGATAGCTTGAATGAAAATTTTCATCCTTACTTTCCAGTAAGCATATCCCTCACCTCCAAATAGTGGGGGACGATTTATAGCAGCACCTTCTCCTCCAAAAGGATTTTGAGAACCCATGGTTTCCAATGGATCTTTTCGAAAAAGTTTTTAAACTCGGTTTATTCGACCGAGCTCTGATACCACTTGTTGGAAACCAACAAGCGGGTAAAATGCCTTCTAGAGGGGGGGTGAATAGAAGAATCAAGCTACGATACCCGGTTTTTTTTAAAGTAATCAAAACAGATCAAAAGTAGTCAGATTTAACTAATCTACTCGAGTAAATTGCAGGCTACTCGAGTAGACCTGAAAATTTGAAAAACCTTAATCGAGTACTACTCGATTAAACACTGAAAAACACAGAAAATTCAGAAATCAATTCTAATCAAATCTAAACCAAAAAATCAATGAATCAAAATAAGAATATACAGAAAATCAATTACCCATCAATTAATGAATTAATAAAGAATACGTAATTGAAATTCACAAATCCTATTCACAATTGATTTTAAGTTTTTGTTGATTTTAAGAACGAAAGAATACGTAAAAGCTCAAAATAAAGAACACATGATTTTAGCCTGGTTCACTCATCTAAATATGAGCTACATCCAGTCCACCCTCTCTGATTTGGGTGATTTGCTACACTATGAACAAAAGAATTAGATTACAAGAATGTGTTAAGATCCTCTCCTCTCTCTTGATCCTAACCCTTGTTAATTGATGTACCAAACCAATTAACTCTACCCAATTCTTGTCCAATAATTCAATTTGTTCCTTCTTCTTTGATTGAATCACGATCAATCCTTTTGAGCTTCTAGCAACTTTGATCAAATTGCTAAGAGTCTTGCTCCAACCCTTTTCTTCAAAGTCTTCAAAGAAAACTTCACTTTGTTGAATCTTGAGAGAAGTAACCTTGTCATTACTAGATGATTCAACCACAATAGAATGCTAAAAAAAAAAACTATGAATCTTCAATATGAGAATGAAAAGAATGAATAATGTTCTCAAATTAAGATTCACATGAACATTGATAGAGAGATGTTTTTGGAAAGATTATTTGCTCAAGAATGTTGTGAAAATATGAGAAAAATGCTTTTCAAAATTTAGAGTTCGTAACCTTTGAAAAGATGTAAATGAAATCTTTTTAAAGTTCAGTTTTAACAGACTTTACTCGAGTAGACGAGTCCCTTAATCGAGTACTACTCGATTACTCGAGTACTTAATCGAGTAAACACTGCTAAAAAACTGATAAAAACTTTTTCAATTAAATTCCATTTTTCACCTAATTAATTTGGAAAAGTCTTGAGCTATTTTTCTCTATCAAAGCAATCTCAATTTGTAAACATAATCAATCTTTAAATTCCAATTGAGATTACTAAACTAATCTACCACCCACTTTCATATAAAACAAAATTAAAACAATTACAATATATATATAAGAATGAAATGATAGAATAGTCCTTGAATCTTTGTTGTTGTAGGTAATCTATATCTTGTTGTCTTCATCAAAACATATAATTGAAAGCTTGCATTGCCTTGCCTCTTCACGATTTAAAACGTTTTTAAGCAACAAATAGAAATGATATTATATGAATATTGAAAACATATTATACACGAGATTGATTTGAAAGAACATTACATGAAAAACCACAATCCTCGTGTGATAAATATTAAAACTTGAAATTAGTTTTTATCCACGAAAATACGATTTAAAACAATTTAAATATGCGGAAAATAAAAGATAAGGGATAGAGAAATTGTACGCAGAAGATTTTTATCCTGGTTCGGCAAACCCAGCCTACTCCAGTCCCCAAGCGACTCGCTTGAGCTTTTTCACTAAGCCAAGACGCAACCGCGTCCCCGATTACATCCAGAGCGCCCCACAAGCTACTAGGAATCCCACCGTTCGCAAGGGACCTCGAAACTCAAATAGCCTAACTACTAGGAATCCCACCGTTCGTATAGAGCTACCCAAAACAACAAGGGTTATCTCACCCTATGAACGCGACACACGTTCAAACCTAAGGGAAAACACTCCTTAAACACTAAGGTTGTCACACCCCTTACAATGATAAGAATATGCACGAAGGAATTTGTGCAACTAACAATATGCTCTCTAACTAGAGCGGATACAACAATAAAAGACCTATGACAATATTAATAATCTAAAGCAAAACTTAAAGCTATAGACTTATGATGATGATGATGATGAACTTTTTCTTCTAAAAGATATTAAAAAAAAAAGAGAATGAGAAGAAGAAGAAGCTCTTCAATTTCAAAAATGAAAGAAAGTTTTAAAGAGAGAAGAAGAAGCTGCCATACAATCAATTCGTGATCCTCCAAAAATGGAAACAAATCATTCTGGGAATCAGATTGATTTCAGCACGTTTTTTTTTAAATTTGAATTAAAATAATCGATTACTTTGGTCAGGCTAATCGATTACAAGCTCTCAGGTTTTTCACAAAAGTTGCAGCATTAACATATAATCGATTACTAGTTTCTGATAATCGATTACTTACTCCCAAATGACCAGTTCAAGGAAGTAATCCATTATAGGAACCTAAATAATCCATTACAAGCTCTCTGGTTACAAGTTGCATTAAGTAATCGATTATGCCAGAAGGGTTAATCGATTACTCCAAATAAAAATTGGATTTTCATGAAAAAGTTGTAACCAGGTTTTCACAAAACATTTTTCACAAGAGATATCCTGGAGCAAGAGCAAAAGTTTTATAAAAAAATGCTTCTTCTACGATTTTCAAAATAAAACATAATCATCATCACATAGACTATAATTCTAAGTGCTTTAAGAAAATTAATTTTCCTTACAAAGACTTCTAAGCCTAAGGCTAGATCTACAACTAAGCAAGCCTTTGCAATCTTCCTTTGTACCTGAACCTGTTAAGCATAAATTCATTATTTGTTGTGTTGTGTCATCATCAAAACATTGAGAGAGAAACACATGTGTTTCACCACTCAGTTTCAACAGAAAGTATGAACGACAATAAGAAGAGGAAGAGTTGAATGTAAGATAAAGGCGATGGATGGAGTTTCTTAAAGATTATGGCTTTGAGCTCCATCCTGGCATAGCAAACGTAGTTGTAGACAATTTTAGTTGATAGGCTATTCTTGTGAGCTCAATGATGGTTAAGGAGGTTATCCTGATCGAGGAATTCAGAGACCTAGCTAAGTCTGGTAACCCAAGAGGAACCCTCTAGTATTAGATTGGGAATGTTGCCAATCACCAACGAATTCCTGAATCGGATTCGTGAATTACCACCAGAAGATGAAGAGAAGAAAGAGAAATTGACTTTTGAGGAAAAGGAGTTAGATCTCTATGAAGAAACGAATGAGATTTAATCTTTGAAATTAAAGTCAGGGATTATGGATATTAGAAAATATATTATTGAAGTAAGGGATTTAGGAAGTGTTGTCTAGGACAACCTAGAGGAGAGATCCAAAGGCATGAACTTCAAGAATAGATTATGTTCGAACCCAAGTTAGCTATCAACTATCAAGGAATAAGGAATTTCTCGATGTTGGTAAGCATGTATGAGGACTATGGGATAGTACATGAATTTCATGCGAGAAGTATCAGAATTCAGAATAAGGGAAAGATTGATGAAATAAAGGCCCAACTGGGGAAAGAGGAAAAGTAAATGGGAGAATATCAACCACGAAAATATCACTACTACAAAATGGATAATTAAAGGCGGTATTTTAAGGGCGGTTCCTTAACGGAACTGCCCTCTTTTGTTTAAATTGATTGAAAAGAAAGGTTGTTTTCTTTAACCAGCCTTAAAAATCTTATTTTTAGGGGCGGTTGCTTAACGGAACTACCCTCTTTTGTTTAAATTGATTTAAGAGAAAGGTTTTTTTCTTTAACCAACCTTAAAAATCTTATTTTTAGGGGCGGTTGCTTACCGGAACCACCTTCATTTTGCCTATTTAAAAAATATAAAAATCAAATAAAATTCAGAGTACTATAGAAGAGGGTTCCATTGTTGAACTGCCTACTTATATCATTCAAATTAAAATTATATCATTCATTTGTGACTGAGTTAGAACACTCCCTCCCTAATTCCTATATTCATTTGGAACCCTAAAATACTGAGAAGACGACACGTATTTGCTCTTGGCTTCTTCTCTTCTTCACTTCTTCTTCTCCCCGGCGGCCCTTTCGCTCCTCCACCGCTGCTACTTCCGAAACCATCAATGGAACCACCACCAACCTTCGCGAAAATCAGCGGCAACAACGGCGAACCAGAACTAGAACTTGAATTCCTGCTCGAAGACAGCTCCGGATTCGCCAAATGAATCCTGCAGTACGAAACGTTGAGCTTCTTTGCTTGCTTCACCACCGATTCCATCTCCGACTTCAGATTCTTGTCCTTCATGTTAGCGATTTTCTTCGATTCCTCGTGCGTGCGGTTGTAGAAACCGACGAGGTAGTGAAAGGTAGATTCGTCGGCGCCGGGGAAATCGCCGGAGATACGATCGATTAAAACCCATTCCATCAAATCTTGAGAGAACGAGGTCCTTCCCTTTGCTGAGAATCTCGGCGGCGGTTAATTCCATGTAAACAATTCGAGAATCGTTGCTCGCGGCGGAGTTGGAATCGTTGATCGAAACGAGGAAGATTTTTCTGATGATTATATCTTCCACTTCCTGTGGAGTTCGTTGAGGTTTCGATGAAGCCATGATTTCTCAACTTTGAAAGGTGAGAGTGATTGAGTTACTGATTTTAGGTTTTCTGGTTTTGAATAGGAATTGATTTTCTCTTTCTAATTATTTTTTTATGAGAAACAAAAGGAAAAAGAAAAGGGAGAAGATTTTTAAGGGAATTGAGTGAGAATGAAAAAAAAGGATTTGGGTATGAGGAGCATGGTCTGGTTGGGAAGAAGGATCAGAAGGTTCTTATTGTGCAGGCTTCTTCACTATGATTTCAACATTTTTTTTATACTAATGAACCAAGATTTTTTCACCCAACCATTACTATTTTATTGTTCACATTTTTCTAAAAAAAAAAACAAATTTCAGAGTTTAAAAGGGAAGTGTGACAAGGTGTGTATGTCCTATTTTGAATGACTATCAATCCCTCTCCGTAGTTTGTATTCATATTGTCCCTGATCATTGCAAATTTGGTATTCCTCTTGTGATGCTGTTTGGCGGGGCTTCACAGTTCTAATTCAAGTTAGGATCTATTGGTTTTTTTTGGTGTACTCATAGATGCAATAGTTGCAGTACAACCATGTGACTGTGCTATTGTTGTCAGTGTTGTTTGGTGAAACTTTAACTAGTTTAAATGGCATGAGTTGAATGTCGAAAGGGAATGATAATGTATGGCTTGATGAAATCTGATTATGTTTAATTCTGCCTGTCTTTGTGATTTTGAATTTTAATTTTAATTCAATTGATGTTAAGTGTGCTATTGTTGTTATTCCTATGCCATGAGAAGTGAACCATTCTGGAAATTAAGAAGTGAATTTGAACATCAGTCATGTCAATTTACATCTTGCATTGCATTAACAGAGAAATTTGTAGCTTGCAAAACCCGAATTGCTGATTGGAAATTCAATGATGAAGAGTGACTATTGTCAACTTTCCTTCGAAGCGCATGAATGTGTTAATTCAATCCCTGAATTAAATAAGATGGTTTTTGCAGTTCAGGAATTGGGTATGCTTGAGTTACATTATTTAATCTCCATTTTGCTTGATGAAGAGTTGAGTTGCACTTAACTTTTGGGCTTTGAAATGGTACAAATCATCTTAAGGGACTAAAATATTCTTTGCAGTTAAGCAATGCGAAGATCTCAAAGTGAAGTACAATGAAGAGATGATGAAGAGAAAGAAGCTCTTCAATGAAGTTCAAGAGGCTAAAGGTAAGTTCTTATGTTTACACTCTATAAGTGGACTTTGGTCCAATTTTAAGAGAATTATAAGTCATAGGCACTAATGTCTTTCTTTATGAATAATAGGGAACATTAGGGTTTTCTGCCGCTGTCGTCCATTGAATAAGGTTGAAACCTCATCTGGGTGCTCAACTGTAGTGGATTTTGATGCAGCAAAGGATGGATGCCTTGGAATTTTTACAAATGGCCCACCAAAAAATCTTTCAGATTTGACAGAGTTTATACACCAAAAGAAGATCAAGGTACAACATGCAGCATGATATTTTCTTTTCCAGATTAAGAATGGTCCTTTTTACATGTTTTCTTTGTCCAGCTATGCCCATTGAAAAGACCTCTGAAATGGGAGGAGGTGGTGACTTTTCCTTCTCCTGCTGCAAAAAGCTTTGCCTTTATGGTAGTTAGTGGTCAAACATTGGAACTAGTCATTTCTCAGTTTTGGTCAAGTGGCTTAGGGAGTCATGAGACTGCCAGTGTTGATTTTGAGGTAACGATTTTTATTTTTTAGATGAACTTATTTTCCCTTCCCGGATTTTTGGATAGCTTTTGCTGTTTGTTTTAATAAACTCTTAAATGTGTCAGTTCTGAATTTCCCAAGGAACTTGATGATTGTTCCTGTTTTGTTCTTTTGATTGTTGATGTTCATGCTGTATGCTTTAGATTTCTTTGGCTTGCTTTTGTTTGTGATAATGGTTGATGATTTGCCATTTTTCATCTATATAACACTTCACGAAACTTAAATAACCATATTTCACAAAGGAATCAACACCATTTTGTCCTTCATTATGTCCCGACACTTCCATAGTTGTCATGCCATATGATTGCGCACTTTAAAAAACAGCATGGTTGGATTTTCTTCTGTGATTAGATTTGTGCTCATATATTACCTCTTCAAGAAAAGAACTTAAAAAGCAGGATGTGATGTGCTGTATCATTCTTCACTGAAGATAATATCTTGATGATTATATAAATTTTCAGGTTGTCTTTCATGGTATTGAAGTAAATCAGGAAGAGGTTGTACTTGATGGTAGTGAAGCACCGGTCAGAATCGATGTTGAAACACTACTGGCGTCTGAGGAACTTGCACCTGTGGCAATTCTAAACACGGTTAAATTTTTAAATGCTTGTTTCTTTTTTTCTTTATGTGTTATTGCAGTATGCTTGTGATAGGGGATTGCTTAACCTGTTTTCCTTGCGTTTATTAAACTTGCAGATTAGGGTCCCATATCGACCTGTAGATTCTAAGATTAGTGCACTTTCAACAGATCGTGACAAACTCCCCTCTGGAAAGCAGATACTGGCGCTGACTTTGACGTGAGATAAATTCCATTATTTTTGTCATGTGTTTGTGGATCATTTAGATGGCCTTTTCTCATTATTCTGGTTTGCAGCTACAAGGTCAAATTGGAAGATGAAGCTGAAGTAAAACCTCAAATTCCATTGCTAAATGACCGGATATATGACACTAAATTTGAGTCTCAATTTTATATGATTTATGACTCAAATAAGGTATTTTAATATTTAATTTCCTTTTTCCTTTTAAAGATTTTATATTCTTTTTAGTCATGTATATGAATAGTAAGTTCGTGTAATTCATGTACATACTTATCAATGCTGATTTTATATGGCTATTATACCTATTTACCATTTGACTAATTGTTAATTACCACGGTGGCCTGTGACTGCAAGTAGTGGGATATATAAACTATTGGGTGTTAGTGCACGTGTTAATCGCTAATAGATATGTCAGTTCTATTTGTTGGATATATTCTTCTGTTTCATCTATTGGCACTGTCCCTTCAGTGAATTCCAACAGCTTTTCTATTATGGCAACTCTTTATTTGTTTCATATATTTATCTTTCTTTCTTTACTGTTATGATATTCAACTGGAGATGTTTATCCAAGCTCTTCAACCCTTCCCAAGTGGTCAATGCTGCTGAAGTTAAAAAAAACTTTCTGCTATGGTTTAAGGTTTCTTAATTAGCATTAAATGAGTTTAGTTTTGCTTTTGTTTGTTTCTTGATTTCAGAAGTATGGTGTGGCTGCTGCAGGATAGTGCTCATCTCATTCTACCCATTTTCTCCGAGCAGCTGCATATTGCCCTCTGTGTTTTTGCTGTTGTTGGTCCACCAATTATCTTCAAAGGAAAATCTCTCACGTGAGTGCCCTTCTATGTTTGCATTCATTATCTGTAGTTTGCAATCTAATCTTCTGCGGTGATTACTCTTTCACTGCTTTGATTTTCTAGTGACATGGAAAACATGAGGGGTGGCTGTAGCATTTTATTGTGTTGAATTTATTGATTTCTCGTTTATGGTTTTGTCCATAAAGTATAAACTGTTTATTTCATTTTTCAATACTTCTCAGATTGCGATTATAAAGAATATAGTCGCAATTTATTGTGTTGAATTTATTGATTTGTCGTTTATGGTTTTGTCCATAAAGTATAAACTGTTTATTAATTTAACTGTTTATTTCATTTTTCAGTACTTCTCAGATTGCGATTATAAAGAATATAGTCGCGAAATGCTTGATGAAGAGAAGAATTGACTTCTTATTTGCTAGAGGAATTGTAGGCAGCATATATGCCAAACACTACATGGTTTTTTCACAAGAGACTTCAGTACTATAATGGTTTTGCAGGACTTGTGATTTACTATACTAGTTTTTGGTTTGTTGGATTAATGATTTTCGGATTTTGTGACGTGTTGTTGGATTTGTGATGCTGGATTTGGGATTTTGGGATTTTGTGATGGGTTGCTGGATTTTTGATTTTGGGTTTTTATGTTAAAAGTAGCTACCATCATCATATGTGTATCTAATGATATCAGTCTTATATGTAGCTCTTTAATGATACAAGGAAGTCATTTTGTCGAATTAAATAAGTATTATATCTTGTATTATATATTATATTCCATAGAATTAGAATTATGTATGATGTTGCGTGTGTCATGATAATGCAAAACAGGACGGTTCAGAAAATATAAAAAAAAATTCCAAAAAAATAATGGTGGTTAGTAAAAAGATATACGAGTGCGATTCAAAAAGTAGTTAAAGAGGACGGTTCAGAAAATATTTAAAAAAATAAAAAATAGAATAAATGAAGGTGGTTATTTAAGCTAAAAGAGGGCTATTTCGAACTCCCCTTAAATCTAGTGCCTTTGTAAGTGGCACAGTTATGAGGGTGGTTCGGGACCGCCCTCTATACTTTTAAAGAGGGCGATTTCGAACCCCCCTCATAATTGTGTGTGGAACCGCCCTCTAAAAAAGTATAGAGGGCGGTTCCGAACCACCCTCATAACTGTGCCACTTAAAAGGGCACTAGATTTAAGGGGGGTTCGGAACGACCCTCTTTTAGCTTAAATAACCGCCCTCAAAAGATTTTTTTGTAGTAGTGTATCAAGGTTAAGGAATCTTCGATTGAAGAAAAGGGACTAAGGAGGAAATAGGGAAGGGAACATTTGTCCATCTCAAGGTGAAAACTGTGAGGCACATCACTTTGAGTTTAGTTGTGATGTACTAAGGGAATAGTCAACTCCGATTGTAGGAAGCTGGAGTATTATTCACCGAAATGTCTTGAAGGAAAAGGTGAGAAAGGAATGAACGAATCCAGCACGAGAAGAATTCATCGGCTGAGATGAGAGTTGAGTGTAATCCTGACGTAGACAACCCAAGCCTATCTCTTCCTTTGATCTGAGTTAACGTAGTTAAATGTTTTCAATTACTTTAATCTAATCGTTTGAGAATATCACTATCCTGTTGGAAGTTCAACTCTAATCTTTCTTTGATCAAAACCTTTATCACAGTTGGATGTGATAAATAACGGTGGACACTACAGAAATAGAAAGATCAGTTATGGCTAGAGAGATTAACAACCACCGGGATAGGACAAATCTTTGTCTCCCCAACGGAAATGTCTATAGAACTTGACTATCTAACTAAGTCTGATGGTGATAATTACCCTATCTTTAAATTCATCTAACTTAAAGACCTGTCGTATGGTCTTTCTTGCGAAAGATTATATCTGAAAGGGATGATTTTGTTATTAATGGTTTGAATATTAGGACTGATCACCCTAATGTCTCAAACTATTAAGGAATAAAGTCATACAAATGTTTCTTTGATCGTGCTCGGGAGATCAGAGTGCGTAGCCCAAAAAGTTTTTCCAAAAAGTTTATTGGAAAGTGTTTTATTTGAAAAATATTTATGCGAAGTGTGTTATTCAAAAGAGTATTTCTTTTAAAAGAAATTCTTTCACATAAGACCTTCTATGCAAAGAATTTTTGTTTAAAGTGAAAAGTTTTATTAGAAATGTTTCGCAAATAAAAGAACTATATCGAAACTCTTTTAAGTGGGGGAGGACCCTAAAGAACAAAGATTTGGGAGCTAGATGAAGTTTTCTGGTATAGAAACACTTTGGAAAAGTGGAAAATTTCAAAAGATGAATTTCGGGGACGAAATTCCTTTTAAGTGGGGGAGTAGTGTAACACCCCTAATTTTCGTCTCCCAAATAACCAAGAAATTAATTATAACAATTATTTTATAATTGATTTATATTAGTTTTGAAGGTTTTAGTTTTTGTACATTATGTGTTTTTATATATAAAAATATGAGATATATTTTTATATGGTTATTTTGTACAAAAATGTGAATATTGTAATTTAGTCCTTGGGTTGGGACCTAATTGCAATATTAAAAAGGTTTGTGAAGAAAGAGTAATTAAATTATTAATTTTTGAATTTTATCAGTATGTAACCGGTTAGAATGGCTCTGTAACCGGTTACACGATGAACCCAGAAATTGGGTTAGTGGATTTTGATGAGTAATCACCCAATTAATCCATGGAATCGCCACGAAATCAGCCCTAAATTAGTGGATAACACGCGTCGGCATGCATGTTACTCTAATTCCTCTATAAAAGGCTGGATTGCTAAAGAATTGGGGTTGATTTCTGAGATTTGGTGTTGGGGAGGTGCTGTTAGGGTTCCAATTTCGGCTGAGGAAATTCTTCTCCGTCTCTGAGTGTTGGAGAGCGAGTGATACACTGTTACAAAGCTTACATCAAGGGCTTTTTTTATTGATATAAGGTTTGTGAGTTGAGAGTTTTTGAGCTAGGAGAAATCGATTCATGAAGTTGGAGGTTCAAAACTGTCACAGTTCTGTATTGGGTTTCTGGAACTGACTTTGAGCTTCGATTTTGGTAAGCTCAAGCCTTCTCTTGTTCTAGACTTGATTTCCTTTCAAAGTTCATGTTGCATGGTTTTGATAATGACCATTTTCCCTAATTTCCATGTCCATTTCATGTTCCAAATCCCTTGATCAATCTACTCTGTCAAAACGGTTCTGGTTTGAGGAGGAGCTTTGGGTGGTTGGTGTTCTACCTCAAATCTCTGCTCAAATCTTGTTCAAGCACGAACCTAAGGTAAGGGGGAAGCTTACTATTTGCTAGAATGAGAATAAATTGTGGTAGAACATAGAATGAGTCACCAAGAGACTTAAGGGGCATAAGTTAAAATGGTTTAGTGGCTTGGAGGCCAATCTGAGCTCAATTGTGGTTATGAGCAATGTTGTCTAGATGCATGCAAGCTATATTGATGTTGGATTCATGACTTATTTCGATATTATGTGAATTGATGCATTGAGTTGTGATATATGTGCAATTATGTGCAAATTGAGTATCTAAATTGAATGCATGCAAGATAGATGTGTTTCTGTGGTTAAACCTGTTTACTTAAGGTATATGAACTCTTTTGAATGTTGAAATTGGTTAGATTTGATTAATGAAAAGAATGGTTTGCAAAACCTCATGTTTCAGTGTGCTGACTGCACAATCTAACAGGTTACTCGATAATTGTAACCGGTTAGACACTGTAAAATTGTCAAAGAAAATAAGTTTCTGAAATCTGTTCTGTGGTATTATCTATGTTACTCAAATCTAGACCCTAATTTCACTGGAATTCAATCTGAAATGAAGTTGATTTTATTGTAATAATTCAGATTGAAAATTGGGAGTTAATACCTTAATATCAAATGATAATTTCAAGAGGAAATTATGCATAAATGCAATTGGATTATGACTTAGATCTTTTGAATGATATTATGTGTTGAACTTGAGGTATTCTGTTATGCTAAGACCTTGTTATTGGATTGAGTAGAGATTTCAAGAAAAGACTCTTTGAAAATCAGTGGTTTTGCATTCAGGTCTGTAATTCTAACCGGTTAGGTGATGATGTAACCGGTTAGTACCTGAAACATAAAAATAAAAGTTAAGTTTTTGAGTAAGTATTGTTAATACCAATGATATATTCTCTCAATCCAGGTCTATGAGCATATGTTAAACTTAAATTCAAAGGTGAATTTTATGAATAAAGTCATACCTCAAGATATCATTCCGAAGTTGTGTTTTCTAAGTCATAATAATGGAATTAATGGAAACATGACCCTGTACTCTAGAAGTACCAAACTGATGCAACCTACTTGATGACACATTCTGGGAATGTGGCCATTGTCTGGGACATGGTTTCTTTGATACGTTCTGGGAACGTGATGCACACTCTGGGAGTTGTGCGTGATTATATTCCAAGTATGGTTTGCGATACGTTCGGGGAACGTATGTAGTGTTCTGGGAACACGTTGGCATAATAATAGAATTAAAGATAAAACCAACCTTGATGATTGTGCACTCATATAGAATGGAAGTTTGGTTGGTAGGAACGTTTATCATATTCTGGGAATATGAGGAGGGTACTCCGGGAGTACCAAATTTGTAACCTACTTGATGACACATTATAGATATGTGGCCAGTGTCCGGGACCTGGTTTTTATGCGTTCTGGGAACGTATGTTAGTGTTCTGGGAACACATTGATATGCAACCTACTTGATGACACATTATAGATATGTGGCCAGTGTCCGGGACCTGGTTTTTATGCGTTCTGGGAACAAATGCGTTCTGGGAACGTGATGCACACTCTGGGAGTGATGCTTATTTATCCAAGTATGGTTTGCTACACGTTCCGGGAACGTGATGCACACTCTGGGAGTGATGCGATTTATCCAAGTATGGTTTGGCATTACGTTCTGGGAACGAATGTCAGTGTTCCGGGAACACAACGGTTTATTGGATGGACGTCCAAGATTGACTTTGTTAGAGGCCTCAGTTGTGGAAGGAATCATGCATAATGCCACCTGCATTGAAAGAATTATTATGATTAACCGGGTGTGCTCATATGATTATGCATCATGGTTTGCTACATGTTGACTTGTGGATGTTAGTTTTATTCTCATTTGATTATGCGAATATGTATAGCTAACCCCCATGCCCTTATTAGGTGTTGATCGTGCATCTAGCTTGCATAAGAATCAGTACGGGGAGATGTCCCTTAGGTGCATGCAGAGTGTAGAGAGTGTGGGTTGGGAACCCGTTGTGCAGATATCGAGGATCCGACCAGAAGGATGTTTGGACAAGGGACCAGTGACCAACTCTATAACATTTCTATTTTTAATAGGATTTATATGATACATATTTTGGAAAAAGGTATCATAAAAGGAATTCAGTTTCATCATAATACTTATTTGATAATAAGGGACTTGTTACACTTGATATATTTTGGGAGTGTAATATGATGATTTTACTATGTTTCCGCAAACTATGATTTTACTAGTCACCTTCATTATTAATCAAGTGTTTGTGAAAATAAATTTTCAAGGGAAGAGATAATTACTAATTTTCAGATCTTTTTCTAATGATAACAAGTCCAAGTATTCTTAAACTTATTACTTTTCTTATAAAGTAAGATGATATACAAGGAGTGTTACAAAAAATTTTTCTTTTTAAAACACTTGATTGGTAAGTAGAATCAAAGAGATGAAATCCGGAAAGTTATAAGTCATTGAAAAGCAGTCGAGGGTTTTTGCAATAAATATTATTTTTGAAATGAAACCATTAGTCCCTCAATTGCATGTTCTTTAAAAACTGATCAATACCGGATTTCCAAAATTCTTAAAAGCCAGCGGAATATTGAAATGCGTAAGGTGAACCTTAGTTGTAGATAATAGGTCTTAAAGGTCTGATACATAATAGGTACAAGTCCATTGGAAATTAAACACTCTGATAATACCTTACAAAAATATTATTTATAATATGTTTAACTCAAAAGAAAGGGTATCATCAGAGCTGGTCACTGGTCCACTGCAGCTATTCCATAGTCAGAGATCACCGGTTTCGTCCAACCAAAACTGTACGACTATTTCGGATTCCGGATTACTTCCACTATGCACACCCTTAAAGGTCGTCCATCCGAGGACACAAAGAGTTTAAAATGGGGGTATGTGCATAACGTAAATAATCGGAAAACGAAACCTACGAGGACGAAAGCAAACTACCGGATTGGGATGGTAGAGAGTGATCTCTACTTCACCCTCAAAAACAACCCGGTGATCCTGATACTACCAAACACCATCAAGGAGCGGGCGAATCTCGAGGCAAAGTAGGCATCTGGCCATCACCTAAAAGGGCAGGAGAGTAAGCTTAACACAGTCGCATTATCGAATAAGCCTAAGCCCTAACATTCACAATAAGATAAACAACAGCAATCACCAGTGCAATAATGCATGTACATATGAGAAACACCAGATTAGTTATTATCTTCAAGATAAGTGGCATGATGCATGTACATGTTTCTCCAACTCCGAGGCCTCTAAGTCTACCGGGTCCAGATCTGAGGAATGGTGCGTTCAAGAACGCGGCACGGCTTACGGCACGTCTGCCAGCGTAAAAGGCACGGATACATACACATTCATATTAGCTCATCATATAATCATAAGCAATCAACATGTATCCACAAGTATCTAAGTACATAGCAGAGTCATACGAGTTCTGGGTCAAGCTTATGTCTGAGTAATCGGACAAAGTCCCATTATTTCCCTGACCTAAGTACACCTTAAGTAACTAGAACTTGGGTTCAGTAAGTCTTAATTACTTAAGACTTTGGTTATGTAAGTCCTAATTACTTAAGACTAGGTTTAACCGAACTTTAGCTGACTAATCATGGACTAAGTCCACTTATCATGGATTAGGACTCCCTAATCATGAATTAGGTCTAGCTTAGTTGGCTAATCTCAGATTAAGTCCGACTAATCATGGGTTACGTCCAACTAATCATGGATTAGTTGACTAATCAGGGGATTAAGTTCACTAATCTAAGATTAGCTTCCGACTCTCAGGTAAGGGGAGGAAGCGGGGGGAAGGGGAGCCCGGTGAGCCCGAAATGCAGATATTGTCTGGCTGGGGAAGGTTGCTCCGTGCGCGCGCGCGTAGGAGCATTCATATAGCAAGGAATAACGTTATTCGGGAACTAAAATTCAGGGATGTTACACTCTCCCCCACTTAAAGGAATTTCGTCCCCGAAATTCTGTTCTACCTGAACAACTCAGGATATACTCTACGCATCATAGCTTCGGGTTCCAAGTTGACTCTTGAACACCATTGTGTTCCCAAACAACTCTAACCAAGGGTATTTCTTTTCCCCTAAGTTGCTTGATTCGGCGGTCTGCTATACAAATCGGGCCAGCTTCTAGAGTTAGGTTTTCTCGCACAGACAGGTCATCGGGTCGGATATCCAGATTGGAGTTAGGGTCGTGCACAAACTTTAGAAGTTGTGAAACGTGAAAGACATTGTGCAGACTAGACAAAGATGGTGGTAAGGCTATCTGGTACGCAACTGGACCAATTTTCCTAAGGATTTGGTACGGACCGATGAACCTGGGTGAAAGTTTCTTGGTTCTCAATGCTCTGCCTACACCTTTCATCGGGGATACCTTAATAAACACATGCTCTCCTTCTGCAAACTCAAGAGGTCTTCTCCTCTTATCCACATAACTCTTCTGCCTTCCCTGAGCGGCCCTCATCTTCTCTTGTACCATCTTAATCTTTTCAGTTGTTTCTTGTACCAGTTCTGGACCGATTAAGGCATTCTTCCCCACTTGAAACCAACATAGTGGTGTCTGACACTTTCTACCATACAACGCTTCAAACGGTGCCATCCCGATACTCGCATGATAACTGTTATTATAGGTAAACTCCACCAACGGTAACACCTTATCCTAACTTCTTTACTCCTCCAAGCCACACGCTCTTAACATATCTTCCAACGTCTGAATGGTTCGCTCTGTTTGTCCGTCAGTTTGAGGGTGATAAGCAGATCCCATCTTTAACTTGGTTCTCAGGGCTTGATGCAGACTGTTCCAAAACCGAGATGTAAACCTTGGATCATGGTCAGACAGTATACTGGAAGGTATACCATGCAGTCGTACCACCTCATCCACGTAGAGTTGAGCAAGCCTTTCCATCGAATAACGCATATTTATGGGGATAAAATGTGCCGATTTAGTTAACCGATCTACCACAACCCATATGGCATCAAAATTCCGGTCCATCCTTGGTAAACCTGACACAAAATCCATCGATATGCTGTCCCATTTCCACTGAGGGACCTCCAAACATTGTAACTCTCCTCCTGGCTTCTTATGCTCGGCCTTCGTTTTCTGGCAAACCAGACATGATGCTACATACTCAGCCACATCTTTCAAATCCTGATACATCTTAGTTGTTCCCGGAAGCATACTCATCCGACTCTTGTGCGCTTCCTCCAATATCATTCTTCTAAGTTCTACGTCCTTGGGAATGCATATCCTCGTTTTGAAACGAAGAAGTCCATCCTTTCCCTCTTGAAAGTTCAGTTCTTTCCCTTCAGATGCCAACCTTTTCTTTTCACTAAGCTCACCATCTTCTTGTTGCCGCTCGCGGATCAGAGTCATAAACTCATTCGTGATCTGTAGCATTCCTAACTTTAAGCTTGCCGGCTCAACTTCCATTACCAAACTCATATCCCGAAACTTCTCCAATAACACAGCCTCCTTAATCATCAAGGCACTCACATGCAATGCCTTTCTGCTTAGGGCATCCACAACCACATTCGCCTTTCCAGGATGATAGTGGAGTTCGAAGTCATAATCTTTGAGAAACTCCATCCATCGACGTTGCCTCATGTTCAGCTCCTTCTGATCAAAGAGATACTTTAAGCTCTTATGGTCACTGAACACTCGAAACACAGTGCCATAGAGATAGTGCCTCCAGATCTTAAGAGCGAAAACTATAGCGGCCAACTCCAAGTCGTGCGTCGGATAATTCACCTCATGCACTTTCAACTACCTTGATGCGTATGCCACAACCTTACCTTCTTGCATCAACACACATCTGAGGCCTTGCCCTGATGCATCGCAGTATACATCAAAACTCTTCTGTGGATCAGGTAGGATTAACACAAGTGAAGTGGTCAGCTTTTCCTTCAGCCTTTGGAAACTCTCTTCGCACTTCGAATCCCAGACAAAAGGTTGATCCTTCTTGGTCAACTTAGTCAAGGGTAGGGAGATCTTTGAAAATCCTTCTATAAATCTTCGGTAGTACCCGGCAAGTCCTAAGAAACTCCGGACCTCTGTTACCGTCTTAGGCTGTTCCCATTGAAGAACTGATTCAACCTTTGTTGGATCGACAACTATTCCTCCTTTCGAGATCACATGTCCCAAAAACATAACTTCCTCCAGCCAAAATTCGCACTTCGAGGGTTTGGCGTACAACTGTTTCTCCTTTAAAACTTTCAACACAATCCGTAAGTGTTCTGCATGTTCCTCTGGACTCTTTGAGTAGACCAGAATATCATCTATAAAGACCACTACAAATGAGTCCAAGAACGGTCTGAAGACCCTGTTCATGTAGTCCATAAAAACAGCAGGAGCATTCGTCAAACCGAACGGCATTACCACATACTCATAGTGCCCATAACGAGACCGAAACGCCGTCTTGCGAATATCCCGTTCCCGAATCCTTATCTGATGGTACCCAGATCTTAGATCTATCTTCGAGAAAACAGAAGCTCCGCGAACTTGATCCATAAGATCATCTATCCTTGGCAGAGGGTATTTGTTCTTGATGGTCACCTTGTTCAACTGCCGGTAGTCCACACACATACGCAGACTCCCGTCCTTCTTTCTCACAAACAACACGGGCGCACCCCAGGGAGACACACTTGGTCTGATCAATTGTTTCTGTAGCAACTCTTCTACTTGCTTCTTCAACTCAGCCATTTCCGGCGGCGCCATCCTATATGGTGCTATCGAGATTGGGCCAGTCCCTGGGATTAGATCGATACCAAACTCGATTTCTCGATTCGGCGGTAACCCCGGTACATCATCCGTGAACACCTCCGGAAACTCCTCTACCACTAGTATTCCTTCTATCCCTTTCTCCTCTTCTTCCCTCGTTACAGAGAACAGACACATGAAGCCTTTAGGTTCGGGGTTCGAGGGTTGAAGGTCTTTGTACAAGGCTATTTTCCTATCACAGTCGATGATCACTCGGTTCCTCATCATCCAATCCATACCCAGAATGACATCTAACTGTGACAAAGGTAAACAGACTAGGTCTACACTCGAGACGCGGCCTAGTACCTCAACCAAACAGTTTAAACAGACTTTGGAAGTAAGGACAGGGGAGTTAGTTGGGGTTTCTATTCTAAAGAATTATGGTGAATCAGATAGGGGCAAGTTCAAACGATTCACACATTCATATGAAACGAAAGAATGACTAGCTCCAGAATCAAACAAAACTTTACAAGGTTGACTATTAAGAAGAAGGGTACCTTGCACGAGATCAGGGGCTTGATTGGCTTCAGCACCACTGAGAGTAAACACCTTCCCTCTAGCCATAGGTCTATTCACCGATCCCTTCGAGTCACCCTTCTCGGGTTCTCTGAAGTCCCTTGACCAATGACCCGGCTTACCACACTTAAAGCAACCAGAAAACGTCTTCCGACAAACCTCTCTGAAGTGATGACGTTTGCACTTATTGCACAACGGAGTACTTCCCTGATAACTTGCTACTTGTCCCGACGCCTTGCCTTTACCCTTGACCTTGAAGTGCAGCCTTTGGCCTCTAAAGTTTGACTCCTTTCGCCTTTGTGACCCGAAACTCTGCTGATTCCTCTTACTTCGCAAGTATAGCTCCTCAGCCTTCTTATCATCTTCATAAACCCGCCACATGTCGACCAGAGTTGAGAAGTTCTGAATCTTCTGGTAACTAAAAGCTGCCTTTAGATCCGGTCTTAGCCCATTCTCAAACTTGATGCACTTGCTTCGTTCGTCAGGGTGTTGCTGAAAGTAAGGAGAATACTTAAGCAGCTCCTCAAACTTAGTTGTGTATTCGCCCACACTCATGTCACCTTGCTGCAGTTGCAGAAACTCTACCTCCTTCTTTCGCCTCAGATCCTCGGGAAGGTACTTATCCAGAAACTTTTCCATGAACACTTGCCATGTGACTTCCCGACCTTCATGAGCCAAGAGTTGAATAGAGTGATTCCACCAATTTTCAGCCTCCCCAAACAACATGTACGTGACATAGGTCACCCGCTGAGCATCCGTACATCCTAGGGTTTGGAAGATTTTGTCCAGTTCGTTTATCCACTTGTTAGCCTCATCAGGTTTGAAACCTCCCTCAAACCTAGGAGGGTTACAGTTTCGGAACTCGGACAGAATACGGAATTCAACTTGTCCCGCTTGGTCTGGGGGTGGTTGGTTAGCTTGTTGTTGCATGTTCTCAATCACCGTAGTGATCCTATCTAAAACCTCAGCTATGTTACGTTGATTCCTAGCTGCCATTGTGAACCTGCACTAAAGGCTAAGTATCACAATAGACCTAAGGGAACTGAAGTCCTACAACTATCCTAATCCTACAACTATCTTAGTCTCTATGGGACTACTATGGACCAGGTGCAGGACCTTCAACTCTGATACCACAAAAGGTGTGACGCTCTTTCTTATGAAAAAGATTTTCTCTCGATTTAATTTGGACTTGTAAAGTTTTCCAAAAATTAGGGTGGAAAAATTTTTCTTTTTAAAACACTTGATTGGTAAGTAGAATCAAAGAGTTGAAATCCGGAAAGTTATAAGTCATTGAAAAGCAGTCGAGGATTTTTGCAATAATTATTATTTTTGAAATGAAACCATTAGTCCCTCAATTGCAAGTTCTTTAAAAACTGATCAATACCGGATTTCCAAAATTCTTAAAAGCCAGCGGAATATTGAAATGCATAAGGTGAACCTTAGTTGTAGATAATAGGTCTTCAAGGTCTGATACATAATAGGTACAAGTCCATTGGAAATTAAACACTCTGATAATACCTTACAAAAATATTATTTATAATATGTTTAACTCAAAAGAAAGGGTATCATCAGAGCTGGTCACTGGTCCACTGCAGCTACTCCATAGTCAGAGATCACCGGTTTCGTCCAACCAAAACTGTACGACTATTTCGGATTCCGGATTACTTCCACTATGCACACCCTTAAAGGTCGTCCATCCGAGGACACAAAGAGTTTAAAACGGGGGTATGTGCATAACGTAAGTAATCGGAATACGAAACCTACGAGGACGAAAGCGAACTACGGGATTGGGATGGTAGAGAGTGATCTCTACTTCACCCTCAAAAACAACCCGGTGATCCTGATACTCCCAAACACCATCAAGGAGCGGGCGAATCTCGAGGCAAAGCAGGCATCTGACCATCACCTAGAAGGGCAGGAGATAAGCCTAACACAGTCGCATTATCGAATAAGCCTAAGCCCTAACATTCACAATCAGATAAACAACAGCTATCACCAGTGCAATAATACATGTACATATGAGCAAACATCAGATTAGTTATTATCTTCAAGATAAGTGGCATGATGCATGTACATGTTTCTCCAACTCCGAGGCCTCTACCTCTACCGGGTCCAGATCTGAGGAACGGTGCGTTCAAGAACGCGGCACGGCTTACGGCACGTCTGCCAGCGTAAAAGGCACGACTTACAGTGTTTCCACCAGCGTAGAAGGCACGACTTACAGTGTTTCCACCAGCGTAAAAGGCACGACTTACAGTGTTTCCACCAGCGTAAACGGCACGACTTATAGTGTTTCCACCAGCGTAAAAGGCACGACTTACAGTGTTTCCACCAGCGTAAAAGGCACAACTTACAGTGTTTCCACCAGCGTAAAAGGCACGACTTACAGTGTTCCCACCAGCGTAAACGGCACGACTTACAGTGTTTCCACCAGCGTAAAAGGCACGACTTACAGTGTTTCCACCAGTGTAAAAGGCACGACTTACAGTGCGTCCACCAGCGTAGGAAGGCACGGCTTACGGTGAACCCTGTGCATGCTTTCATAAAATATCAAGTTCAGTTACAGAAACAGTCCACAGGTTCACCAGCGTAGAAAAGGCACGCCTTACGCTGTTTCCACCTGCGTAGGTGTTCCTCAGATTGGGACTGGTCTGATAACCTAGCTCATGTCACGTATATTATCAATGCAACTCTTGCAATCCTAGGTTATCATGCACATGTTCAAGTTCCAAGTTTATCATTAGTCCAACTATGTCGTGATCATTCGACATCAGTTCAGCATGGATACATACACATTCATATTAGCTCATCATATAATCATAAGCTATCAACATTTATCCACAAGTATCTAAGTACATAGCAGAGTCATATGAGTTCTAGGTCAAGCTTATGTCTGAGTAATCGGACAAAGTCCCATTATTTCCCTGAGCTAAGTACACCTTAAGTAACTAGAACTTGGGTTCAGTAAGTCTTAATTACTTAAGACTTTGGTTAAGTAAGTCCTAATTACTTAACACTATGTTTAACTGAACTTTAGCTGACTAATCATGGACTAAGTCCACTAATCATGGATTAGGACTCCCTAATCATGAATTAGGTCTAGCTTAGTTGGCTAATCTCAGATTAAGTCCGACTAATCATGGGTTAAGTCCAACTAATCATGGATTAGTTGACTAATCAGGGGATTAAGTTCACTAATCTAAGATTAAGTCCCACTAATCTTGGATTAGTTGACTAATCAGGGGATTAAGTTCATTAGACTAGGATTAAGTCCAACTAATCTTGGATTAGTTGACTAATCAAGGATTAAGGTTACTAATCTAGGATTAAGTCCAACTAATCTAGGATTAAGTCCAACTAATCTTGGATTAGTTGACTAATTAAGGGTTAAGGTCACTAATCTAGGATTAAGTGAAACTTAGTTAGGTTTAAGTTCTATTTAGTTATCTAAGACTAGGCTTAATTGGTACTTAGTTGACTAAATCGTTTTAGCTACTAAGTTAGCCCCTTAACCAAGACTTAGCAATCCAAAACCATTTTAATTAACCCTTTAGCCGTGTTCATCCAAGGGTCTAAGAAATCCATTAGCCAACATAACATATGTAATTACTCATCACCGCAAACATATTCATAAAAATTCAGCAAAGAACACTAAATAATCACATATCAAGATTCATCAAATTCGGCCTCCAAGCCAAAACCAAAAGTCTAGCTAGTGCCCTTGAGTCTCATGGTGACTCAACCTAATTTCTAAGCTTCAAGACTTATTCTAGCAAATGTGTAAGCTTCTCTCACTTAGCTCTTGAAGAAAACTAAGAAGACTTAGAACCTTTGGGCCTTTCCTCCCCAAAACCGCGAGCACTTTCCCTCCTTGACACTTGAAACTTGATCTCAAGCTTCCAAAACTCTAAAGCTCCACTTGATCTATCAAGCTAAAGATATTATGGCTTTGATTTGGGTTTGGCCGTGAGGTTGTTTAGGTTTGGAGGTTGATGATTGAAATTTATTCAACACAAAACTTAAACAAGTGGCATATTCATGATCTGGAGTATGAATATGCCAAGGTTTCTTGTGTTTGGTAAAAGTTTAGGCTTGAATAAGGGTGGTGATGGATGAGGCCGTGAGCTTCTAAAAGAGGAAGGGTTGGATTTGAACTTTCTAAGCCTTAATCACTCATGCATGTGGTATATCCATGATCTAGGCTTAGGTTATGTAAAGATTTCTTGGTTTTAATGGAAGAAAGAGTTTGGATGAGGGTGGTGGTGGTGTTGGCCGTGAGCTCTTCAAGGAAGAAGATGAAGATGATGGTGATGATGCTAAGAAGAAAGGGAATCCAAAGTGATGGTCATCCACACATAATCACTTATGTAATGGCTTAAGGTCAAATGGTTAAGTGATAAGGTGGCATAATGGTGAGTTTTGGTGTGGACACCTCACACTTCATGCAAGGAAAGGAAACATGGTGTTGCCACCTAATACTTGGCCAACATGCATGAAATGTGAGCATGACACCTCACTACTTCATGCCACTCACAAGTTCACCACACACACACACACTCCACGGCTATACACACACACACACAAGGCCCAACACACATTCATGGCCCAACATCACTCACAAGGCCCATTTGGTTACTTAGGCTTAATCCAATCCACTTAACCCTTAAGCCACTCATTAACAAAGCTAATCTAACTTTTAACTAAGCTATTAAACGTCTAACCCTAATCAATCTTAAAACTAAACAAGGCTAAGCTTAGCATATTAGGTTTAAGCTAACCCTAATCACTATTATCTAACTAAACAAGATTGAGTTCTATCACATCAAGCTAAGGCAAAGCATTCATATAGCAAGGCATAACATTATTCGGGAACTAAAATTCAGGGATGTTACAACCTCTATGTCACTTCAAACCAATTTTCATTTTTATTCTCCTTGCATGTGCTTTTAAAAATCATTTGAAGCAAAAGAGAATCACATGCAAAAGCCTTTTCCTGAAAAACAATCATGATCTTTTTGTTTCAAAGCTTGACCGAAAAGCACATCAACAAAATCAAGAGGAAAAACTTAAATCCTTAGCTTTCAACACAAATAAACTTAGATCAAAGTAAAACCATTTTTCAAAAATTGTTTTCCTTTTCTTTCTCATCAAAACCGTGACATGCAAGCAAAGATCAAGACTTTTTGAGTTCAAAAATCACATGCAAAACTTCAAGATCAAAGCTATTGGAAAATCATGGCAAGAATCAAGCCTTTTTCAAGATCAAAACCTTTTTGAAAAGAAAACCAAAGATCAAAGCTTAAAAAAAATCAAAGTTAAAATCAAAGCATTCCAACCACTTAAATCAACTTTGACAAACATAGAACTAACATGCATGAACTCAAATCAAAGTAGAAATCATCATGACCTAGTTTTCTAGACATGGCCGAATGGTAGAGTCCATGGTTTAAGGTTCTACAAGTTTGTTTGGCTCTTGAAACTCAAGATCAAGGCTAAGAATTTACATGCAAGCATAGATCTACAAGAAAAATAGACATGCAACAACAAAGAAATCTTACAAGACTTAGAAAAATGAAAACTACTTCTAACACTCTATGATCTTCGAATAAACCAAAGAAAAAGAGAAGATCTTCAACCACCTTCACTTGATCTTCAAGAAATCCTAAGTTTTTTGAGCTTGATCTCCTTCTTCTCCTCCCTCAAGCTTCTCGGCCTCACTCTCTCTATCTCTCTCTCTAAGAGTTTGATAACACTCTCAGAAGAAGTGTTTAGAAATGAAATGGAAATGTGAAGGAAATGGTTTGGAAATAAACCAAGGTCTTGGACATAAATAGGCCATCGAGTATTTCCCTTCTTGCCCTTGGAAATTCGGCCTAGAGTGTGTTGGGTAAGGGTAATTTTGGCTTCACAAAAAGTTGCATGGCTTAGTGTCATGTCATGAGACAAATGGAGTAGAATTAGGCTTTAATCTTTTATTCTATTGGTTGGTCAATTCCTTAACTATGCTTTTCACTAAACCAAGCCTACATGATGCTAGTCTACTACCTTAGGGTTCTAGAAAAATCAAACTCTATTATGTATGCACATACACACATATAGCCGAACATACACATGCACACATACACATGGAAAATCATTTTATTCGCTTTCTCACAAAAGCACAATTTCTTTAAAATACAATATATCAAATACTTAATTATTTCAACTCAAAAATTCAACCCAAAACTCATAATATTTTCTCACAAAAATCATTTTCTTTAAAATCCTTTATCACTTGAAATCATAAAAGAAATTCAATTCAAGAAATTTTCTTCCAAAATACTCTTTTTAAAACACTTTCTCAAAATAATCTTTTTATCATTAAAACAAATATGAGGTATTCAGACGGGGTGTTACATATAGTACCAAGTATCCAATCCAATCCAGTCACACAGCATTTGGATCAGCTGTTTGCTCCACTGACACTCGAAAAAGAGATGGTCTCGTGTCTCAGTACCATTATCACACAAGTCACAAGCAGTAGGGATCTGCATATATTTAGCAATATTGGTCCTGGTTTTGAGTCGGTCATGAGCCATGTATGTTTATTTTGTTCATTTTAAACTTAGATTCTCACATGCATGCACTTAAAAATCAAAGATCAAAACTTAAAATCAATCAAACATCGAAAATCAATTTTGTTCCTTCCCTTTTTTCCTCTTGGCCGAATCATCAAAAGGGAAAATTAGGAATTTTTGCACAATAAAACATCACACAAACATATACTTTAAAATCAATGGGAATCAAAGTTTATTCCTTTGCTCTTTATCAAAATAAAATCAAAACTCTTGAACATCAAAATACATCAAGACCGTATGGACACAAAGCAAACTCTTTTCAACTTTAAAGCTCAAGCCTTTACACATTAAAGCTAAAAAATCATTAAGGTTCATGAAAAATCAACAAGCATGAAGAACAAAAATCATTTCCTCCAACTTTTCTCCTTGGTTGTGACATGCATAAAGGAAATAGGAAAAATTTGTGCAAATCATCAACTCTTAGTTCATGCTCATAATATATCAACTCATAATCAAGCATAAAAACATAATCAAAGATCAAAAATTATTTTAAACAAAAGGGGTCATAAAACCATGAGTATCATGAAACTTGATGGATGTCCATTTTTTTTCCATTGCAACCTTAAATCTTTGCTTATTAGCACTTGAAAAGTAATGTTCTTGAATAAAAACTCACATGCATGTAAAACAAAAATTATTTCTTTTACTTTCTCCTCTTGGCCGAATGGTACCTCAAGGAAAAGTCAAAAAATTTCCATAATACAAATCAATATACTCATAGATCAACAAGAATCCTTTCTTATTTCCTTATTCCAAATCAAAAATAAAAATGAAAACTACATGAACAAAAAGAGGGACCAAACCGTGAGCATCATAGGTCATGATGCATGTTCATTTTCTTGGTTTTAAACTTTGTTTTAAATACAAAAAGAGCTAAAGATCAAAGCTTTATTATAGAAATACTCATGCCTTAACAAATCAATAACTTAAAATCAAAACTCATGGAAACCGAAAATGAACAATAACAAAAGAAATAAAATAGGAACAAGAAGGAGCATAAGCTAGAGGTTGAGAGCTATACCAATAAAGCTTTGAAAATGCCTTAGAAAAACCAAGTCTTCTTCCTCCTCATTGGCTCCCCACGGTTTCTCCCTTCTCTCTTCACCTCTCTTTCTTTTTTTTGTTCTAATGGTTCATGAAGCAAGGGTGTCTTAGGCATAAGGATGCGTATTTATAATGAAAACTAGGTTGGGGTACAAGACTTAAAATTTGGGGTCAATAAACATTGAA
The DNA here is from genome assembly GCA_037953625.1 of Crotalaria pallida. NCBI lineage: Eukaryota > Viridiplantae > Streptophyta > Magnoliopsida > Fabales > Fabaceae > Crotalaria > Crotalaria pallida. The sequence goes on from CM075653.1 coordinate 88,872,067, forward strand.
GAGTTTCCCCCCTCTCCTACATACTCCCCACGACTCTACATATCTATTAGGGTAGGGTTTTATATTTTATTTCATGAGTGAGACAAGTAATTAATTAAGTAGGTTTAGGGTCGGTATTAAATTTTTTTAAAGACAAGGGGGACAAAAGTTTTTACATGCATTGGCCACCATTGCACTCTTGGTTGGACTAATTAATTACATATTTCCTAGAGGGGACAGTAGGGTGGCTAGGTATTAATCATAGTAGGGTGGGTTTAATTAGGTTACCCTAGGGTCTTGTGCACTCTTAATTGTATGTCTAAAAATTTAAAATTCAAAACGCACAAAACAACTCAAAAACCGTACAGTACATGGTCACAGTAGAAAATAATATTTTTTCAATATAGTAAATTCCACTTTGAAAATCATAATTAAATATACTAAAATAAAACATTATAATATTCCCCAAAATAATAAAAATTTCGTGAACAGCAAAATAAATTCCAAAATGTACCAAAATAAATTCTACGTTTTAATACGATCGTTTTGACTATAAATTTATCAAATTCGGATTTACAGATAAAAAGTTATGAATTTTCAAAGTTACGTAATCAAATAAATTAATAAATAATAATCCCTTTAAAACATAAATCAAAACAAAATAATTCACCATTATAAAAACAAATTCCAAATAATTATCTCCACTCGTAATTTAAATTAAATAAAGAATTTATACAAATTTAAAAATAGCTGTCCAATCAGAAACTCTCGAAAATTAATTTATTAAAATGCTGAAAATTGCGGGTGTTACAAGCCGAGCAAGAGTACACTCCACCTCGTGGAGTGTAAGTAGTTAGGGTTGGGACCATATCTTGGTCCGGGGCTGTAGACTGAAAACTTTATGTAAATATATTATCTTTTGGAAAATTAAACAATTTCAAGGACTTGTAAATATTTTAAAATTATACTATCTGGCTGTTTTGTTGTCATGAAAATATTTCAATACAGGTTAAGCAAGAAAACTAATTTTTGGAAAGTTCGAAAAACAAAGTAAACTCCGTCCAATTTTACGGAGAATTTTTATAAACAATTGAATTTATAAAAAGAAATTTTCAAGTAACATAATAATCTTAATTTAAGTTTAGGGTATTATTTTTTAGGGTGTTACATCACCTCTTGGGACAGGTCATGCAAAGAACCGTCCTCCACCGATCTTGGTATGTCGAATGAACCGATAAAATTATTGTAGTTATTGCAAGACTATCCTGGGCGAGGTTAGCTAGACCAGCCCATCTTTGGACCGTCCTACCCATAATACTTCCCGATGTCACACCGTCTAAGACCTAGTTCCACCTTTCAACCTCCAGTTCGGATTCCCAAAACCCTCCGTGAATCTTTTCCTAGTTGTTCGTAATATCTCCTTCCACCATGAATGAATGCATAGACAACCCATGATTTCATAGTACACTTACTGTCTCTAAAGAAGTGGTGCAACATCATTAATCTTTAATTATTTTTACAAAATTGAACGCTTTAACCGGTTATAAAAAAGGCCTTAACATTTTACAGTGCAAATAAAAGTCAACCAGTTGTAAAAAGTCACACCCGATAACTAGTTATATCACACATATAACCGATTAAACTTGCAATTTGAGAGTATTTCTTTAAAGACGTTATGTTTAACCCTAACACGTCATTACTAGAACATTATTACAATGATGCAATAACAATTTGATGCATATATTAACAGATAAAAACCATTAATCAAGCACTTGTATTATTAAAATATTATAGAATAGGAGAAGTATGAGGGAAAAATGATTTCCCTCCTAAAACACCACCCATTTTCCCTCCTAATGATTCTTTTCCCTCCTTATTCCATCATTAATGATATGTTTTCTTATTTTACATCTGAGCCGTTCATCAGGTTGGATTAAAATTGCATCTTAATTGTCAATTCTCAAAGCTTCACACATAAGCTTTCTCATACTTCACTTGTCACGTGCTCATTTATCCGAAAAGGTTTGATTGAATTTGGACTCATTTGGACTTGTAAGTTTTCCAAAAATTAGGGTGGAAATTTTTTTTCTTTTTAAAACACTTGATCAGAGAGTTGAAATCCGGAAGGTTAAAAAAAGTTGAAAAGCAGTCGAGGGGTTTTCGCAACAATTATTATTTTCATAAACCAAACCTTTAGTCCCTCGATTGCGAGTTCTTTAAAAAGGTGATTCATACCGGATTCCCAAAACGTATTAAAAGCAAGCGGAATATTGAAATGCGTAAAGTGAACCATAGTTGTAGATAATAGGTCATAAAAGGTCTGATACAAGATAGTTACAAGTCCATTGGAAATAAAACACTCTGACAATACCTCACCAAAAGCAAAATTTACAAAAGGTAAAACTTAAAAAGAAAGGGTATCATCAGAGCTGGTTACTGGTCCACGGCAGCTATTCCATAGTCAGAGATCACAAGGTTTCGTCCCACGAAACCTACGAGGACGAAAGCGAACTACGGGATTGGGGATGGTAGAGAGGGATCTCTACTTCTCCCTCAAAACAACCCGGCGATCCCGATACTCCCAAGCACCATCAAGGAGCGGGCGGATCTCGATACAAGGCAGGCATTCGGCCATCACCTACAAGGGCAGGAGAGTAAGCCTAAAACAGTCGCATAATCGAATAAGCCTAAGCCCTAACATTCACAGCCAGATAAACAGCAGCAATCACCAGTGCAGAAAATGCATATACATATGAGCAAACACCAGTTTAATTATTATCTTCGAGATAATTGGCATGATGCATGTACATGTTCTCCAACTCTGACTCTGAGGCCTCTATGTCCACCGGGTCCAGATCTGAGGAACGGTGCGTCCCAGACGCGGCACGGCTTACGGCACGTCTGCCAGCGTAAATGGCACGACTTACAGTGTTTCCACCAGCGTAAAAGGCACGACTTACAGTGTTTTCACCAGCGTAAACGACATGACTTACAGTGTTTCCACCAGCGTAAAAGACACGACTTACAGTGTTTCCACCAGCGTAAACGGCACGACTTACAGTATTTCTACCAGCGTAAAAGGCACGACTTACAGTGTTTCCACCAGCGTAAAAGGCACGACTTACAGTGTTTCCACCAGCGTAAACGGCACGACTTACGGTGAACCCTGTGCAGGCTTTCATAAAATATCAAGTTCAGTTACAAAACAGTTCACAGGTTCACCGGCGTAGGAAAGGCACGCCTTACGGTGTTTCCACCTGCGTAGGTGTTCCTCGGATTGGGACTGGTCTGATAACCTAGCTCATGTCATGTATGTTCTCGATGCAACTCTTTCAGTCCTAGGTTATCATGCACATGTTCAAGTTCCAGGTTTATTATTAGTCCAATTATGTCATAATCATTTGACATCAGTCCAGCATGGATACATACATAGCCATAGGCATCCAACATGTATCCATAAGCATGTGGTTAACACAGCAGAATCATACTAGTTCTAGGTCAGGCTTATGTCTAAGTATTCGGACAGAGTCCCATCATCTACTTGACCTAGGTCACCTTAAGTGACTAAAACTTGGGATAAGCAAGTCTTAACTACTCAAGACTTCGGTTAAGTGTCTAACACCCCGCAAATTCCTCGTATTAATTTAAAATACTAAAAGAAATTTATTTTTGAGAAAAGTGTTTGAAAGAGTATTTCCTTAAATGGTTTTCATAATTCACGTTTTTAAGGTGAAAGAAACGGTGAATTTTAAACAAGAGTTATTTTATGAGAAAATGATTTGTTTACTGTATTTATGTGTTGATTGATACATGTTTGATATATGATGGTGTCAATGTGATTTCTTGAAAATGTTTGAAGTATTATGTAAACTTGGTAACTATATGATTAAGAAACAAAATTATAATGCATGTATGTATGTATATGTATAGGTGTGTGCGACGTGAGGGGATATGTATATGTGTATGTGTATATGTGTGTTTATGTGTTTGATATGTGTGGATGTATGTGTATGCATGCCATGATTCCATTTATTTTAAAAATAAGAAGCTTAGAGATTAAGATAAGAACCATGAGGAAACCAAATGGGTAGGAAACCCTAACTATAGGCCAAGGAGTAACCAAACCAAAAAGAGACCTAGTTCCTTAAATCCCTCCACCATGTCTCCCTAATTTTGATAACATCCACCCATGCAACTTTTTGAAGAACCAAAACTACCCTCCACACTCCTTCATGACCGAATTTTCATGAGGGTAAAAGAGGAAGTGCACCAATTTCTTATATAAAGCCATCACCCTTGTTTCTTTCACCCATTTTCCCATTCACTTCTTCTACTTCCCTTCATTTTCCATACACATGTGTTGAGAGAAAAAAATCAAGCTCTCAAAACCCCCAAGAGAAGAGGGAGGCCGTGGGTTAGACTAGAGAAGAAGAAGAGGAGATCAACACCAAAACTTAGAATTTTCCTTGAAGATCCAAGACCCCAAAAGCTAGGAGATCAACTTTTTTCTTTGGTGGGTAGCTCGAAGTTATGAAGAAAATTGTAACAACGTAGTTTTCTTTAACCTTGTAATCTTTCTTTTCTTCTTTGCATGTTAATTCTCTAAGTTTTGTCTATGTTTGATCTTGAACTTTCAAGACTAAAAATAATTTGTAAACGTCTAACTACCGGACTTCCTAACTCGGTTAAGATCTTCATTAAAGATCTTAAAGTTTTTCAACATAAATCTTAAAGATCTAAAGGATTGTTCAGATTTTTGTAAAGGTTAAAAGCAAACCTCTTTGCATGTTAATTTTCCAAGCTTAAATGATGAGTACAAGTACGTTTGTGCTTGATCATGGATTTTCAAAGCTTAAAAGAACTTGTGAATGTCTAATCAACGGATTTCATAACTCGTTTAAAGTTTTTCATAAGAGATCCTAAAACTTTTTTAAACCAAATCTTCTAAATCAAAAGGTTTGATGGGATTTTTGTAAAGCTTAAAGTAAATCTTTTTGTATGATGAATTTTATTTCTTAAAACCGTGATCTAAAGATGTATTGGTGTTTCATGTTGATTTTGTTGGTGATCTTGATGATTTGAATTCATGCATGTGTTAATTAACCCTTGATCTTGAATTTTTAAGGATAAACAAACTCCTAGAACCCTAGATCAAGAGCCGTATGATTCGGCCTTGACTAGAACTATGGATCTTGGTGTTTTTGACTTGATCTAAGTGGTTGCATGTTAATTTCTTGATTAGGAAATTTGACTTGGGGTATTGAAATGTTTGGTCTTTGAACTTGATCTTTTAAAAGCTTTGATTTTTGCCTTGATTTTTGAAAAGTTTCAATCTTGAGTCAAATATGTAATTTTCAAACAAAAGCTTTAATCTTGAACCTTGCATGTAATCTTTGAATAAAAAGATTTAATTTTTCCTTAATGATCAACACGCACGGTTTTGCAAAAGACTTAACCTCCCTTCATTTCATGCCACGGTTTTGACTTCTTGTAATCCAAAGTGATTTTTAATTTTTGATTTGTACTATTATATTTGATTTCATAAATTGATCTACAAGATTTAGGTGCATGCATGTGGTTTTGAGTAAAGAGATTTTATTTTTCCTAATTGACCTCACGGTTTTGTAAAAGAATCAAAAGAAATAAGTTTTGGAAAAGTGATTTTGCCTTGATTCGTGTTCTATATGCATTTGGTTTAAGCCTAGAATTAGGAAACTCATGTTTTGTTTTCATGAAAAGAACACATGCATGTTTATTTCTTTTGACCTTGTTATGTCAAACTAGGGTTCGGCCTACTCATACTAGACTAGGATTCCTTTTCCATGAAATGACTTAAAAGAAATGAGTATGTTTTGAGGAATCATGCTAAAATGAATTGCATGAAGTTGTGTTGTGAACATTCATTTCTAATCGGTTTTGATTTAAAAATAAAGGGAATAAATGAATTAAATGATTTTGGAAAAGTTTTGTGTAAATCAATGTGTGTGTATGTGCATTCGGTTTAGAGGGAAAGAAAGAGTAAATGATTTTGTTGCATGAAAAAGAAAATAGAATTTAAGTGCTTGAAATAAATTAAGATGATTTATGTGTTTTAAATTTGTGATCTTTGAATTGTTTTCCTTAAGGACATTCGGCCATATAGTATAAATAGGTTTAGGAAGTTTAGTTGCATTAAAATAAACTCATGTAGTGATTTTTTTTAGGATTGGGTTATTGTGTTTAGTTTCTATCCTTGAGTAGGAAAATGTCTAAATGCTTTGTTTGATTAAATGACTGATCAATTGCTTGTATGATTTCATTATTTAAGTGTTGTCGTGGTTGTGTGTTAATTGATGTTTGATAAATACTTGAGTGTGTAATTGGTCTTGAGATAAATTGGTTTTAAGAAAATTCTATTTGATTTATTTGAGGTTTTTAAATTGTGTTTATGGCTGCCCAAAGTATTTTGTGATAAAGATTTGAGTTTTAAAGTGTAACACCCCAAAATTTTAATCCCCGATTAATGAAATGTTAATTATAATTTAATTATAATTAATGATTTTTATATTAATCCTTGATTAAAATGTGTATTCATGTAACTAGTTTATGTGTGTGAAATTATTTACTAAATATAATAATGCATAAAATAAATGTTTTGCATATTAGTCCCTGGGTTGGGACCTAGAAGCAAATATAGGAAAGGTTTTGGAGGGAAAGTAAATAAAATAATTATTTTTCAAAAATGGGGCAAAATACTCGAGTATTTCTCGGAAAACTCGAGTATTCTGGACAGAGTTGCACGAGTTAGTGCGTTTGGTGAGTCACCACCACCGATCCCCCTCCGTTGACACGAATACTCCATCATCAACAGCTCAAGGACGTCGTGTCGCCTTGCATGAGCTTTCTCCATGTCTATTTAAGCTCAGCAACACCGAATTCGTGAAGATTTTTGGTCAAGTTTGGGTTGTTAATCAAGTTAGGGTTCTGAAGCTGTTGCCTTCGATTCTTCTTCAATTCTGAGTGTTAGGATTCGAGTGATACATGAATACAAAGCTCACATCAAGAGCTTTGTATAAACACCAAAATCGTGAGGATTGAGTGAGTATATTGGGAGAATTGGAGCTTGGAAGTGAAGCTGTTGCTGGTCAAGTCTTGGTCTGGAGCTTACTTTGATCATTGATTCTGGTAAGCTCATGAATCCCTGAGTCTCAAATTCGGTTTCTTTAGTTAGTTGATGTTGCATGGAGTCTAGAAAATCTAATTTCCCCAATTTTATTCTCTGTTTCATGTGTGAACCAATTCCATTTTGGTGATGCACTCAAAATGCTCTGCATGTGATGCTTGAAGTTGATCTGAGAATTATGGAGCCTTTTTCTTGTCAATCCTTTGTTGATTCACGTCTGAGAGGTAAGGGGAAGTAATTATATTCACTAGATAGAGAGTAAATTCCATTAATTGTGTTAGAGAGCCACCAAGAGGCTCTAAGGGCTTAGATTGAATAGGATCTTTGGTTTGGAGACCAAGCTTTGCTCTAAAACTGTGTTGAGCAAGTTCTAAATCATGCATACAAGCTTAAATGAACTTTATTTCATGAGAATTGTGCTTATTATGCAATTTGAGGTGTTGAGTTGTGAAAATGTGTATTTTATGCATGATTGATGAATCCCCTGTCAAATTTGTTATTTGATATGAAATGAGTATGGTAACATGTTCAATATATGGTATATGAACTATTGTGACCATTGGTTTGGGTTAAAAGTGTTTAGAAATTGAAATGGTATGTAAAATCCAAGCTTTCAGTCTGTTCTGTCTGCAAATACTCGAGTATATGACTTAACACTCGAGTATTTCGTGGTGCACCAGTGTTAAAATTGGCGCACCAACTTGAGAATCAGGCTTGGCACTCCAGTATTTCGGATGCAACAAGAGTAAAAATTGATGAACAACTCGAGTAATACATGAACTACTCGAGTATTCTGGGTAATGGACTACCCGAGTATCTCATGAATTACTCGAGTATATTTATGAATATCTGAAAACATAAATCTCAAAAAAGACATGAACGACTCGAGTATAATTTTGAACTACTCGAGTAAAATCTGGAAACTGATAAACTACTCGAGTATTATGGAAAACACTCGAGTATTTTTAGTCAGAAACTTAAAAATACCATTTTCAATTCTAAATCATTTTGTAACACTTAAAGAGCAATAAACCAAGTGATTCTGAGCTTAAAAGGAAATTGACTGACGTTGTGATGTTTTCATTTGGATAATGATACGTTGCTCGGAGGGCACGTAAGATATTAATAAAAGAACAATACGTCGTTCAATTCCTTTTTAACTAAGTAATGCATTCATTCTGGAGTTTGGATGGTAGGACGTATATCATGTTTTTGTTAAACATGTGGAGGGCCTCTGGGAGTGCCAATACGCTTGCTTGATGACACGTCGTTGACGTGGTCGGCTTAGTGGATGCCGATGTGGTTATACCGTTTGGATGAAGGAATATGCTCGGGTGGCATGGATTCCAAGCTTGTCGTGTACATTCTAGGTGAATGTACGAATTGTTGTATACCTAGGAATACAACGCACTGTTGAGTGCTGGGTTGTCAGGGATGGACGTCAGAGAGTGACATAGAATGATGGAGATAGGCTTGAGAGCTAAACTCATGCATCATGCCACTCATTTAAATTAATTATGATAAACGAAACAAGTGTGAGCATCCTATGTGCATTAACTAAATGCTAAGTATTATATATGATTGTTATAAATTGATGCATATTTACATACTCATATTGCACAATTTATTCTCTGTTGATTATGTGTATAGAATTGCTTACCCCTATGCCCTTGTAGGTGATGTCTCGTTACATTGCTTGCATCGAGATCCAGCCACTTCCTAGTGGCATATGGATCTATGAGGACCATCGCGCGGTGTTCGAGGGGGAGGTAGAGATTACCTTCTAACACCCGAACCCGCTGATGCGATTCCGTCCTCGTAGGTTTAGGATTCCCATCATATACACTATGCACGTACCCCCGTTTTATACTTACCATGGACCACCTCCCATGCGACCAACTCGCTCTTATCACAGCTTTCATTTTCGACCTACCCGCTCTCACCCTTTTACCTCGAGAGTCGTCCGCGAGGAGACTCCCCCTTCTGATCCGAGGAGCCCAGTCAGGGTTTCACCATCGCTTGACCCGGTACCCAGTGGTAGGGTACACTCTCCCTCGGATGAGATCGAGGAGGATCCGGTGGAGGACGAGAGTGGGAGCGAGCCTGTCGTGCATTCTACTGGGAGTGATTGGAGGAACGATGATCCCTAGGTATGTGCATAGGGTATGTGATGAGGATCAGAGGATCCGATGTGTGGATGCTATGGAGGAGATCTTGCTGCTGCTGTGTTGATGATGATGCTACTACCTTACTACTTTTGCTTCTTAGAGACTACTGCTATCACTACTACTACATCTGATGCTACCAGATCTACGTGACCACCCTTAGAGTTATATTTTGGTTATGTATATATGTTGTAGATATACTTTTGGAGTACTCTAGGGTTCTGGTTACACTGCTATGTAGATCTGTTTATGGACTTGTATATTTTGGAACTTGGAGACTCTGATGTTGGGCTATGTACTTGTGACTTTCCTATATATAAAACCTATGTTTATATTCCTATCCATGGCATAGTCTGATAATTTCCGCTGACTCTGATTTAATCTATTTGAGGGTTTGGCTGTGAAAACTATTCGATGGTATCAGTTCTATCAAATAAAGCAAGGGTAGCTTCAATTATTTTCTATGATAAAAATACGATTCCAAAAGACAAACGTTACCGAACTTTTGAAAAGGTTTTAGAAATTGCCAAATTCGATACAACTGTTTTGAAATGCTTTAGAGTTTATTCTCCCAGAATTCCAAGTGTTGATTTGTGCACCCGCTTTAAAAAGAAAAATTTCACTTACATATTTTCTTAATACTCACAAGTCCATATATTATCCAATATAATAGCTTAAGTACTATATTGTACTTGGGTAATTCGGAAGGGCGTCACATAAAGTGGTAATTTTAAATAAAAGAGTTATTTAAAGCGAAAAGTGTTTTAAAATGTTTTCGGGGTTTTATCAAAGTTGTTCTTATAAAATAATTCGTTGCTGTGCAGAATTATTTATAATTGATTCCTAAACTCTAAAAATGTTTTCAAATGTTTTTAAAATATTTAAAGTACTAGGAAATATAGGAATTGTTTTGATAAAACAACAGTGTTTTAAGTCTTACGGTTAAGAACGAGACGTGTCACGAACTAAGAGAAGATCTTCTTAGTACAAGATAATAACGTAAGTGTATTTTATTTAGTACGATGAAACCTTAAAGACGAGGGATTGGGGCAGCCAACAGCACAAAGGATCCGAGGAGACGGCATGAATTAAATTGTTGGACCTCAGGTGAGAGAGAAGCCTTCCTAAGACACAGTGGTAGTTAGGTGATATTTTAGGACGTTCCGTATCATCTCAAAGATCGGAACTAAGTGGTCAGAGTCAGTAGTATAAGTGGCAATTGTTTGATTGTGTGGCCACTTATACGAAGGTGACAAAGACCACATTGTTGTGTGATGTTTGTGTGAATGATAGTATGCTTTTGTACCTTTATTCAATTATGCCCTATGTTATTTATTACTGCCAATGAACATGAGTAATATGCTGATGGGCGTCTGTTACGTCCTGAAAATAGAAGCGAAATAAATAAGAGTGTGAAGTAAAGACATAATGAGGAAGAAATAATGATTGTAAATAAAGTATGTAATGGAAAAGAGAAAGAATTGAGGATGGGGAATAAATTGATGATAATGTTGAGCACGAGCCAGAGGTGGGAAAGTGATGTTGAGTATGAGGAAGAGAGGTGATATGAGCGGAGTTGGGCTCCTTTTGTTTTAGTCTGGGAACTAGTGTTGAGTTGAGCTTGCTCCTCTACTAGCGCCTAGCAAAGTGGTATTCTTTTTGAAAAAAAAGGGGTTTGTGAAGTGAAGTTTTTTTTGAAAAGATTGGTAATGGGGGATTTTTGGGAAAAAGGTTTTCGAAAGGAAATTTTGTGAAGAGAAGTCCTTGAAAAAGGTTTGTGAAACGAAATCTTTGAAAAGGTTTTGAAATGAGGTTGTTAAGGAAGTTTGTAAAACAATGTTTTCAAAAGAGTTCTTATGAAATAATCTTTTTGAAACGGATTTGTGAAAGATTGTAATTTTGAGGAAAGTTTTGTGAATCAATCTGGTGATGAAATTTTGGAAGGACGTTTTGGAATTTATTTTGGAACAGTATTTTTGTGAATGTTGGTGAAAAGAGATTTTGCGGAAGTTTGTGGAAATGGTATTTTGAGGAAGCTGAGAAAAGATTGTTTTGAGGAAGGATGTTGAAATGAGATGATTGTGGGAACTGGAGTATGTTAAGAAAGTTCGAGAAATGCGATTGGAAATTGTGATGTGATCCCTGCTCTGTGCTATGTGAGAAATGATGTGAGAAAGGTTGTGCACAGTTAGTGGTCGGGACTCGTTGAAGGGTTACACGAAGGACGGGCCGACCTTAGGTTAATTAAAAACAAGATAAAAGACTTTAAAAGACATACGCGGTGAGGTATGAGAGTGCGAAGTAGTGGAGAGGAAGAAACGATAAGTATCTGCGGATACTTAGGACGAGATTGCATTAGGGGAGGACGATGACGGTGAAACGTCAAGAAGTCTAGGGTATGTTTCTGGGCAGAACGAACTCCACAGGTGGCGCACTAACGTGGTGGGGACTGGGTCTAATGCCATGGTAAGTTCTGCGGACCCACTAGAAACATACTGTCGCCCCCTAGATTGCAAATCGAGAACAGTGAGAGGGACTGGAACGGGGCATTGTGTTTGCCACTGCGTGGACAGTGAGCCTTGTTATTATTATGATTTGAGGACGAAATCCTCCTGGTCTGGGACCATTTATGTGTTGTAACAGCTATCGTGCCCGCGTGGTAAAGGTCCTGTACTCCTGTTTGCTTCCGACTAGGTTGGGTGGATGACCGAGGAGATGTAGACGTGAGTGATCGTCGAGATTGAAATGAAGGCTTTAGTGGCATTTTAACATTCCCCAATCACCAGAGGTTATGAAATGATAAGAATGAAGGAAAAGAGAGTACAGTGATGAAATGGTGACGAATGGGGAAAGGAAAGAATGTTTATAAGATATGAAAGTAAAGAAGGATAAGAAAGTATAACCATACTGCTGATAATGTAAGATGATAATGATGATAATCTGTTTGGTTGTTGTGTGTTTGTATATTGCATTGTGTGTATGTTTGGTCCTATTATTTTGCCTAGCGTAATCCCACACCGTCGACGATCCGTCATTCCGAATGCTTACTCTCTCTTGTTCGTTGTTATATTGGTGCTGCTGATATCGCAACGGGCAGACGGAGCATCATAAGGAGATAATCACTTTAGAGGAATGGGAGCAGGAGCTTAAACGACAGTACGGAAGCATCAACAGAGGGGACTTCACTTTCGCAAATGGGGAAAGCATACAAGAGGAAAAGGGAAGCTTCATCCGGTAGTGTCCGACAGAAAGAGTTAGGGGTAGTGCTTTTAGTTAAGTCTATTGTTTGGGTTTTGAGTCAAGGATTACCGAGCAACGAACCATTATGTATTCAAGCCAAGTTTTATTTTGAAAGGTGAAGTACTTCAAAGCTGGAAGATGGAGTAGTGTAAATTTTTGAAATCCATTATGAACACTTTTAGATTCAATGAATTGAATCATGATGCTTTTGAAACCAAACCATTTTATGGAAACGAAGGTTCATAAATATAAAATGTTTTAGTAACCACTTGATTTTCCGTAAGGGATATTAAGTCTGTCAATGACACTTCAACAATGTTTTAAAAAAAATAAAATTTGGCACCATTTTTGCAACTTTAGTAAATAAAAGTTAACTATTTTTGGTTTACGAAAAATGGGCTGTTACAAAGTGAGTCCTAATCACTTAAGACTAGGTTTAACTGACTTCAGTTGACTAATCATGGACTAAGTCCACTAATCTTGGACTAAATCTCACTAATCAGGAGTTTAGTCTCACTAATCATGGATTAAGTCTGACTTGATTGACTAATCTCGGACTAAATCCGACTAATCATGGATTAGGTCCAACTAATCGTGGATTAGTTGACTAATCAGGGGATTAGGGTTACTAATCTTGGATTAAGTCCAACTAATCATGGATTAGTTGACTAATCAGGGATTAAGGTTACTAATCTTGGATTAAGTCCAACTAATCTTGGATTAGTTGACTAATCACGGTTAAGGGAGACTTAATTTGTTCTAAGTGCTACTTAGTTTTCTAAAACTAAGTTTGGTTAACACTTAGTTGGCTAACTCTCTTTGGCTAATAAATTAAGTCCTTAACCGAGACTTAAGGTTCTAAAACCGTTTGGGATCAACACTTAATCCTAGTTTATTCAAGGGGCTAAGTATTCAATTAACAACTTAATCCATTCGGTTTCTCATCAACACAAAGTATGCTCGTAAAATTCAGCATAAACATATGGTATTCACAAAAGCAATCATTCATCAATACTAAACATGGTCTTAAAATTCAGCATCAAACAATTAATGTCTAAACATTCCATGAACCACATAATCTATGGAATTGCACAACAACACATAACATATTCATATAATTCAGCATAGAAACATTAAACAACAACAAGTCATCATTCATCAAAATTCGGCCTCCAAGCCCAAAATCAAAGTGTAACTAGTGCCCTTTAGTCTCATGGTGACTCACCCTAAATTTCTAAGCTTAAAACTTATTCTAGAAATTGTGTAAGCTTCTCTCTTACCTCTTGAAGACAAACTAAGAAAACTTAGAACCTTTGGGTCTTTTTCTCACCAAAACCGTGAGCAACACTCCCTCCTTGGACACTTGAAATTTGATCCCAAGCTTCTAAGACTCTAGGACTCCTCTTGATCTACCAAGCCAAAGATCCTAATGCCTTGAACAAGGTTTGGCCGTGAGGTCTATTTGGGTTTTGATTGAAATTTCTTCAACACAACTTCAAACAAGTGGCATATTCATGATCTAGGGTATGAATATGCCAAGGTTTCTTGTGTTTGGTAAGTGTTTAGGTTGATTAAGGGTGGTGGTGGGGTGAGGCCGTGAGCTCCTCAAGAGAAAGGAAGGGTTGATTTTGAACTTCTAAGCTTCAATCACTTATGCATGTTGTGTATTTATGATCTAGGCTTAGAGTATGTCAGGTTTTCTTGGTTTTTAATGGAAGAAAAGGTTAGGATGAGGGTGGTGGAGGTGTTGGCCGTGAGCCTCTTGGAAGAAGAAGAAGAAGAAAACGAAGAAAGTGGTGTGGTGATGATGCTACGAAGAAAGGAAGCCAAAAATGAGGCTCATCAACACATAGTTATTTTTATGAAGGCTTTTGGTCAAATGTGTAATTGGTAAGGTGGCATAAGGGTGAATTGTGGTGTGGACACATCACACTTCATGCAAGGGAAGGAAATGTGGAGTTGCCACCTAACCCTTGACCAACATGCATGAAATGTGAGCTTGACACCTCACTTCCTTCATGCATTCACAAATTCACTTCATGGTTGCACACACACACACACCACACGGCCTACACATGCACACACAAGGCCCATCACACAATCATTGCCCAACATCACTCACAAGGCCCATTAGGTTCATTTAGACTTAATCTAACCCACTTAACTCTTAAGCCATACATTAACCAAGCTAATCTAACTCATAACCAAACGATTAGCTAACTAAACCAAATCAACTTAAATCCACACCAGTCTAAGCTTAATTAATTAGGGTTAAGCTAGCCCTAATCACGACTTGCTATCTAAACAAGATTAAGTTCTAACACATCAAGCTAAAGCAAAACATTTAAATCACAAAGCACGAATTATTTGGGAACTAAAATTCTGGGATGTTACATCACTTCTTTATTTTTGGTCGGCTCCCCTCCCTCCCTCTTCGTTTCTCTTCCTCATTTTTCACTCTCCATTCTCGAATCTTTATCTCTCTTTTTGTCAATCTCTTTCTACTTCATCTTACTCGCTCTCTCCTTCAATCTCTTTTACTGAGCCACTAACCCTAGATGTCGCAACTCACTTCACCCATCTCTCACATTACTATCGTCATCATCATTTCAAATCTTCAAGACGAAGCGAAGAAGAAGACAATGGCAACCAGGCTTGAGATCCTTGGGAGCACATGGGGTTATAAACCTTAGAGGCCGTAGAGAGCACTTTGCTGCTTATAAATCTGCTCGGGTTAACCTTTTTTTTTCAATTTTCTTTGATTTTCTTATCCAGATCTTTTTGCTTTATGCACTTCTATGTAAGATTTTATGATTGTTATTTTGACTTGCTATTATGCAATTTATTTTATGATTTTATTAATTTTGATTTGATATACTATTATGCAATTCTATTTATAATTTTATTATTTTAACTCACTATGAACCAAAATGGGCTTTGTTGGCTCCCGGGATAAGTGGAACTTAAATCCATGTTCTTAATTGAAATCCTTATATGATGACAATAGTAAATGATGATAATAGTTTGGTGGTAATCTTGAAAGTCTCTTCCTGTAATCTATGCCTTCTTTGGAAACCCTTATTCATCTGCCTTTTGGTTGGTTCCACGCTGCAGTGAGTGGCAGGAGAAGAGCAACAACACTTTCTAGGCCTTAAAAGCAAATTTTTTTATGTTACCATTTTGTTATGTTTTCTAAGGTCCCAATGTAGAGCCTACTGGGTGATGGTGATTGAAAAGAAAGATTAATTTATTTGGGATTTTAATATTTTATTTGCTTGCTTTTCCTTTCTTATTTTCGTTTAGAACAATATGGTTGATTGTTTGAAATACTTTTGTTTTTTTACAACTAAATATAGATTTTGTTATGCAGATATTTGAATATCGTTTTTTTGTATCCATGTCATTGACATAACAGATCACTTTTGGGTTTGATCAACATGCTTGACTTCTTGGAAGTGAGAAAGATCAAACTTGAAAGGATTTTATTGTCATACTAAGTTATAAGGTAACACTTTGATTGTAATAAAGCTCTGTTACAAAAGGTTCCCTTGGCTTTTAATTTTAGATTTGTGCATTCTAGGTTGGTTCAAGTATAGTTTGGAGAATTTTAACTAATAAGGTGTGTCTGAAATGCTTCATCGTTAGATGAATTTGTTTTGAGAGTTTTGTTATCAATGAAGTTGATGATATTGATGAAATTAAAATTGATGATAATGACAATTGCCTGTATTTTTCTTTTCTTTTATTTTTGGTTTTTGATTCTCATTCCTAGCTACTTACAGCACAATGATCTTGAAAGCAAGTTGGCTAGCTAGGTCCAATGTTTGAATATGATAATTAATACTAATACTGAAGGCTCAAGTGTTCAATTATGTTTTGATGAAGACAAGATTTATACACAACCTACAACAACATATCAAGAAGACTAGTTTATCTTAGCATTCATATATTTGTACTATATTGTTTATTAGTCTTTTTATATGAGTGTGGGTAGATTAGGTTTAGTTAATCTCAATATGATCTAATAAGAATTTAATATGTTTAAGAATTGAGATTACTATGATAGATAATGTTAGCTCAAAGTTTTATTAAACCTAAGAGGTGAAAATTGCAAATAAAAGAAAAGCATTTTTACAGTGGTTAATCGATTAAACCACATAATTAATATATTCTGTTAACAGTGGTTAATCGATTAAGCTATCCTTTAATCGATTAAGGACTATTAAATCAGAATAAATAAAAGCTTTTCTAATGTGTTTTGAAAAAGGTTACGAACTTCATACTTTCAAGAGCATATTTTCACTATCTTACAATCTTTGTTGAGCTATTATTCTGTGATAAATCAATTCTCTATCATCTTCTTTTGAAATCTCAATTCCAATACATGTTTTGTTCATATTGTATCAAGTTGAGATTCTAAGTGCTTTCAACATTCTTGGTTGAATCAATTAGTAACGTGGATGTTACATTCAATATATTCAACAAAGCTATTTTCAATTGTTAATTGAAAAAGGAAGCAAGGTGGAGCAATACCTTGGACTTTGAAGGTTTCAAAGGCAAAAGCTAAAGGGATTGAAGGCGACCTTCAATCAAAGAACAACATCAAAAAAATAAAGAGATTGGGGTAGATTCTCATCGATTTGGTACATCGTGAGAAAGGGTTAGGATTGAGAGTGTTGAGGAATTCTAACTCTTGTGTACTAATTTCTTTTATTTCTTAGTGAAGCAAATCTCCCAAGTCAGAGAGGGAGGACTGGATGTAGCTCACGGTGGTTGTGAGTGAACCAGGCTAAAATCTTCGCGTTTTCTTGTTATTTTCGTTCTTTACATTTTGCTATTAATTTGAATCTTGCGAGAGTTCTTGGTTATAGGTTTAGATTGGGAATTTCAATTACGTATTCTATTTCTTGCTTAATTAATTCGAAATTGATTGACTTAGATCTAATTCTGCGTATCTAGATTTTCGTGTGTTTCTTGAACTGAACTGAACTTAATTTTCTGAAAATTCAATCAGTGCTTAATCGATTAAGTTGAAGCATAATCGATTAAGATTTTTCAAGCTATCTGACGTTAATCGATTAGGGTACAAGTTAATCGATTAAGACCTGTATGTTGGCTTAAAAATCAACTGTTTCTGAACCAATTTTAATTACTTTTTAAATTTGGGTATCATCGCTTGCAACCTCTATTCACCCCCCTCTGGAAGGTTGGTTTAGCCTCTTGTTGGTTTCCAACGAGTGGTATCAGAGCTCGGTCGAATAAACTGAGCTTAAAAGCTTTTTCGAAAAGATCCTTTGGAAACCATGGGCTCGAATCAAAATCCTTTTGGAGGTGAAGGTGCTGCAATAAACCGTCCCCCACTATTTAATGGTGAGGGATACGCTTATTGGAAAGTAAGAATGAAAATTTTTATCCAAGTGATGGATATTGAAATTTGGAAAGCGATTGAAAAAGGTCCTCACATTCCCTCTAGTGTAGTTGAAGGTTTAGCACAATTAACCCCCGAAGATTGGTGGACGGATGATGATAAAAAGAAAGTTCAATTTGATTTTAAAGCAAAAAATATCATCACCTCCGCTTTATCTTATGACGAATTCTTTAGAGTTTCACAATGTGCTAGTGCTAAGGAAATGTGGGACACTCTTCAAGTGACTCATGAAGGAACTAGTGAGGTTAGACGTGCTAGGTTGAATGTTTTGATGCGTGAGTATGAATTGTTTCAAATGCTTCCTATTGAATCTATTAATGATATGCAAAAACACTTTACTCACATTATCAATCATTTGCTTGCTCTTGGTAAGACTTTTTTACAAGGTGAACTTACTAACAAAGTGTTGAGTTGTTTGGATAGGAATTGGCAACCAAAGGTAACCGCCATTGTAGAATCTAAAAATTTGGATGCTATGGATCTCGCAACACTATTTGGCAAATTACAAGAGCATGAAATGGAGCTTGGGCGTCTAACAATGAATGAAGAATCAGACAAAAAGAAAAAGGATATAGCATTGAAAGCGTCATCAAAAGTAGTAGATACTCAAAATGATTCCTCTCAAGATGACGATTCCGATTCGGAATTGGATGATGAGTCACTAGCTCTTATGGTGAAGAATTTCAGAAAATTTTTGAAGCGGAAAGGAAATTCTAGAAGATTCAATTCAAAGGAAACTAAGGAGACTCTACAAAAATCAAAAACTCCAAGAGACAAAATTATCTGTCATACATGTGGGAAAGCGGGGCACATCAAATACCATTGTCCTCAAAAGCCAAATAAATCCGAAAGTGATAAGAAGAGACCCAACAATCATAAAGCAAAGAAGGCCTATATTGTTTGGGACGAACCTGAAGATGAAACGAATTCTAGCACTTCGGATGATGACCAATCGGCAAATCTTTGCTTGATGGCTAAGGACAATGAAGAAGCTTCCACTAGTGATGCGTCTCTTGAGAAATCAAGCTCAAAAGAGGTACTTTCTAATCGCAACTCTGATTTGGATTCCGATGGTGAATCATGCTTTTCCCCCTCATATGATGCATTATATAATGCTTATGTTGATATGCATATTGAACTTAAGAAATGAGCTAAAATCAACATAGAAGCTAAGAAAGCCATTTTGAAGCATCAAGAAAAGGTTATTGAAATGCAAAAACATATTGATGAACTTGTGCTTCAAAATGAAACTTTAGAACTCATATATTCAAATGCACCATGTGATTGTTTTATTACTTCTACTGTGATCTCCGATTGTGAAAAGTGCAAGGTTTATGAAATTGAACATAGTGATTTAAAAGAAAAACTTGCAACTTTCACAAAAGGAAAAAGGAATTTGAATGATTTACTTTCTCGACAAAGAGATAATTCAAATAGGACTGGTTTGGGATACACTATTCCAAAGAAGAAATCCTATAGAAAAGTTGGAAATTTTTCAAAGGTCAATTTTACTAGAAAATCAACCTGTTTCTATTGTGGTATCTTTGGACACACCTCAAATTTTTGTAAAATTAAAAACTATGGTGTACCCAAAAAGGAATATATTTGGATTATCAAAGGAGAGAAACCGGAACTTAACCCCCAAGGACCCAAAACTGTTTGGGTACCTAAATCTTCCAAATGATTTGTTTTGTAGGTGTGCCTTCGAACGAGAGAAGATCGTTGGTATTTGGACAGCGGTTGTTCAAGGCACATGACGGGAGACAAGAGACATTTTATTGAGTTTTCTCCAAGGGATAAGGGTCACGTCACTTACAGCGACAACAATCATGGAAAAATCCTTGGTGTAGGTAAAATCGGAAACGCCTCAAATGTTGTAATAGACAATGTTTTGTATGTTGATGGTCTTGAGCATAACTTACTTAGTATTAGTCAATTGTGCGATATCGGTAATAGCGTTGTTTTTAGCTCAAACCATTGCATTATTAAGAGTGATAGTGATCAATCTATTAAATTCATAGGAAATCGGTACAATAACACATACTTGATTGACTTGAATGACATTACTTCTTTATTTTCAAAATGTTTTATCAACAAAGAAAGTGATGTTTGGCTTTGGCATCGGAGAGTTGCTCATGTCCATTTGAAACAATTAAATAAACTTTTATCCAAGGACTTAGTCGTTGGTCTTCCAAAGCTCAATTTCAAAATTGAAGGAGTTTGCACCCCTTGTAAAAAGTGCAAACAAACAAAAACTAATTTTCCACCTAAAAAGGTGATTTCTACTACAAGGGTTTTGGAACTCATTCACATGGACTTGTTTGGACCTTCGCAAACCATGAGCTTTGGTGGCAATTATTATGGACTTGTGATTGTAGATGACTTTTCACGTTTTACTTGGACTTATTTTTTACCTTCTAAAGATCAAACTTTTCATCGTTTTAAAAACTTTGCCAAGCTTGTTCAAAACAAAGTCAATCAAAGTATTGTGGCTATTCGGACCGATCATGGTGGCGAGTTCGAAAATCATCTTTTTGATAAGTTTTGTGATAAGTATGGTGTAGAGCATCA
The DNA here is from genome assembly GCA_037953625.1 of Crotalaria pallida. Lineage (NCBI taxonomy): Eukaryota > Viridiplantae > Streptophyta > Magnoliopsida > Fabales > Fabaceae > Crotalaria > Crotalaria pallida. Next base: position 88,892,612 of record CM075653.1, read on the forward strand.
ATTTTCAGCTCCTAGAACTCCACAACAAAATGGAGTTGTTGAGAGGAAAAATCGAGTATTAGAAGAGTTATCTAGAACCATGTTGAGTGATAGCAAAGTTCCTAAGTATTTTTGGGCCGATGCGGTTAGTACCGCTTGCCATGTATTGATTAGAGTTATGATTAGGCCCTCTCTTAAGAAAACCCCCTATGAGCTTTTCAAAGGCCGAAAGCCCAATATATCTTATTTTCATGTTTTTGGATGTAAATGCTTTATTTTAAATAATGGAAAACATGTTTTGGGAAAATTTGATCCAAAAGCGGATGATGGGATATTTTTGGGTTATTCTAGTCATAGCAAAGCTTTTAGAGTTTTTATTAAACGGACTTTGACTATTGAAGAATCAATAAATGTTGTGTTTGATGAATCTCCGGAAGGGGAGAAAAGTATTTCTAGTGTTTCAGGTGTTGATATCTATGAAGAAATACCACAAGATGTAAATGAGAAAGAGAAGGAGATGGAGAATCAAATTAATAGAGATGATGATAATTCAAGAGGAAATGAGCTAGCACATCATGAAGATAATGGATTACCTCCGGCATGGAAAACCAACCGCAATCATCCTTTGACAAACGTATTAGGTGACATTGCTAAGGGAGTGGTAACCCGAAGCACTTTTCGTAATATTTGTCATTTTATTGCTTTTGTTTCGCAAGTAGAACCTAAAAACATTCATGAGGCAATCCAAGACGAGCATTGGGTTACGGCAATGCAAGTGGAATTGAACCAATTCGAGAGGAATAAGGTTTGGGAGCTTGTGCCTAAACCCGACGATCGTCCTGTGATTGGTACTAGATGGGTATATAGAAATAAGCTTGATGAATCGGGTTTTATTGTTAGAAACAAAGCTAGGTTGGTAGCCCAAGGGTATATCAAAGAAGAGGGTATTGATTATGATGAAACTTATGCCCCCTGATGAGCATTTTATTTCCCATTATTCCTTGCATTATTTTACTCCTATTATTGATACTTGTTGCCCATTTGACATTGATTAGCTTGATTTAGTGATTTTGAGTTTATTGGACTAATATTCCGAATATTGTTTAATTTGGGATTATTTAGCCTAATTAATTCTATTTCTATTTTTAGGTAATATTTGGCACAAGGACACTTTGGGATGTTTGGAAATGAAGATTGAAGCATTGAAGTGAAGATTGTAATTTGCATTTAGGTCCCTTTTTAATTGTAATTTTTAGAATAGTGTTTCTTAGGACTTGGGCCCATGTTTTAGGCCCATTTTCATGACTAAAGAGGGGAAATTCGTGTAACCCCCAAGACACACTCCCATTTCAGATTTCTCACTCTCTCTCTAGGTTAGAACTTCTCTCTTGGCTCTCCCAAGTGGTGGTGGCTGCTAGGGTTTTGTTCTTCCCCATTTCTACTCGTTTTTCTTCATTTTATGGCCATGGAAGGCTAGACTTCAAGGGTTAATCCCTTTGGTATTGTATTATCTACTCTTGAGCTCTTGTTATTAATGCAATTTCATTTTCTCTTCTCTGTTTTCATGTTTATCGATGTGTAGTGGTTTGCTTAATTCCATTTCATAGAGATAATACATGAATATAAATGCTTAATTTGTATTAACTCGTAAAAACTCCAATTCTGGTTTCTGATGCTTAATTAGAAGTTAGGGTTTGGAGTGATAACTGAATTTTCGCTTAGTATTTGGTTATCACGAGTTGGACAGAGGAGAGGAGAGGAATCGATCTTTAGTGAGCTAGGATTGAGTAGTGTACGTAGCCAAAGGGGTTTGCCCGCTTTTGTTTCTGATTTTCTTAGTTTTTATATTCTGTTTATGTTTTGTTCTTCACATTTGTCACACACAAAAACCCCCCCCCCCCATTTTACTGCACACTACGTGTTTGATACTTTGCCTAGACCGATATTCGCTGGGAAACGACCTAGGATCACCTTCCTAGTACTACAGAATAAACACCTTTTATTTTGATCGGGTACGGCCTCGATCAAAATTTGGCGCCGTTGCCGGGGATTATCGGTTCCTGCCAAAGATCATACAGTAGTTAATTAGATTAGTTAGTGTAGTTAGTGTGTGAATAAGCATTCTGATAACTGATTGAAAGTTGCCCTGTTTGCTGATTTGCTGTTCTGCACAACTGATGCTATTCTAGTGATTTTGTGAGTGCCATTCAACATAGCTGCGGGTGGAATTTTGGCACGAAAATTGGTATCCACACTTGTTTCATCATATATTAGTGTGTTGATGCATCACAGACACTCAGATATGCACTGGTTGTGAGTTCCAGAAAAATTTTCCATGTTTTAGCAGCACTTACTATAAATAGGCATAACTTTTGATCAGGTTGTCGGAATTGGACGAATTATATATCAAATCGAAGGGAAAAATTCAATAAAGAGATAATTTCGCCAACGGCGGAATTAGAGAAAATATTGACCCCAAAATCCTTCGTTTACTATTTCTTTTTTATTTTACAAGTTTTATTTTCTTAGTTTTTGGTCCCTGTTTTAATTCTTTGACTTGGTTCCCTTTTGAATTTTGTCCTCAAACTTTCTGTGATATGTTTTCATGATTTTAGGGTGCTTAAAAAAATTAAAAAAAAATTTAAAAAAATAAAAAATTTGTTGCCGATTTTGGTCATGCATATCTGTTACAGTATGCTATGGTTGATGCTGTTCTGTTCAGTACATGACTAGGGGCAACCCAAGTTATTTGCATCCTTACAACCCTGAAATTGATAGAACTTATCACAGATTAGTTAGACAAAATAGGAATCAGTCATTAGGTAGTGAGTCAGAGTCATCTTATAGTCCATCTAATTCTGATTCTGTTTCTATTTCTTCTATTCCTTCTACTTTTATTCAATCTGATTCTATACATTGTGATAACATGGCTCAACCCCCACCAAGGGAAAGGACACTTAGGGAGCTGGCTGCACCTGACTTCACTATTGAAGACTCGTGTATCCGGTATCCTGATGAGGATGTTCCTTTTGAGCTTAGAACAGGACTAATCCATTTGTTGCCCAAGTTTCATGGTCTTGCAGGTGAGGATCCTCATAAGCATCTCAAGAAATTCCATATAGTGTGCACCACAATGAAACCACATGATGTGCAAGAGGATCATGTCTGTCTCAGAGCATTTCCACATTCCTTAGAGGGTCTAGCACAAGATTGGTTATCTGACTTGGCCCCTGGTTCCATCACAAGCTGGGATGACTTGAAGAGGGCATTTCTGGAAAAATTCTTCCCTGCAAATAGGACCACTGCACTCAGAAAGGAAATTTCTGGTATCAGGCAACAACATGGAGAGAGTCTCTATGATTATTGGGAGAGATTCAAGAGGTTGTGTGCTTCCTGCCCTCACCATCAGATCTCAGAGCAGCTTCTCATCCAGTACTTTTATGAAGGTCTCAACTTCATGGAAAGAAACATGGTAGATGCTGCAAGTGGTGGTACATTGGGAGATATGACACCCTTACAAGCCAGGAGCAAAATTGAGAAGATGGCTTCCAACTGTCAACAATTCCATGCAAGAAGCAACAGTGATGCAATAGTTGTGAGGGATGTAAATGATGTTGGTGCAGACTCGGGCAAGGTTGAGAAGCTTGAGCAGAAAATTGATTCTCTCACAACATTGGTCACACAATTGGCTGTCAATCAGAAAAAGATGATACTTCCTGCTAGAGTGTGTGGCATATGCACATCCATTGAGCACCCCACAGATGCATGCCCTTCCCTTCAGCAGCAACAGCCGATGACCAGTGGTGACCAACCCGAGGCCTATGCAGCAAACATATACAACAATAGAGGTCCACAACAACACAATCATGACCTCTCTTCCAATAGATACAACCCTGGATGGAAGAACCATCCCAATCTGAAGTGGTCTGATCAACAACAACCTCCTCCTAATGTTCCATTTCAGAACACCGCTGGACCGAGCAGACCACCATATGTACCTCCTCCAATCCAACAGCAAAGGCAACAAATGCAGCAAGTGGTTCATCCTTCACCATCAGCCCCTCCATCCAACCAACCTACCTTGGAGGAGTTGGTGAGGCAAATGACCATGCAAAACCTCCAATTTCAACAAGAGACTAGAGCATCCATTCAGAGACAAGAGGCATCCATTCAGACTTTGACAAATCAGATGGGTCAAATGGCAACTTCTCTCAACAACTTGCAATCTCAAAATTCTGACAAGTTGCCATCCCAAACTGTGATCAACCCTCAGAATCAGAATGTGAGTGCCATCAACCTGAGGTCGGGAAAGCAGATTGTCACACCCACACCACAACCTAACCTCAACAATGATGCTCTAGCTTCCTCTAAAGGGAAGAGCCAAGTGGTAGATGAAGGTGAGCATGCTAGCACCAAAAAGAATCATCCAACTCAACCCTCCTCAACTTCAACCACAAGCCCTGCTGTTGTCCTACAACCTCCTCCTGTTCCTCTTCCATTCCCACCAAGAGTGCCTCAAAACAAAAGGGTGGAAGAGGTGGACAAGGACATTCTTGACACATTCAGGAAGGTGGAAGTCAACATACCCCTTCTTGATGCAATAAAACAGATTCCAAGGTATGCGAAGTTCCTTAAGGAGTTGTGCACTCATAAGAGAAGACTCAAGGGCAATGAGAGGATAAGCATGGGAAGGAATGTCTCCGCTCTCATAGGTAAACCTATCCCTCACATTCCTGAAAAATGTAAGGATCCTGGAACTTTCTCTATACCTTGCATCATAGGCAATGTTAAGTTTGAAAATGCTATGCTAGATTTAGGAGCATCCATAAATGTCATGCCTATGTCTGTTTTTAAGTCTCTTTCTCTTGGACCTCTTCAACCTACGGGTGTGGTGATTCAATTGGCAAATAGAAGTACTGCCCACCCTGCAGGTTTGATAGAGGATGTCTTGGTTCGGGTTGAAGAGTTGATCTTCCCTGCTGATTTTTACATACTTGATATGGAAGATGACTCTCCCCGTAATGTTGTTCCTATTATTTTGGGGAGGCCATTTTTGAAAACAGCCCGAACCAAGATAGATGTGCATTCAGGTTCACTTTCCATGGAGTTTGATGGCAGTGTGATCCGATTTGACATTTTCCATGCTATGAAACATTTTCCTGAGGATCACTCTGTTTTCCATGTGGACTTGCTTGATGATTTGATAGATGAGCATATGCTTGACATTTTGCATCATGATTTTGAATTGCCATCTTTCACTGATTCATTTACTTGTCCATCATGCACTAACTCTGGATGGTGCACCGCATGCACTGAAATAGCCCAGTTTTTAGACTCTACTACTGCATCTGATGATTCATATGTTATAGATTCAGATTATGCTAACCCTAACCCCATATCTGTTATGCATGAGTCTGATTTACTTGTTCAGGTGCAGGCAGCAGAATCCATTTCTGCTGTCCCTTTAGTTCCATCTATTATGCAGGCACCCTCATTGGACCTGAAGCCCCTCCCTCCTCATCTCAAATATGCTTACTTGGAGGATGAGCAGAAACTCCCAGTGATCATCTCTACCTCACTTTCTGTTGATCAAGAGGAGAAACTGCTGGATGTGATAAGAAAGAACAAGAGGGCAATTGGATGGACTTTAGCGGATATTCCTGGAATTAGCCCCTCCATGTGCATGCACCACATTTTGTTGGAGGATGGGGCTAAACCAGTGAGACAACCCCAAAGACGATTGAACCCCCAGATTCTTGATGTGGTTAAGAAAGAGGTCACCAAGCTGCTCCAAGCGGGTATCATCTACCCAATTTCAGATAGCACTTGGGTGAGCCCGGTGCAAGTTGTCCCCAAGAAGTCTGGTGTCACAGTTGTAAAAAATGAGAAGGATGAGCTGATTCCCACTAGAGTGCAGAACAGTTGGAGAGTCTGCATTGATTACAGAAAGCTCAACCAGGCGACTCGCAAGGATCATTTCCCTCTCCCCTTCATTGATCAGATGTTGGAGCGCCTGGCAGGTAAATCTCATTATTGCTTCTTAGATGGATTCTCTGGTTATTTTCAAATTTGCATTGCACCAGAGGACCAACATAAGACCACATTTACCTGTCCTTTTGGCACATTTGCATATAGAAAGATGCCTTTTGGCCTATGCAATGCTCCTGCCACATTTCAAAGATGTATGATGAGTATTTTCGCTGACTTGCTCGAGCATTGCATAGAGGTCTTCATGGATGATTTTAGTGTTTATGGCTCCTCATTTGATGCATGTCTTGATAATTTGACTAAGGTGCTTAACAGGTGCATTGAGACTAACCTTGTCTTGAATTTTGAAAAATGCCACTTCATGGTAGAACAAGGCATAGTCTTAGGGCACATTGTTTCGCACAAGGGCATAGAAGTTGACCCTGCTAAGCTGCATGTAATATCACATTTGCCTTACCCCTCTTGCGTGCGAGATGTGCGTTCTTTTCTTGGTCATGCAGGTTTCTATCGCAGGTTTATTCAGAACTTTAGCAACATTGCCCTTCCTCTTTCCAAGTTGCTTCAAAAGGATGCCCCATGGGAATTTGGAGACCAATGCAAGAGGGCATTTGATGAATTGAAGAAAGCACTGACCACCACTCCCATCATCCAACCACCTGATTGGACCCTCCCATTTGAGCTCATGACTGATGCTTCAAATTATGCTTTGGGAGCAGTTCTCTCCCAAAGGGTTGGTAAGCTGTCGCATGTGATTTATTATGCTTCTAGGACTTTAGATGCAACACAGGTTAATTACACAACAACTGAAAAAGAACTTTTGGCTATTGTTTTTGCACTTGACAAGTTTAGATCATATTTGCTTGGTTCTAAGGTTGTAGTGTACACTGATCATGCTGCTCTGAAGTATCTTTTGAAAAAGACAGATTCCAAACCTAGGTTGATTAGGTGGATGTTGCTCCTCCAGGAGTTTGATCTTGAGATTCAGGATCGGAGTGGTGCGCATAACCTTGTCGCAGACCACTTGAGCAGGATAGAGAGAGAGGAGGATGCATTTCCTATCCGGGATGACTTCCCGGATGAGCAGCTTTTATCTTTACATGTTTCCCATCCCCTTCCCCAAACTCCTTGGTTTGCAGACATTGTTAATTATCTGGTTGCTTCTGTTTTTCCTGCCTTGGCATCCAAAGCTCAAAGAGACAAATTAAAGAGCGATGCCAAGCATTATGTATGGGATGACCCCTATTTATGGCGTTTTTGCAGTGATCAGGTCATTCGCAGGTGCATTCCAGACCAGGAGATCCAATCGGTTCTCCAATTTTGCCATGCTTCACCAGTGGGAGGCCACCTTGGTACTCAAAGGACAGCACGAAAGGTGCTGGATTCTGGATTTTATTGGCCTACCATTTTCAAGGATGCGAGCAACATCTGCAGCTCGTGTGAGCAGTGTCAAAGAGCAGGAGGCGCCCTATCTTGGAGGCAACAGATGCCGCAACAACCTATGTTGTTTTGTGAGGTGTTTGACGTCTGGGGTATAGATTTCATGGGCCCCTTTCCTGTTTCTTTTGGTTTTTATTATATCTTACTTGCTGTGGATTACGTATCCAAATGGGTGGAAGCTAAGGCCACCAGGACTAATGATGCTCAGGTTGTTGTAGATTTTGTCAGGTCTAATATCCTTTGCAGGTTTGGCATACCTAGAGCCATAGTCAGTGACCAAGGCACACACTTCTGCAATAGATCCATGCAAGCTTTGCTCAAGAAGTATGGGGTTGTGCACAAAGTTTCTACACCCTATCACCCCCAAACCAACGGGCAAGTTGAGATTTCAAATAGAGAGATCAAGCGGATTTTGGAGAAGATGGTGAAGCCTAATAGAAAGGATTGGAGCACACGATTGGAGGATGCTCTGTGGGCCCATCGGACCGCTTACAAGGCACCCATAGGGATGTCACCCTATCGGGTTGTCTTTGGTAAGGCGTGCCACCTGCCTGTGGAGATAGAGCACCGTGCATATTGGGCTGTGAAGCAATGTAACTTAGCTCTTGATCAAGCGGGTGAGGAGAGGAAGCTGCAGTTGAGTGAGCTAGATGAGATCCGCTTGGAGGCCTATGAGAACTCCAAATTCTACAAAGAGAAGACCAAGAAGCTTCATGATAACTCCATTTCCAGAAAGGAGTTCTTGGTTGGTCAAAAAGTTTTGCTCTACAACTCTAGGCTTGGACTCATGAGTGGAAAGCTCCGCTCTAAATGGATTGGACCGTTTGTAGTCACCCAGGTGTTTCCTTATGGCACTGTGGAGATCAAGAGTGAGTCCACGAACAAGAGCTTCAAAGTCAATGGCCACCGACTCAAGCCTTTCCTAACCACCCCTTCTTTGGATGATGCACCTGTGGAGGAGGCCTCATTGGTCGACCCCACTTTTGAACAACCATGACTTAGGGAGTCTCCTTTTCTCCTTCCTTACTCTTTTTATTACACTTGTCTATATCTGTCTGATTCTGCTATTTGTGTTCCATTGAGGACAATGTGTGATTTAAGTGTGGGGGGAGAGTAGTTTAGGTTGCATATTTTGCTTTGATTTTTTTTTTAGGTTTTGCTTAGTTTTGGGCATTTTCTTGCATGTTTTTGCTTCATTTTAGTAGAGTTTTGGTATCTCGTGTCTGAATTCATGCATTTCTGTGTGTAAAGTTGCTTTTGATAATTAAGAGGTGGTAACACTGTGATAGAATTGTCCCTTTTGTGAGGATTTGAGCCTTAATTGTGGGTGGATTGCTATATATGCCACCTAATTTTCTGTCATGTGTGATTGCACTCTGGATTACTTGCACTCTAGAACTTGACTTGACTCTTGTTGATACTTGATTGCTCATGCACATTTTGAAATGATTTAGGCACTTTCTTTCTTGAATAAGCTACTAGCCATATGAGCCTACCTTGAATGAATGTATCCTTTGCTAGCCCCTTTGAGCCTTTTTATCCCTTTCCTTGTTCTTTAGCTCATTACAAGCCTATGACTGAAAAACCATGATTGTCCTAACCTTAGGGAATTTTGGAGCTTTGGAATTGTTTTGGGAATGGGTATTAGGTAAGAAGTATGCTTTATGCTTTAATTGGTTGAGTTCTTGGTTTTGCCTCATTGGTTGTTATAGTTATGGCTTCATCTTCATGCCATTTGTGTTGTTTCTTCTTTTTTTTTTGTATATCTCTCAAAAAAAAAAAATAGAAGACAAAAATACAAAAAAAATAAAAAAAATGCAAAAATAAAAAGAAAAAAAAAAGAAGAAAAAAAAAAATAAAAAAAAGTGAATAAAAGGTTGTTGAGGCAAAGAGGATTGGAATTAGTGGTTGTTGATTTTGGGGTGGATTTTGCTTACTTTTTACTTATTCCCCATTGCTCCTCTATTCCCTTGGTTTTAGCTACATTCCCATATTTTTATCCTACCTTGTCCTTGGCCCCATTACAACCCTTAAAAGACCTTTTGATCATTTTGTGCATGTGTGTTGATGGTTGATGTTAGAGGCTTGTCAAGCTTATGGTTGTGTTTGTTTTTCATGATGTGCCTTGAGTGTAAATAATGATTAACCCCAAACACTTGAGTGTAAACACTTTTGAGTGATCCTTGTGAGTTTCTATCATCTTTGTGACTATCCTCTTGATGTCATTGGTTTCTTTGCATACTTGAAGTAATTGGATGATGTTCGCGGATGCTTTGACTCTTTGATCCTTAACCATTTTGTGTGCTTGAGTTTTCCCATTTCTTTGCATTTCCTAGAATTCATTGTGAAGTATGTAATCTCTTAGGTTAGCATTTCTTAGTTGTAGTCATCTTGTTGCATGATTCACTTTGGTGCATATTGATCTCCATAGTCCTATCTTTTGGTTTTGCCCAGGAGTGCAAAAGGATAAGTGTGGGGGTATTTGATGAGCATTTTATTTCCCATTATTCCTTGCATTATTTTACTCCTATTATTGATACTTGTTGCCCATTTGACATTGATTAGCTTGATTTAGTGATTTTGAGTTTATTGGACTAATATTCCGAATATTGTTTAATTTGGGATTATTTAGCCTAATTAATTCTATTTCTATTTTCAGGTAATATTTGGCACAAGGACACTTTGGGATGTTTGGAAATGAAGATTGAAGCATTGAAGTGAAGATTGTAATTTGCATTTAGGTCCCTTTTTAATTGTAATTTTTAGAATAGTGTTTCTTAGGACTTGGGCCCATGTTTTAGGCCCATTTTCATGACTAAAGAGGGGAAATTCGTGTAACCCCCAAGACACACTCCCATTTCAGATTTCTCACTCTCTCTCTAGGTTAGAACTTCTCTCTTGGCTCTCCCAAGTGGTGGTGGCTGCTAGGGTTTTGTTCTTCCCCATTTCTACTCGTTTTTCTTCATTTTATGGCCATGGAAGGCTAGACTTCAAGGGTTAATCCCTTTGGTATTGTATTATCTACTCTTGAGCTCTTGTTATTAATGCAATTTCATTTTCTCTTCTCTGTTTTCATGTTTATCGATGTGTAGTGGTTTGCTTAATTCCATTTCATAGAGATAATACATGAATATAAATGCTTAATTTGTATTAACTCGTAAAAACTCCAATTCTGGTTTCTGATGCTTAATTAGAAGTTAGGGTTTGGAGTGATAACTGAATTTTCGCTTAGTATTTGGTTATCACGAGTTGGACAGAGGAGAGGAGAGGAATCGATCTTTAGTGAGCTAGGATTGAGTAGTGTACGTAGCCAAAGGGGTTTGCCCGCTTTTGTTTCTGATTTTCTTAGTTTTTATATTCTGTTTATGTTTTGTTCTTCACATTTGTCACACACAAAAACCCCCCCATTTTACTGCACACTACGTGTTTGATACTTTGCCTAGACCGATATTCGCTGGGAAACGACCTAGGATCACCTTCCTAGTACTACAGAATAAACACCTTTTATTTTGATCGGGTACGGCCTCGATCACCCCCGTAGCTAGATTAGAGGCCATTAGACTTTTACTTGCTTATGCATCTATTATGAACTTTAAATTGTATCAAATGGATGTGAAAAGTGCGTTTCTTAATGGATACATTCAAGAGGAAGTGTATGTTTCACAACCACCCGGTTTTAAAAATTTTGAATATCCAAATTATGTTTTCAAAATGAAAACGGCTTTATATGGTCTTAAACAAGCTCCTAGAGCTTGATATGATCGTTTAAGCACTTTTTTAATTGAAAAGGGTTTTAAAAGAGGTGTTGTGGATAATACACTTTTCATTGAAAGATCCGGTAAGGACATACTTTTGGTTCAAACTTATGTTAATGATATCATTTTTGGTGCTACTAATGAAAAACTTTGTAAGAAATTTTCAGATCTAATGCAAAGTGAGTTCGAAATGTCTATGATGGGGGAGCTAACCTTCTTCCTTGGATTACAAATCAAGCAACTTGACACCGGGATTTATATACACAAAAGCAAGTATTGCAAGGAGTTACTTAAGTGCTTTGGTATGGATTCGTGCAAAGAGGCCTCAACACCAATGAGTGCTACATGCTACATGGATAAGGACGAAAGTGGAAAATCAATTGAGGTAACAAAATATCGTGGTATGATAGGTAGCTTACTATATTTAACTGCTTCCCGCCCCGATATTATGTTTAGTGTATGCATGTGTGCTAGATTCCAATCAAATCCCAAAGAGTCACATTTAACCGTAGTTAAGAGAATCATGAAGTATTTAAAAGGAACTACTAATACCGGATTATGGTATCCTAGAGATGCATTTTTAAATTTAGTAGGATATTCAGATTCGGATTTTGCCGGTTGTAAAGTAGAAAGAAAAAGTACAAGTGGTACTTGCCATTTAATTGGTAGTTCACTTGTATCGTGGTTTTCAAAGAAGCAAAATTGTGTAGCTTTATCAACCGCGGAAGCCGAATACATTGCGGCCGGTAGTTGTTGTGCACAAATCCTTTGGATGAAGCCACAACTCTCGGATTTTGGTTTAAATTTGACAAAAATTCCAATTAAATGTGATAATACCTCCGCAATAAATCTTACTTAAAACCCGGTATTACACTCTCGAACAAAGCATATTGAAATACGGCATCATTTTTTAAGGGACCATGTCCAAAAAGGAGATTGTGTAATTGAATTTGTAAGTACTTCAAATCAACTTGTCGACATTTTTACAAAACCCCTACCTAGAGATACTTTCTATCATATTAGAAGGGAGCTAGGTATTTTAGATGAATCTACCGTTGGCTAATTGTATTTGATAGTTTTAAAATCAATCTCTTCTTAAACGCCTATTTCTATATGAATTGTTTGAGTTATTTTTGTCTTAAAAATCTATTCATGTTTCTCTAATGCCTTGGTTATATGTGTTCTCTTATGTGTTTTGCTTGATTGTATGCTTATTTGCTAAAGTGCTGGTTAATATGTGTTTATGTGTGTTTTTGGATAAGTTTTCCATGAGTTTTGCACAAGTTAATCTGTTAAAGCTGAGTATTTTTCCATGTTAATCGATTAAGAAAAATTCATCTTTATGACCTTAATCGATTATTTGCATTTTACTCGATTAAACTCATGAAAATGAACAGGCGTTAATCGATTAAGACTCAGCTTAATCGATTAAGCCCTGTCAGACATGAAAAGTTAAAACCTTATCTTTTGAGATAGGCGCTAGTCACACACTTCATCTCAGCCACGTTTTCTTCATCTTCTCCACGAGTTTTACTCTTCTTCTCACACTTCTTCAACATTTTTCTTCACAAATTCACTAATTTTTCACTCAACTCATTCTTCTTCTCTTCAATTTCAACTATTTTACTCCTCTAATCCTTATTTCACACAAACCCCCTTTCAAACCCTAAGAGCATCAATGGCTGCTTCCTCCTCCGCTGGTAAACGCAAGAAGCAAAGAGCAAATATGGACTTGGAATCAGTTTACTACTCTAGGAATGCTAGAAAGGAACGAGAGGCTGAATTTGAGGATAGGGCTTTTGGAATTCTGCGTTATCTCAACATGTAGTGGCTACAAGCACAGAGGTTTGAATGTGTTAATCTTTTTGAAGAACAAAATCTTGCTAAATTTCTCTGTTTTCGCTCAAATTATTATCCTAGGTTAGTTCGGAAGTTTTATGCAAATCTAAAAGTGATTGATGACAAGTATAAAACTATTGTTAATGGGAAATTATGCATCATTAAGCCTTCACATCTCCGTCAACTATTTGATTTGAGTACTTTTGGCACTTTTCTGAATGATAGAGAGGATGACACTTTAACTGATGTTGACCCTGCTATGGTTTTTAAGCAAACATTAAGGGATGGTCAAAATTGGGTCAATGGTGTTGGAAACCAACAAGCGGGCTAAGCAAATACTAGAGGGGGGGTGAATAGTATTTTGAAGCACTAATACCAAATATTTCGATTGATAATTGAAGAATGGAGCTTAGACTGAATTTTCTGGAATCAGAAACAAAAGACTCGAGTCTTTTGTGAAATACTCGAGTTTTTCAGGATGAACAACTCGAGTCTTTCCTTAAATACTCGAGTTTTTACTATCAGATAGCAGAAAAACCAGAAACGAAAATTCAGCAATTTAACTCAAATCAATTCAATAATAAACAGGAACTTATCCAACAGAATAGCAAGTAATCTAAATAACTTTTAACACAAAGATTCCTTGAACTTGCTACCTAATTGTATAAATCCTAATTGATTGAAATGACTTAAGTCTATTGAGCTAGAAAGTAGATTAAAAGCAATAAACCAACACTCAAGCAATTTTATCCTGGTTCACTCCAACAATGAGCTACATCCAGTCCTCCTAATCACTTAGGAGTTTCTACTAATAATCAAATTGTTAGAAATTACAAAGGATTGCTTGAGAATGGCCTCACTCAACCTAACCCTTTCAAGAGTGTACCAAACTCTTGATTTCTACCCCAATTTGATTCCGATGATTGAAGAACTCTTCACAAAGCTTCCTTGAACTCCCTTCAAGAAACTCCACCGGGCTAGGAACCTCCTAGTCTTGTGCTTGAGAACCTCTCAAGACTTCCAACACCCTAAGCCACTTAGGGTTTGCTTGGGAACAATCCAAGACTTTGAATAATCAAGCTTTTTGTATGTGTATTACTAATCTCACAATGGATTAGCACAAATAAGCACAGCTCAATGTAAGAATTGAGGCCTAAAACTCAACTTGGAATAAAATGACAATATGAGTGAGAAGTTGAGCTTTTTGGGAATTAACACTTGAGAAGAGGAAATTAAGAAAGCTTGAATCAATATGATCTTGTTGTCTTGTTTGTTCTTGCACAAATTCAAAGAGAAATTTTACAATAAGGTTCTGACTTGCTCTCTTGGGTTGGATGAGACTCAAATGCCCTCAATTGAGTTTTTGAGTCTCTCCAACGTTCATTTTTGCTGACTGGACAAAAATACTCGAGTCTTTTGGTAAAAACTCGAGTCTTTTTGGTCGGTCACGAGTGAATTGGTGCACGAACAAGACTAACGGTCATAATTGCTGACCTGGCACAAATACTCGAGTTTTTCTATAAATACTCGAGTATATACTCGAGTCTTTATCAAAATACTCGAGTATTTTGATCAGATATGGGAAAAATTATTTTTCAATTTTATTTTTCCTCTCAAGTATTAATTTTTGGTCAATCTCAACTTAATAAACATATAAAAATTTATTCCTAGAAGAGACTAACTATTTCTACCCACTCTCAACCACTCTCAACATAAATTAGAAATTTACAATTAATATTTGATTGAGAATGATTGGGCACTTGTCTTCTTTTCTTGACTTCTTGTTGATGTTGATGTTGCAATATCTTCAAGGCATGATTTGTTAATTATTTTGTCATCATCAAAACATAATCCACATAATTAGGAGCATTGAATTCACAATCTCCCCCTTTTTGGTGATGACAAAATAATTAACACTTGATCCATTTGTTAAGCTTGATCCACTTGGAGATGCAACTCCCCCTCACTATATGATACTTTTCACCTATCTAAAAATTCAGCTTGAGCAAGATGTTATAAAAATTTAATTTTAGCACCAAGCCTATGGTATTAGAGAATTTAACAATTATCAGAGTATATACCATAATTAGAGATTTTAGGTGCAACAATATCAAGACAAGACAAGTGTAATATCTCTCCCCCTTTTTGTCATACGCCAAAAAGATGTAACAATTTAGAAAAAGATCAAGGGAGGAGAGGTGCATAATCGGAAAACCCCATAACCAACTATTCAAATAAAACGGAGATAAAATAACGATAAAGAGCTCCCCCTGAAGCTTTGCACAAACATCATAATGAAGACCAAATTCATTAACATAAAAACATCATAAAAGGTCCAAATCAAAGGTGCAATAATAAACCCAAAGTCTCAAAACACCAAGTTCTCAAAATACCGAAAATGTAACAAAGACCAATATGATAAAAACAGAATGAAAACTAAGATAAAATCCAAAGGTCAACATCATCAAAACATCGAAGGAGCTGGAGCATCTGGAGGAGAATAAAACCGAGAGAAGAGTTTAGAGGATGAAAAACTAGTAAGATTTGACAAAACTTTGAGGAAAATCTGAGTTTTGAGGAGAGAGATATGAGAAAACCGAGAGAGAAGAGGGTCGCAAAAAAAAAAAACTTGAGTCTGAGAGTATATATAAACAGTTCAAAATACTCGAATATATTCATAAATACTAGAGTTGTTCTTTAGGATATACTCGAGTTTTTTTTTTTTGAAAATATATTCGAGTCGGTCGTGACTCAGCCCAGATTTCCCCAGAAAAGTCGAGTAAAAATTGAAAAACTCGACTTTGGTCCGAAAGTTCAATTTTCAGGAAAACGCAAAATACTCGAGTTTTTTGGAAAATACTCGAGTTTGGTCTGAAAGTTCAAAAATTGGGGGTTTCGAAAGACTCGAGTGTTTTGAAAAACACTCGAGTATTTTAATAAAGACTCGAGTGTTTTGAGAAAAACTCGAGTATTTTTATCAGACCCTGATTAAAAACTTTTTCATTTTAAAACTGATTTAATTTTGAATTAAAATACTCGAGTGTTTTTGGAAAAACTCGAGTATTTTGACAGAACAGAAAGTAAAAACTCAGTTTTAAAAGACCAAACACAAATCAAACACAAATGCTTCACTACCAACTTGGAATACAGTACAGAATCACACACAATTAACATATACAATTTCAAATATCATCAAGGACAATTTAACTAAGAATCAATAACACATTAGAGTAAGACTAATATGGTGATTTTCCAAAAATGACACACAATGCAATTAGCCTATATTAGCTTCATCTAAAATACCAAGTTCTCTCCTAATATGATAAAAGGTGTCCCTTGGTAGAGGTTTTGTAAAAATGTCGGCTAATTGATTTGTGGTACTAACAAATTCAATTGTGCAATCACCCTTTTGTACATGATCTCTTAAAAAATGATGTCTTATTTCAATGTGTTTAGTTCTTGAGTGATACACCGGATTCTTAGTCAAATTGATTGCACTCGTGTTATCGCATCTAATCGGAATATTTTCAAGTTTCAAACCAAAATCCGATAATTGTTGTTTCATCCATAACAGTTGAGCACAACAACTACCGGCTGCGATATATTCCGCTTCGGCGGTAGAAAGAGCGACACAAGCTTGCTTTTTAGAAAACCATGACACCAATGAACTTCCCAAGAAATGGCAAGTACCACTGGTGCTTTTGCGATCAAGCTTGCATCCGGCGAAGTCAGAATCCGAGTAACCAACTAAACAAAGATTGGCATCAGCAGGATACCATAAACCAGTGTTAATTGTTCCTTTTAGATACTTAAATATATGTTTAACTGCGGATAGGTGAGATTCTTTAGGATTAGCTTGAAATCTAGCACACATGCATACACTAAACATAATATCCGGTCTAGATGCAGTGAGATATAGGAGACTACCTATCATACCCCTATACTTACTAACATCAACCGGTGTACCTTGTTCATCCTTGTCTAGGTAGCATGATGTGCTCATTGGAGTGTAGGCTTCCTTGCACTTGTCCAATCCGAATTTCTCAAGGAGCTCTTTGCAATATTTCCCTTGATGCACAAATATCCCCTCCTTGACTTGCTTTATTTGTAAGCCTAGGAAGAACTTGAGTTCTCCCATCATTGACATTTCAAATTCCTTTTTCATCAAATTTGAAAACTTTCTACAAAGAGACACGTTAGTAGCACCGAAAATGATATCATCAACATAGATTTGTACTAACAAAATGTCATCCTTGGTTTTATAAATAAATAGTGTATTATCAACCTTCCCTCTTTGAAACTTGTTTTCTAATAGAAAGGAACTCAATCGATCATACCAAGCTCTAGGAGCTTGTTTCAATCCATAGAGTGCCTTTTTCAATTTATAAACATGGTTTGGAAATTCACTATTTTCAAAACCGGGGGGTTGTTTGACATACACTTCTTCATTTATAAACCCATTCAAGAAAGCACTTTTAACATCCATTTGATATAAAGTGAATTTCATGATTGAAGCATAAGCAAGTAAAATTCGGATTGCTTCAAGACGTGCAATCGGAGCAAAGGTCTCATCATAATCGATACCTTCCTCTTGGTTGTACCCTTGAGCTACTAGTCTAGCTTTGTTTCTTATAATCAACCCGGATTCATCAAGTTTGTTTCTATAAATCCATTTAGTACCAATTATGGTATGATCATCGGGTTTAGGGACTAGATCCCAAACTTCATTTCTTTCAAATTGGTTTAATTCTTCTTGCATAGCAAGAACCCAATGATCATCCTCAATGGCCTTTTTAATTGAATCGGGTTCAATTTGAGAAACAAATGAGACATAGTGGCAAATGTTTTGAATAGACCTACGAGTAAGTACTCCCTTTGACATATCTCCTATGACTTTGTCTATAGGATGAGCCTTGACCGATTTCCAAGTTGGAGGAAGTTCTTCCCTTACTTCTCCTTCATCAACTTTTGAATTCTCTCTCTCTTTTTCTTCTTTTGAAAAGACAATGCCATCTTCACTAGCATCACATAAAACACTATCTTCTTTTGAAGACTCATTAAAAACCACATGAATTGATTCCTCAATAGATAAAGTTCTTTTATTGAAAATTCTATAAGCTTTACTATGAGAAGAATAGCCTAAAAATATGCCTTCATCGGATTTGGAATCAAACTTGCCAAGGTGTTCTTTTCCATTATTTAAAACAAAAACTTGGCATCCGAAGACATGAAAATGAGATATATTTGGCTTTCTTCCCTTGTAAAGTTCATAGGGGGTTTTATCCAAAGAGGGCCTTATCAAAATACGATTTAAAACATAACAAGCCGTATTGACGGCATCGGCCCAAAAATATTGAGGTACTTGAGAATCATTTAACATGGTTCTAGCAAGTTCCTATAGCACCCTATTTTTCCGCTCTACCACTCCGTTTTGTTCCGGAGTCCTTGGTGCGGAGAATTGATGCTCAATACCATTTTTAGCACAAAATCTATCAAATTTGTGGTTTTCGAATTCACCACCATGATCGGTTCGAATAATAATTACTTTTTGATTTACTTGGTTTTGCAAAAGTTTGACATGATGTTTAAAAGATTTGTAGGTCTCACTCTTAGTAGCTAAAAATAAAGTCCAAGTAAACCTAGAGAAGTCATCAACAATTACCAATGCATAATAGTTGCCACCAAAGCTTTTTACTTGTGATGGTCCAAACAAGTCCATATGAAGCATTTCTAATGGCCTTGATGTGGACATCACCATTTTTGATCCAAAGGTGTTTTTAGTTTGCTTCCATTTCATGCAAGGAGAACAAACACCTTCAATAGAAAAATTTAGCTTTGGTAAACCAACTACTAGATCTTTAGATTGTATTTTCTTCAATTGGTTTACATTAATATGAGCGGTCCTACGATGCCATAACCAAGTGTCATTTTCTTTGCTCACTAAACAAGTAGAGACCAAAGAAGTGACTTTGTTCAAATCAACTAAGTAAGTATTATTTGACCTTCTACCAACAAATTTGATTGATTCATCTTTGTCACTTTTAATGAGGCAATGGGTAGAGGTAAAAACTACATGATTACCAACATCACATAATTGGCTTATGCTCAAGAGATTATGTTCTAATCCTTGAACATAGAGCACATTATCAATAATCAAGTTTGAAGAGTTTCCGATTTTACCAATACCAAGGATTTTGCCTTTGTTGTTGTCCCCATAAGTGACATAACCCTTTTCCTTTGGAGTAAGCTCAATGAAGTGCCGCTTATCTCCCGTCATGTGCTTCGAACATCCACTATCAAGATACCACAATTGTTTTCCCGTTCGAAGACACACCTACAAAATGAAGTCACTTTTTCATTTTGGGTACCCAAACAATGTTGGGTCCCTTAGGGTTAGTGTTGGGACTTTCTCCCTTCTTAATCCACATATAAGTGCCCTTTTTCATTTCAAACTTCTTAATGTGGCACTCAATGTTGATATGTCCAACTTTTCCACAATAAGTACAAGTTGGTCTCTTTGATGAATTTTTCTTAGAAAATGTTCCAACCACCTTGTACTTTTTGTCCTTTTTATGAACATATCCTAAACCGGTTTTGTTGTGATTATGTCTTTGAGAGTTCAACAACCGGTTGAGGTTTCTATCACTATGTGAGATTGTGAGTTTGTTTTTCAACTCTTTCACTTCTTTTTCAAGATCATCACATCTCTCACATGAAGTGATAATTTCCTCATGATTTGCACAATCACTTTGATGACTAGAATTAATAAGTTCCAATGATTCATTTTGAAGTTTCAACTCATTTATAGATTTTTGCAATTCATCAATTTCATGTTGAAACTCCAAAATTTTCTTTCCTTTTTCCTTATTAATTTTAGCAAGCCTTTTAAATTGAATTAACATTTCATTGTAAGCTTCTTGCAAATCATCATATGAAATGGAGTTTGAAGATGAACAAGAAGAGCTAGAGGTTACCTCATCATCACTTTCACTCATGCCATGATTAGCTCTTGATGAGGACTCATGATTGTTCTTGGCCATGAGACAAAGGTTTGCATTTTCATCACCGGAGCTACTTGAAGATGATTCATGGCTCTTCTCCGGTGCATCCCAAACAATGTATGCACGCTTCCCTTTGGTCTCTTGGGTCTTCTTGTCATTCTTCTTCAAGAATGTGGCACATTCCATTCTTATGTGACCAACCCCTCCACATTCATGACACTTAACTCCATCATTGGTACTCTTTTCTCTTTGTTTGGAGTCTTTGGTTCTCTTGAAATTGGATGAAGATCCACCTTTCTTCCCTTTGAAAAATTTGTTGAATCTTTTCACAAACATCCCAAATTCTTCTTGATTTGGTTCACCATCGGAATCTCCACTTGTAGAGCATTCTTCAACTTCTTTTGTAGTTTTGGTTGAAGCTTTGAGTGCTATGCTCTTTTTCTTTTTGTCCGATTCCTCATGCATCCCAAGTCTTGTAAGCTCCATCTCATGCTCTTGGAGTTTGCCAAACAAAGTGGCTAAGTCCATGCTATTTATGTCTCTTGATTCCTTGATGGCGGTTACCTTGGGTTGCCAACTCCTATCAAGACATCTTAGAATTTTGTTAGTAGTTTCACCATTGAGAAATACATTTCCCAAGGAAATCAAATGATTAACAATGTGAGAGAATCGCTTTTGCAAGTCACTAATGGATTCATTTGGCAACATGTGGAACAATTCATATTCGTGAGTTAGAGAATTCAATCTTGCATCTCTAACCTCACTTGTTCCCTCATGTGTGACTTGCAAAGTATCCCACATTTCTTTTGCCGATTTACATTGGGAAACTCTATAAAATTCATCATGGGATAGAGCCGAAAAGATGATGTTTTTAGCTTTTAAATCAAATGAGACTTTTCTCTTTTCATCATCATTCCAACTACTCCTTGGAATTTCATCAATTTCATCATTTATTTTCTTTTTGGGAATGAAAGGACCATTTTCAATTGCATCCCAAATATCCATATCAATTGCTTCAATAAAAACTTTCATGCGAGTTTTCCAATAAACATATCCTTCACCATTAAATAGTGGAGGACGGTTTATTGAAGCTCCTTCTCCACCAAAGTTATTGCTAGAGCCCATTAAGTTTCCAAAAGGATCTTTTTCGAAAAAGTTGTTACACTCGATCTTTCGACCGAGCTCTGATACCACTTGTTGGAAACCAACAAGCGGGCTAAGCAAATACTAGAGGGGGGGTGAATAGTATTTTGAAGCACTAATACCAAATATTTCGATTGATAATTGAAGAATGGAGCTTAGACTGAATTTTCTGGAATCAGAAACAAAAGACTCGAGTCTTTTGTGAAATACTCGAGTTTTTCAGGATGAACAACTCGAGTCTTTCCTTAAATACTCGAGTTTTTACTATCAGATAGCAGAAAAACCAGAAACGAAAATTCAGCAATTTAACTCAAATCAATTCAATAATAAACAGGAACTTATCCAACAGAATAGCAAGTAATCTAAATAACTTTTAACACAAAGATTCCTTGAACTTGCTACCTAATTGTATAAATCCTAATTGATTGAAATGACTTAAGTCTATTGAGCTAGAAAGTAGATTAAAAGCAATAAACCAACACTCAAGCAATTTTATCCTGGTTCACTCCAACAATGAGCTACATCCAGTCCTCCTAATCACTTAGGAGTTTCTACTAATAATCAAATTGTTAGAAATTACAAAGGATTGCTTGAGAATGGCCTCACTCAACCTAACCCTTTCAAGAGTGTACCAAACTCTTGATTTCTACCCCAATTTGATTCCGATGATTGAAGAACTCTTCACAAAGCTTCCTTGAACTCCCTTCAAGAAACTCCACCGGGCTAGGAACCTCCTAGTCTTGTGCTTGAGAACCTCTCAAGACTTCCAACACCCTAAGCCACTTAGGGTTTGCTTGGGAACAATCCAAGACTTTGAATAATCAAGCTTTTTGTATGTGTATTACTAATCTCACAATGGATTAGCACAAATAAGCACAGCTCAATGTAAGAATTGAGGCCTAAAACTCAACTTGGAATAAAATGACAATATGAGTGAGAAGTTGAGCTTTTTGGGAATTAACACTTGAGAAGAGGAAATTAAGAAAGCTTGAATCAATATGATCTTGTTGTCTTGTTTGTTCTTGCACAAATTCAAAGAGAAATTTTACAATAAGGTTCTGAATTGCTCTCTTGGGTTGGATGAGACTCAAATGCCCTCAATTGAGTTTTTGAGTCTCTCCAACGTTCATTTTTGCTGACTGGACAAAAATACTCGAGTCTTTTGGTAAAAACTCGAGTCTTTTTGGTCGGTCACGAGTGAATTGGTGCACGAACAAGACTAACGGTCATAATTGCTGACCTGGCACAAATACTCGAGTTTTTCTATAAATACTCGAGTATATACTCGAGTCTTTATCAAAATACTCGAGTATTTTGATCAGATATGGGAAAAATTATTTTTCAATTTTATTTTTCCTCTCAAGTATTAATTTTTGGTCAATCTCAACTTAATAAACATATAAAAATTTATTCCTAGAAGAGACTAACTATTTCTACCCACTCTTAACCACTCTCAACATAAATTAGAAATTTACAATTAATATTTGATTGAGAATGATTGGGCACTTGTCTTCTTTTCTTGACTTCTTGTTGATGTTGATGTTGCAATATCTTCAAGGCATGATTTGTTAATTATTTTGTCATCATCAAAACATAATCCACATAATTAGGAGCATTGAATTCACAAATGGTACTAAAAGTGTTGGTCTCATGACTGTTGACAATAGGATGCTGCTCTATGTGTTTTCTTACTGCTTAATGCCCAAGTCCTCTCAAAACTTTGGTCAGGCAAATGAGGACGAAATGAGAATTTTCTATGGTATTAAACATCACATTCCGATTAATTGGGCAAGAGTGGTTATTGATAAAATGCTAATTGCTGCTGGTTCAAGAGGTTCTGCTACTTTACCTTATCCTATGCTGGTCACAAGATTATTATTGTATTATAGTCTTCCGATTTCGGATGATGAACATGAAATTGTAGTGGACGAACAAAATTGTCTTAGTGCTTCAATTTTAAGGGCACAAGGTCTTCAAGAATATCCTCATGCTAACAATTGGATGTGGAAACAAGAGGTGGCTGCACTTAAGGCGCAACAGCGTGCCGATGAGGAATTGGCACGACACATGGCGCAAATGGCACAACAAGAAGCTGCTGGAACTTCTGCACCGCCCCCTCCGGATGGCATTGATATTGATGACTTCATGAATATTCCGGATGATGAACCACAAGAGCAACCCCCTCCTCCTAGAGCTGACACCGGATTTGATTATCGCGCACTTCATGATAGCCTTTCTGCTCAAATTGATGAACGATTTCAAGGCATGGAGATTCGTGAACAACAACTTCTTGAGCAAGACTTTGCGGATATGGCTCTTCGCCAACAAGCTATGGAGGATCGCTTTTTCGGTGCTCTTGGGCGTCTTTTTCCTCAGCCACTGTGACGACCCGCAAATTCCTCGTATTGTTTTAAGCACTAAAGAGATTTTTTTTTGAGAAAATAATGTTTGAAAGAGTATTTCTTTGAATAAATTTCTTATTTCATGATTTCAAAGTGGTGGATGATTTTAAAGGAATGATTTTCATGAGATAAGGCTATGAATCTTAAAGTTGAGTTTTGAGGACGATTATGTATTTAATATTTTCTTTATGCTTTAAAGGAATTATGATTCTTATACATGAGTGGTTTATGAGAAAAAGATTTATTTCCATGTATGTATGTGTATGTATGTACGGTATTGCTATGTGTGTATGCTTAGGATTATATGGGAATTAAATTAGTGGAAGAATATGATAATGCACGTATGTGTGTATATGTGTGCTACGTGTGTATGTATGTATGTGGGTAAGCTTAGGATTTTAATTTTAAGACAAGGAGCCTATAGAATAATTAGAACCCTAAAGAAGTTAAGTTTGTAGAAAAATTTAAGTAGTAGAAATAAATCATGCATGAAGTGACTCTAAAGCCTTAAATCACTCCTAGATGTCCCCTTGACAAAATCCACCCATGCAACAAATTAAAAAGCAAAAATTGCCCCTCCCTTTAACACATGGCCGAATTAATTTCCAAGGGCAAAAGTGGAAGTCACGGTTTGGTCTATATAAGGCTTACCCTTGGTTCATTTTGCCATCAACTCCTTCATTTCTTCATTTCCTCCTTTCTAAACTAAACACCAACTCTAAGAGTCCATCAAGCTTTTAGATAGAGAGAGAGAAAGAGAGAGTGGCCGAGAGTGAGGAGAAGAAGGAAGAAGAAGAAGGCTTGATCCAATAGTTCCCTTTGAGGATTAAGTGTAGAAGCTTGAAGATCTTTCTTTCTTTGGTGGGTAATTCGAAGATCCAAGAAGTTTAGAGTAGTTTTAGATTTCTAAGCTTTGTAATCTTCTTTCTTCTTGCATGTTTAATTTTATGGTCTAGTTGGTGATTGCATGTCTTGATAATGTCTTGATCATGAGTTTTAAGAGTTAAATGAACTTGTAAAACACTAGATCATGAGCTATGTGGTTCGGCCATGACTAGAAAACTAGGTCTTAATACTTTTTAATTTAATTCAAGTAGTTGCATGTTAACTTTATGCTTAGAAAAGTTGATTTGAGTTGTTGAAATGTTTTGATTTTGACTGGATCTTGATAAAGCTTTGATTTTGTCTTGATCTATGAAAAAGTTTTGTTCTTGATCTTTGCATGTGATTTTTGAGCAAAAAGCTTTAACCTTTCTTCAATGCATGTCACGGTTTTGGCCTCTTTTTACCCAGAATGGTATCAGAGCTTATGGTAATCCTTAGTGGCCTTAAGCATGGGCTTACATGCATTGTTTGTGTGACTCTGTGTGTTTGCTAGTGTAAGGATAGGAGTATAAGGTCAAGTTCTTGTCTTTATGGGATGTGAAGCTCTGTCTATGTCTCTTGTGCCTGCTGTGTTAGTCTAAGGAACCTGTTGATTATGTAGTTTGAAGGAATAGACCGAGTAGAAAGAGAATAGATTCTAAGTCGAGACCCCCTAACCTTTGATGTTATAACATTGTTTGATGGACCCAAGTGTGTTGACCTTGACGCACCTTTTGGTACAAGAGTAGTCATTACCTTTAAGAGTATTGGATATTATCCTTGAATCACCTTGTTTGTTGAATTGCTTCAACAAAGATAGTCCTTGTTGCTGAAATTCGAACTTTTCTTCATAAGCCTTACTATCAAACCATAGCCTTACCGATCCTTCCCAAGATTCATTAACCTGATTTGTGGAATTGGAAGTGTCATAGTTACCCAGATAGCTTAGGCTTGAATGATCAAGGATGGATCAATGGTTTAAATTGAATGAGAGTATAAGACCACAGTGGATTTAGTTGTAAGTTTGATCAAAGTTGGGGAGCTACAAGGAAGAAAAGAGGTGTATGTTACCGGTTATTAGAGGAAATTATGAAGAAAATTTGATGGCTAGGATTGCCTTACACCATAACCAGAGGTTTAGACAGTGGAAGTGATAGGCATGATAGATGTTTAGGATGAATTTAACGAGAAAAGTAGACTTGATCTGAGTAGATAAGACCCAAGTTGCAAAAGAATTCCCCTAAAGTTGGAGAAATGATGGATGAAAGCCTTAGAGTAGAGGGAGAATTAAAGGAAGGAGTGATTGTTTATGAATCAATAGGAATTTAAAGTTGTAGAGAATAGTGAGTATTTAAGGATTTTGGGTGAAACCTCATACTCTTGGAGATGCGTGAAATTATGTTTGCTTGATACTCCCTAAGATTGTACCTAAGATTGAGACTCTTGTAACTACGATTAGTTAAGAGACGATATCCCCTTTGGTGTAGCCCGTTGGACATGACTCGATTCGACACGCAAGTGGCTGTACGTGTGAGGCTTTTTAATCAAAGAGCGACAAACGAGGAGTACTGCGAAGTAAACGATGCCAGCAAAAGGAAATATGACCACGAAGTGAGAATGAGAGTGT
The DNA here is from genome assembly GCA_037953625.1 of Crotalaria pallida. NCBI lineage: Eukaryota > Viridiplantae > Streptophyta > Magnoliopsida > Fabales > Fabaceae > Crotalaria > Crotalaria pallida. The sequence continues at coordinate 88,918,647 of CM075653.1, forward strand.
TCTCATGGGAATCATCGTAATGCGAAGATTTTGTGTCCTGCTGCCCAATCCGCGACGTATTTCTCGGGGACGAGAAATCTTTAAGTTGGGGAGAATGTGACGACCCGCAAATTCCTCGTATTGTTTTAAGCACTAAAGAGATTTTTTTTTTGAGAAAATGTTTGAAAGAGTATTTCTTTGAATAAATTTCTTATTTCATGATTTCAAAGTGGTGGATGATTTTAAAGGAATGATTTTCATGAGATAATGCTATGAATCTTAAAGTTGAGTTTTGAGGAACGATTATGTGTTTAATATTTTCTTTATGCTTTAAAGGAATTATGATTCTCATACATGAGTGGTTTATGAGAAAAAGATTTATTTCCATGTATGTATGTGTATGTATGTACGGTATTGCTATGTGTGTATGCTTAGGATTATATGGGAATTAAATTAGTGGAAGAATATGATAATGCATGTATGTGTGTATATGTGTGCTACGTGTGTATGTATGTATGTGGGTAAGCTTAGGATTTTAATTTTAAGACAAGGAGCCTATAGAATAATTAGAACCCTAAAGAAGTTAAGTTTGTAGAAAAATTTAAGTAGTAGAAATAAATCATGCATGAAGTGACTCTAAAGCCTTAAATCACTCCTAGATGTCCCCTTGATAAAATCCACCCATGCAACAAATTAAAAAGCCAAAATTGCCCCTCCCTTTAACACATGGCCGAATTAATTTCCAAGGGCAAAAGAGGAAGTCACGGTTTGGTCTATATAAGGCTTACCCTTGGTTCATTTTGCCATCAACTCCTTCATTTCTTCATTTCCTCCTTTCTAAACTAAACACCAACTCTAAGCGTCCATCAAGCTTTTAGATAGAGAGAGAGAAAGAGAGAGTGGCCGAGAGTGAGGAGAAGAAGGAAGAAGAAGAAGGCTTGATCCAAGAGTTCCCTTTGAGGATTAAGTGTAGAAGCTTGAAGATCTTTCTTTCTTTGGTGGGTAATTCGAAGATCCAAGAAGTTTAGAGTAGTTTTAGATTTCTAAGCTTTGTAATCTTCTTTCTTCTTTCATGTTTAATTTTATGGTCTAGTTGGTGATTGCATGTCTTGATAATGTCTTGATCTTGAGGACGATAAGGATCCGCGAAGATCGTGCGTATTTAATTGTTGGACTTGAGGTGAGAGAGAAGCTCTCCTAAGACACCGTGGTAGTTAGGTGATTTATTAGGACGTTCCGGATCATCTCAAAGATCGGAACTTGGTGGTTCTGAGTCAGTAGTATAGTGGCAATTGTTTGTGTTGTGTGGCCACTTATACGAAGGAGACAAAGATCACATAATGTTATGTGATGAATTTGTGTGTTGATGATGTGAAATAGCATGCTTATATTTATTTGTTTAATTATGCATGATGATATTTGAACTGTTGAACAATAAGAGTAGCATGCTGATAGACATCTATTATGTCTTGAGAATGAAAAGATATGAATAAGTTGTGAAAATGATGAAATGAAATTGAAAGTAAAAGACACAAAGGAAAGATATACCACCCTGTTTGGCCTAAGTCCTTATGTAGTAAGGCAGCCTTGATAAGACATTAAGAGAAGAAATAATGATAAAAGTATGAGAGTGATTGGGAAAGAAATAAAGAGTTGAGATTGGGGAAAGATTTGATGACAAAGATGCGGATAAGCCAGAGATGAGAAAAGTAATGTTGTTGTTGTTGGTTGAAATGAGAAATGATATGAGTGGAGCTGGGCTCCTTTTTTGTTGTTCATTGGTATGAGATTGGTGTTGAGTTGAACTTGCTCCTCCACTAATGCTCACCGAGACGAGATTTTTGAGAAAGTTTATGAAACGAGATTTTGAGAAAAGTTTACAAAATGAGATTTTTGGGAAAGTTTACAAAATGAGATTTTTTGCGAAAGTTTATGAAAAGAGATTTTTGATAAGATTTACGAAATGAGATTTTTGAGAAAGCTTACGAAACAAAATTTTTGAGCAACTCTGCGAAAAGAGATTTTGAGAAAGTTTATGAAATTAGATTTTGAGAAAATTTACGAGAAGAGATTTTGTGAAAATTTATGAAATGATATTTTGTGAAAGTTTACAGAATGATATTTTGTGAAAGCTTATGAAATGATATTTTGTGAAAAGTTTATAAAACGATATGTTGTGAAAGTTTATGATATGAAGTTTTGAGAAGGTTTCGAAATGATATTTCGAGAAAGTTTATGGAACGAGATGTTGTGAAATAAGATGTTCAGAAAGATTGTAATTTCGAGAAAGATTATGAAACAAGATTTTGAAAAAGGGATGTTGAGAAAGTTGTGAAATGAGATTTGAGGAAATTGGTGATATGAGAAGTTGAGAAAAGTTTATGAGAAGAGATACGAGTTGATTGATGCGATCCCAGCTTTGTGCTCTGTTGAGAAAAGATTGAGAAATTAGCGGTCGAGACTCGTTGAAGGGATGCACCAAGGATGGCCCGACCTTAGGTTAATTAAAAAGATAAAAGACTTTAAATGACATTGACGAATGCGAACGCGGTGAGCTATGAGTGTGATATCGAAGTAGTGGAGAGGAAAGAACCATGGTAATCTGCGGATACTCAGGTGGAGATTGCATTAGGGGAGGACGATGACGGTGAAACGTCAAGAAGTCTTGAGTACTTTCTAGGCAGAACAAACTCCACATGTGGCATACGAACGTGGTAGGGACTGGGGGCCAAAGCCGTGGTAAGTTCTGCAACGCAACTAGAACTAGTACTGACGCCCCCTAGATTGCAAATATGATATGATATGATTTGAGACTGTACCCGAGTTTTCTACAGTTCTCCTGGCTTGGAGCCATTTGATTTGTTGAGACAGCTGTCGTGCCCGCGTGGAAAAGGTCCTGTACTCCTGTTTGCTTCCGACTAGGTTGAGTGGATGACCGAGGAGATGTAGACGTGTGTGCTAACTGAGAAAGAAACGAGTACCTCGATGATGTTTTAACTTCCCCCAATCATCGATGGATGTGATTCAATAAGACTCGATAAGAAAAGACTTATAATCATAAGAAGCAAAAGTTATAAGATATTGATAATGAGAAAGGAACTGAGAATGGAAAGTATGGAAAGAAGAAAGAAACCCTATGAAGAGGGAAAAGAATGAAAGTGAAAGATCTGCAAATTGAGAATGAGAAAAGAATCGAGAAAGAAAGAGTGTTATGTTGAGAAGTGAAAATAAGTTTGGGCAAGATAAAGATAATGCTTTTGATAATGAAAATGATAATATGCTTGAATGCTATGTTGTATGTATGTGGCTTGTTATGTTTGTATTGTCTTGATATCTTGCCTATCGTAAACCCACACCGTCGACGATGCGTCGTTCGGATTGCTTACTCTCTCCTGTTCGTTGGCATATCGGTGTGGCTGGTATCTCAACGGGCAGATGGAGCATCGTTTGGAGATCACTACATGGCGTCGTCAGGGAAATAGTTGGAAACCCACACGCTATGGTTGGATATGGACGGGATGTACTCATACGGTGATTGCGGATCCAAACCACAAACTGAGCGGATCGACAATGGGATCGTGCTTAGGAAGTGTCTCTATTCTGGGATACAATAGTAATGAACCACCGCCACAGGATAAAGCTAAAGAGGAATCCGTGAAGCTGTTTGGTGTAGAGCTAAAGCCAAGTTCCGAGGGAGAGTCGGCAACGGAGACAGCATCATCCTCCAGTAAGAAGAGATTGTCAGGAAAGAAGAGGAAGCCGCAACCGGTTGTCTTCACTAGAAAGAATCGAGCGTAGAGTGTTTAGTTAAGCTGGCTTTAGTCTTTTAATAGTTTAAGTCTGTTTTTGGTGTTGAGTCAAGGATTACCGAGCGAAGAACCATTTATGTAATTAAGCTAAGTTTAAATTTTGTATTGTGGAGTACTTTTATCTAGGAAGAATAAACAATGCAATCTTTTGGAAACTGTAGTGAATGCTTTTAAATATAATACAACGGATCATGATACTTTTGGAATAAGTCACTTTATGGAGATGAATGTTTCATGTAAAAGATTGTTTTAGTAACAACTCGGTTTTCAAGGAAGGATGTTAAGTGCATCAATGACCTTTCAGTTAACGTTCTTTTCAAAAAAAAAATTGGCCTCATTTTTGGCAACCTATTAAATAAAAGTTGGGTATTTTGTGTTATGAAAATCGGGCTGTTACAGAATGGTATCAGAGCTTATGGTAATCCTTAGTGGCCTTAAGTATAGGCTTACATGCATTGTTTGTGTGACTCTGTGTGTTTGCTAGTGTAAGGATAGGAGTATAAGGTCAAGTTCTTGTCTTTATGGGATGTGAAGCTCTGTCTATGTCTCTAGTGCCTGTTGTGTTAGTCTAAGGAACCTGTTGATTATGTAGTTTGAAGGAAGTAGATCGAGTAGAAAGAGAATAGATTATAAGTCGAGACCCCCTAACCTTTGATGTTATAGCATTGTTTGATGGACCCAAGTGTGTTGACCTTGACGCACCTTTTGGTACAAGAGTAGTCATTACCTTTAAGAGTATAGGATATTATCCTTGAATCACCTTGTTTGTTGAATTGCTTCAACAAAGATAGTCCTTGTTGCTGAAATTCGAACTTTTCTTCATAAGCCTTACTATCAAACCATAGCCTTACCGATCCTTCCCAAGATTCATTAACCTGATTTGTGGAATTGGAAGTGTCATAGTTACCCAGATAGCTTAGGCTTGAATGATCAAGGATGGATCAATGGTTTAAATTGAATGAGAGTATAAGACCACAGTGGATTTAGTTGTAAGTTTGATCAAAGTTGGGGAGCTACAAGGAAGAAAAGAGGTGTATGTTACCGGTTATTAGAGGAAATTATGAAGAAAATTTGATGGCTAGGATTGCCTTACACCATAACCAGAGGTTTAGACAGTGGAAGTGATAGGCATGATAGATGTTTAGGATGAATTTAACGAGAAAAGTAGACTTGATCTGAGTAGATAAGACCCAAGTTGCAATAGAATTCCCCTAAAGTTGGAGAAATGATGCATGAAAGCCTTAGAGTAGAGGGAGAATTAAAGGAAGGAGTGATTGTTTATGAATCAATAGGAATTTAAAGTTGTAGAGAATAGTGAGTATTTAAGGATTTTGGGTGAAACCTCATACTCTTGGAGATGCGTGAAATTATGTTTGCTTGATACTCCCTAAGATTGTACCTAAGATTGAGACTCTTGTAACTACGATTAGTTAAGAGACGATATCCCCTTTGGTGTAGCCCGTTGGACTTGACTCGATTCGACACGCAAGTGGCTGTACGTGTGAGGCTTTTTCATCAAAGAGCGACAAACGAGGAGTACTGCGAAGTAAACGATGCCAGCAAAAGGAAATATGACCACGAAGTGAGAATGAGAGTGTTCTCATGAGAATCATCGTAATGCGAAGATTTTGTGTCCTGCTGCCCAATCCGCGACGTATTTCTCGGGGACGAGAAATCTTTAAGTTGGGGAGAATGTGACGACCCGAAAATTCCTCGTATTGTTTTAAGCACTAAAGAGATTTATTTTTTTTTTGAGAAAATGTTTGAAAGAGTATTTCTTTGAATAAATTTCTTATTTCATGATTTCAAAGTGGTGGATGATTTTAAAGGAATGATTTTCATGAGATAATGCTATGAATCTTAAAGTTGAGTTTTGAGGAACGATTATGTGTTTAATATTTTCTTTATGCTTTAAAGGAATTATGATTCTTATACATGAGTGGTTTATGAGAAAAAGATTTATTTCCATGTATGTATGTGTATGTATGTACGGTATTGCTATGTGTGTATGCTTAGGATTATATGGGAATTAAATTAGTGGAAGAATATGATAATGCATGTATGTGTGTATATGTGTGCTACGTGTGTATGTATGTATGTGGGTAAGCTTAGGATTTTAATTTTAAGACAAGGAGCCTATAGAATAATTAGAACCCTAAAGAAGTTAAGTTTGTAGAAAAATTTAAGTAGTAGAAATAAATCATGCATGAAGTGACTCTAAAGCCTTAAATCACTCCTAGATGTCCCCTTGATAAAATCCACCCATGCAACAAATTAAAAAGCCAAAATTGCCCCTCCCTTTAACACATGGCCGAATTAATTTCCAAGGGCAAAAGAGGAAGTCACGGTTTGGTCTATATAAGGCTTACCCTTGGTTCATTTTGCCATCAACTCCTTCATTTCTTCATTTCCTCCTTTCTAAACTAAACACCAACTCTAAGCGTCCATCAAGCTTTTAGATAGAGAGAGAGAGAAAGAGAGAGTGGCCGAGAGTAAGGAGAAGAAGGAAGAAGAAGAAGGCTTGATCCAAGAGTTCCCTTTGAGGATTAAGTGTAGAAGCTTGAAGATCTTTCTTTCTTTGGTGGGTAATTCGAAGATCCAAGAAGTTTAGAGTAGTTTTAGATTCCTAAGCGTTGTAATCTTCTTTCTTCTTTCATGTTTAATTTTATGGTCTAGTTGGTGATTGCATGTCTTGATAATGTCTTGATCATGAGTTTTAAGAGTTAAATGAACTTGTAAAACACTAGATCATGAGCTCTGTGGTTCGGCCATGACTAGAAAACTAGGTCTTAATACTTTTTAATTTAATTCAAGTAGTTGCATGTTAACTTTATGCTTAGAAAATTTGATTTGAGTTGTTGAAATGTTTTGATTTTGACTGGATCTTGATAAAGCTTTGATTTTGTCTTGATCTATGAAAAAGTTTTGTTCTTGAGCTTTGCATGTGATTTTTGAGCAAAAAGCTTTAACCTTTCTTCAATGCATGTCACGGTTTTGGCCTCTTTTTACCCAAAATGATTTTGGACTTTGATTTGTACTATTATGATTGATTTTATGACTTGATCTACAAGATCTGTACATGCATGTTAATGTTTAACCTTGAAAAGTTATTTTTATATCTCTTTGAAAAATAAGTTGGAGGTGTTTATGTTGATCTATGATTCTTACATGTTTTGTGGAAAAGCTTAAGACTTGTGTCTTGTATGTTCTATTTGAGTGAAAAGATTGATTTTCCTTGATAACCCTCACGGTTTTACAAAGAAACCAAGGAAACAAGCTTTTGAAAAATGACTTTGTCTTGATCTATGTCTTGTGTTCTTACATGTTAAAGATTTGAAGATTTAACCTTGAATTATGTTGATATGCATTCGATTTAAGCTTAAAACCAAGAGATCATGTCTTATTTCTCATGAAAAAGGCACATGCATATTGATTTCTTTTAGATTTAAGGATTTCTAAAGTGCATGCAAGAAATTAAAAATGAAAACTTGATTTGAAGTGGTGATGATGACTCGGCTTTATGCTATAAAAAGGAAATGATATTTTTAAATTCTTGTGTAATAAAGTGCATGATTTGATCCATGAATCTTAATTTTTGCATGTTGAAAAGTGGACCAAAAACCTTGTCTTGATCATGATGAGATTCGGCCAATGCATGTTAATTAGACTAGGATTCTTTTTCATGAAGTGACATAAAAATAATGAGTGTGTTTTGTGAAATAATACTAAGTCAATGTGTTTGAAATTGTGTTGTGAATATTTATTTTCTATTCGGTTTTGATTAAAGAGAAAGAAAACAAATGAACTAAATGGTTTGGAAAAAAAATTTTGTGTTTAAAAGTATATATGTGTGTGCACTCGGTCAAGAGCAAAAGGAAGAGTAAATAATTTTGTTTCATGAAAAAGAAAGTGGAGTTTAAGGCTTGAAATGAATAATTTTTGAAAAGAATGTGAGTTGTATGATTGCTTTGGTGTTGGTTAATTGGGTATATGCCTTAATCTAATTAATAAATTGTTGCTTGATTAGTGAATATGTATGCTCACTTGAATGATTTAAAGTCCTGTGACTATGTGAATGGATTTATCAAAGTAATGTTTGTTGTTTGTGTATGTTTTGGAAAATATTCGAATACTCAATCGACTTTGAAATTAACTGATTTTAAGATAATTCGATTTGATTTATTTGAGATTGTTGGATTGTGTTTGTGGCTGTCCAAAAGATTTGTTTTATGACAAAAGCTTGAATTTTAAAGTGTGAAAGTGATTGTTTTGAGCTAAAGAATTATTTAAGACAAAAGTGATTTTACGATGTTTTCGGACTTTATTAAAATGAATTTACCAAAACGATTCTTTGCTGTCCAGAATTATTTGGACTTGTTTCTTAACTTTAAAAGTGTGTTCATGAGATTTAAAGTATGGTTTTCAAGTGGTATTTGATTTAGAAAGAAGCCGGATTGAAAACGGTGAATTTTTCGGTGTTTCGAGCGTGATTAAGGTGCTGTCCAAGATGGACCAGCAACCAAATCAATTGGTTTAAATTATTTTATTAGATGTTTTCAAATGGTTTTGAGGTACTTAAAGTACCAGAAAAAGTCAGAGTTGTTTTGAGAAAAATAATTATGTTCTTCATTATCCGACGAGAGATGAATTGTGTTTGAGTAAGAAGAAGATTTTCTTGATACAAGTTAATAATGTAAACGTGTTTTATTTAATACGAGGAATGTTAAGACGAGGGATTGGAGCAGTTGAGGACGATAAGGATCCGCGAAGATCGTGCGTATTTAATTGTTGGACTTGAGGTGAGAGAGAAGCTCTCCTAAGACACCGTGGTAGTTAGGTGATTTATTAGGACGTTCCGGATCATCTCAAATATCGGAACTTGGTGGTTCTGAGTCAGTAGTATAGTGGCAATTGTTTGTGTTGTGTGGCCACTTATACGAAGGAGACAAAGACCCCATGTTGTTATGTGATGAATTTGTGTGTTGATGATGTGAAATAGCATGCTTATATTTATTTGTTTAATTATGCATGATGACATTTGAACTGTTGAACAATAAGAGTAGCATGCTGATAGATATATGTTATGTCTTCAGAATGAAAAGATATGAATAAGTTGTGAAAGTGATGAAATGAAATTGAAAGTAAAAGACACAAAAGAGAGATATACCACCCTGTTTGGCCTAAGTCCTTATGTAGTAAGGTAGCCTTGATAAGACATTAAGAGAAGAAATAATGATAAAAGTATGAGAGTGATTGGGAAAGAAATAAAGAATTGAGATTGGGGAAAGATTTGATGACAAAGATGCGGATAAGCCAGAGCTGGGAAAAGTAATGCTGTTGTTGTTGGTTGAAATGAGAAATGATATGAGTGGAGCTGGGCTCCTTTGTTGTTGTTCATTGGTATGAGATTGGTGTTGAGTTTAGCTTGCTCCTCCACTAATGCTCACTGAGACGAGATTTTTGAGAAAGTTTATGAAACGAGATTTTGAGAAAAGTTTACAAAATGATATTTTTGGGAAAGTTTACAACATGAGATTTTTTGCGAAAGTTTATGAAAAGAGATTTTTGAAAAGGTTTACGAAATGAGATTTTTGAGAAAGCTTACGAAACAAGATTTTTGAGCAACTCTGCGAAAAGATATTTTGAGAAAGTTTATGAAATTAGATTTTGAGAAAATTTACGAGAAGAGATTTTGTGAAAATTTATGAAATGATATTTTGTGAAAATTTATGAAATGATATTTTGTGAAAGTTTACAAATTGATATATTGTGAAAGCTTATAAAATAATATTTTGTGAAAAGTTTATGAAACGATATGTTGTGAAAGTTTATGATATGATGTTTTGAGAAGGTTTCGAAATGATATTTCGAGATAGTTTATGGAACGAGATGTTGTGAAATAAGATGTTCAGAAAGATTGTAATTTTGAGAAAGATTATGAAACAAGATTTTGAAAAAACGGATGTTGAGAAAGTTGTGAAATGTGATTTGAGGAAATTGATGATATGAGAAGTTGAGAAAAGTTTATGAGAAGAGATATGAGTTGATTGATGCAATCCCAGCTCTGTGCTCTGTTGAGAAAAGATTGAGAAATTAGCGGTCGGGACTCGTTGAAGGGATGCACCAAGGATGGCCCGACCTTAGGTTAATTAAAAAGATAAAAGACTTTAAAAGACATTGACGAATGCGAACGCGGTGAGCTATGAGTGTGATATCGAAGTAGTGGAGAGGAAGGAACCATGGGTATCTGCGGATACTCAGGTGGAGATTGCATTAGGGGAGGACGATGACGGTGAAACATCAAGAAGTCTTGAGTACTTTCTAGGCAGAACGAACTCCACATGTGGCATACGAACGTGGTAGGGACTGGGGGCCAAAGCCGTGGTAAGTTCTGCAGCGCAACTAGAACTAGTACTGACGCCCCCTAGATTGCAAATCTTGAACAGTGAGAGGGACTGGAACGGGGCATCTTTGAATTGTCACTATACCCGATTTTTCTACAATGTGCCTTGATATGATTTGAGACTGTACCCGAGTTTTCTACAGTTCTCCTGGCTTGGAGCCATTTGATTTGTTGAGACAGATGTCGTGCCCGCGTGGTAAAGGTCCTGTACTCCTGTTTGCTTCCGACTAGGTTGAGTGGATGATCGAGGAGATGTAGACGTGTGTGCTAACTGAGAAAGAAACGAGTACCTCGATGATGTTTTAACTTCCCCCAATCATCGATGGATGTGATTCAATAAGACTCGATAAGAAAAGACTTATAATCATAAGAAGCAAAAGTTATAAGATATTGATAATGAGAAAGGAACTGAGAATGGAAAGTATGGAAAGATGAAAGAAACCCTATGAAAAGGGAAAGGAATGAAAGTGAAAGATCTTCAAATTGAGAATGAGAAAAGAATCGAGAAAGAAAGAGTGTTATGTTGAGAAGTGAAAATAAGTTTGGGCAAGATAAAGATAATGCTTTTGATAATGATAATGATAATATGCTTGAATGCTATGTTGTATGTATGTGGCTTGTTATGTTTGTATTGTCTTGATATCTTGCCTATCGTAAACCCACACCGTCGACGATGCGTCGTTCGGATTGCTTACTCTCTCCTGTTCGTTGGCATATCGGTGTGGCTGGTATCTCAACGGGCAGATGGAGCATCGTTTGGAGATCACTACATGGCGTCGTCAGGGAAATAGTTGGAAACCCACACGCTATGGTTGGATATGGACGGGATGTACTCATACGGTGATTGCGGATCCAAACCACAAACTGAGCGGATCGACAATGGGATCGTGCTTAGGAAGTGTCTCTATTCTGGGATACAATAGTAATGAACCACCGCCACAGGATAAAGCTAAAGAGGAATCCGTGAAGCTGTTTGGTGTAGAGCTAAAGCCAAGTTCCGAGGGAGAGTCGGCAACGGAGACAGCATCATCGTCCAGTAAGAAGAGATTGTCAGGAAAGAAGAGGAAGCCGCAGCCGGTTGTCTTCATTAGAAAGAATCGAGCATAGAGTGTTTAGTTAAGCTGGCTTTAGTCTTTTAATAGTTTAAGTCTATTTTTGGTGTTGAGTCAAGGATTACCGAGCGAAGAGCCATTTATGTAATTAAGCTAAGTTTAAATTTTGTATTGTGGAGTACTTTTATCTTGGAAGAATAAACAATGCAATCTTTTGGAAACTGTAGTGAATGCTTTTAAATATAATACAACGGATCATGATACTTTTGGAATAAGTCACTTTATGGAGATGAATGTTTCATGTAAAAGATTATTTTAGTAACAACTCGGTTTTCAAGGAAGGATGTTAAGTGCATCAATGACCTTTCAGTTAACGTTCTTTTCAAAAATAAAATAAAATAAAATTTGGTCTCATTTTTGGCAACTTATTAAATAAAAGTTGGGTATTTTGTGTTACGAAAATCGGGCTGTTACAGCCACCACCTTAGATTTCTGATTTTATGATGATTATGTTTTCACTTATCTCTGGACAAGTTTCTTAGTTATGTTTCCTGTTTTCTGGTTTTATGGACTGTTGTTTTATTCTCTCCGTTTCAGACTTGGTTTTATGGTTTTGTACTGGTTTTTATGGTTTTCTGGACTGTTTGATGGTTTATGCAACAATTTCTATGGTTTATGGTAAGGTTTACTCTATGGATTGTGTGCATATTATTTTGTTAGTACTGAATTCTGGTCTGAATATTAGTTATACATAATATTCTCACTTTTTGGCAAAGCTTTTATTGTTATATTTTTTTGATAATGCTAAAAGGGGGAGAAAGGTTGATATTGTTTTGTAGGTTGGTCCTTCCTAAGTGTGCTTACATTTAGGGGGAGTGGTTAAGGTAAACAAAGGTGAAAGTTTGTCATTCATCAAAAAGGGGAAGATTGAAGGCTCAAGTGTTCAATTATGTTTTGATGAAGACAAGATTTATACACAACCTACAACAACATATCAAGAAGACTAGTTTATTTTAGCATTCATATATTTGTACTATATTGTTTATTAGTCTTTTTATATGAGTGTGGGTAGATTAGGTTTAGTTAATCTCAATATGATCTAATAAGAATTTAATATGTTTAAGAATTGAGATTACTATGATAGAGAATGTTAGCTCAAATTTTTATTAAAACTTACAGGTGAAAATTGCAAATAAAAGAAAAGCATTTTTACAGTGGTTAATCGATTAACACGTGTGCAATTTTTAATTAATATATTTTGTTAACAGTGGTTAATCGATTAAGCTATCCTTTAATCGATTAAGACTGTTAAATCAGAATAAATAAAAGATTTTCTAATGTGTTTTGAAAAAGGTTACGAACTTCATACTTTCAAGAGCATATTTTCACTATCTTACAATCTTTGTTGAGCTATTATTCTGTGATAAATCAATTCTCTATCATCTTCTTTTGAAATCTCAATTCCAATACATGTTTTGTTCATATTGTGTGAAGTTGAGATTCTAAGTGCTTTCAACATTCTTGGTTGAATCAATTAGTAACGTGGAGGTTACATTCAAGATATTCAACAAAGCTATTTTCAATTGTTAATTGAAAAAGGAAGCAAGGTGGAGCAATACCTTGGACTTTGAAGGTTTCAAAGGCAAAAGCTAAAGGGATTGAAGGCGACCTTCAATCAAAGAACAAGATCAAAGAAATAAAGAGATTGGGGTAGATTCTCATCGATTTGGTACATCGTGAGAAAGGGTTAGGATTGAGAGTGTTGAGGAATTCTAACTCTTGTGTACTAATTTCTTTTATTTCTTAGTGAAGCAAATCTCCCAAGTCAGAGAGGGAGGACTGGATGTAGCTCACGGTGGTTGCGAGTGAACCAGGCTAAAATCTTCGCGTGTTCTTGTTATTTTCGTTCTTTACATTTTGCTATTAATTTGAATCTTGCGAGAGTTCTTGGTTATAGGTTTAGATTGGGAATTTCAATTACGTATTCTATTTCTTGCTTAATTGATTCGAAATTGATTGACTTAGATCTAATTCTGCGTATCTAGATTTCCGTGTGTTTCTTGAATTGAACTGAACTTAATTTTCTGAAAATTCAATCAGTGCTTAATCGATTAAGTTGAAGTATAATCGATTAAGATTTTTCAAGCTATCTGACATTAATTAATTAGTGTAACACCCCGATTTGACAACTTGAAAACTTAAATCAAATATAGTGGAAATTAGGGCCAAATTTTTTTTTCTTACAGGTGTTATGTACACGTGAGAACTCCTAAACTCTTAAAACATAGTTACGTTACAATTCGTGTTCTCACATTACATAACCTCTCAAGTTCCAAACCGAGATGTCACAGGACACCGCGCTTTGAAACCCGTTTTTCCAAAACATTTTTTAAAGCAAAGCCCGTTTACTTATATCAAAACATCATTACCAGATAAAACAATTGTCGGGGGTACAATATGATAAAGCAAGGCAACTAAGAACTTACAATGGATTACCTTACGCCAGGGGAAGTCCTAGCTTCTAGTCATGCGCCTCAAAACTATCCTTCTATCTTCACATCTCGGCAGCCCAAGTTCTCGGTTCACAAGTAGGTTAGTCACCCTCAGCCAGCTCGGGAGTCTCCTTCGTAGAGTGATGAGCATTTTATTTCCCATTTTTCCTTACATTATTTTACTCCTATTATTGATACTTGTTGCCTATTTGACATTGTTTAGCTTGATTTAGTGATTTAGAGTTTATTGGACTATTATTCTGAATATTGTTTAATTTGGGATTATTTAGCCTAATTAATTCTATTTCTATTTTCAGGTCATATTTGGCTCAAGGGTTTTTTGGACATTTTGGGAATGAAGATTTAATGTTGGAAGAGAAGATATATGATGAAGTGAAGATTGTAATCTATCTTTAGGATTAGTTGAGATTTAGTTATATCTTTTAAGATTTAGATTTTATCTATAGGATATTTTTAGATTTAATTTAGAGATAAGCTTTCCTTAGGATTTGGGCCCATGATTTAGGCCCGTTTTGTGATTTAAAAAGCCAAATTCGTGTAAACCCTTGGGGAGAGTTTCCATTCACGTTTTTTACATTCTCTCTCATAGAGAAGGCTTAGTTTTGCTCTCCAAGCTTGTGGTGGCTGCTAGGGTTTCTCTCTCTTCCCTTTTTTTTTCTACACGTTTTTGACTTATTTCATCATGGAAGGCTAAACTCTTAGGTTAAATCCCTTTGGTAATGTATCACATACTCTTGAGGTTCTGTTCTTAATGCTATTTCGTTTTTATTCACTGTTTTCATGCTTATTGATATGTTATGGTTCGCTTAGTTCCATTCTATAGAGATAATCCATGTGTATGAATGCTTAATTTATGCAAACTCGTAAAAACTCCATGCTTTGGCTTTTAATGCTTAATTAGAGGTTTGGGTTTTGGGGTGAGAATTGAATTTTCGCTTAGTATTTAATTCTCACGAGTTGGACAGTGAAGAGGAAAGAAATTGATCTTTTGTGACCGATGATAGAGTTGTGAACGCGAGCCAAAGGGGTTTATCCGCTTTTCCTTATCTGTTTCTTCGTTTTGATTTAATTCTGTTTTGATTTCAATTATTCAATATTCAATACAAAAAAAACCCCCCTGTTTTCTATGCATACTATGTGTTCGACCTTTTGCTTGATAAGATATTCCTTGGGAGACGACCTAGGAGTCACTTCCTAGTACTATACTTAAACTGTTTTTATTTGTATCGGGTACGGCCTCGATCAAATTTGGCGCCGTTGCCGGGGAATATCGGTTCTTGCCAAAGGTCATTAGTAGTTAGTTAGTGTCGTAGTTATTATAGTGTGTCGTGTCTGATTTAGGGTCTAGTAGTCAATTCTGATAACCGGTTGAAATTGCACTGTTTGCTGTTTTGCTATTTTGTTGCAATTAGTGTATTTGATTGATTCTGTGGTTGCTAGTTCACATAGTTGTGGGTGGAATTTTTGCATGAAAATTTATATCCACACTACTTTTATCATATAAAAAGGTTTTGAGGCACCACGATCACTCAGATCATCACTGGTTGTGAGTTCCAGAAAAATTTTCCAAGTTTTAGCAGCACTTTGTTCAAATCGTCGCAACTTTTGACCCATAACTCGGAATTTGACGAATTTTATATCAAATCGAAGGGAATTTTCTGAATAATCTGATTTTTCTCACTACGTCAGAAAACTCCTTCGTCTGGATCCTGAAAAAGCCGTTTTACTATTTCTTTTTTATTTTACAAGTTTTATTTTCTTAGTTTTTGGTCTCTGATTTAATTGTTTGACTTGGTTCCCTTTTGAATTTTGTCCTCAAACTTTTTGTGGTATGTTTTCATGATTTTAGGGTGCTGAAAAAAATAAAGAAAAAATTTTAAAAAATAAAAAATTTTGTTGCCTATTTTGGTCATGTATATTAGTGACAGTTTGTTATGCTTAATGGTGTTCTGTTCAGTACATGACTAGGGGCAACCCAAGCTACTTTCATCCATATAACCCTGAAATTGATAGAACTTATCACAGACTAGTTAGACAAAATAGGAACCAGTCCATAGGTAGTGAGTCTATTGAGTCTTTACATAGTGAGTCTGCTTCTTTTTCTTCTATTCCTATAAATTCTGTTTCTTATTCTGATTCTTCTGAAAATATGGCTCAACCTCCACCACGTGAGAGGACATTGAGGGAGCTGGCTGCACCTGATTTCACTATTGAAGATTTGTGCATCCAGTATCCCGATGACCCGTATGAGCTAAGGTCTGGACTAATCCATTTGTTGCCCAAGTTTAATGGTCTTGCAGGTGAGGATCCTCATAAACATCTCAAGCAGTTCCATATTGTCTGTGCTACTATGAAACCACATGATGTTCCAGAGGATCATGTTTGTCTTAAGGCATTCCCACACTCCCTAGAGGGGCTAGCCAAGGACTGGTTGTACGATCTAGCCCCTGGTTCTATCACAGTCTGGGATGACCTGAAGAGGGCATTTTTGGAGAAATTCTTCCCTGCATGCAGAACAACAGCAATCCGAAAGGATATATCAGGCATCAGGCAACAAAGTGGAGAAAGTCTCTATGAGTATTGGGAGAGATTCAAGAGATTGTGTGCGAGTTGCCCCCACCATCAGATCTCAGAGCAGCTGCTTATTCAATATTTCTATGAAGGTCTCAACCTCATGGAGAGAAACATGCTTGATGTTGCAAGTGGTGGTGCCCTAGGAGACATGACACCTTTAGAAGCCAGAGTCAAGATTGAGAAGATGGCTTCCAATTGTCAACAATTCCATGTAAGGGTCAACAGCGATGCAATCATAGTGAGAGGAGTGAATGATGTTGGCACAAGTTCTGGTAAGGTTGAGAAGCTTGAACAGAAGATAGATTCACTTACAACTTTGATCACTCAATTGGCCATCAACCAGAAGAAGTTGTCCCTACCTGCTAGATTATGTGGCATATGCACATCCGCTGAGAACCCCACAGATGCATGCCCTTCTGTGCAGCAGCAGCCCACGACTGGTGCTGACCAACCTGAGGCATATGCCGCCAACATCTTCAACAGTAGAAACCAGCAGCCACAGAACTTTGATCTCTCTACCAATAGATACAACCCTGGTTGGAGGAACCATCCCAACCTGAAATGGTCTGATCAGCAGCAACCTTCACAGGTTCAATTTCAGAACAATTCTAGACCACCATATGTACCTCCTCCAGTCCAGCAACAGAGACAACAACAAGCTAATTCTGCACCACCAGCTCCTAGTACTGAGCAGCAACCTTCATTGGAAGAGCTGATGAAACAGATGACCATGCAAAATCTCCAATTCCAACAGGAAACTAGAGCATCCATTCAAAGACAAGAGGCCTCCATTCAATCTTTGACCAATCAGATGGGACAGATGGCAATAGCAATCAACACTATGCAATCTCAGAATTCTAACAAGTTGCCATCCCAAACAGTGATCAATCCAAACTAGAATGTGAATGCCATTAGTCTAAGGTCATGGAAGCAGATTATCACACCCACACCAGAATCTGACCTCAACAAAGATGATCTAGTTTCAACCAACAAGAAGACCCAAATGGTCGAGGAGAGTGAGCACACAAGTACCAGAAAATCCCATCCAACTCAGCCTTCCACAAGCACAACACCTGCTGCTGCCCAACAACCACCCCCCATTCCTCTTCCTTTCCCACCAAGGGGGGTGACTCAAAGCAAGAAAATGGAAGAGATTGACAAAGAGATACTTGACACATTCAGGAAGGTGGAAGTCAACATACCCCTTCTTGATGCAATCAAGCAGATTCCAAGGTATGCAAAGTTCTTGAAGGATCTATGCACACACAAACGGAAGCTCAAGGGCAATGAGAGGATCAGCATGGGAAGAAATGTCTCTGCTCTTATAGGTAAACCCGTCCCTCATATTCCTGAAAAGTGTAAGGATCCTGGAACTTTCTCTGTGCCTTGTATCATAGGTAATACTAAATTTGAGAATGCTTTGCTAGATTTAGGAGCATCTATTAATGTTATGCCTATGTCTGTTTTCAAATCTCTTTCACTTGGACCCCTTCAACCTACGGGTGTGGTTATTCATTTGGCAAATAGATCTACTGCCTACCCCGCAGGTTTGATAGAGGATGTCTTGGTTCGGGTTGAAGAGCTTATCTTTCCTGCTGATTTTTATATTCTTGATATGGAAGAGGACACCTCTCGTAGTGCTGTCCCTATCATATTAGGGAGACCATTTTTGAAAACAGCCCGAACCAAGATAGATGTGCATGCAGGTACACTTTCCATGGAATTTGATGACAGTGTGGTTCGATTCAATATTTTTGATGCTATGAAACATTTTTTGATGACCACTCTGTTTTTCATGTTGACTTGATTGATGATCTGATTGATGAGCATGTTCTAGACTTTTTGCATGATTATGATTTGCCATCTTTCACTAGCTCATTTACTTGTTCTGCATGTTCTGATTCCGAAATGTGCACTGCATGCATTGAAATTGACCAGTTTTTAAATTCTGCCACTGCATCTGTTGATTCATATGATATAGATTCAGATCATGCTAACCCCATTTCTGTTTTGCATGAGTCTAATTCACTTGTTCAGGTGCAGGCGACAGAATCCAATTCTGCTGCTCCTTTAGTTCCACCTGTGATGCAGGCACCTTTATTGGACCTGAAGCCCCTTCCTCCTCATCTCAAATATGCTTACTTGGAGGCTGAGCAGAAACTTCCAGTGATCATCTCTACCTCCCTTTCTGTTGATCAAGAGAAGCAGCTGCTGGATGTGATTAGAGCAAACAAAAGGGCAATAGGATGGACTTTGGCAGACATACCTGGTATTAGCCCCTCCATGTGCATGCATCGGATTTTATTGGAGGATGGGGCTAAACCAGTGAGACAATCCCAGAGACGGTTGAACCCCCAGATTCTTGATGTGGTGAAGAAAGAGGTCACCAAGCTGCTGCAAGCTGGCATTATCTACCCCATTTCAGACAGCACTTGGGTAAGCCCGGTTCAAGTAGTTCCCAAGAAGTCTGGGGTGACAGTTGTCAAAAATGAGAAGGATGAGCTGATTCCCACTAGAGTGCAGAACAGTTGGAGAGTCTGCATTGATTATAGGAAGCTCAACCAGGCGACCCGCAAGGATCACTTTCCTCTTCCCTTCATTGATCAGATGTTGGAGCGCCTGGCAGGTAAATCTCACTATTGCTTCTTCGATGGTTTCTATGGTTATTTCCAAATCTGTATTGCACCAGAGGACCAACATAAGACTACATTTACCTGTCCTTTTGGTACATTTGCTTATAGGAAGATGCCTTTTGGCCTATGCAATGCTCCTGGCACTTTTCAAAGATGTATGATGAGTATTTTTAATGACTTACTTGAGCATTGCATAGAGGTCTTCATGGATGATTTTAGTGTATATGGTTCCTCTTTTGATGCATGTCTTGATAGTTTGTCTAAGGTGCTTAATAGGTGCATTGAGACTAACCTTGTCTTGAATTTTGAAAAATGTCATTTTATGGTAGAACAAGGCATAGTCTTAGGGCACATTATTTCGCATAAGGGCATAGAGGTTGACCCTGCTAAGCTGCATGTAATATCACATTTGCCTTACCCCTCTTGCGTGCGAGAGGTGCGTTCTTTTCTTGGCCATGCAGGTTTCTATCACAGGTTTATTCAGAACTTTAGCAAGATAGCCCTTCCACTATCCAACTTGCTTCAAAAGGATACCACATTTGAGTTTGGAGACCAATGCAAGAAGGCATTTGATGAGCTAAAGAGAGCACTCACCACCACTCCCATCATCCAACCACCTGACTGGACTCTCCCATCAGAGCACCGTGCATATTGGGCTGTGAAGCAATGCAACTTAGCTCTTGATCAGGCGGGTGAGGAGAGGAAGCTGCAGTTGAGTGAGCTAGATGAGATCCGTTTGGAGGCCTATGAGAATTCCATGTTCTACAAAGAGAAGACCAAGAAGCTCCATGATAGCTCAATTTGCAGAAAGGAGTTCTTGGTTGGTCAAAAAGTGTTGCTCTACAACTCTAGGCTTGGAATCATGAGTGGAAAGCTCCGCTCTAAATGGATTGGACCGTTTGTAGTCACCCAGGTGTTTCCTTATGGCACTGTGGAGATCAAGAGTGAGTCCACAGACAAGAGCTTCAAAGTCAATGGCCACCAACTCAAGCCTTTCCTAACCTCTCCTACTTTGGATGATGCACCTGTGGAGGAAGCCTCATTGGTCGACCCCATTTTTGACCCACCATGATTTAAGGAGTCTTCTTTTCTCCTTCTTTACTACTTTTATTCCACTTGTCTATATCTGTCTGATTATGCTATTTGTGTTCCATTGAGGACAATGTGTGATTTAAGTGTGGGGGGGAGAGTAGTTTAGGTTGCATATTTTTGCTTTGATTTTTTAGGTTTTGCTAAGTTTTGGGCATTTTCTTGCATGTTTTTGCTTCATTTTAGTAGAGTCTTGGTATCTTGTGTTTGAATTCATGCATTTCTGTGTGTAAAGTTGCTTTTGATAATTAAGAGGTGGTAACACTGTGATAGAATTGTCCCTTTTGTGAGGATTTGAGCCTTAATTGTGGGTGGATTGCTATATATGCCACCTAATTTTTCTTTCATGCGTGATTGCACTCTGGATTACTTGCACTCTAGAACTTGACTTGACTCTTGTTGATACTTGATATTCCCATGCACATTTTGAAATGATTTAGGCATTGTTTTTTTTCTTGAATAAGCCACTAGCCATATGAGCCTACCTTGAATGAATTTATCCTTTGATAGCCCCTTTGAGCCTTTATATCCCTTTTCTTTGTTCTTTAGCTCATTACAAGCCTATGACTGAAAAACCATGATTGTCCTAACCTTAGGGAATGTTGGAGCTTTGGAATTGTTTTGGGAATGGGTATTAAGTAAGCGAGGGTGCTTTGTTCTTCATCTCTTGTGAGTTCTGGGTTTTGCCTCTATGGTCGGTGAAGTAATTATGGCTTTATCTCATTATGCCATTTTTGTTGTTTCTTCTTCCCTTTCGTTCATGAAGTTCTGCAATGAAAAAAAAAATTGAAAAAATGAATGATGAAAATAAAAAAGAGGAAGAAAAAAAAAAGAAAAAAAGAAAGAAAAAAATAGAATAAAAGGTTGATTGAGGCATGGAGGATTGGAATTAGAGGTTGTTGTTATGTTTACCATTTTATTCTGGGGTGGATTGTGCTTATTTTTTTTACTTGTTCCCCATTGCTCCTTTATTTCCTTGGGTTTTAGCTACATTTCCCATATTTTTATCCTACCTTGTCCTTGGCCCCATTACAACCCTGAAAAGACCTTTTGATCTTAATGTGCATGTGTATTGATTGTTGATGTTAGAGGCTTGTCAAGCCTATGGTTGTGTTTGTTTTTCATGATGTGCCTTGAGTGTAAACACTGATTAACCTTAAACACTTGAGTGTAAACACTTTTGAGTGATCCTTGTGAGTTTCTATCACTTTGTGACTACCCTCTTGATGTCATTGGTTTTCTTTGCATATTTGAAATAATTGGATGATGTTCATGGATGCTTTGATTCTTTGGTCCTTATTTTCTTCATGTGCTCGATTTTGCCCATTTCTTTGCATTTCCTAGAATTCATTGTGAAGTATGTAATCTCTTAGGTTTGCATTAATTAGTTGTAGTAATCTTGTTGCATGATTCACTTTGGTGCATATTGATCTTCTCAGTCCTAATTCTTAGTTTTGCCCAGGAGTGCAAAAGGATAAGTGTGGGGGTATTTGATGAGCATTTTATTTCCCATTTTTCCTTACATTATTTTACTCCTATTATTGATACTTGTTGCCTATTTGACATTGTTTAGCTTGATTTAGTGATTTAGAGTTTATTGGACTATTATTCTGAATATTGTTTAATTTGGGATTATTTAGCCTAATTAATTCTATTTCTATTTTCAGGTCATATTTGGCTCAAGGGTTTTTTGGACATTTTGGGAATGAAGATTTAATGTTGGAAGAGAAGATATATGATGAAGTGAAGATTGTAATCTATCTTTAGGATTAGTTGAGATTTAGTTATATCTTTTAAGATTTAGATTTTATCTATAGGATATTTTTAGATTTAATTTAGAGATAAGCTTTCCTTAGGATTTGGGCCCATGATTTAGGCCCGTTTTGTGATTTAAAAAGCCAAATTCGTGTAAACCCTTGGGGAGAGTTTCCATTCACGTTTTTTACATTCTCTCTCATAGAGAAGGCTTAGTTTTGCTCTCCAAGCTTGTGGTGGCTGCTAGGGTTTCTCTCTCTTCCCTTTTTTTTCATCACGTTTTTGACTTATTTCATCATGGAAGGCTAAACTCTTAGGTTAAATCCCTTTGGTAATGTATCACATACTCTTGAGGTTCTGTTCTTAATGCTATTTCGTTTTTATTCACTGTTTTCATGCTTATTGATATGTTATGGTTCGCTTAGTTCCATTCTATAGAGATAATCCATGTGTATGAATGCTTAATTTATGCAAACTCGTAAAAACTCCATGCTTTGGCTTTTAATGCTTAATTAGAGGTTTGGGTTTTGGGGTGAGAATTGAATTTTCGCTTAGTATTTAATTCTCATGATTGGACAGTGAAGAGGAAAGAAATTGATCTTTTGTGACCGATGATAGAGTTGTGAACGCGAGCCAAAGGGGTTTATCCGCTTTTCCTTATCTGTTTCTTCGTTTTGATTTAATTCTGTTTTGATTTCAATTATTCAATATTCAATACAAAAAAAAACCCCCTGTTTTCTATGCATACTATGTGTTCGACCTTTTGCTTGATAAGATATTCCTTGGGAGACGACCTAGGAGTCACTTCCTAGTACTATACTTAAACTGTTTTTATTTGTATCGGGTACGGCCTCGATCATAGAGTCGTCGAATACTCGCTCCTTCTTGCAGGGATACCGATGCATCGCTACACGCTATGCTACCTACCGATTGCAATATCAACAATTGTCGATACGACAATACGGTAGGAGAGAGTCAGTGTTCCGAACACTAACGGGTTGACCTTGCGGTCTCAGGGTGAATAATAAAACAATGTAACTAAAATATCACCAACATGCAAATGGAACATGTTATGCACATAGCATAGAAGAATCACATATAACAGAACATATCATAATATTTAAATCACACCAGTACCATCATTCTTAACCAACGATCACATTCTCAGATTCTTTCCTCGCAAACTTTCACAACTTTTCTCAAACCTTCTCTTATCATTACTTCCACACTTATCACTTATTCCCAGAATTCCTTCTTTATAAACTCATCTTATAACTCTTATTCAATCTTTATTGTTTTGATATATTTCTATTTGAAACAGCTTGTGCTCTTAAGTTTTATTATCTCGATTAGCATCAATGATGAGGGGGACACATCATTGAGCTCACACACGTCTACATCTCCTCGGTCAACCACCCAACCTAGTCGGAAGCAAACAGGAGTACAGGACCTTTACCACGCGGGCACGACAGCTGTCACACAAACAAATGGTCCCAGACCAGGAGGCCCAGCCTCAAATCAATTCAATCATATATAAACAGGCACGCTCTCAGCGGCAAACACAAATGCCCCATTCCAGTCCCTCTCACTGTTCTCGATTTGCAATCAAGGGGGCGACAGTATATTTCTAGTCTGCAGTGCAGAACTTACCACGGTATTAGACCCAGTCCCCACCACATTAGTGCACCACATGTGGAGTTCGTTCTGCCTAGAAATATACTCTAGACTTCTTGACGTTTCACCGTCATCGTCCTCCCCTCATGCAATCTCGTCCTAAGTATCCGCAGATACCTATCATTCCTTCCTCTCCACTACTTCGATACGACACTCATACCTCACCGTTTTTGTAAATGTCTATTAATCTTTTAAGGATTTAACGTTTTTCCTTGGCGGCTTAATCCTAACGATCGGCCCGTCCTTGGTGCATCCCTTCAACGAAGCCCGATCACCAAACGGAATCTGTTCCCCCTAAATCTCAATGGCCCACGGCCTCAATTCACATTCATCTCATAAACTCATCATTCTCATCGTCTCATGCTCAGCATCATTCTCAACCACATCATCAACATTATCAACATATTTTCCTCGCCTTTCGCAAAACATCTTTCGCAAACTTTTTCGAAAAAACGATTTCACAAAACTTTTGCTTCACCAAAACATTTTTAGAAAATCTCATTTCATAAATCCTCTCACAAAACTTTTCAAAAATAATGTTTCCAAAAAAACATTTAAAAAATTATCATTTTCACAAAAGCTTTTCAAAAATCTCTTTTCGAAACCTTTTTCAAAAACCACATTTTTGGGTGAGTGTTAATGGAGGAGCAAGCTCAACTCGACACTAAGCTTCTTCCCAAAAACATGTACGAGGAATCACATCTCTTTCTCAACCACCTCTCACTTTCATTATCACTTACTCTTTTCCATCTCAACTCTTCTCAACTCAAACACTGATTTCCTTTCTTTCATTCTTTATCTCTTTTGCATTCCATTCACAACACGCTTTACTTCTTTCTTAATCATTCTCATACTTTCTCTTTAATCCTTGCTCATCACTTATTTCTTTCTCAATCATTTCTTACCTCTCTCATTCACATCTCTCTTTTCTCTTCATTATGTTCGCTTTAGAGTTTTCTCTTACTCAACACCTCAAACATTTTTATTCCCGTTCTTTTCTATTTTTCAATCTTTTCTCTTTAATGTTGCAGTTTCAGTCTTATTGTTCGCTTTCCAAATATCACACACAACTTCCAACAGAATAAAATATGCTCAACACAGTAAACATGCAGCATGCAATTAAAGCAAATAAACATTTAGCACACATTGGCCTAATTCACAGTACATTCGCAATCCATCTATTCGGATTGCGAGCAACCGCGTTAGGGGACCACAGCACTCTCACTCACCTGGATTCCCAAGCATCCGAAAGCTTTCCAAGACTTCCCAGTAGTTATCCTTGTCACGCTCCCTTTTGCGTCCGACACCTGAACTAGAACATTTTTCCCGTGCGTTAGAACGTTTTCGACAAATTCTTAATTCCGTTTAAAAAAAACTTTTTGAAATAATTCCTTTCTTAAGAACTTATTATTAATATCCAGAGACTCCAAAACCAAATCAGATTTCAAATAAAATATTTTCAACAAAACTTTGAAAGGCTTAAAAACAATCTTTTTATTAAAATAAATCCATTCTTCTTAGTTTAAAACACTCTAGTTATAAAAATCATTTTCCTGAACTGTTAAACAAAATCCATAACTCTAGGAAATAAACCAAATCAAATTAATTCCTTGAAATCTCAAACTTCATATCAAATACTGATCAAAGAATAACATTTAAAAATTTCAAGTTAATTTAAGTTATTTGAATCACATTTTTCAAAAAAACATTTTTCAATTCCTTTAGGATCTATAGATTTTCACAAACACAGTTCACAAATAGCCTTCCAATTTAATACATTCAGTTAGCACACAAACAGCATAATTTCAAAACAATTTAAGGCATTCACAAACAGTACATACAAGTCCCAAGCATTCATAAACACACACCATACAACTCATATTTTTAATCGTTCAAAATAGTTAATTAAATCATAACCTTAATAAATTAATTTAATCACAGTTAAGAAAATAATTTAAGCTTAATCTTCTAATTAATTTAGTAAAACCGAATCACTGTAGTTAATAGTTTCTAATCACAATAAATTTTAAAACTAAAAATCATTAGATTAATTTTACAAAAATCTTTTCACTCACTCAAATGGGCTTATTCATTTGAAATCAAAAAGATAAAAGCATACACACATCATCTTCATTCAAACACATAGTATACAGAACATAGTCATAATCACAAATTATCCCAACCACATGTTCATGCTTTGGCCGGTTCATACATGCATAATTTTTGCAAAGATTTAATGCATACATAAAAACAAAGAATTATGGAATCATTTCCTTTGTTTTAAGTTAAACCGTGGGCATCCAGAAAAGAAGAATCAACAATTTTAATTTCATTTTCAAAATTTAAATCAAAACAACCATTAGAATCACAAATTCACACATATAATGTATTTATTTCATGCATACATCTACAACCCTTAGATTCACTTGATCTTATTATGCATGCATCCTAAATGGGAGACAAGCCTAGCTATCTATTTTTTTTTCTAGATTGGCCGAAAGTCAACAAATGAAAGACATGGTTTTTCATTCATTTTCAGCATTCAAGAATTATCCAATCAATTCATGTAAAACAACACATTACATTATTTATTCACATCAACCTTCACAAAATAAATTTAAGTTCATGATTCTTTTTCAAACCAAAGATTTAATTTTAATTTCATGAAAATAACTTGTATGAACTTGTTACAAAATAAAAAGCATGGGTTTCATCACTCTACTGGACATGGCCGAATGGCCTCATGGAAATTTATCACACACACAATCAAATGCTAATTCAAACCATACTTAAAATCATTTTAATTCTTATTTCTTTAATTATTTTCTTTAAGACCGAATTAAACATGGAACAAAACATAATATTTTCTCTTGAAAATAACATGCATGCATTTTAAATCATTAGATCTTGTCATAGAACATACATGCATCAATTTCTTACAAAATCAAAAGCATGGATTTAAAATAAACCACTCATGGCCGAATGGCCTTAAAGGGAATAAAGCATACAAAGATATCAAACACTTTAATCAAAACATGTTTACACTAAAAGAAATCAATTTAAAACTTGTTACTTTAATCTTTTCCTTATAAACCGAATCATATATAAAAGAGGAGAAAACATTATCTTTAATCTTGAAAAACAGCATGCAACTTCAAGGATCTAAACATTTTAATTCATCAAATAAACATAAAAACACATCATAAGTCACGGTTTAGTAAAAAGGTTTAACATGCAAAGCCAAAGAGTTTTACTTTAGTATTGGTTAAGTTTAAATCATACTTTCATTCATCAAAGAGTCATAGATCAAGATTTTAACAAAAGATTTAACATGCAAGACCAAAGGGTTTCTCAAAAAAATTTAAACAAGTTTAGATCATGAATTTTCATGCCAAATATTCACATAAACACACTTAGAATTCACGGATCTAAACAATAAAATAAACATGCAAGAAGGATTCATTTTAGATCTTCACAAAAATCTTGATTTTCTTTAGATCTTTAAAGTTTTAGTTAAGAAAACACTAGATCCATCAAAGGGACACTCAACCGAAACATAAAGCATCAAAATCACATATTACAAATTGTTATAAGTCCTTAAAGTCCAAGATCAAAGATGGATAACACATATACCATCTAAAAAATTTAACATGCAAGGAAGAAAAGGAGATGGATCTAAAAAAAAGAAAAACTTAAACTATTACAAGTCTTCTTCAAGATCCTTGAATCCTACCATGAATGGGATTGTTCTTCTAGTTCCTAAGGCTCTTGATCTACAAGGGACAAGGCTTGGTTGAATTTGGATCTTCCTCCTTCCTCCTCCTTCAAGTCTCGGCCACCTTTCTCTTTTTCTCTCTATTTTCTTTTCTTTCTAAGAGTTTAAGAAGTCTCTTAGAAATAGTGTTTAGTGTTTGTGTTGGTACGGTGGAAGTGAAGAAGTGAAATGAAAGGGTGAATGAACTATAGCTTTTAAGATATATAGGCTAACTCACAATTCCCTCTTTGCCCTCAAGTCTTGGTTGAGTCATGCATCAAGGGAAGGGGCGGTTTGGTCTTGACAAAAAGTTGCATGGCTTAGGTCACCAAAGTCAAAGGGGACAAGGTGGAGTGGGCTAGCTTACTAGGGGTCATTCTAGGTTGAAGACTAGTTAGGGTTTGGTTCCATGACTAACTTAGTTTGGCTCCTAGTTTGGTTTGGTTACTACTTGCTTAATCCATAAGTTTCTAGGGCTCATGCTCCTAACATACACACACACACGTATATACACATATATACATACATACATATACACATGCACACCTACCGTATTGTACACACACACTTATTCATTTTAAAATTTTACTTCTCAAGCACATTCACTTAAACATTCTAATCAGTAATTCATTCACTAATGCAATAAATTCAAACAATCACATTCACTCAAGTAATCAAAACAAGCACTTATCACATACATTAAATCAAACACATATCCTACAAAATTTTCAAACCAGAATTGTTAAATTCATTTTCTTTGGAATACAAATTCTAAAACTCGCATTTATAATTCTGAAGATAAATTCTTATAAAACAACCCAGAAAAATATGAAAATTATATTTTTAAAATCTACGTTTCGTTACGAACATTTTGATATAAAGTTTGTAAAAATCCGAATTACGGTTAAAAAGTTACAAATTTTCCAAGTTAACAGACCCAAAACTCAATTTCAAACAAAATCACTTTTCAATAAAAACACATTTTAACAAAATCATTCACTTCTCTTTTAGGAAAACATCTTGTTTATAAAAATCCTTGAAAACCAGTACCTCATTTCTTACCCACACAAAACATTTTTCCGAAAATCTTTTATAAATCAAATTCCAAAGCTCTTTTTAACAAAATTCGTTCTTGCACGTACGGGAAAAATGCGGGGTGTTACAATTAGGGTACAAGTTAATCGATTAAGACCTGTATTTTGGCTTAAAAATCAACTGTTTCTAAACCAATTTTAATTACTTTTTAAATTTGGGTATCATCGCTTGCAACCTCTATTCACCCCCCTCTAGAAGGTTGGTTTAGCCGCTTGTTGGTTTCCAACAAATACTATATTCTATATCTATGTTTTCTTTTTTTTCAAGCTTGAGTAAGGTGAAATATGCAGAGTTGATGGTTACAAACCATCTTCACTTTCACATATCGTTTTTTTTAATGTTTTGCACCCTACCCTTTTTATGATTTTTGATGGTCCTTGAATTTCTGTGTATGAGAATTGCTGTGATCATTTCAAATTGCTTTTTTAAATTAATTTCTAATATTTTGGAATTTATAATAACGGAGGTTTATGATGAGTTTGTTTGAATCAAGCAGGTCATTGCCCTATCAGCTACATTTCTTTGAGGATTTTTTTGCTTCATTTTGAAACTCATCCATCTTGACTTTGAAATTCCTGGACCTGATGGTGGACCAATCCCATATCTATTTTCCAAGATGAAAATGGGTTACTTCAAATTTTAATATGGCAAAAATCAACAACATTGTTTTAATGCACGTGCTTTGCTCACTCTTGGTTGTGAATGATGCTAGCAAGGTATTGTATGACATGTTGTAATTCAATTGACTTGAGTTTCCATATTTTTTATTATATTGCATGTAACATCCCAAAATTAATTTATAGTGTAATCTATGTTGTAATGGTCTTAGGATAGAAGAAATGAGGACATAAGTTAGAAACTTAGCCAATTGTGCATGCAACCTTAGGTTAAAAACATAGCAACTTAGGGAAATTAGAATAACAAGATTGGTAGCTCAAAACATAAATTCCACCGTTGGATGTGAAGTAGGATAGGAGAGGAAGCTTGCTTTAAAATTTGAGGAAGATCCAATGGGTAACGAAGAAGTTATGGCCTTCCAAAGTCTGGATACTACAAAACTATGCAGCTTAATCGATTAAGCTGCAACTTAATCGATTAAGGTCAGATGAGGTGAAAAACCTTAATTAATCGATTAAGGGCTTCTGCAGAGGAAAAAAATAAAGGCAATCCACCTCTTAGTTCATGCAAAATTCGAGCATCCTCTCTCCTAGGGCACCAAATCTTTCATTTTCATCAATCAAGCCTCAAGTGAATCACTCCAAATCCATCCCCAAGTCCTTCCTTGTTGCTCCAAGTAAGTGATTGTGTTTGAGTTCTTCTCTTTCTCTCCCTTAGAAATTCGAATTTCTCTCTCTCTCATGCTTCCATTGAAGCTTCTATCTTCAATCTTGGGAGCTCTAACTTGGTATACGAATTTCTCTCAAGTTCTTGGGCAAAGCTTAATAATTTGTCTCATTATTCTATTGATTTTAGGTTCCTCCTTTTTCCTCTAAGTCGTGGCTATTACTCAAGCGTGTTCCAAAGCACAAATTCTCTCTCTATCTCTAAGAACTTGAGGTAAGGAGTGGGTATTAGTGGGTATTACCATACTCTGGGGTGTAGTTTACGATATGTATATAAAGGGTACTAAGAATTTATGGCTAGTTAGAATATTGCACCATAGGGTATCCAACAATTAGAATGTGTGGATTAAGGATACTAGTGATGATGGTAATAACATAATTGATTTGTACTAATTGGATTAAAAGACATAATTGTGATAATTTGATAAAAGAGTGGTTATTATTGTGGTTATGGGAATAATGTGCTTGTAAATAATGAATAAGAGATGATGTTGTGATGAAGGAATGAAAATGGAATATACCCTGACGCAGTAAGACGTGACCGCGCATGGGTGTGGACGCAGTAGGTCGTGACCAGGGGAGAATGAAAATGAAATATACCCGGGCGCAGTAAGACTGACCGCGCATGGGTGCGGACGCAGTAGGTCGTGACTAGGGGAAAGGATGAAAAAGTAACATACCCGGGCGCAGTAAGACGTGACCGTGCATGGGTGCGGACGCAGTAGGTCGTGACCAGGGACAAAATGAAAAGAGATGTGAATGTAATGGAAGAGCATAGAATAAAAGACTTGATAAAAATAGTGATTGAGAACAAAGCGAGAATATTTAAATTGTGAAACCAATGAATATTTTGTGAATAATTAGCGATGTGTTGGACTTTGTTATGTTGTGATTTGAACGTTAGATGTGTTTGGCTTAGTATAGCATTATGTCATAACTGGAAACTGTTTCCCCATTTTATGTGTAATACTCACTCCTTACTATTTCCGCAGGTACTGAGGCAGAGTTTGCACTTGACCAGGCCGAGCAGGAGTACTTAGATGCATTTGTTTGATCTAAGCCTCCATATAATTTGATGTATATGTGTTGTGTATGTTTTTTTGAGTGAGGCTTAGGATATTTTTATTTGGGCGTGGCTTATGATTTATTTTGGGCATAGTTGGTGTTATGGCCTCTTGATTTACATACTTGGCATTTTTGCTGGCACTCTGACAAACTGATACTGAAGTTTTATTCTTGAGCCCATGGGGCAACTATGTGATGCATATATATATTTATATTTGAGCGCTGCTGGCTACTGTTGATATTATATAAATGTGCTTATCAAGTTGAAGATTTAGAAAAGTCCGAAAAACAAACGAAACTCCGTCCGTTTGACGGTTGATTTTCATAAATTAAAAATGAATTTTTAAGCCCGTATTTTTATATAAGGGGAATAAAGGGTAATTAATTATAGGGTGTTGCATTTATGGTATCAGAGCAGTTTCCCTCGGCCATTGGAGTTATGAGCTACTCCAGTGATTACTCACTGAGCGAGTAATCGATGATTATAGTTTAGAGTCTAGAATTATTGATAGGATGTGCATCCCATTAATTATTCTATTAAGCATTAACTGTCGGCCTTATCCATGACTAACAGAATGGCTGGTAGACGGGTCGATAATGACGGGATCCACGCTATTCTGGAACAACTGGTACAGCTGCAACAGAATCAGGGGAATAACATAACAGCAGCAACAGCAACAACAGCAGCAATGAATCCCCAACCACCAGCTCCAGTTGCGATTGATTGGTTAGCACGATTCAGGAAGAATGACCCGTTAAAATTCGAAGGAGGGTTCAATCCCGATGGGGCACAACTTTGGTTGCAAGAGATTGAAAAGAGATCCTGAATACCATGGCACCACCGGAGGAACAAAAGGTTCTGCTGGCACAATACATGTTGACTAGTGAAGCAAAACACTGGTGGCAACAGATGCGGAGGGGTTTGGAGGCGAGCAACCAGGCGATCACTTGGGATTTGTTTAAAACCCGTTTTCTCGGCAAATATTTTCCTGAGGATGTTCGTAGAGAGAAGGAGATAGCCTTTCTGCAGCTAGTGCAAGGAAATATGAGCGTTGGGGAGTATGCGGCTAGGTTTGAAGACTTGATTCGATATGTGGGGAGTTATAGAGATGCTGATGAAAGGACCAAGTGCATCAAGTTTGAAACCGGACTTCGTTCTGAAATCAAGATGGCTTTTGAGTATCAAAACATCGCTAACCTGTCTCAATTGATCAACATGACCAGTACTTATGAAAAGAGTCGAAAACAGTGAGCAGCTGAGAAAAGAAACAAAAGTGTACAGAAGGCTGGAGGTCCTATTAGGGGCAAGAGTTCGGTGCAGCGACCAGGTCCTTACTCTTACTCCCAGCCTAGAACATGCCAAGTAGTGAGTACCTTTGGTCCTATTCCGACTTGTCCACATTGTGGTAAGCAGCATAGGGGAGATTTTGGAGGTTGGATCTGAGCAAGGGGGGAATAGTCTGTTACAGGTGCGGTCAGCCGGGTCACATTATGATAAATTGTCCCAGAAATGCAGTGAAGAAAGAGGTGAATGTGGCCAAGGTACAGAAAGCTGGTGACAATCGGGTAACTCAGAAGTGCAAGGTGTATACTCTGGATGGCGAGGAAGTTACTGATGCGGATGAGCTGATTCGAGGTATTGGCCATACAAATAATATTGCATGTGGGATTCTCTTTGACTTTGGAGCTACACACTCTTTTATTTCTGTCAATTGCATGGAAAGATTAAAACTATCTGCGGTTGAGATGCCTTTTAAATTGTCTGTGTCTACCCCTACGAATTCAGCTGTGGTTACATCTTTGATGTGCTTGGATTGCCCTCTCCGAGTATTAGAGCGGGAATTCAAAGTAAACTTTATATGTCTTCCTTTAACCAAGCTGGTAATCATTCTTGGCATGGACTGGATGTCCCAGAACCGTGTCCTTCTTGATTGTAGTTAGAAGTCAGTAATCTTCTGTCAAGTCTCGGTGTCGACTTTGGATGATGAGGAAGCGTTGGACATCAGTAGACTCCCAGTAGTTAGTGAGTTTCCGGATGTCTTTCCTGTTGAAATTCCCGGTTTACCTCCAGCCAGAGAAGTAGAATTTGGCATTGATCTTATGCCTGGTGCCGGGCCGATATCTAAAGCGCCTTACAGAATGGCCCCTCCAGAGTTGGAAGAATTGAAGAAGCAGTTGGAGGAGCTTTTGGCTAAAGGGTTCATAAGGCCAAGTGTTTCTCCGTGGGGAGCTCCTATCCTTTTTGTTAAAAAGAAGGATGGAAGTGTCTGTATGTGCACTGATTACCGGCAGCTGAATGCGGTGATGGTAAAGAATAAATATCCGCTCCCACGCATCGTTGATTTGTTGGATCAGCTTAGGGGAGCTGCAATTTTCTCAAAAATCGACCTCCGATCGGGATACCATCAAATCCGTATCCGAGAGGGGGACATTCCTAAATCTGCTTTTAGAACCCGGTATGGGCATTTTGAATATGTGGTGATTCCTTTTGGCCTCACAAATGCTCCTGCCATCTTCATGGATTACATGAACAGTATCTTCAGGCCGTACTTAGACTCATTTGTCATTGTGTTCATTGATGACATTCTTATCTATTCCAAGAGCATGAAGGAGCATGAAGAACATTTGAGAACGGTGCTCCAAGTTCTCAAAGACAAGCATCTTTATGCCAAGTTTTCTAAATGTAGTTTTTGGTTGAATGAGGTGCATTTTTTGGGGCATGTGATTTCTGAGAAGGGTGTTGCTGTTGACCCTTCTAAGGTGGAAGCGGTGCTTAAGTGGAAGAGACCCAAGTCCATTACGGAGATCAGAAGTTTCCTTGGTATGGCTGGGTATTATAGGAGGTTCATTGAGGGGTTTTCTAAGCTAGCCCTTCCTTTGACTACTCTTACGCGGAAAGGTGTTCCGTTTGAATGGTCCCCAGAATGTGAAGATAGTTTCCAGGAGTTGAAGAGGCGATTGACTAGTTCCCCGGTGTTGATTTTGCCGGATCCGACTCAATCCTTTGTAAAGTATTGTGATGTTTCAAAACAAGGGTTGGGTTGTGTGCTGATGCAGCAAGGACAAGTCATAGCCTATGCATCCAGACAATTGAGGCAGCATGAGCAGAACTATCCCACTCATGATCTTGAGTTGGCGGCAGTAGTTTTTGCTTTGAAAATCTGGAGGCATTATCTATATAGTTCAAAGTTTGAAGTCTTTAGCGACCACAAAAGCCTTCGCTATCTCTTCGATCAAAAGGATTTGAATATGAGACAGAGGAGGTGGATGGAGTTTATGAAGGATTATGATTTTAACCTTCAGTATCATCCGGACAAAGCCAATGTAGTGGCTGATGCGCTAAGTCGCAAGACTTTGCATATCAGCAATTTGATGGTGAAGGAGATGCAGCTAATCCAAGAGTTCAATGACCTCAATTTGAACATGCAAGTGAAAGAGAAGAGCATTGTTCTAGAAATGTTGCAGGTTACCAATGACTTGATTGGCCTTATTAGAGAAAGACAAGCTGATGATGCAGAATTACAGAAGTTGTTGGAAGGGGCATCGGGCAATGAAGAGCCCGATTTTGTAAAAGGTTCTGATGGCATCGTCCGATTTAGAGGTCGGATATGTGTTCCTATGGATTTCGAAATTAGAAGGGATATCCTATGGGAAGCACACCGAACCAAAATGAATTTCCATCCCGGTGCAACAAAGATGTATCAAGATTTGAAGAGGATTTATTGGTGGCCAAAGTTGAAAACCGATGTAGCAGATCATGTATCTCGTTGCCTTACTTGCCAGAAAGTTAAGAATGAGCATCAAAAGCCTGGTGGTCCGTTGCGATCACTTGATATTCCGGAGTGGAAGTGGGATAGTATAGCTATGGACTTTGTGACAGGTTTACCTAGGACTGCTGCAGGATGGGATGCAGTTTGGGTGGTTGTGGACCGTCTCACAAAGTGTGCTCATTTTATTCCGATTCACAAGAAGTACACTCTAGAAAAGTTGACTCAGTTGTATATCAGGGACATAGTAAAGTTGCATGGTGTTCCTACCAGTATTGTATCCGATCGTGATCCGAGATTTCTGTCTAGATTTTGGCAGAGTCTTCAGCAGGCATTGGGTACTAAGCTGAAATTTAGTACGACTTATCATCCGCAGACAGACGGACAATCTGAGCGTACTATCCAGACACTGGAGGATTTGTTGAGAGCATGTGTTCAAGAGCAGGCTGGTAGTTGGGAGCAGTTACTGCCGTTGATGGAGTTTACTTATAATAACAGCTTCCACTCCAGTATTGGCATGGCACCATTTGAGGCTCCCTATGGCAGAAAGTGTAGGACGCCTCTGTGTTGGTTCCAAATAGGAGAGAATTTGTTGAAAGGTCCTAATATTGTGAAAGAAACAACTAAGAGGATCACTATGATCAAGAACAAGATGAAAACTTCCCAGGATCGCCAGAAGAATTATGCTAACAGGCGAAGGAGACCTTTTGAATTTGATGTTGGGGATCATGTGTTTCTTAGAGTGTCTCCGATCACAGGGATTTGTAGAGCAATTAGGCCAAGAAACTAACTCCTCGGTTTGTTGGACCTTATGAGATTTTGGAGAAAGTTGGTCCGGTAGCTTAAAGGATTGCTATGCCCCCTCACTTAGCTAGGCTTCATGATGTATTCCATGTTTCACAGCTAAGGAAGTATATTCATGATCCTACACATGTGGTCACACTGGATGACTTGCCTTTGAAGGAGAATTTGACTTTTGAGGTGTTGCCAGTGAGGATTGAAGATAGGAAAGTGAGACAGTTAAGAGGCAAGGAAATTAGCTTGGTAAAAGTCATATGGAGCAGGAACAATATGGAGGAGGCTACTTGGGAGTTGGAAAGCAAAATCAGACAATCTCATCCACACTTGTTCGATGACAACTAAATTTCGAGGACGAAATTCGGGTAAGTGGGAGAGGATTGTAACATCCCAAACTTAATTTATAGTGTAATCTATGTTGTAATGGTCTTAGGGTAGAAGAAATGAGGACATAAGTTAGAAACTTAGCCAATTGTGCATGCAACCTTAGGTTTAAAACATAGGAACTTAGGGAAATTAGAATAACAAGATTGGTAGCTCAAAACATAAATTCCACCGTTGGATGTGAAGTAGGATAGGAGAGGAAGCTTGCTTTAAAACTTGAGGAAGATCCAACGGGTAACGAAGAAGTTATGGCCTTCCAAAGTCTGGATACTGCAAAACTATGCAACTTAATCGATTAAGCTACAGCTTAATCGATTAAGGTCAGATGAGGTGAAAAACATTAATCGATTATTAATCAATTAAGGGCTGCTGCAGAGGAAAAAAATAAAGGCAATCCACCTCTTAGTTCATGCAAAATTCGAGCATCCTCTCTCCTAGGGCACCAAATCTTTCATTTTCATCAATCAAGCCTCAAGTGAATCACTCCAAATCCATCCCCAAGTCCTTCCTTGTTGCTCCAAGTAAGTGATTGTGTTTGAGTTCTTCTCTTTCTCTCCTTTAGAAATTCGAATTTCTCTCTCTCTCATGCTTCCATTGAAGCTTCAATCTTCAATCTTGGGAGCTCTAACTTGGTATACGAATTTCTCTCAAGTTCTTGGGCAAAGCTTAATAATTTGTCTCATTATTCTATTGATTTTAGGTTCCTCCTTTTTCCTCTAAGTCGTGGCTATTACTCAAGCGTGTTCCAAACCACAAATTCTCTCTCTATCTCTAAGAACTTGAGGTAAGGAGTGGGTATTACCATACTCTGGGGTGTAGTTTACGATATGTATATAATGGGTACTAAGAATTTATGGCTAGTTAGAATATTGCACAATAGGGTAGCCAACAATTAGAATGTGTGGATTAAGGATAATAGTGATGATGGTAATAACATAATTGATTTGTACTAATTGGATTAAAAGACATAATTGTGATAATTTGATAAAAGAGTGGTTATTGTTGTGGTTATGGGAATAATGTGCTTTTAAATAATGAATAAGAGATGATGTTGTGATGAAGGAAAAAAGGAATATACCCGGACGCAGTAAGACGTGACCGCGCATGGGTGCGGACGCAGTAGGTCGTGACCAGGGGAGAATGAAAATGAAATATACCCGGGCGCAGTATGTAACACCTAAGTTTATTTACCCTTTTATACCCTTAATTAAAAAATAGCAACTTGAAAATTTCATTTTAAACTTATAAATTGATTAGTAAAAACTTTTAGTTATTTTTAATTCATAAGAAAATCTCCCGTCAAACGGACGGAGTTTCGTTTTTTTTAAGACTTTTCCAAAATTTCTGTTTTCCTGCAACCTGATAAATAACATATTTTCAAATTTCAAAGCCAGCAGGGCTATTCACATATATATATCAGCTAGTGCATCTTCGTGCACGCATCAAAAACAAGTTTAAAACATCAGAATCTAGTCATCAGAGTTAGCGGAATATAAACAAGTTAGGAAAACAGTTTTTCCCCAAAATAGACCCCTTTCCCAAAAGGAGTCGTCCTGGGCCCCAAAAACTATTTACATTTATACACAAAAAAAAAATGATTCACATCATCGGGCCCAGGACATTTCCATGTCCTACATAATAATAAGTGGCCTACTCTCCCTGTGAGGGAGAGTACTCCTGCTCGGCCTGATCTTGTGCAAACTCTTCCTCAGTACCTGTGGAGATAGTAAGGAGTGAGTATTACACATAAAATGGGGAGGCAGTTTCCAATTAAGACATAATGCAACACTAAGCCATACACATTTAACAATTCAATCACAACATCATAAATAAGAGTCAATTCATCACAATTCAATTTCAAGTATTCATTAGTTTTTCAAATCGATTTTTTTTAGCATTTTCTTAAGTCTTTCGTTCCATGTATTTTAATCATATTTATATTCCTTTTTATCTGTCCCTGATCACGACCTACTGCGTCTGCACTCCTGTGCACTCACGACTTACTGCGCCCGGGTAATCCCCTGGTCACGACCTACTGCGTCTGCACTCCTGTGCACTCACGACTTACTGCGCCCGGGTACGTTTTTCAATCCCCTGGTCACGACCTACTGCGCTCGCACCACCGCGCGATAGCGACTTACTGCGCCCGGGTATGTTTCTCAATCCCCTGGTCACGACCTACTGCGTTCGCACCACCGTGCGATAACGACTTACTGCGCCCGGGTAATCCGCTGGTCACGACCTACTGCGTTCGCACCACCGTGCGATAACGACTTACAGCGCCCGGGTATAATACAATCTCCCCTGGCTGAGCCTGGGTATAATTCATTTAGTTCCTTTATCATTATCAATTCTTTAGCAAATTTCCATTACTCAAAATTAATCACCACATTACACATTTCCACTATCCAATGATCACAAATATATTTTATAACTTAATTAGCACAATTCAACTTAATATCACAAAATGCAATATATCAACATCAAAATAAATTCCCTAAGTCATAAATTCTATTCTAACAATTATTCTATAACATATCAACCTAAACTAACACAAAAATCTTGGTACCCATTATATGCATATTGTAAACTAAACCCCAGAGTAAGGTAATACTCACTATAACCCACTCCTTACCTTAAATTAGCAAAGAGTAAATAGAACCTTAGTGAGCCCTAGCTCAAAACCTTGGAAACTTTGAACTTCCTAAGTCTAGCTTGCCACCTCAATAAGGAAATGATGAAATGATGATAGTCAAGCCTATTTGAGAGAGCACAAGATGAGGGATCCTTGTCCTTGCCTTGGTTTGAGTTGGAAAAGCATGAAAATAAAATCCCTATATAACAAAGAGTGCAAGAACCCTAAGGGTTTTAGAACAAAACCCATGAATTTAGGAGAGTTTGAATGGAAAGGAAAATAACTCATGGCATGAAGCTACTTACCCAATCAATGGTGGAAAAATTGAAAACCAAGAAGAGAAGGAGGGAGTGATTCGTGAGGGTCAAGGGAGGAGAAGTGATGAAGCTTCAACCAACCTCCATGGTGCACACTTGATGGGGCTTTGATGATTTTGGGTTTGAGGTGCCCAAAACCAAGTGTTTGTGATGGGAAGGGTGATGGAGATGATCTTGGAGCTTGAGAGAGTTGATGGAGATGATGGAATGAAGATGGTGTTGAAAGGTGGTGAAAAGAAGTGTATTTGGTGCCTTATGTTCAGCCTAGGGAGCTGAGAAAATCGTGTGGCCATAAATGGAACTTTGGCCCCAAGTCATGAAATGGACGCACCAGATCTGGTGCTGCTGCGCACGCGCGCTTGGGCGCACGCTTGGCTCGCCTGGGCGCGAGGACTGCACCAGTTTTCTGGCCGGGTGCGTGGTGCGTCTTTCTGGTGCGGTCAGGGGGAGGATTGGCGCGCCAGATGCAACACTGGTGCGTGCTGATGCGCCTTGGGCGCGCCTGGGCGAGTTGGTGCCTCGCCTGGGCGGATTTCCCACTGTCTGGTGCACCAATGAACAATGCACCCGCCTGGGCGCATGGCTGGTGCGCCTGGGCGAAAATCTGGGTTTCCAACCTTCGATTCGCCATAACTTTTTCGTTAACCGTCGGATGGAGTCCAAATTTTTAGACATGCTTTTTCACCCTATAAACTTCACATCCAACGGTGGAATTTATTTTCTTATCATCCCATGATAAATTCCTAATTTCCTCTTTTCGGTCGATTTCTAACATCTAAAACGTCGATTAAACCCCCGACTTCGCTTAGCTAACTTCGATCGAAGCCATAATTGCCTTCTATTCCACCCCTAGGACTTATATTCACCACTCACCTATCTACCAAAATTCGTTAAGTCATTATTTAAATTTTTCCTAAGTTTTTAATAATCATTTCATTTAAAATAAAGTTTTAGGATGTTACACAGTAAGACGTGACCGCGCATGGGTGCGGACGAGTAGGTCGTGACCAGGGGAAAGGATGAAAAAGTAACATACCCGGGCGCAGTAAGACGTGACCGCGCATGGGTGCGGTCGCAATAGGTCGTGACCAGGGGAATAAAATAAAAGTAAACATACCCGGGCGCAGTAAGACGTGACCGT
The DNA here is from genome assembly GCA_037953625.1 of Crotalaria pallida. Classification (NCBI taxonomy): domain Eukaryota; kingdom Viridiplantae; phylum Streptophyta; class Magnoliopsida; order Fabales; family Fabaceae; genus Crotalaria; species Crotalaria pallida. The sequence goes on from CM075653.1 coordinate 88,958,427, forward strand.
GCATGGGTGCGGACGCAGTAGGTCGTGACCAGGGACAAAATGAAAAGAGATGTGAATGTAATGGAAGAGCATAGAATAAAAGACTTGATAAAAATAGTGATTGAGAACAAAGCGAGAATATTTAAATTGTGAAACCAATGAATATTTTGTGAATAATTAGCGATGTGTTGGACTTTGTTATGTTGTGATTTGAACGTTAGATGTGTTTGGCTTAGTATAGCATTATGTCATAACTAGAAACTGCTTCCCCATTTTATGTGTAATACTCACTCCTTACTATTTCCGCAGGTACTGAGGCAGAGTTTGCACTTGACCAGGCCGAGCAGGAGTACTCTCCCTCACAGGGAGAGTAGGGTTGGGATTTAGATGCATTTGTTTGACCTAAGCCTCCGTATTATTTGATGTATATGTGCTGTGTATGTTTTTTTGAGTGAGGCTTAGGATATTTTTATTTGGGCATGGCTTATGATTTATTTTGGACATAATTGTTTTTATGGCCTCTTGTTGATTAGCTAGCAAGAGGATAGGTCGACAAGTAATACAGATAGTAAGTGAGTATCGTTCCACTCGGGGATTGCAAATTGTTTCTAATAACTTTTCACCAATTCGTATTTATTAATGCAACTTGTTATTGAATTTCAAAAGGAGAAGGAGAATTTAAAATAAAATAAAAAGATTGAGGAGATAAGATGTATAAAAAGCAATAGAAAAAGGTTAGGAACTTGGTTTCATTGTATGATTCACTTATTCAACTATAATTTATATTTTCCTTTAATTATCCTTTAATTCATAGACAATTCCTCTCAAATAGCAATAGTTAGATCTCTCTAACATTACCCTTATTTTCTAAATACTTAATCCTTGATCTCTCAACAAATTACAATATCAGAAAATATCAAATTCAGCAAAGGGAATTACAAAGTCATATAATCATTTAATCATATCTCTATAACTAAACTGATTATACCGTTAATTGCAAGGCCTATTCAAAATCCCAACTCTCGTTGTGAATTAAGAGATCCATAACATAAATTGCGCGGGTTTATGTATGTAATAAAAACTCAATTAACGCATTAATTAAAAACAGCAAAATACTAAATCATAAATTGAAATAAGTTACATCATACAATTTACACCATGTTCCTAACAAGAGGTTTTAGTTACACATATAGAAATAAAGAAAACATAAGCAAAGAGGAAACCTCATATCATAGACAATATAGGCTAACTCTCCAAGAGACCTTCAATCCTCACGCAGATCTCTCTTGTAGTGATGATCTCCAATCTTCGTGCCTTGCCTCCTTGCTCTCAATAGATGTTACTAACCTCTCTCTCTAATCCTAATTGAATTCTATGATCTCAAAACCTACTGAAAACTATTTACAAATCCTCTATTTAAAGAGTAAAACAAATCCTAAAATAAATCTTAATTAAATCTAGTAGATAAGGTCCGTGTTTATCTTCTAATTTCTGACCAAATCTAAGATATGAAGCCAAATTAGACTTCTCTTCTTCTACTTTGTTCAGAATCTGATCAAATTGGGCCTCCAACATGCACGCGCGCCCCAGGCGCGCAGGTCCGATAACAACTTCTTTTTCACGCAGGCATGCCTCAGGCGCCCACGGTCTCGCGCCTCAGGCGCGCGGGACCTACTCCGGCTCCGTTTTGCTCCGTTCTTTTTCCATTTGCAAGATCTTTTCGTCCTCTTTTCAGGTCCATAATTATTTTCTCCATTTAAGCTCCAAAAAGTACATGAAACACTAGCAAACGGATCAAAACGCTCAAAGGACCCTAAACTACTAAAAATAATTAAAATCTACTAAAAAGTCCTAAATTTGCTAGAGAAACAAGCCAAATACATAGTAAAAGGGAGTCTAAATCATGCTCAAATCACTATATATTGGACCTAAATCACTCCCCCAAACTTAGCATTTTGCATGTCCCAGGCAAAAGTAAAATAAAATTCTAAACAAAAGACAAACTCCCTAAATCAATATGAACACACCTAATCTAAGACTACGACTCATGACTCCAACACATATTATCACAAACTATTTACACAATTGCAAACTAGTTAACGTAACAATCCCAATCAGAACTCAGGACTAGTGAACACTCTCAACCTCTCAGTGCATCTCTCTCAAGTGTATAAGGGTGATATTTTCAATTCACTCAAGTTCAACAATGATAATGTGTTACCATAGGCTTGACCATTGACCAAAATCGCCACTGAAATTATTGAAAGTATGCACAAATCAAAAGGTCTTTAATTTTGGTTGTAATGGGGCTTGGCTAAAAGTGTCAGGTGGGATAAAAGAAAGAAGGGATAAAACAAAGGCTAACTCGCAAAAATATTTACAAAAGCAAGTTTCCCTCAAAAACCATGAATGAGCAATGAATACAATAAAGACTCACACTCACATCAGGAACATTTTATTCTTCTTTTCTTTTTCAATTTTTTCTCTTCTATTCTCTTCCTTTACATTTGTTATTTTTTAATTCTCTTTTTTTTTTCTTTCTTTTTTTTGAAGAGAAATAGAACTCATACACTTTTCACCAATTACTTTCACTTTTTCTTTCTATATTCCTCTCAATTGCTCATTCAAAATTCCCAAGGTACTAACAAAGAATATGCAATAAATGCAAGGTACCAAAGAAAAATCATAATGTCTCATAAGGCTCAAAATAGGCAACTAAGGGAAAATTATCAATGCAAAACATCTGAAGGCCACAAAAACACACCCTAAGTGCCTTAATCATCTTAATGCATGCAATCAATTATCAATCTCGAAATGGTCACAGGTCAAGTTCTAGAACAACAATACCAAAGGTGAACACACTCATGAAAGAATAGGGGTCTCAAAATTAGATTATTTCAATAAAATTCATACCCCTCAATATAAGGCTCAAAAACTCACAAGGCTAAAGTGAGTTCACTAATCACAAGTTCTGAAAGCATTTGTCGAAATAACCCGTTTACAATCATATTTACAGCTCAATCAAATAGAGTCAAAAGTCAATGAGTCTAAGTCCTAAACTAAGTATGTACATGCATCAAAAGAGAAAAAGTCCTAAGGTTAGAAAAATTAATTACTCTTGCTAAGGACACAAACCAATACCAATATGGGAGAAAAAAATTCAGATCTGAAAAATTTTTATTTTGTATACTCCCCCAAACTTAGATGTTGGCTTGTTCTCAAGCAAACTAATCTAGCCTAAAACTACAAAATAAAAATTAAAATTACCTAAGAAAGCGGGACAATATTTTTGTGAGATACAGGCCGGGGGTGCAATATTGAAAAAAATTGGGGCTAATGAGGTCCAAATCCTAAATATACAAATCTAATCCTAAAAAAATAAAACAAATTCCTGAAAAGATATAACAAATTCCTAAAAGATATAAAACAAATCTAATCCTAAAAGATAAGATAAAAAAAATAAAATATCAGTTGCTAAAAAAATAAAATAAAAAAAATAAATCTAATCCTAAGAGATAAGATAAAACTAATCCTAAGAGATAAAATGGTAGAATCAGAATTTGACCCCAAAACTGAACTTTTGCACCCCAAGTAGGAGTGAAATTCCCCAAACAGGGCTTGTAGCAGCCCGGCGCGCCTGAGGTGCTCGACCGCGTGCGCCTGGGGCGCACGAGATCTGTACCTCAAATTTAATTTTTTTTTAATAACAACTACCTAAGAATTGAAACCTAAAAAAAATCCTACACTACTGCTTATTTACAAGGAATCCACCAGGATCCCAAATTCTATGGGTCAAATCCCATGTGATGCAACAATAATGTGTTACTCCCACATCCCATGGGAAAGACCTTTGATGAGGATGATCTTTTCTTCCATCATCCATCATGAAGTTGTTAACTCCATTAGTCGGGAAGATTACTTTCTCATGCTTCCTATTGCCTAACAAAACTTCAGATTGATTTAGATTTTTCTCATGTAAGCACAAAGGTTGAATATAATAGAAAAATTTTGAATCACCCAAACATGAATTAGATTTAATAAAATTTTCTATAACATCAATTTCATCATGCAATGGTGGGTCAACTTTTCCTACAATTTTCAAACCTTCTAATTTTGTATTTTTATCCTCCTCCTCAAACATATCATGCACAATTTCTTTTTCAATTTTTTCAACTTTCTCCTCCTCCATAGGGAATTGATTATTAGTCACATCCATTACCACAACTTCCCTAGGGATTTGCTCTATAGGAGAAGGGATTGGCTCAACATGAGTTTGAAAATTTTCTCTGCTCTCTTTAATAAAATCCTTAGTGTTTTGAGCCAATTTCTCTATAGCTATTTCCCATGGGGCTTTCTTTGGAGGGTGAGGCCCCAATGGAAGTTGCATATTTTTGAGTTGTTCAAGTAAAATTCTGCCGCTTTGAATACATTCATATGCAACTTTTTCCAATGGGCTTTCACTACAACTAGTGTTTTGTGCATAATAATATGGGGGAGAAGAATACAAACTAAATCTATCAAAATCCGAATTATTGTTATAACAATAGTTATACATGAGGAAGTACAAATTACACAAATAATTACAAAAAGTACCGAAAAGAAATTAGAATCGAATTTCAATCCCTGACAACGGCGCCAAAAACATCTTGATTAGCTAGCAAGAGGACTAGGTCGACAAGTAATACAGATAGTAAGTGAGTATCGTTCCACTCGGGGATTGCAAATTGTTTCTAATAACTTTTCACCAATTCGTAATTATTAATGCAACTTGTTATAGAATTTCAAAAGGAGAAGGAGAATTTAAAATAAAATAAAATAAAATAAAAAGATTGAGGAGATAAGATGTATAGAAAGCAATAGAAAAAGGTTAGGAACTTGATTTCGTTGTATGATTCACTTATTCAACTATAATTTATATTTTCCTTTAATTATCCTTTAATTCATAGACAATTCCTCTCAAATAGCAATAGTTAGATCTCTCTAACATTACCCTTATTTTCTAAATACTTAATCCTTGATCTCTCAACAAATTACAATATCAGAAAATATCAAATTCAGCAAAAGGGAATTACAAAGTCATATAATCATTTAATCATATCTCTATAACTAAACTGATTATACCGTTAATTGCAAGGCCTATTCAAAATCCCAACTCTCGTTGTGAATTAAGAGATCCATAACATAAATTGCGCGGGTTTATGTATGTAATAAAAACTCAATTAACACATGAATTAAAAACAGCAAAAATACTAAATCATAAATTTAAATAAGTTACATCATACAATTTACACCATGTTCCTAACAAGAGGTTTTAGTTACACATATAGAAATAAAGAAAACAGAAGCAAAGAGAAAACCTCATATCATAGACAATATAGGCTAACTCTCCAAGAGACCTTCAATCCTCACGCAGATCTCTCTTGTAGTGATGATCTCCAATCTTCGTGCCTTGCCTCCTTGCTCTCAATAGATGTTACTAACCTCTCTCTCTAATCCTAATTGAATTCTATGATCTCAAAACCTACTGAAAACTATTTACAAATCCTCTATTTAAAGAGTAAAACAAATCCTAAAATAAATCTTAATTAAATCTAGTAGATAAGGTCCATGTTTATCTTCTAATTTCTGACCAAATCTAAGATATGAAGCCAAATTAGACTTCTCTTCTTCTACTTTGTTCAGAATCTGATCAAATTGGGCCTCCAACATCCATGCGCGCCCCAGGCGCACGCAACCTCGCGCCCCAGGCGCGCAGGTCTGATAACAACTTCTTTTTCACGCAGGCGCGCCTCAGGCGCCCACGGTCTCGCGCCTCAGGCGCGCGGGACCTACTCCGGCTCCGTTTTGCTCCATTCTTTTTCCATTTGTAAGATCTTTTCGTCCTCTTTTCAGGTCCATAATTATTTTCTCCATTTAAGCTCCAAAAAGTACCTGTAACACCCCGTAATATAATGAATAATAAACAATAAACGTTTGAAAAATGAAACATTGGACTTTAAATTTTCTTTTATAAATCAAAGTTCACAAATAGCGTTGGGGGCTTTCAATTACAATATAATAAAATACACTTGAGTTCCTTTCTTTCGACTGATCCGCTGAGCACTCTTATCTCCAAGCTCCTTGCTCAAGTACCTAAAATGTTAACCACATAAGGGTGAGACCTTTTCACAACACAGTGGATTAAAAGATAGTAAAATGGTATATAACAAAAACTCAAGGATAATAAGTAAATCAAGCCATGGATTAACAAAATGTATCATAATCACATATTTTCAATATCCAAATACATTTCCATATTCATTCTCTTTCCAGGTTCATAAAACTATATGTCACCTCACGGTCAGAGGCCAACATACCCACTTATACATTGTATGTCTCCTCACGGTCAGAGGACAACATACAAACCACATATACATTGTATGTCTCCTCACGGTCAGAGGACAACATACAAATCATATTCTCTTTTTCTTTTTATCTTTGCAACACTAGGAATTAGCGCGCCTGCTAGGCAATTCGGCACCTACTAGGGACTTTACACCTGTCAGGACTGAGACACCCATTAGGCATCACCCGTTAGGACAACGCAATTAATTACCTTTCCATTAATTATTCATTTCTCAATTCCAGTCCACAATTTATTAACTTTTTCAGGTGGTTATGCAGTGTATTGATCCATTGGCGCACCGACGCCTAACGGGAATTTAGGACCTAATGGGCAATTCGCCTGACAGGCAATTCGGCCCTAGCAGGCAATTCACCACCTAGCAGGGCACCTAGTGTGCCGGGGCATCCAAGGATCAACCACACTGCATTCCTTTTTATTCCAGATCAAAACTCATTCACAAAAAGTCAAGCACCACATTCACACCATTCATCAAATACTCAGAGAATTGCAAGTAATATCAAATATTCATTTTCATCACTTTAAGCAGACATAATCATTCCTTTAATTCACATATCAAACCACCATTTACCAAGTATTACCCATATCTCACATTTCCAAACATTCTTCACACACAACAATTTCAAGTTATATATATATATATATCCAATTCCAATTTATTATTCCTTTTTACATCACATTCCCGTTTCAATATTTATACACATACGCCATTAATTACTCACATATAGGGTCACATCAATTTATCAACCATCAACCAATATCACCAATCAATCGACATACTCAGGTATGTCTCAGAGTACATTGAATGTAAGTCAACTCCCTAGGGTTCTTCACTTCCTACTTTAATATCAATAAAAAGAGAATTTAACATAAACAATTTAATTAATATAAAATTAACCATAAACATACTAATCACCCCTAAATCAATTTTAATTCAAAATCATTTTGCTACCCACAACCCGGTCTAAGTATTAAACTGAAATCCTATTATACACCCTAACTATCCCTAACCCAAAGTGTGGAAAAGAGACTCCCCTTACCTGGAAATCCTAGCAATAACAACAGAGCCACGTTTTCATCCGCGACTCGCTCCAGGGTCAAGGTCAATAGCGTGTTGGATCTAAATAGGGACATTTGATAAAACTAATTATAACATTAAAATATATATCAAATAAATTCATTTTTGTCAAAATAATAAATATATATAATTATACAATAAAAATATATCATTTTTCCTAAAACATATCTTTATTTGAAAATATAGGGATAATAAAATATTGACGGATTGTCGAATAAATTACATGGATGGGTAGAAGGAGTTGAGGATGTTATATACCTAAGAAGGATTTGAAATTGGACGGTTGGATCTTGAGTTATTGGACCGGGAAGTTTGAAAGAAATTCTTTCTCTGTGTATCGCCTACTCTCTTCTTTCTCTGTGTATCGCCCACAGCGGCCTTCTTCTTTCCACTAGGCACTAGCTATTTAATTTGCTTGCCCTTGTTTTATTTTTTCGTTTCACGTGGTGGCCTTGGGCCACACATTTTACTTTTTTTTTCTTTGTTTGGGTTGGGACGGGTTCCAAGGGTAGATTTAGGAATATATATATATATATATATATATATATATATATATATATATATATTGTGTTTTGTACTCATTTGTGGTTCAATGCATGTAGGTAATTTGGGTTACAACTAAAAGTTTGATGATCCAAACCATAAAATACATTTAAGTAAAACAATATTGTATTTTTAATTACTCAAAACTAATTAGAAAATAATAAAGTTATCGGTCCCTCCGGATAGCTATTACAAACAACAACTAAGCCTTTGTCCCACTAGGTGGGGTCGGCTACATGGATCAAACGACGTCATAAAGGCCTATCATAAATCATGTCTTTTGATAAGGCATTGGTTGCCATATCCTTCTCAATTGTTTCGCCTATAGTTTTTCTTGGTCTTCCTCTTCCTCTAGTCCTTGTAGTATCCTCCATTTGGTCTACCCTCTTAACCGGGGCTTCCACCGGTCTCCTCCACACATGCCCAAACCACCTAAGACGAGATTCAACCATTTTTTCAACAATAGGAGCAACCCCGACTTTTTCTCGAATATACTCATTTCTAATCTGATCTTGTCTGGTATGCCCACTCATCCATCGCAGCATCCTCATCTCTGCAACATGAAGTTTATTCTCTTGTGTGCCCTTTGCCGCCCAACACTCTGTCCCATATAACATCGCCGGTCTTACAGCAGTGCGGTAGAACCTTCCTTTAAGTTTAAGTGGTACCTTCTCATCACATAACACGCCCGAGGCAATCCTCCATTTCATCCACCCTGCTTGAATTCTATGATTTACATCCCCTTCTATTTCTGCATCCTGCTGTAAGATAGAACCAAGATACTTAAACTTCTGGACTTGTGCTAAGACATGCTCTCCAACGTTCACCTCCCGAGTAAGGCCCACGTGCCTCTTGCTAAAATTACACTCCATATACTCTGTCTTGCTTCGACTTATCCGGAATCCAGACCCTTCTAAAGCTTGTCTCCACATTTCAATCTTCCCATTTATTTCCTCTCTAGTATCCCCAATAAGCACGATATCATCCGCAAAGAGCATGCATTTGGGCACTGGTTCTTGGACATGTTCCGTAAGCACATCCAAGACCAGTGTAAAGAGGTAGGGGCTCAAACTTGACCCTTGGTGTAGACCTATCGTGATGGGAAAATCCTCTGAAATCCCACTTTGTGTCCTCACGCTCGTCTTGACCCCATCATACATATCCTTAATGGCTCTAATATAGGCAACACGCACCCCTTTCTTCTCGAGAGCCCTCCATAGTACCTCTCTAGGCACTCTATCATAAGCTTTCTCCAGATCAATAAAAACCATATGCAGATCCTTTTGTTGCCTCCGGTATTCCTCCATCAACCAGCGCAGTGAGTATATTGCCTCCATAGTTGATCTCCCCGGCATGAAGCCAAATTGATTCTCAGTAACATGAGTCTCCTGCCTCAATCTTCGCTCTATCACCCTTTCCCAAAGTTTCATGGTATGACTCATAAGCTTAATCCCTCTATAATTCGCACAATCCTGAATGTCACCTTTGTTCTTGTAGATAGGGATTAAAGTGCTCCTCCTCCACTCGTCCGGCATCTTCTTGGATCTTAAGATCTCATTAAACAACTTGGTGAGCCAACTGATGCCCCTCTCTCCCAAGGTTTTCCATACCTCAATGGGGATACTATCCGGATCAACCGCTTTACCATTATCCATCCTTCTCAATGCCTCTTTTACCTCAGTCTCCCTAATTCTACGGTAAAAGGTATGATTTTGGTCCCCTTCTCTAGTGACTATCTGATCATGATGTGAACTTTCATGACCTTCATTGAAAAGGTTGTGAAAGTAACTCTTCCATCTTTCTTTTACATCCAAATCTGCGACTAAGACTTTGCCATCTCCATCCTTAATGCACCTCACTTGATCTAGGTCTCTCGTCCTCCTTTCCCTAAGTTTAGCAATCCTATAAATACTTCTTTCCCCTTCCTTAGTGCCTAGAGATTGGTATAGCCCATCAAACGCTCTACCTCTTTCTTCGCTCACCGCTTTCTTGGTCTCTTGCCTAGCTGCTTTATATTTATCCCAACTCTCTGCTTTTCTATTCAAGGACCAAGTTTTGAAGCATTCCTTTTTCTCCTTTACCTTATCTTGCACCCTTGCATCCCACCACCATGATTCCTTGCCCTTTGGTCCATAACCTCTTGATTCACCGAGTGTCTCCTTTGCAATCTTCCTAATCCCTTTGGCCATAACCTCCCACATTTCATTTGCGCTTCCTTCTCCATTCCAACTTCCTTCCTCTAAGACCCTTTGTTGGAATCGTTTTCCCCCTTCAATTTCCACCACCTGATTCTTGGAGCCTTTTCTTGTATTTTTCTTTCCATCCTTCTCTTAACCCTTACATCCATAACCAAGACTCGGTGTTGGGTAGTCAAGCTCTCTCCAGGTATAACTTTGTAATCCATGCAAAGCTTTCTGTCTGGTTTCCTCATAAGTAAGAAATCAATTTGAGAGTGCGTTGACCCACTCCTATATGTGATAAGGTGTTCCTCCCGCTTTTTAAAACAAGTATTGGCTATTGTTAGATCGAAAGCTGAGGAGAAATCGAGAATGGTTTTACCTTCCCCATTTGCTATCCCTATGCCATGGCCTCCATGAAGTCCTTCAAATCCACAAGGGTCACTTCCCACATGGCCATTGATATCTCCCCCTAAGAAGATCTTTTCTCCCATAGGTATTCCTTGGATTACCTCTTCCAGCTCCTCCCAAAATTGCACCTTAAGATGATCTTCCAACCCTGTCTGAGGTGCATAAGCACTAATCACGTTGAAAGTATCTCTTCCAGCTACCAACTTAAGAGCTATGATCCTATCCCCAACTCGCTTCACCTCCACCACATCCTTCTTCCACACCTTATCCACTATGATGCCCACCCCATTTCTCGCTCTAATCTTACCGGTGTACCAAAGCTTGAAATCCGAAGAGTCTAATTCCTTTGCTTTTTCCCCAACCCACTTGGTTTCTTGTAGGCACATAAAATTGATCCTTCTCCTAATCATGGTGTCCACTACTTCCATTGATTTACCGGTAAGTGTGCCTATATTCCATGTTCCAAACCGAATCCTAGTGTCGTGAACTAACTTCTTTACCCGCACCCGTTCACCAAAATGCGAGAACCCTTGCTTATTTTTCACTGCATCCAGGCGGCGATGCAGCGACCCTTGCTCATTTGACAATGTACTCGAGCCATACATCGCGTTGCTTCCGGGCAACGACCTAGCATTAACCTTATAACATCGTTGATCCATATCATAGATTCGACAAAATTTTTACGTTGGCTGTCGAGGCCTAACACAACCTTCACCTTTTATCCGGGCTTAGGACCGGCTATGCAGCATACACCGCATAGGCAAGATTCCACCTATGCAGCATACACCACATAGGCAGGTTTCTCCGGATAGCTATTGCGTAAAAAAATTATCGAAATTCAAAAGTAAATATATTTTCTCAATCTTGATATTAAACTTGATAATATATAATATTTGAAATTCTACGCAAAAGATTATTATATATAACTTAAACCGATAATATATTAAACCAGTCCAGAAGCTAAAAATAAAACAGCCTCCAAACACTATGAAAATTTATAGGGATGCTCAACATATTAAGTTAAACATATTTTTATGAAGAAACTATTTAAAAAAATGCCTCTAAGGCTTGCCACTCGAGCTCCCTGTCAAAATGTTAATTAAACTAAATAAAAGTACTACTTTATTTTTGGAAAACGTATGATAACAAATTTATACTTATTTTGACTAGAAAACATATTTCAAATATAATGATGAAATCAGAATTTTATACCGAGACTCAAATATTGAAAACATCATATTAAATCATTTAATTATTTTACTAGAGGTATTAGAAATAACGGGATGTTACAATTCTCCCCCACTTATTGGAATTTCGTCCCCGAAATTCCGTTCAAAATCCTTAAATGGAGAACCATCCCGGACAAGGGTTTTCTACTACAATACTCACTTCCTTTGGTTTTACTCCCCCACTTGAAAAACGGCATACCATTCTGCGTTAGTACGTCACTAAGCTCTTGCACTCAATGAAGAGTACGAATTTATGGTTTGATTTGGTTAGTCTCGACGCGAAGACTCTAACAGGTTCTCTAAGGTTTACTCTCCTTACGACTAACATTTCAAGAGTCCCACTAATAGGACTCCCAAAATTCGGGTTTTGCTTCCCAAGGAAGTCGGAAATGGTTTCTAAGATCAACTGGGTTTCCTCTGGAATTTTATATCAGAGGTTTGGAAAGGGTATTATTAGGCCCTAAACACTAATATCCTCAAGGGTTTGATTATAGCCTAACCCCAAAACATACAACCTATCCCCTACTCCTAAATCCTAGTCAAGCACATTCATCAATTAGGCAATTATAAATCACATACGCATCATACACAATTCAAACATATGCAACAATAATTCACAACATCATATACTTCAAACACAAGCATTACTCAATCCCTACCTCTTCCTAACTTAGTCCTTATTTATCTAGCCTAACTTAGGGTAAATCTTCATCTATCCACACAATCTTAACAATCATCACATATATGAAAATCGGTTTAAGAAAAGGGTTCGGGGAATAGGATTACTGAGGGTAATAAAAATACATTTTCATCACTTCATTTTCCTGATGTTTTGAAATTTTCCAAGTAGTGTCCCTACACAAGAGTATCATGATAAGTTTTCAAGTCACTCAGAGTTCATTAGGTTCAGTTTTAACCCTACGACCATTTTGCCAAAGAATTGTAATTGTCGGGGCTAAACCTAAATCAGATTTGTTTGAAAATTAGTAATTAAACTCTGGATGGCCTCAAAACTTTAAGGGACATAACTTGTACTTAGCCAAAGGTTGAGTAAAAATATCGAATCGATCGGAGCACGTTAGATTAAATTTGTTCAAAAACACTAACTTGCTCCAATTGGCTTGAGATTTTACATGGAACAATCATTCAACCTTAGGGGCTTGTATATAATAATGTTTAAGTCAATCAAGTATCCCCAGCCCAAAACTCAGTTTTCCACTTTATGTAATAAAAACCCCGATTTCCCAACAAACACCTAATCACAATCACATACACACGACAAAATCTTTGGTTTAACAATCTCTACGTATGAGGATTAAAATTTAATAAATAAGATCCCATACAATAAAAGCATTTAGAAACGCATTTGTGTACTTCACCATAAAGGACTACCTTCATCTAATTTCGTAAGAACCTAGATGAAGGAGTGCAAACTTGTACAAAATTTATCAGACTTAGAGAAAAAGGAATATGGTTTTAACTTAGAAAATTCAGTTTAGTTCATCTTCAAAAATTGGAACAATTACATTTCCTTTTACTCCAAGTTTGAAAATTGAATATCATTCCGAATCACGAGATGTCGCTTATAGAGAGTTCCTATTTAATCGACAGGTGACTTGTTTAAAAACAAATAAGTTAATTCCCTGTTCGATCACTTAGGAATTCCTTGCTTTCTTTATTACTTTCTTAAAAATTTGTCGTGCGACTCCACGATTCGTTTGGAATGATTGTGATTCGGTGCAGCACTTTGAAATTCATTTTGAACACTTATATTACCAAACAAACAGTCATGAGAATATTCACTCACAATCATCAAATAGGATTCAGGTTCACATATAGCATCAAGCACCTACATCAATCAAACATACACCACTATGCACAAATATCAAACACACATATGCAACAACAACGATCAACAATCAACATGTATACATATATACACATATACTAATAACAACCTAGGCGAAATTCGGGTCGAGAACCTCTCGATTCAATTTAAAACCCCTTTTTCGATTAAATACACCTCTTTTCATTTATAAAAATTTTATTGTTACACTTGGGGTTCAAGTCCAATCGATAGGAGCTCCATACATATCTTTCATTTAGTATTAAAGTTATCGAAATCAAATTAGGGGTGGAATCACTACTAGTTCAACATAAACGTTTTTGTTTCTCGTGGATCCTAATCTAGTCGATGTGAACTAAATCACTCGGTTAGATTAGTATCTAGTCAATCAACTATTTTGATTTTCATAGTTCCACCTCTAACCTTTGTTCGCTTACTTTAACACTAAACTATTCCACAACTAAAGACATTTCGAGGACCTTTTGATTGAATTCAAACCTCTTCCCAAATTTGGTAAAAAGTTTCTTTTATACTTGCAATTCAAATTGGGATAGTTCAGCAGTTTGAATCTGATCGATTAGTTCTCGATTCCTATTTTCCATTTGATGTCATAGTCACTTGAATTAAGATTAGCTACGGAACCGACCGTTAATATAATTTAAACATAATTTTTCGTTCTCTTAGGTACTAATCTAATCGACGTGAATTTAATCACTTGGTTGGATTAGTATTGAAGTCATAACTCATTTAATCCAGGCGGACCCATTTCTAATCACCGTCCAATTACTTTGACACCAAACCACTCATTGAGCACACATTCAATTATACACAAACAAACATAAAAGAGTAACAAAACAAAAGAACTAGCACTAATGTTTCATACATAGGAAATCGTTTACTAATTCACGATAGTGCACAAACTCTTGAATTTCGATGACTTCACCTCCCAATAGATATAATGTCGGATTGGCCATTTCCAACACTACATTTAATCGGTGGTAGTAGTCCTCGCAATTCAGTTGAATTCCTGTACTACATACTCAAATGCATTGACATTAATTAGATTTACTTTGTATGAAACTTTAACTTTCGATTAGTCCAAAAACTCAACATTTACACTCTCGACTAATCATGTTCATACCGCTTAGGTTTCCTGTTTTCAATTGGGTGAATACTCAGAATATCCAATTCTTTGAATCATTAAGGGATCCTGCTTAGTTTCCAAAGAATTCGATTCTCTTCCGTTACCGTAAATAATTTCTCTTACATTGTCAATTGTCAGTATTCCCAATGCAAACATAAACCTATTCAGTTCATTTCAAATATACTCAACAATAGTATTAAACATATACCAATTCACTTGACATTCAAAAGTTTTCACTTGTATGAGTCTCACCTCTGGTCAAGAAGCTTGAGATGAGAGTGTCGCAGCGGGATCGAGATTACTTTCCCTCAGGTCGAAAGGAAAGAACTGCTCTGATACCACAAATATAACACCCCGTAATATAATGAATAATAAACAATAAACGTTTGAAAAATGAAACATTGGACTTTAAATTTTCTTTTATAAATCAAAGTTCACAAATAGCGTTGGGGGCTTTCAATTACAATATAATAAAATACACTTGAGTTCCTTTCTTTCGACTGATCCGCTGAGCACTCTTATCTCCAAGCTCCTTGCTCAAGTACCTAAAATGTTAACCACATAAGGGTGAGACCTTTTCACAACACAGTGGATTAAAAGATAGTAAAATGGTATATAACAAAAACTCAAGGATAATAAGTAAATCAAGCCATGGATTAACAAAATGTATCATAATCACATATTTTCAATATCCAAATACATTTCCATATTCATTCTCTTTCCAGGTTCATAAAACTATATGTCACCTCACTGTCAGAGGCCAACATACCCACTTATACATTGTATGTCTCCTCACGGTCAGAGGACAACATACAAACCACATATACATTGTATGTCTCCTCACGGTCAGAGGACAACATACAAATCATATTCTCTTTTTCTTTTTTCTTTGCACCACTAGGAATTAGCGCACCTGCTAGGCAATTCGGCAGCTACTAGGGACTTTACACCTGTCAGGACTGAGACACCCATTAGGCATCACCCGTTACGACAACGCAATTAATTATCTTTCCATTAATTATTCATTTCTCAATTCCAGTCCACAATTTATTAACTTTTTCAGGTGGTTATGCAGTGTATTGATCCATTGGCGCACCGACGCCTAACGGGAATTTAGGACCTAATGGGCAATTCGCTTGACAGGCAATTCGGCCCTAGCAGGCAATTCACCACCTGGCAGGGCACCTAGTGTGCCGAGGCATCCAAGGATCAACCACACTGCATTCCTTTTTATTCCAGATCAAAACTCATTCACAAAAAGTCAAGCACCACATTCACACCATTCATCAAATACTCAGAGAATTGCAAGTAATATCAAATATTCATTTTCATCACTTTTAGCAGACATAATCATTCCTTTAATTCAAATATCAAACCACCATTTACCAAGTATTACCCATATCTCACATTTCCAAACATTCTTCACACACAACAATTTCAAGTTATATATATATATATATATATATCCAATTCCAATTTATTATTCCTTTTTACATCACATTCCCGTTTCAATATTTATACACATACGCCATTAATTACTCACATATAGGGTCACATCAATTTATCAACCATCAACCAATATCACCAATCAATCGACATACTCAGGTATGTCTCAGAGTACATTGAATGTAAGTCAACTCCCTAGGGTTCTTCACTTCCTACTTTAATATGAATAAAAAGAGAATTTAACATAAACAATTTAATTAATATAAAATTAACCATAAACATACTAATCACCCCTAAATCAATTTTAATTCAAAATCATTTTGCTACCCACAACCCGGTCTAAGTATTAAACTTAAATCCTATTATACACCCTAACTATCCCTAACCCAAAGTGTGGAAAAGAGACTCCCCTTACCTGGAAATCCTAGCAATAACAACAGAGCCACGTTTTCATCCGTGACTTGCTCCAGGGTCAAGGTCAATAGCGTGTTGGATCTAAATAGGGATATTTGATAAAACTAATTATAACATTAAAATATATATCAAATAAATTCATTTTTGTCAAAATAATAAATATATATAATTATACAATAAAAATATATCATTTTTCCTAAAACATATCTTTATTTGAAAATATAGGGATAATAAAATATTGACGGATCGTCGAATAAATTACATGGATGGGTAGAAGGAGTTGAGGATGTTATATACCTAAGAAGGATTTGAAATTGGACGGTTGGATCTTGAGTTATTGGACCGGGAAGTTTGAAAGAAATTCTTTCTCTGTGTATCGGCTACTCTCTTCTTTCTCTGTGTATCGCCCACAGCGGCCTTCTTCTTTCCACTAGGCACTAGCTATTTGATTTGCTTACCCTTGTTTTATTTTTTCGTTTCACGTGGTGGCCTTGGGCCACACGTTTTACTTTTTTTTTTCTTTGTTTGGGTTGGGACGGGTTCCAAGGGTAGATTTAGGAAAATATATATATATATATATATATATATATATATATATATATATATATATATTGTGTTTTGTACTTGTTATGGACCGGATTTAGGAAAATACTTCAATAAACCGGTGTATCGGCTATAAAGGCCCCTTTAAGGGACTTGAACGTCATAAAACCGGTTTACCGGATTTGGAGGTCTTATAAGGGCCCATGCTCATATTGAATCAGTTTCTCAACATAAAAGGCTCTTTAGTAGTCCAGTAACCCTTGAAACCGGATTACCGGTATAAGAGGCCCATTAGTGGCCCAAATCCTCTATTCCTCCAAATTGGCGAAGAAGAAGACTTCTCGTTGACTGACATAGGATTCGTTACCTCGCAAAACCGGTATAACGGTTACTCAGAAGACAAGGTCATTAAGTCCGAATTTCTTGGATTCCAGTATCATGATAAGCAGCAACTCTCCAATTATGACCCCTTTACTCCTGCCATTATCACTTGCCGTTAGCAGTAATTCGGCCACTCCATTGATGAGGAGGGAAACCCAACGGTAAGGATATCATCTTATATAAGCAGGCAGAGGGTAACCAGGTATGCATCCTTCAATCTCACACAAACACACACACACACCACCCCCCAAACTAAGAACGACAATAGAGCTGGTATCCTGGAAATCAGGGTGCCTATCTGCAGTCTGAAAGCAAACCGTAGAATACTGGACACTTGACCGCTTAGTTCAAGTACCAGACGTTCTACAACAGAACATTGGCATAAGGGCCCATGCTCATATTGAATCAGTTTCTCAACATAAAAGGCTCTTTAGTAGTCCAGTAACCCTTGAAACCGGATTACCGGTATAAGAGGCCCATTAGTGGCCCAAATCCTCTATTCCTCCAAATTGGCGAAGAAGAAGACTTCTCGTTGACTGACATAGGATTCCTTACCTCGCAAAACCGGTATAACGGTTACTCAGAAGACAAGGTCATTAAGTCCGAATTTCTTGGATTCCAGTATCATGATAAGCAGCAACTCTCCAGTTATGACCCCTTTACTCCTGCCATTATCACTTGTCGTTAGCAGTAATTCGGCCACTCCATTGATGAGGAGGGAAACCCAATGGTAAGGATATCATCTTATATAAGCAGGCAGAGGGTAACCAGGTATGCATCCTTCAATCTCACACAAACACACACACACACCACCCCCCAAACTAAGAACGACAATAGAGCTGGTATCCTGGAAATCAGGGTGCCTATCTGCAGTCTGAAAGCAAACCGTAGAATACTGGACACTTGACCGCTTAGTTCAAGTACCAGACGTTCTACAACAGAACATTGGCATAAGGGCCCATGCTCATATTGAATCAGTTTCTCAACATAAAAGGCTCTTTAGTAGTCCAGTAACCCTTGAAACCGGATTACCGGTATAAGAGGCCCATTAGTGGCCCAAATCCTCTATTCCTCCAAATTGGCGAAGAAGAAGACTTCTCGTTGACTGACATAGGATTCCTTACCTCGCAAAACCGGTATAACGGTTACTCAGAAGACAAGGTCATTAAGTCCGAATTTCTTGGATTCCAGTATCATGATAAGCAGCAACTCTCCAGTTATGACCCCTTTACTCCTGCCATTATCACTTGCCGTTAGCAGTAATTCGGCCACTCCATTGATGAGGAGGGAAACCCAATGGTAAGGATATCATCTTATATAAGCAGGAAGAGGGTAACCAGGTATGCATCCTTCAATCTCACACAAACACACACACACACCACCCCCCAAACTAAGAACGACAATAGAGCTGGTATCCTAGAAATCAGGGTGCCTATCTGCAGTCTGAAAGCAAACCGTAGAATACTGGACACTTGACCGCTTAGTTCAAGTACCAGACGTTCTACAACAGAACATTGGCGACCACAGTGGGAGCGGCAAACTAATTCCCACCACTTTTGTGAAAGAGATGGATAACCGGTCACAGGGAGAACGTGCTGAACCCAGCCACCACAGTGCGCTGGAATTAAGAAAAAACCCGAGCGGAGAACAAACACCTTCTCGTTAGAAGGACCTCAGGAAACGATTAAGCGAAGGAAGAAGACGGGCAGAGTAAGAGCGTTCGAGACAAGAGGAACCTTCTCATCATGAACAGGAGAAATCGCGACAGAGGCCCCCCACTAGAGGAGGAAGCCCTTCGCATTCCCGACATGAGAGTAAGGGGTCATCTGGCGGGTGCTCGCAGAGGAAAGCAAGCGTGGAGACAGAGCTGGCTCGTTTGAGCAAGCGGTTAGATGAGCAGGACAAGTTGCTGAAAGAGTTGAGGAAAGGAACATCCCAATCAGGCGTTGGCAAAGGAAATGAGGTGGAGCTGGTTGAAGAACCTGAAGAAAAAGACCACCCGTTTTCTGAAAGCATAATGGCTTTCCCCATGCCTGAAAATCTCAAAGCTCCAGCCAATGTAGATCCATATTTTGGGAACTCAGATCCACAGGAACATATTGACAGTTTTCTGGTGGTAATGTCCTGTCAGGGGGCTAAAGATGTGTATAAGTGTCGCATTTTTCCCTTGACCCTGAAGAAAGCGGCGTTACGATGGTATTCAAAGCTGGAACCCAACTCTATCAAATGTTGGAAGGATTTGGCAGCAAAGTTTCTGGGTCATTTCACCACCAGTAAGGCACAACCGAAATATGAACATCACCTGTCTCAGATTAAGCAAGGAAAAGACGAATCACTAAGGGACTTCCTCACTCGATTCAATTCAGAATATTTGTCTACCAGTGACATTGAAACCTCTATGGCACTTCACTTGCTGATGAGGGCTTTGAAACCTAGTGAATTTGCTGATCATTTGGTAATGCACAAGATTAGAACCATGGATGAAGTCATGAAAAGGGCAGAGAAGTACATCCATCTTGAGGAATACCAGAGGGCCCAGGATAATTACGTCCCTGGAGGATTTGGTAAGGAGAAGGAGGCTGAGAGAGGAGATTCAGGATAAAAAATCCTTGGAATGCAGCTAGACTTCGAATCTACTACAATTGAAAACCCCCTTCTGAGTGGATTGACAAGAGAAAGCAGTTTTTAGGATATTTCAATTCCAATAAGGCCTTTTGAGCCACTGTTGTCTTTAGTCAGTGTGAATGCTTTCTCGGTTATAAAGATTTGATGCTATAATAAACAAGAATTTCAGTTGGCATTTGTTGAGTTCTTTTTATCGCCATTAAACCGAACTAACGGTTTAGAAGTGCAACATAAAACATAGTTTACATAAACCGATTAAACGGTTTAACGTCGTTTAACTCCACAAAACCGGTTTAACGGTTTAGTAGTGTAGTTCGGACATTTAATACAATGACAAACCGGTTTAACGGTTTGGACTTGTGAGGAAACATCAGTATAAACTCACAAAATCAACGCTCAAAAATCCAACTTCGAGGGGATTTTCCAATCCTATGGAAATTAATACGACCAACTTAAAGTACACCACCTATTTGGCTAGCCACCTTGTAGGGAGTGAAATGGGTAAGAGGATGTCCTAAAAATCAATAAGAGACACCACCCATGTACTGATGGTAAGACTACTGTTAGACTTCTTTCGGAGTCTAATAAGGTTAAAAGGAATTTCCTTCGCTGGCTAGAAGAGAAATTACCAAATGTCTACCATGTATGGGCACAAATTGAATACCAGACTTGAGCACGTTTAAATAAAGGCAATACTTCTTCATTCATAAAGAAGAGAAGAAAGTTCATTTCTGAGAAATAATGCTTGCATAAATCCAGAAAATTTGAATGACATGTACGTGGAGAAACCGGTATACCGGAAATACTGCAAATTATCCAAATAAGGACACGTTTACCGGTTTAGCGGCAAGGTTCTTCAAGAACCCAAGTCCTTTCCCGTTTACCGGTATACCAGCTTTATGAGGCTTCAAAGAAAGTCGAAACCAATGTAAACCGGTTTACCGGTTTGTCCCTTTAATGCACAAGTATTGCAAAGCCCTATTTGAGGCCAAGTAAATCGGTGTCAGATATTGAGACCCTCCAAAAACAATAGTAAATCTGCTTACCAAAAAATCAAGAGAGCATAAAAATACTGCGTTGAACTGGTTAACCGGTTAGCCGAAGTATCGGAGCATCTGTCTTAAATCCTTCAGTAATGCGAAAAGAGAAGAGGTCCATCAGGACCCAGCCTTTTTTGACGGACTTAAACCGGCAAAGAGGTACATTTAGAGGAATTACCGGTGTAAAGATATGAGGCTCGAACGCTTCACAAAACCGGTTAAGCTTCTAATAGAGCTACTTCTCATGAAAACAAAAAAAACCAAGGTTCATAATTATAAACCATGGTCTGGGGGGCAACTGTTATGGACCGGATTTAGGAAAATACTTCAATAAACCGGTTTATCGGCTATAAAGGCCCCTTTAAGGGACTTGAACGTCATAAAACCGGTTTACCGGATTTGGAGGTCTTATAAGGGCCCATGCTCATATTGAATCAGTTTCTCAACATAAAAGGCTCTTTAGTAGTCCAGTAACCCTTGAAACCGGATTACCGGTATAAGAGGCCCATTAGTGGCCCAAATCCTCTATTCCTCCAAATTGGCGAAGAAGAAGACTTCTCGTTGACTGACATAGGATTCCTTACCTCGCAAAACCGGTATAACGGTTACTCAGAAGACAAGGTCATTAAGTCCGAATTTCTTGGATTCCAGTATCATGATAAGCAGCAACTCTCCAATTATGACCCCTTTACTCCTGCCATTATCACTTGCCGTTAGCAGTAATTCGGCCACTCCATTGATGAGGAGGGAAACCCAACGGTAAGGATATCATCTTATATAAGCAGGCAGAGGGTAACCAGGTATGCATCCTTCAATCTCACACAAACACACACACACACCACCCCCCAAACTAAGAACGACAATAGAGCTGGTATCCTGGAAATCAGGGTGCCTATCTGCAGTCTGAAAGCAAACCGTAGAATACTGGACACTTGACCGCTTAGTTCAAGTACCAGACGTTCTACAACAGAACAGTACTCATTTGTGGGTCAATGCATGTAGGTAATTTGGGTTACAACTAAAAGTTTGATGATCCAAACCATAAAATACATTTAAGTAAAACAATATTGTATTTTTAATTACTCAAAACTAATTAGAAAATAATAAAGTTATCGGTCCCTCCGGATAGCTATTGCGTAAGAAAAATTATCGAAATTCAAAAGTAAATATATTTTCTCAATCTTGATATTAAACTTGATAATATATAATATTGGAAATTCTACGCAGAAGATTATTATATATAACTTAAACCGATAATATATTAAACCAGTCCAGAAGCTAAAAATAAAACAGCCTCCAAACACTATGAAAATTTATAGGGATGCTCAACATATTAAGTTAAACATATTTTTATGAAGAAACTATTTAAAAAAATGCCTCTAAGGCTTGCCACTTGAGCTCCCTGTCAAAATGTTAATTAAACTAAATAAAAGTACTACTTTATTTTTGGAAAACGTATGATAACAAATTTATACTTATTTTGACTAGAAAACATATTTCAAATATAATGATGAAATCAGAATTTTATAACGATACTCAAATCTTGAAAACATCATATTACATCATTTAATTATTTTACTAGAGGTATTAGAAATAACGGGATGTTACAATTCTCCCCCACTTATTGGAATTTCGTCCCCGAAATTCCGTTCAAAATCCTTAAATGGAGAACCATCCCGGACAAGGGTTTTCTACTACAATACTCACTTCCTTTGGTTTTACTCCCCCACTTGAAAAACGACATACCATTCTGCGTTAGTACGTCACTAAGCTCTTGCACTCAATAAAGAGTACGAATTTATGGTTTGATTTGGTTAGTCTCGACGCGAAGACTCTAATAGGTTCTCTAAGGTTTACTCTCCTTACGACTAACATTTCAGGAGTCCCACTAATAGGACTCCCAAAATTCGGGTTTTGCTTCCCAAGGAAGTCGGAAATGGTTTCTAAGATCAACTGGGTTTCCTCTGGAATTTTATATCAGAGATTTGGAAAGGGTATTATTAGACCTTAAACACTAATACCCTCAAGGGTTTGATTATAGCCTAACCCCAAAACATACAACCTATCCCCTACTCCTAAATCCTAGTCAAGCACATTCATCAATTAGGCAATTATAAATCACATACGCATCATACACAATTCAAACATATGCAACAATAATTCACAACATCATATACATCAAACACAAGCATTACTCAATCCCTACCTCTTCCTAACTTAGTCCTTATCTATCTAGCCTAACTTAGGGTAAATCTTCATCTATCCACACAATCTTAACAATCATCACATATATGAAAATCGGTTTAAGAAAAGGGTTCGGGGAATAGGATTACTGAGGGTAATAAAAATACATTTTCATCACTTCATTTTCCTGATGTTTTTAAATTTTCCAAGTAGTGTCCCTACACAAGAGTATCATGATAAGGTTTCAAGTCACTCAGAGTTCATTAGGTTCAGTTTTAACCCTACGACCATTTTGCCAAAGAATTGTAATTGTCGGGGCTAAACTTAAATCAGATTTGTTTTAAAATTAGTAATTAAACTCTGGATGGCCTCAAAACTTTAAGGGACATCACTTGTACTTAGCCAAAGGTTGAGTAAAAATATCGAATCGATCGGAGCACGTTAGATTAAATTTGTTCAAAAACACTAACGTGCTCCAATTGGCTTGAGATTTTACATGGAACAATCATTCAACCTTAGGGGCTTGTATATAATAATGTTTAAGTCAATCAAGTATCCCCAGCCCAAAACTCAGTTTTCAACTTTATGTAATAAAAACCCCGATTTCCCAACAAACACCTAATCACAATCACATACACACGACAAAATCTTTGGTTTAACAATCTCTATGTATGAGGATTAAAATTTAATAAATAAGATCCCATACAATAAAAGCATTTAGAAACGCATTTGTCTACTTCACCATAAAGGACTACCTTCATCTAATTTCGTAAGAACCTAGATGAAGGAGTGCAAACTTGTACAAAATTTATCAGACTTAGAGAAAAAGGAATATGGTTTTAACTTAGAAAATTCAGTTTAGTTCATCTTCAAAAATTGGAACAATTACATTTCCTTTTACTCCAAGTTTGAAAATTGAATATCATTCCGAATCACGAGATGTCGCTTATAGAGAGTTCCTATTTAATCGACAGGTGACTTGTTTAAAAACAAATGAGTTAATTCCCTGTTCGATCACTTAGGAATTCCTTGCTTTCTTTATTACTTTCTTAAAAATTTGTCGTGCGACTCCACGATTCGTTTGGAATGATTGTGATTCGGTGCAGCACTTTGAAATTCATTTTGAACACTTATATTACCAAACAAACAGTCATGAGAATATTCACTCACAATCATCAAATAGGATTCAGGTTCACATATAGCATCAAGCACCAACATCAATCAAACATACACCACTATGCACAAATATCAAACACACATATGCAACAACAACGATCAACAATCAACATGTATACATATATACACATATACTAATAACAACCTAGGCGAAATTCGGGTTGAGAACCTCGATTGAATTTAAAACCCCTTTTTCGATTAAATACACCTCTTTTCATTTATAAAAATTTTATTGTTACACTTGGGGTTCAAGTCCAATCGATAGGAGCTCCATACATATCTTTCATTTAGTATTAAAGTTATCGAAATCAAATTAGGGGTGGAATCACTACTAGTTCAACATAAATGTTTTTGTTTCTCGTGGATCCTAATCTAGTCGATGTGAACTAAATCACTCGGTTAGATTAGTATCTAGTCAATCAACTATTTTGATTTTCATAGTTCCACCTCTAACCTTTGTTCGCTTACTTTAACACTAAACTATTCCACAACTAAACACATTTCGAGTACCTTTTGATTGAATTCAAACCACTTCCCAAATTTGGTAAAAAGTTTCTTTTATACTTGCAATTCAAATTGGGATAGTTCAGCGGTTTGAATCTGATCGATTAGTTCTCGATTCCTATTTTCCATTTGATGTCATCGTCACTTGAATTAAGATTAGCTACGGAACCGACCGTTAATTTAATTTAAACATAATTTTTCGTTCTCTTAGATACTAATCTAATCGACGTGAATTTAATCACTTGGTTGGATTAGTATTGAAGTCATAACTCATTTAATCCAGGCGGTTCCATTTCTAATCACCGTCCAATTACTTTGACACCAAACCACTCATTGAGCACACATTCAATTATACACAAACAAACATAAAAGAGCAACAAAACAAAAGAACTAGCACTAAGGTTTCATACATAGGAAATCGTTTACTAATTCACGATAGTGCACAAACTCTTGAATTTCGATGACTTCACCTCCCAATAGATATAATGTCGGATTGGCCATTTCCAACACTACATTTAATCGGTGGTAGTAGTCCTCGCAATTCAGTTGAATTCCTGTACTACATACTCAAATGCATTGACATTAATTAGATTTACTTTGTATGAAACTTTAACTTTCGATTAGTCCAAAAACTCAACATTTACACTCTCGACTAGTCATGTTCATACCGCTTAGGTTTCCTGTTTTCAATTGGGTGAATACTCAGAATATCCAATTCTTTGAATCACTAAGGGATCCTGCTTAGTTTCCAAAGAATTCGATTCTCTTCCGTTACCGTAAATAATTTCTCTTACATTGTCAATTGTCAGTATTCCCAATGCAAACATAAACCTATTCAGTTCATTTCAAATATACTCAACAATAGTATCAAACATATACCAATTCACTTGACATTCAAAAGTTTTCACTTGTATGAGTCTCACCTCTGGTCAAGAAGCTTGAGATGAGAGTGTCGCAGCGGGATCGAGATTACTTTCCCTCAGGTCGAAAGGAAAGAACTACTCTGATACCACAAATGTAACACCCCGTAATATAATGAATAATAAACAATAAACGTTTGAAAAATGAAACATTGGACTTTAAATTTTCTTTTATAAATCAAAGTTCACAAATAGCGTTGGGGGCTTTCAATTACAATATAATAAAATACACTTGAGTTCCTTTCTTTCGACTGATCCGCTAAGCACTTTTATCTCCAAGCTCCTTGCTCAAGTACCTAAAATGTTAACCACATAAGGGTGAGAACTTTTCACAACACAGTGGATTAAAAGATAGTAAAATGGTATATAACAAAAACTCAAGGATAATAAGTAAATCAAGCCATGGATTAACAAAATGTATCATAATCACATATTTTCAATATCCAAATACATTTCCATATTCATTCTCTTTCCAGGTTGATAAAACTATATGTCACCTCACGGTCAGAGGCCAACATACCCACTTATACATTGTATGTCTCCTCACGGTCAGAGGACAACATACAAACCACATATACAATGTATGTCTCCTCACGGTCAGAGGACAACATACAAATCATATTCTCTTTTTCTTTTTATCTTTGCACCACTAGGAATTAGCGCACCTGCTAGGCAATTCGGCACCTACTAGGGACTTTACACCTGTCAGGACTGAGACACCCATTAGGCATCACCTGTTAGGACAACGCAATTAATTACCTTTCCATTAATTATTCATTTCTCAATTCCAGTCCACAATTTATTAACTTTTTCAGGTGGTTATGCAGTGTATTGATCCATTGGCGCACCGACGCCTAACGGGAATTTAGGACCTAATGGGCAATTCGCCTGACAGGCAATTCGGACCTAGCAGGCAATTCACCACCTAGCAGGGCACCTAGTGTGCCGGGGTATCCAAGGATCAACCACACTGCATTCCTTTTTATTCCAGATCAAAACTCATTCACAAAAAGTCAAGCACCACATTCACACCATTCATCAAATACTCAGAGAATTGCAAGTAATATCAAATATTCATTTTCATCACTTTTTGCAGACATAATCATTCCTTTAATTCACATATCAAACCACCATTTACCAAGTATTACCCATATCTCACATTTCCAAACATTCTTCACACAACAATTTCAAGTTATATATATATATATATATATATCCAATTCCAATTTATTATTCCTTTTTACATCACATTCCCGTTTCAATATTTATACACATACGCCATTAATTACTCACATATAGGGTCACATCAATTTATCAACCATCAACCAATATCACCAATCAATCGACATACTCAGGTATGTCTCAGAGTACATTGAATGTAAGTCAACTCCCTAGGGTTCTTCACTTCCGACTTTAATATCAATAAAAAGAGAATTTAACATAAACAATTTAATTAATATAAAATTAACCATAAACATACTAATCATCCCTAAATCAAATCAATTTTAATTCAAAATCATTTTGCTACCCACAACCCGGTCTAAGTATTAAACTTAAATCCTATTATACACCCTAACTATCCCTAACCCAAAGTGTGGAAAAGAAACTCCCCTTACCTGGAAATCCTAGCAATAACAACAGAGCCACGTTTTCATCCGCGACTTGCTCCAGGGTCAAGGTCAATAGCGTGTTGGATCTAAATAGGGACATTTGATAAAACTAATTATAACATTAAAATATATATCAAATAAATTCATTTTTGTCAAAATAATAAATATATATAATTATACAATAAAAATATATCACTTTTCCTAAAACATATCTTTATTTGAAAATATAGGGATAATAAAATATTGACGGGTCGTCGAATAAATTACATGGACGGGTAGAGGGAGTTGAGGATGTTATATACCTAAGAAGGATTTGAAATTGGACGGTTGAATCTTGAGTTATTGGATCGGGATGTTTGAAAGAAATTCTTTCTCTGCGTATCGCCTACTCTCTTCTT
The DNA here is from genome assembly GCA_037953625.1 of Crotalaria pallida. NCBI lineage: Eukaryota > Viridiplantae > Streptophyta > Magnoliopsida > Fabales > Fabaceae > Crotalaria > Crotalaria pallida. The sequence continues at coordinate 88,986,478 of CM075653.1, forward strand.
TCTCTGTGTATCGCCCACAACGGCCTTCTTCTTTCCACTAGGCACTAGCTATTTGATTTGCTTGCCCTTGTTTTATTTTTTCGTTTCACGTGGTGGCCTTGGGCCACACGTTTTACTTTTTTTTTTCTTTGTTTGGGTTGGGACGGGTTCCAAGGGTAGATTTAGGAAAATATATATATATATATATATATATATATATATTGTGTTTTGTACTCATTTATGGGTCAATGCATGTAGGTAATTTGGGTTATAACTAAAAGTTTGATGATCCAAACCATAAAATACATTTAAGTAAAATAATATTGTATTTTTAATTACTCAAAACTAATTAGAAAATAATAAAGTTATCGATCCCTCCGGATAGCTATTGCGTAAGAAAAATTATCAAAATTCAAAAGTAAATATATTTTCTCAATCTTGATATTAAACTTGATAATATATAATATTTGAAATTCTACGCAGAAGATTATTATATATAACTTAAACCGATAATATATTAAACCAGTGCAGAAGCTAAAAATAAAACAGCCTCCAAACACTATGAAAATTTATAGGGATGCTCAACATATTAAGTTAAACATATTTTTATGAAGAAACTATTTAAAAAAATGCCTCTAAGGCTTGCCACTTGAGCTCCCTATCAAAATGTTAATTAAACTAAATAAAAGTACTACTTTATTTTTGGAAAACGTATGATAACAAATTTATACTTATTTTGACTAGAAAACATATTTCAAATATAATGATGAAATCAGAATTTTATACCGAGACTCAAATCTTGAAAACATCATATTAAATCATTTAATTATTTTACTAGAGGTATTAGAAATAACGGGATGTTACAGTACCTGAAACACTAGCAAACGGATCAAAACGCTCAAAGGACCCTAAACTACTAAAAATAATTAAAATCTACTAAAAAGTCCTAAATTTGCTAGAGAAACAAGCCAAATACATAGTAAAAGGGAGTCTAAATCATGCTCAAATCACTGTATATTGGACCTAAATCACCTCTTGATTTACATACTTGGCATTTTTGCTGGCACTCTGACAAACTGATACTGAAGTTTTATTCTTGAGCCCATGGGGCAACTATGTGATGCATTTATATTTATATTTGAGCCCTGCTGGCTACTGTTGATATTATATAAATGTGTTTATCAGGTTGAAGATTTAGAAAAGTCCGAAAAACAAACGAAACTTCGTCCGTTTGACGGTTGATTTTCATAAATTAAAAATGAATTTTTAAGCCCGTATTTTTATATAAGGGGAATAAAGGGTAATTAATTATAGGGTGTTACATTTATGGTATCAGAGCAGTTTCCTTCGGCCATTGGAGTTATGAGCTACTCCAGTGATTACTCACCGAGCGAGTAATCGATGATTATAGTTTAGAGTCTAGAATCATTGATAGGATGTGCATCCCATTAATTATTCTATTAAGCATTAACTGTCGGCCTTATCCATGACTAACAGAATGGCTGGTAGACGGGTCGATAATGACGGGATCCGCGCTATTCTAGAACAACTGGTACAGCTGTAACAGAATCAGGGGAATAACATAGCAGCAGCAGCCGCAGCAGCAGCAATGAATCCCCAACCACCAGCTCCAGTTGCGATTGATTGGTTAGCACGATTCAGGAAGAATGACCCGTTAAAATTCGAAGGAGGGTTCAATCCCGATGGGGCACAACTTTGGTTGCAAGAGATTGAAAAGATCCTGAATACCATGGCACCACCGGAGGAACAAAAGGTTCTGCTGGCACAATACATGTTGACTAGTGAAGCAGAACACTGGTGGCAACAGATGCGGAGGGGTTTGGAGGCGAGCAACCAGGCGATCACTTGGGATTTGTTTAAAACCCGTTTTCTCGGCAAATATTTTCCTGAGGATGTTCGTAGAGAGAAGGAGATAGCCTTTCTGCAGCTAGTGCAAGGAAATATGAGCGTTGGGGAGTATGCTGCTAGGTTTGAAGACTTGATCCGATATGCGAGGAGTTATAGAGATGCTAATGAAAGGACCAAGTGCATCAAGTTTGAAACCGGACTTCGTTCTGAAATCAAGATGGCTTTTGAGTATCAAAACATCGCTAACCTGTCTCAATTGATCAACATGACCAGTACTTATGAAAAGAGTCGAAAACAGCGGGTAGCTGAGAAAAGAAACAAAAGTGTACAGAAGGCTGGAGGTCCTATTAGGGGCAAGAGTTCGGTGCAGCGACCAGGTCCTTACACTTACTCCCAGCCTAGAACAGGCCAAGTAGTGAGTACCTTTGGTCCTATTCCGACTTGTCCACATTGTGGTAAGCAGCATAGGGGAGATTGTTGGAGGTTGGATCCGAGCAAGGGGGGAATAGTCGGTTACAGGTGCGGTCAGCCGAGTCACATTATGATAAGTTGCCCCAGAAATGCAGTGAAGAAAGAGGTGAATGTGGCCAAGGTACAGAAAGCTGGTGACAATCGGGTAACTCAGAAGGGCAAGGTGTATACTCTGGATGGCGAGGAAGTTACTGATGCGGATGAGCTGATTCGAGGTATTGGCCATACAAATAATATTGCATGTGGGATTCTCTTTGACTGTGGAGCTACACACTCTTTTATTTCTGTCAATTGCATGGAAAGATTAAAACTATCTGCGGTTGAGATGCCTTTTAAATTGTCTGTGTCTACCCCTACGAATTCAGCTTTGGTTACATCTTTGATGTGCTTGGATTGCCCTCTCCGAGTATTAGAGCGGGAATTCAAAGTAAACTTAATATGTCTTCCTTTAACCAAGCTGGATATCATTCTAGGCATGGACTGGATGTCCTAGAACCGTGTCCTTCTTGATAGTAGTCAGAAGTCAGTAATCTTATGTCAAGTCTCGGTGTCGGCTTTGGATGATGAGGAAGCGTTGGACATCAGTAGACTCCCAGTAGTTTGTGAGTTTCCGGATGTCTTTCCTGTTGAAATTCCCGGTTTACCTCCAGCCAGAGAAGTAGAATTTGGCATTGATCTTATGCCTGGTGTCGGCCCGGTATCTAAAGCGCCTTACAGAATGGCTCCTCCAGAGTTGGAAGAATTGAAGAAGCAGTTGGAGGAGCTTTTGGCTAAGGGGTTCATAAGGCCAAGTGTTTCTCCGTGGGGAGCTCCTATCCTTTTTGTTAAAAAGAAGGATGGAAATGTCCGTATGTGCACTGATTACCGGCAGCTGAATGCGGTGACGGTAAAGAATAAATATCTGGTCCCACGCATCGATGATTTGTTGGATCAGCTTAGGGGAGCTGCAGTTTTCTCAAAAATCGACCTCCGATCGGGATACCATCAAATCCGTATCCGAGAGGGGGACATTCCTAAAACTGCTTTTAGAACCCGGTATGGGCATTTTGAATATGTGGTGATGCCTTTTGGCCTCACAAATGCTCCTGCCATCTTCATGGATTACATGAACAGGATCTTCAGGCCGTACTTAGACTCATTTGTCATTGTGTTCATTGATGACATTCTTATCTATTCCAAGAGCATGAAGGAGCATGAAGAACATTTGAGAACGGTGCTCCAAGTTCTCAATGACAAGCATCTTTATGCCAAGTTTTCTAAATGTAGTTTCTGGTTGAATGAGGTGCATTTTTTGGGGCATGTGATTTCTGAGAAGGGTGTTGCTGTTGACCCTTCTAAGGTGGAAGCGGTGCTTAAGTGGGAGAGACCCAAGTCCATTACGGAGATCAGAAGTTTCCTTGGTATGGCTGGGTATTATAGGAGGTTCATTGAGGGGTTTTCTAAGCTAGCCCTTCCTTTGACTACTCTTACCCGGAAAGGTGTTTCGTTTGAATGGTCCCTAGAATGTGAAGATAGTTTCTAGGAGTTGAAGAGGCGATTGACTAGTTCCCCGGTGTTGATTTTGCCGGATCCGACTCAATCCTTTGTAGTGTATTGTGATGCTTCAAAACAAGGGTTGGGTTGTGTGCTGATGCAGCAAGGACAAGTCATAGCCTATGCATCCAGACAATTGAGGCAGCATCTTGAGTTGACGGCAGTAGTTTTTGCTTTGAAAATCTGGAGGCATTATCTATATGGTTCAAAGTTTGAAGTCTTTAGCGACCACAAAAGCCTTCGCTATCTCTTTGATCAAAAGGAGTTGAATATGAGATAGAGGAGGTGGATGGAGTTTCTGAAGGATTATGATTTTAACCTTCAGTATCATCTGGGCAAAGCCAATGTAGTGGCTGATGCGCTATGTTGCAAGACATTGCATATCAGCAATTTGATGGTGAAGGAGATGCAGCTAATCCAAGAGTTCAGTGACCTCAATTTGAACATGTAAGTGAAAGAGAAGAGCATTGTTCTAGAAATGTTGCAGGTTACCAATGACTTGATTGGCCTTATTAGAGAAAGACAAGCTGATGATGTAGAATTACAGAAGTTGTTGGAAGGGGCATCGGGCAATGAAGAGCCCGATTTTGTAAAAGGTTCTGATGGCATCGTCCGATTTAGGGGTCGGATATGTGTTCCTATGGATTTCGAAATTAGAAGGGATATCCTATGGGAAGCACACCGAACCAAAATGAATTTCCATCCCGGTGCAACAAAGATGTATCAAGATTTGAAGAGGATTTATTGGTGGCCAAAGTTGAAAACCGATGTAGCAGATCATGTATCTCATTGCCTTACTTGCCAGAAAGTTAAGATTGAGCATCAAAAGCCTGGTGGTCCGTTGTGATCACTTGATATTCCGGAGTGGAAGTTGGATAGTATAGCTATGGACTTTGTGACAGGTTTACCTAGGACTGCTGCAGGATGCGATGCAGTTTGGGTGGTTGTGGACCGTCTCACAAAGTGTGCTCATTTTATTCCGATTCACAAGAAGTTCACTCTAGAGAAGTTGACTCAGTTGTATATCAGGGACATAGTAAAGCTGCATGGTGTTCCTACCAGTATTGTATCCGATCGTGATCCGAGATTTCTGTCTAGATTTTGGCAGAGTCTTTAGCAGGCATTGGGTACTAAGCTGAAATTTAGTACGGCTTATCATCCGCAGACAGACGGACAATCTGAGCGTACTATCCAGACACTAGAGGATTTGTTGAGAGCTTGTGTTCTGGAGCAGGCTGGTAGTTGGGAGCAGTTACTGCCGTTGATAGAGTTTACTTATAATAACAGCTTCCACTCCAGTATTGGCATGGCACCATTTGAGGCTCTCTATGGCAGAAAGTGTAGGATGCCTTTGTGTTGGTTCCAAATAGGAGAGAATTTGTTGACAGGTCCTGATATTGTGAAAGAAACAACTGAGAGGATCACCATGATCAAGAACAAGATGAAAACTTTCCAGGATCGCTAGAAGAATTATGCTGACAGGCGAAGGAGACCTTTGGAATTTGATGTTGGGGATCATGTGTTTCTTAGAGTGTCTCCGATCACAGGGATTGGTAGAGCAATTAGGTCCAAGAAACTAACTCCTCAGTTTGTTGGACCTTATGAGATTTTGGAGAAAGTTGGTCCGGTAGCTTACAGGATTGCTATGCCCCCTCACTTAGCTAGGCTTCATGATGTATTCCATGTTTCACAACTAAGGAAGTATATTCATGATCCTACACATGTGGTCACACTGGATGACTTGCCTTTGAAGGAGAATTTGACTTTTGAGGTGTTGCTAGTGAGGATTGAAGATAAGCAAGTGAGACAGTTAAGATGCAAGGAAATTAGCTTGGTAAAAGTCATATGGAGCAGGAACAATGTGGAGGAGGCTAGTTGGGAGTTGGAAAGCAAAATCAGACAATCTCATCCACACTTGTTCGATGACAACTGAATTTCGAGGACGAAATTCGGGTAAGTGGGTGAGGAATGTAACATCCCAAACTTAATTTATAGTGTAATCTATGTTGTAATGGTCTTAGGGTAGAAGAAATGAGGACATAAGTTAGAAACTTAGCCAATTGTGCATGCAACCTTAGGTTTAAAACATAGGAACTTAGGGAAATTAGAATAACAAGATTGGTAGCTCAAAACATAAATTCCACCGTTGGATGTGAAGTAGGATAGGAGAGGAAGCTTGCTCTAAAATTTGAGGAAGATCCAACGGGTAACGAAGAAGTTATGGCCTTCCAAAGTCTGGATACTGCAAAACTATGCAACTTAATCGATTAAGCTGCAGCTTTATCGATTAAGGTCAGATGAGGTGAAAAAACTTAATCGATTATTAATCGATTAAGGGCTGCTGCAGAGGAAAAAAATAAAGGCAATCCACCTCTTAGTTAATTCAAAATTCGAGCATCCTCTCTCCTAGGGCACCAAATCTTTCATTTTCATCAATCAAGCCTCAAGTGAATCACTCCAAATCCATCCCCAAGTCCTTCCTTGTTGCTCCAAGTAAGTGATTGTGTTTGAGTTCTTCTCTTTCTCTCCCTTAGAAATTCGAATTTCTCTCTCTCTCATGCTTCCATTGAAGCTTCAATCTTCAATCTTGGGAGCTCTAACTTGGTATACGAATTTCTCTCAAGTTCTTGGGCAAAGCTTAATAATTTGTCTCATTATTCTATTGATTTTAGGTTCCTCCTTTTTCCTCTAAGTCGTGGCTATTACTCAAGCGTGTTCCAAAGCACAAATTCTCTCTCTATCTCTAAGAGCTTGAGGTAAGGAGTGGGTATTAGTGGGTATTACCATACTCTGGAGTGTAGTTTACGATATGTATATAATGGGTACTAAGAATTTATGGCTAGTTAGAATATTGCACCATAGGGTAGCCAACAATTAGAATGTGTGGATTAAGGATAATAGTGATGATGGTAATAACATAATTGATTTGTACTAATTGGATTAAAAGACATAATTGTGATAATTTGATAAAAGAGTGGTTATTGTTGTGGTTATGGGAATAATGTGCTTGTAAATAATGAATAAGAGATGATGTTGTGATGAAGGAATGAAAATGGAATATACCCGGACGCAGTAAGACGTGACCGCGCATGGTTGCGGACGCAGTAGGTCGTGACCAGGGGAGAATGAAAATGAAATATACCCGGGCGCAGTAAGACGTGACCGCGCATGGGTGCGGACGCAGTAGGTCGTGACCAGGGGAAAGGATTAAAAAGTAACATACCCGGGTGATCGAGGCTGTACCCGATCAAAATAAAAGGTGTTTATTCTGTAGTACTAGGAAGGTGATCCTAGGTCGTTTCCCAGCGAATATCGGTCTAGGCAAAGTATCAAACACGTAGTGTGCAGTAAAATGGGGGGGTTTTGTGTGTGACAAATGTGAATAACAAAACATAAACAGAATATAAAAACTAAGAAAATCAGAAACAAAAGCGGGCAAACCCCTTTGGCTACGTACACTACTCAATCCTAGCTCACTAAAGATCGATTCCTCTCCTCTCCTCTGTCCAACTCGTGATAACCAAATACTAAGCGAAAATTCAGTTATCACTCCAAACCCTAACTTCTAATTAAGCATCAGAAACCAGAATTGGAGTTTTTACGAGTTAATACAAATTAAGCAATTATATTCATGTATTATCTCTACGAAATGGAATTAAGCAAACCACCACACATCGATAAACACGAAAACAGAGAAGAGAAAACGAAATTGCATTAATAACAAGAGCTCAAGAGTAGATAATACAATACCAAAGGGATTAACCCTTGAAGTCTAGCCTTCCATGGCCATAAATGAAGAAAAACGAGTAGAAATGGGGAAGAACAAAACCCTAGAAGCCACCACCACTTGGGAGAGCCAAGAGAGAAGTTCTAACCTTGAGAGAGAGTGAGAAATCTGAAATGAAAGTGTGTTCTTGGGGGTTACACGAATTTCCCCTCTTTAGTTATGAAAATGGGCCTAAAACATGGGCCCAAGTACTAAGAAACACTATTCTGAAAATTACAATTAAAAAGGGACCTAAATGCAAATTACAATCTTCACTTCAATGCTTCAATCTTCATTTTCAAACTTCCCAAAGTGTCCTTGTGCCAAATATTACCTGAAAATAGAAATAGAATTAATTAGGCTAAATAATCCCAAATTAAACAATATTCGGAATATTAGTCCAATAAACTCAAAATCACTAAATCAAGCTAATCAATGTCAAATGGGCAACAAGTATCAATAATAGGAGTAAAATAATGCAAGGAATAATGGGAAATAAAATGCTCATCAAATACCCCCACACTTATCCTTTTGCACTCCTGGGCAAAACCAAAAGATAGGACTATGAAGATCAATATGCACCAAAGTGAATCATGCAACAAGATGACTACAACTAAGAAATGCAAACCTAAGAGATTACATACTTCACAATGAATTCTAGGAAATGCAAAGAAATGGGCAAACTCAAGCACACAAAATGGTTAAGGATCAAAGAGTCAAAGCATCCGCGAACATCATCCAATTACTTCAAGTATGCAAAGAAACCAATGACATCAAGAGGATAGTCACAAAGATGATAGAAACTCACAAGGATCACTCAAAAGTGTTTACACTCAAGTGTTTGGGGTTAATCATTATTTACACTCAAGGCACATCATGAAAAACAAACACAACCATAAGCTTGACAAGCCTCTAACATCAACCATCAACACACGTGCACAAAATGATCAAAAGGTCTTTTAAGGGTTGTAATGGGGCCAAGGACAAGGTAGGATAAAAATATGGGAATGTAGCTAAAACCAAGGGAATAGAGGAGCAATGGGGAATAAGTAAAAAGTAAGCAAAATCCACCCCAAAATCAACAACCACTAATTCCAATCCTCTTTGCCTCAACAACCTTTTATTCACTTTTTTTTTCTTTTTTTTTTCTTTTTTTTTATTTTTGCATTTATTTTTGTATTTTTGTCTTCTATTTTTTTTTTTTTTGTTTTGAGAGATATACAAAAAGAAAAGAAGAAATAACACAAATGGCATGAAGATGAAGCCATAACTATAACAACCAATGAGGCAAAACCAAGAACTCAACCAATTAAAGCATAAAGCATACTTCTTACCTAATACCCATTCCCAAAACAATTCCAAAGCTCCAAAATTCCCTAAGGTTAGGACAATCATGGTTTTTCAGTCATAGGCTTGTAATGAGCTAAAGAACAAGGAAAGGGATAAAAAGGCTCAAAGGGGCTAGCAAAGGATACATTCATTCAAGGTAGGCTCATATGGCTAGTAGCTTATTCAAGAAAGAAAGTGCCTAAATCATTTCAAAATGTGCATGAGCAATCAAGTATCAACAAGAGTCAAGTCAAGTTCTAGAGTGCAAGTAATCCAGAGTGCAATCACACATGAAAGAAAATTAGGTGGCATATATAGCAATCCACCCACAATTAAGGCTCAAACCCTCACAAAAGGGACAATTCTATCACAGTGTTACCACCTCTTAATTATCAAAAGCAACTTTACATACAGAAATGCATGAATTCAGACACAAGATACCAAAACTCTACTAAAATGAAGCAAAAACATGCAAGAAAATGCCCAAAACTAAGCAAAACCTAAAAAAATCAAAGCAAAATATGCAACCTAAACTACTCTCCCCCCACACATAAATCACACATTATCCTCAATGGAACACAAATAGCAGAATCAGACAGATATAGACAAGTGTAATAAAAAGAGTAAGGAAGGAGAAAAGGAGACTCCCTAAGTCATGGTTGTTCAAAAGTGGGGTCGACCAATGAGGCCTCCTCCACAGGTGCATCATCCAAAGAAGGGGTGGTTAGGAAAGGCTTGAGTCGGTGGCCATTGACTTTGAAGCTCTTGTTCGTGGACTCACTCTTGATCTCCACAGTGCCATAAGGAAACACCTGGGTGACTACAAACGGTCCAATCCATTTAGAGCGGAGCTTTCCACTCATGAGTCCAAGCCTAGAGTTGTAGAGCAAAACTTTTTGACCAACCAAGAACTCCTTTCTGGAAATGGAGTTATCATGAAGCTTCTTGGTCTTCTCTTTGTAGAATTTGGAGTTCTCATAGGCCTCCAAGCGGATCTCATCTAGCTCACTCAACTGCAGCTTCCTCTCCTCACCCGCTTGATCAAGAGCTAAGTTACATTGCTTCACAGCCCAATATGCACGGTGCTCTATCTCCACAGGCAGGTGGCACGCCTTACCAAAGACAACCCAATAGGGTGACATCCCTATGGGTGCCTTGTAAGCGGTCCGATGGGCCCACAGAGCATCCTCCAATCGTGTGCTCCAATCCTTTCTATTAGGCTTCACCATCTTCTCCAAAATTCGCTTGATCTCTCTATTTGAAATCTCAACTTGCCCGTTGGTTTAGGGGTGATAGGGTGTAGAAACTTTGTGCACAACCCCATACTTCTTGAGCAAAGCTTGCATGGATCTATTGCAGAAGTGTGTGCCTTGGTCATTGACTATGGCTCTAGGTATGCCAAACCTGCAAAGGATATTAGACCTGACAAAATCTACAACAACCTGAGCATCATTAGTCCTGGTGGCCTTAGCTTCCACCCATTTGGATACGTAATCCACAGCAAGTAAGATATAATAAAAACCAAAAGAAACAGGAAAGGGGCCCATGAAATCTATACCCCAGACGTCAAACACCTCACAAAACAACATAGGTTGTTGCGGCATCTGTTGCCTCCAAGATAGGGCGCCTCCTGCTCTTTGACACTGCTCACACGAGCTGCAGATGTTGCTCGCATCCTTGAAAACGGTAGGCCAATAAAATCCAGAATCCAGCACCTTTCGTGCTGTCCTTTGAGTACCAAGGTGGCCTCCCACTGGTGAAGCATGGCAAAATTGGAGAACCGATTGGATCTCCTGGTCTGGAATGCACCTGCGAATGACCTGATCACTGCAAAAACGCCATAAATAGGGGTCATCCCATAAATAATGCTTGGCATCGCTCTTTAATTTGTCTCTTTGAGCTTTGGATGCCAAGGCAGGAAAAACAGAAGCAACCAGATAATTAACAATGTCTGCAAACCAAGGGGTTTGGGGAAGGGGATGGGAAACAAGTAAACATAAAAGCTGCTCATCCGGGAAGTTATCCCGGATAGGAAATGCATCCTTCTCTCTCTCTATCCTGCTCAAGTGGTCTGCGACAAGGTTATGCGCACCACTCCGATCCTGAATCTCAAGATCAAACTCCTGGAGGAGCAACATCCACCTAATCAACCTAGGTTTGGAATCTGTCTTTTTCAAAAGATACTTCAGAGCAGCATGATCAGTGTACACTACAACCTTAGAACCAAGCAAATATGATCTAAACTTGTCAAGTGCAAAAACAATAGCCAAAAGTTCTTTTTCAGTTGTTGTGTAATTAACCTGTGCTGCATCTAAAGTCCTAGAAGCATAATAAATCACATGCGACAGCTTACCAACCCTTTGGGAGAGAACTGCTCCCAAAGCATAATTTGAAGCATCAGTCATGAGCTCAAATGGGAGGGTCCAATCAGGTGGTTGGATGATGGGAGTGGTGGTCAGTGCTTTCTTCAATTCATCAAATGCCCTCTTGCATTGGTCTCCAAATTCCCATGGGGCATCCTTTTGAAGCAACTTGGAAAGAGGAAGGGCAATGTTGCTAAAGTTCTGAATAAACCTGCGATAGAAACCTGCATGACCAAGAAAAGAACGCACCTCTCGCACGCAAGAGGGGTAAGGCAAATGTGATATTACATGCAGCTTAGCAGGGTCAACTTCTATGCCCTTGTGCGAAACAATGTGCCCTAAGACTATGCCTTGTTCTACCATGAAGTGGCATTTTTCAAAATTCAAGACAAGGTTAGTCTCAATGCACCTGTTAAGCACCTTAGTCAAATTATCAAGACATGCATCAAATGAGGAACCATAAACACTAAAATCATCCATGAAGACCTCTATGCAATGCTCGAGCAAGTCAGCGAAAATACTCATCATACATCTTTGAAATGTGGCAGGAGCATTGCATAGGCCAAAAGGCATCTTTCTATATGCAAATGTGCCAAAAGGACAGGTAAATGTGGTCTTATGTTGGTCCTCTGGTGCAATACAAATTTGAAAATAACTAGAGAATCCATCTAAGAAGCAATAATGAGATTTACCTGCCAGACGCTCCAACATCTGATCAATGAAAGGGAGAGGGAAATGATCCTTGCGAGTCGCCTGGTTAAGCTTTCTGTAATCAATGCAGACTCTCCAACTGTTCTGCACTCTAGTGGGAATCAACTCATCCTTCTCATTTTTCACAACTGTGACACCAGACTTCTTGGGGACAACTTGCACCGGGCTCATCCAAGTGCTATCTGAAATTGGGTAGATGATACCCGCTTGGAGCAGCTTGGTGACCTCTTTCTTAACCACATCAAGAATCTGGGGGTTCAATCGTCTTTGGGGTTGTCTCACTGGTTTAGCCCCATCCTTCAACAAAATGCGGTGCATGCACATGGAGGGGCTAATTCCAGGAATATCCGCTAAAGTCCATCCAATTGCCCTCTTGTTCTTTCTTTTCACATCCAGCAGTTTCTCCTCTTGATCAACAGAAAGTGAGGTAGAGATGATCACTGGGAGTTTCTGCTCATCCTCCAAGTAAGCATATTTGAGATGAGGAGGGAGGGGCTTCAGGTCCAATGAGGGTGCCTGCATAATAGATGGAACTAAAGGGACAGCAGAAATGGATTCTGCTGCCTGCACCTGAACAAGTGAATCAGACTCATGCATAACAGATATGGGGTTAGGGTTGGCATAATCTGAATCTATAACATATGAATCATCAGATGCAGTGGCAGAGTCTAGAAACTGAGCTATTTCAGTGCATGCGGTGCACCATCCAGAGTTAGTGCATGATGGACAAGTAAATGAATCAGTGAAAGATGGAAATTCAAAATCATGATGCAAAAAGTCAAGCATATGCTCATCTATCAAATCATCAAGCAAGTCCACATGGAAAACAGAGTGATCCTCAGGAAAATGTTTCATAGCATGGAAAATGTCAAATCGGATCACACTGCCATCAAACTCCATGGAAAGTGAACCTGAATGCACATCTATCTTGGTTCGGGCTGTTTTCAAAAATGGCCTCCCCAAAATAATAGGAACAACATTACGGGGAGAGTCATCTTCCATATCAAGTATGTAAAAATCAGCAAGGAAGATCAACTCTTCAACCCGAACCAAGACATCCTCTATCAAACCTGCGGGGTGGGCAGTACTTCTATTTGCCAATTGAATCACCACACCCGTAGGTTGAAGAGGTCCAAGAGAAAGAGACTTAAAAACAGACATAGGCATGACATTTATGGATGCTCCTAAATCTAGCATAGCATTTTCAAACTTAACATTGCCTATGATGCAAGGTATAGAGAAAGTTCCAGGATCCTTACATTTTTCAGGAATGTGAGGGATAGGTTTACCTATGAGAGCGGAGACATTCCTTCCCATGCTTATCCTCTCATTGCCCTTGAGTCTTCTCTTATGAGTGCACAACTCCTTAAGGAACTTCGCATACCTTGGAATCTGTTTTATTGCATCAAGAAGGGGTATGTTGACTTCCACCTTCCTGAATGTGTCAAGAATATCCTTGTCCACCTCTTCCACCCTTTTGTTTTGAGGCACTCTTGGTGGGAATGGAATAGGAACAGGAGGAGGTTGTAGGACAACAGCAGGGCTTGTGGTTGAAGTTGAGGAGGGTTGAGTTGGATGATTCTCTTTGGTGCTAGCATGCTCACCTTCATCTACCACTTGGCTCTTCCCTTTAGAGGAAGCTAGAGCATCATTGTTGAGGTGAGGTTGTGGTGTGGGTGTGACAATCTGCTTTCCCGACCTCAGGTTGGTGGCACTCACATTCTGATTCTGAGGGTTGATCACAGTTTGGGATGGCAACTTGTCAGAATTTTGAGATTGCAAGTTGTTGAGAGAAGTTGCCATTTGACCCATCTGATTTGTCAAAGTCTGAATGGATGCCTCTTGTCTCTGAATGGATGCTCTAGTCTCTTGTTGAAATTGGAGGTTTTGCATGGTCATTTGCCTCACCAACTCCTCCAAGGTAGGTTGGTTGGATGGAGGGGCTGATGGTGCAGGATGAACCACTTGCTGCTGTTGTTGCTGCCTTTGCTGCTGGATTGGAGGAGGTACATATGGTGGTCTACTCGGTCCAGCGGTGTTCTGAAATGGAACATTAGGAGAAAGTTGCTGTTGTTGATCAGACCACTTCAGATTGGGATGGTTCCTCCATCCAGGGTTGTATCTATTGGAAGAGAGGTCATGATTGTGTTGTTGTGGGCCTCTATTGTTGTATATGTTTGCTGCATAGGCCTCGGGTTGGTCACCACTGGTCATCGGCTGTTGCTGCTGAAGGGAAGGGCATGCATCTGTGGGGTGCTCAATGGATGTGCATATGCCACACACTCTAGCAGGAAGTATCATCTTTTTCTGATTGACAGCCAATTGTGTGACCAATGTTGTAAGTGAATCAATTTTCTGCTCAAGTTTCTCAACCTTGCCCGAGTCTGCACCAACATCATTTACATCCCTCACAACTATTGCATCACTGTTGCTTCTTGCATGGAATTGTTGACAGTTTGAAGCCATCTTCTCAATTTTGCTCCTGGCTTGTAAGGGTGTCATATCTCCCAATGTACCACCACTTGCAGCATCTACCATGTTTCTTTCCATGAAGTTGAGACCTTCATAAAAGTACTGGATGAGAAGCTGCTCTGAGATCTGATGGTGAGGGCAGGAAGCACACAACCTCTTGAATCTCTCCCAATAATCATAGAGACTCTCTCCATGTTGTTGCCTGATACCAGAAATTTCCTTTCTGATTGCAGTGGTCCTATTTGCAGGGAAGAATTTTTCCAGAAATGCCCTCTTCAAGTCATCCCAGCTTGTGATGGAACCAGGGGCCAAGTCAGATAACCAATCTTGTGCTAGACCCTCTAAGGAATGTGGAAATGCTCTGAGACAGACATGATCCTCTTTCACATCATGTGGTTTCATTGTGGTGCACACTATATGGAATTTCTTGAGATGCTTATGAGGATCCTCACCTGCAAGACCATGAAACTTGGGCAACAAATGGATTAGTCCTGTTCTAAGCTCAAAAGGAACATCCTCATCAGGATACCGGATACACGAGTCTTCAATAGTGAAGTCAGGTGCAGCCAGCTCCCTAAGTGTCCTTTCCCTTGGTGGGGGTTGAGCCATGTTATCACAATGTATAGAATCAGATTGAATAAAAGTAGAAGGAATAGAAGAAATAGAAACAGAATCAGAATTAGATGGACTATAAGATGACTCTGACTCACTACCTAATGACTGGTTCCTATTTTGTCTAACTAATCTGTGATAAGTTCTATCAATTTCAGGGTTGTAAGGATGCAAATAACTTGGGTTGCCCCTAGTCATGTACTGAACAGAACAGCATCAACCATAGCATACTGTAACAGATATGCATGACCAAAATCGGCAACAAAATTTTTTATTTTTTAAAATTTTTTTTCTTTATTTTTTTCAGCACCCTAAAATCATGAAAACATATCACAGAAAGTTTGAGGACAAAATTCAAAAGGGAACCAAGTCAAAGAATTAAAATAGTGACCAAAAACTAAGAAAATAGAACTTGTAAAATAAAAAAGAAATAGTAAACAGGCTTTTTTGGGATCCAAACGAAGGGGTTTTCTGACAAAGTGAGAAAAATCAGATTATTCAGAAAATTCCCTTCGATTTGATATAAAATTCGTCAAATTCCGAGTTACGGATCAAAAGTTACGCCTATTTATAGTAAGTACTGCTGAAACTTGGAAAATTTTTCTGGAACTCACAACCAGTGCCTATCTGAGTGTCTGTGATGCATCAACACACTAATATATGATGAAACAAGTGTGGATACCAATTTTCGTGCAAAAATTCCACTCACAGCTATGTTGAATGGCACTCACAGAATCACTAGAATAACATCAGTTGTGCAGAACAGCAAATCAGCAAACAGGGCAACTTTCAATTAGTTATCAGAATGCTTATTCACACACTAACTACACTAACTAATCTAACTAACTACTGTATGATCTTTGGCAAGAACCGATAATCCCCGGCAACGGCGCCAAATTTTGATCGAGGCCGTACCCGATCAAAATAAAAGGTGTTTATTCTGTAGTACTAGGAAGGTGATCCTAGGTCGTTTCCCAGCGAATATCGGTCTAGGCAAAGTATCAAACACGTAGTGTGCAGTAAAATGGGGGGGTTTTGTGTGTGACAAAGGTGAATAACAAAACATAAACAGAATATAAAAACTAAGAAAATCAGAAACAAAAGCGGGCAAACCCCTTTGGCTACGTACACTACTCAATCCTAGCTCACTAAAGATCGATTCCTCTCCTCTCCTCTGTCCAACTCGTGATAACCAAATACTAAGCGAAAATTCAGTTATCACTCCAAACCCTAACTTCTAATTAAGCATCAGAAACCAGAATTGGAGTTTTTACGAGTTAATACAAATTAAGCAATTATATTCATGTATTATCTCTACGAAATGGAATTAAGCAAACCACCACACATCGATAAACATGAAAACAGAGAAGAGAAAACGAAATTGCATTAATAACAAGAGCTCAAGAGTAGATAATACAATACCAAAGGGATTAACCCTTGAAGTCTAGCCTTCCATGGCCATAAATGAAGAAAAACGAGTAGAAATGGGGAAGAACAAAACCCTAGCAGCCACCACCACTTGGGAGAGCCAAGAGAGATGAGTGAGAAATCTGAAATGAAAGTGTGTTCTTGGGGGTTACACGAATTTCCCCTCTTTAGTTATGAAAATGGGCCTAAAACATGGGCCCAAGTACTAAGAAACATTATTCTGAAAATTACAATTAAAAAGGGACCTAAATGCAAATTACAATCTTCACTTCAATGCTTCAATCTTCATTTTCAAACTTCCCAAAGTGTCCTTGTGCCAAATATTACCTGAAAATAGAAATAAAATTAATTAGGCTAAATAATCCCAAATTAAACAATATTCGGAATATTAGTCCAATAAACTCAAAATCACTAAATCAAGCTAATCAATGTCAAATGGGCAACAAGTATCAATAATAGGAGTAAAATAATGCAAGGAATAATGGGAAATAAAATGCTCATCACCGGGCGCAGTAAGACGTGACCGCGCATGGGTGCGGACGCAGTAGGTCGTGACAAGGGGAATAAGATAAAAGTAAACATACCCGGGCGCAGTAAGACGTGACCGTGCATGGGTGCGGACGCAGTAGGTCGTGACCAGGGACAAAATGAAAAGAGATGTGAATGTAATGGAAGAGCATAGAATAAAAGACTTGATAAAAATAGTGATTGAGAACAAAGCGAGAATATTTAAATTGTGAAACCAATGAATATTTTGTGAATAATTAGCGATGTGTTGGACTTTGTTATGTTGTGATTTGAACGTTAGATGTGTTTGGCTTAGTATAGCATTATGTCATAACTGAAAACTGCTTCCCCATTTTATGTGTAATACTCACTCCTTACTATTTCCGTAGGTACTGAGGCAGAGTTTGCACTTGACCAGGCCGAGCAGGAGTACTCTCCCTCACAGGGAGAGTAGGGTTGGGATTTAGATGCATTTGTTTGACCTAAGCCTCCGTATTATTTGATGTATATGTGCTGTGTATGTTTTTTTTGAGTGAGGCTTAGGATATTTTTATTTGGGCATGGCTTATGATTTATTTTGGGCATAGTTGTTGTTATGGCCCCTTGATTTACATACTTGGCATTTTTGCTGGCACTCTGACAAACTGATACTGAAGTTTTATTCTTGAGCCCATGGGGCAACTATGTGATGCATATATATTTATATTTGAGCCCTGCTGGCTACTGTTGATATTATATAAATGTGTTTATCAGGTTGAAGATTTAGAAAAGTCCGAAAAACAAACGAAACTCCGTCCGTTTGACGGTTGATTTTCATAAATTAAAAATGAATTTTTAAGCCCGTATTTTTATATAAGGGGAATAAAGGGTAATTAATTATAGGGTGTTACCTTGCATATTTAATTAACTTCTATTTCATTGAAACTAAAACTTCTATCAACTATAAGTAACTTATATTCCCTTATTATGAATTGATACATACATTCATATGACAAGATGATGATTATCATTTTTATACTTTCCCATCAACTGATGAGATTGTCTTAAAATGGGAGCACTTCTCATTTCATTATTGAAGGAATGATTTCCAATGGCATTTTACTTCACTTACTGGTAAAATACTTATTTTTTACAAAACAAACATAAAGCTAATCCTAAAATACAACATGTTTTCTACTTACTTTTGTTGTTTGGTATCCTTTTTCTTCATCTTTTTTTTCCTTTTCAAGTTTTGTACTTACTTGATAAATGATATAGGTATATTGGACTCCAAACTGTCTACTAGAATGTGTTTAAGTACAGATAGTTGCTTGCCAATATAATTGACAAAATCCTTATTTCTTTGATGAGCTAATTGCAAGATTATCTTTACTTTGTAGTTTTGTTAGTAATTGATGTCATAGCTTTTAGTATGATATACAAATTGTGAAATTAATGTATGACTTGATGATAACATAGCATTTACTATATGGTGTTCTTTTCTATCATGTGCCGGTATACTAATGCTCAACTTCATGGAAGATCATGTCACTTTCACTGTTCCGAGATGAATCTTCATTCTTATGCCACCAAATAAAGGTATGGGTAAAATGTGAACTATTGTATGTAATAATGCAAGGATGGATAGGTTGTGGTTTTATTTGTGATCTAAGTTTAAAGTTTTTAGTTTAATCAACTGCTTCAGTGATGTGAAACTATTTGTTCTGATTTTGTTTTATCTTATTGGGGTGCTGCTATGGGGATTTAGTTAATTTAGTTAATTAGTTAATTGGATTTTTTTTGCCTTTTTTCTGTTTTATATAATATACAGTTGCACTTAGTTAAAGCACTTAATAGCTTCAAATTGGCATGCCCTGCTTATGTTCTCTGCTGAAATAGTGGAAAGGAATATTATTTTAATATTTAACTTATCAAGTGTTTTGTCTCTCTCTTTTTTCTTTGCAACTTTGCCTATATATGTCATCTCTCTTTTCTTATAGTTATCTATCTATATCTTTTATACAACTAAAAAAAGGAGCAAGTAAAAAGTGTTTTTTTCTGCATATCTTCTCTGATATTTCTGTTTAATGGCATACTGTAGTTCTATTTTTAAATATTTTTTACAGGTAAGTTGTCAAGAGCAACAATCCTCTAGGCACTCTGTGTTTCCAAGTGACAATTGAACCATCATTTTGTTTAATCACAGGTCCTTATTTCACTTCCTTTTTAAATTCTTCTTTTCTCCCTAGATATTCCTTCTCCAAAATCCTACATAGAATACAAGCCAGGAAACCAGAAATGAGTATTAATAATGGCTTTATGTTTTGCTTATGATTAATTGGTTATGATAAGTGATTAGTTAGAAATAATTGATGTTTTTTTATTATTGAGTGAAGTGGTATGATAAATTAGTGGGAGTGGGCTGTATTTGGTGGTTGATTAGAATGAGCAAGCAATTCAAGTGTGCTAAATCCAATGGCAGAGGTGAGAGAGGTGATGGCTCGGGGGCGGCGCGGTGGTGGTTCAGACACATACAAGATTGTCAAGGCAAACCTTGAAATATATTACTTCAGGAGCTGGCTTA
This sequence comes from Crotalaria pallida, assembly GCA_037953625.1. Taxonomy (NCBI): domain Eukaryota; kingdom Viridiplantae; phylum Streptophyta; class Magnoliopsida; order Fabales; family Fabaceae; genus Crotalaria; species Crotalaria pallida. Next base: position 89,006,081 of record CM075653.1, read on the forward strand.
TAATACTTATTAAGACTTTGTGTATTGTTGAAAGTCTACAATTTGTTTATCACTTACTATAAGTTGAATATAGAAATACACACACACACACACATATATATATATAAATATATATTATGGAGCCTGATATCAATTTATATTGTTGATGATATTCAGTGAAAATATTGCTTGCTTAATATTTTGTCATAAGGAGTTATGGGTAGACATTTGTAAATAAATGTGTCAATTGGCAGATTCTTAAGTTAATAATATCATATCTGGTGGATTAAGCATTGTAGGTACAATTATTATTGTTTTTAGTCTGCTCTTGCTTGCATTAAAAGTTTACATAATGATATGTAGATGTGTTGGAGCTTCTGCCAATTCATCAAGATATCTTTAAGATGAAATCTTTGCATTCATAGGTACGAAAATGAATATTGGCCTTCAACAAGAGTATAAGCAATAGAGTATGATTTTGAAAAAAAAAAAGGCTTTTTAGTGCATAGGCCTTAATATTGTAAATTGCTATTATTAAATTATTTATTTTTGGATAATGGAAGAAATATGATTATTAGAGAGGAAAAGGAAAGAGTACAAAAGGAGGGGGGCATAGGATATCATTCTTAGCAAAGGGGTGATGAAGGAAATTGAAAGACCGACAAATACGAATCTACACTGTTTTGTAGTGTTATAAATTAGTTATTTCTCTTTAAGTGAGTTACAATGCTTATTGCTTTTTCTATGTTTATGGAATGGATTTTATGCTATTTGAGCCCTATCATGGTCACAAGTTGAAGGAAACGGTTCATGTGCTGCAAAATTTTCCTATGCCTTTTTTTAATTTTATGGGGAGATCAAGACCCTTTTACTCCCCACTTGATGGACCTGTTGGTAAGTATTCTTTTGCATTGTCATATCAACTAGAAAATGTTAACCTCTTTGTGCTTGAAGGGGTTGGACATTGTCCCCATGATGATAGGCCAGAATTAGTTAATGAGAAATTGCTTCCTTGGTTGGCCAATCTTTCAAATTCATGTGTATAACTCAAGCTGTAACATATTTTGGTGACTTCTTCATGTTGTATATATAACTGCCATATATTCCATCTGTATAGATTGTCACCCTTTTATTTGTATTCATTTACACAACCGACTTTATTGGAAGATGGATCACAAAATCAACCAAAGTATATGTGATTAAGGATTTCTCTTGGTTTTTTTTTTGGGTGTGTGTGTGTCTTCAACGTTTACGTTAGATACATTTAAATTTGTCATTATATTATTTACAATAGTTTTAAATAGCCCAATTTTGAGAGTTGTGATCACAAAGACTAAATGGTATATGTAGCTTTTTGAAAGTTTAAATGGTTATCATGTAGCTTGAATTTTGATCTCTAAAAGATTCAAATGGTCATCAAATAAATCATTCCAAAGACTAATGTGATGGTTATTTTAACTATTAAAGATTTATTTTGTTGTATTTTTTTAAGGACGAACTTGGTAATCAATATTATTATTGGAGGATTAGATTGACATCATTCTCTCTTTTTATTAAATTTCTAATATTAAACAAGAACTATTATTCATTAAAAATAACTAAATTGATAAAAAAATCATCTTCAAAATTTATTTTAATTTAAATAATATATTTGTGTATAATAAAAGTATTGAAAGTTGAAACCATGATTTGCATAGCTTCGTTAGTTTTTAGGTTTAAAGTGTAGTTTTTCTTTCTATATTTTTTCATATTTTTTAGATCTAATCATATAAAAAAAATCTATAAAAAATTATCTTAAGAATATAAATCACAAATGTATCCATCATATCAAAAACGGAAAAGGATCTTACACAATTTATTTATTTATTTTTCATCAGACTTAAAATATGAAGATTAAAGAGCTTGCACTTTTATTAATACTTAATTAAATTTTGTAATGCAGTCTTAATTATAAAAGGTACAATACCTACTATTCTCTCTAAAAATATAAATATTTACCTAAAATAATATGAAAATAAAAAACAAATATTTATTCCTGTGCATCGCACGGGCAAACTTACTAGTATGCATATAATCATACAATTAACAATTCATTTCAGATTAGCTCATGAATAGCTTGGTTTCAGTTCAGCCTTAAGTCCATTTATCATCACTTAGTTGGATTTCATACCAATTCTCCATAATCACTGATTATATTGTCCTCCAAGTCAACTAATCAAGTGTGATTGCCCAATTATTGTCCCTAAGCTTTGGTAAATTTTGGCTACACTTCAAGCCCTTAATATCTTTATTCTAGCCACAAGAATAACTCCTCCCTTACCTGAAATTCTAAAGAAGATCAAGGGAATGGAGGTTGAGTTGATTTTCAGGATTTTGGACAACAATACCGGAACAGTTTTTGTGCAACTTTAGCATCAGAGTTCATCATGGTTTGGCCATGGAAATACAAAAGATCAGTTAGACTCAAAACTAGGCTTTGATAACTTTAGTCAGAAACAAAAATATGGACAATTCGTGGTCTGAACTTACCACACTATTCCTGCATAGTAGGCACACTGAAATTTCTGGTTGCTGATTTCAGGATCATGACAACTTTTTGGTGACTTTTGGCATCAAAGTTCATCACGGTTGTAACATCCCAATTTTTAATTTCCAAGTTATTATATTGATTTGAGGTGAATCTATGATAATTATAAGAATAAAAGCTAGGATTGAGTAGAGAAATCATAGCCAAAATGAGTATAGGGGTTAAGGAAAATGTCTTAGAGTTAGAAACTATCAAAAGAGGAGAAAATGGCAAGGTAATCGATTACTTTTGGTGAAGTAATCGATTACGAGCCCTCTGTGAAAAGTCTTAAATAATGCATTAGGAGGGTAATCGACTACTCTTGGGTAAGTAATCGATTACTGACCCTCAGTTAGAAACACTAAAATGTTGCATTAGGGCTGTAATCGATTATCTTTGGGCAAGTAATCGATTACAGGGCCTCTGTGAGGAGTTCATTAAATGTTGCATTGAAGCTGTAATCGATTACCTGGCTAGGGTAATCGATTACCATTCGTGTACGTGCAAAAAAAAAATTAGGCCAAGTCAAGTCAAAGTCAAAGCTTCTAAGGGAATCTTGCATTCTCCACCACTAATTCCCAAGTTTCTTACGGAAGCATCAAATGTGAGCCACACATTCATTTCCAACCAAAAAAAAAACAAAAACACTCCCTCATTCTCATTCATTTCCATTATTCATCAACAACTCATCTCCTCCTCTCTTCTCTCATACGAATTTCTTCCTCATTCCACCAACACCAAGTAGTGTTCGTCTTCTTCCTCAAGCTCATCAACCATTAATAATCATCATCAAGCTCACTTGGTAAGCTTCATTTTTCTCTCTTTCTCAAGAGCTACACAAATTTCCCTCTCTCTTTTTCTCTCATGAAATTTCGAACTCCATTCTATGATTTGTCACACTCTCATGTTCCTCCTTTGTTTCATGGCTTGAAGGGAATCAAGCTCTCTCTTCCTTTCACTCACTTTATTTGGGAACTTCTTGTTGTTGAAACTCATGTTTTCCCTTGATGATGTTTTGATGATGACACAACACAATTTAATATAATATGCTTGAACAGGTGCAGGTACTTTGATGATGCAAGATGTGATTGAAGATCTAGTCGCTTAGGACTTAGATTTGTGTAAAGCAAAATTAGTCTAAAAGCACTCAAGTATATTTTTATTTTGCTAGATTATGATGATGATACTTTTTGTTTTAGAAAAACCTAGAAGAAGTATTTTTTAAAACCTTTTGCTCCGGGAAAAGTTTTTGTGAAAATCTTTTATAAAATCTTATGGTTACAAATTTTTTATGAAAAATCTGATTTTATTTTGGAGTAATCGATTACCCCTTCTGGACTAATCGATTACTGTAAGTTCCATTGAGAATGTTTTGATAATGACAAAAGGTTTTGAACAAGCTACTAAGGTGTTGATCAAGTTTCAAGCTCAACAAACAACAACAAACATCAAAGGAAGAAGAGAGAACAAGCTCATGAAGACTTGAAGATCTAGTTTGTGTTTTATTTTTGTTTTATCTTTTGCCTCTCTAGACTTAGTCTTTTATTTGATGAGTTTGGGTAGAGTATTTAGAGGGTAGTGAATCTCTATCATAGTCATGATTATATCATAATTTGAGTTTTCACTTAACCTAAAATCAATAGGTGGCTTAAAGGTTTTAAAGGAAAGTTTTAGTTTTGAGAAAACAAGTTTCAAACAAGTTTGTACAGGTGTTAATAAATTAAGTCTCAGAATAATCGATTACTAATCGATTAAGTGAAGATCTAATCGATTAAACACTGTAGAACTGGTTTTTAAAATACGATTTTCACTTCTCAAAATCAGTTTTTAAATGCTCTAACTTTTGGGTATTCTATATAAACCTTTTTCTAACCTTTGTGATCATTAACCATCATTTTGATATTCATTTTACAAAGAATCAAGCCACTCTATTCTCTCTCAATTTCAAAGATCAAATCTTTCTATTTTCATATTCTTTGATCAAGAACTCTTGAATCTCTTATATTGATTTTGTCATAACTATTGAAGAGATTCATAGGAGTGTCATTGTGTTTTCTATTGTTTTGTAATCTTTGCAAGAGGCAAGCCATCTACAACAAACAAGAAGACTTGGTGTGTCGATTATCATCAAGAAAATTTCTCATTGAAGAAGAAGAAGTCTTGGTTGTGAATCAAGCAAAGTGAAGCCTTGGTGTGTAGATTATCATCAAGCAAGTGAAGACTTGTTGTGTGGATTATCAACAAGAGGTAGAGGTTAGATTAGAGAGAAGATCAATAGGATTACAAGGAAAGGGTGTGGAGTATCTCTTGTAGGCTATCAAGAAGGGAGTCTTGAGAGGCATTTACTTGTAATTTGAGAACTCTAATTCCTCATAGTGAAGAATCTCTCTTGGTTGAAGAGGGGACTGGATGTAGCTTTCAAGTGGATGAAAGTGAACCAGGATAAATCACTGTGCAGTATCTCTAAACCCTTACTCTTTACATTCTTGTTATTCATTGTGTTCTTGGTTGAAAACCTAGAAAAGAGTGATTTTCATAACTGATTCAATTGAATCTTTATTGTTCAAATTAACTTGGGGAAAATCATTTTCATAACCTAGGTAATCAATAAGAATATAGGTGTTAATCTTTTTCGCTGAATCTCTGATCTTACATGTTGATTGATTGATTTTCGTATGCGATTGAAAAGTGATTTTTTTTCTGTTTCTGATAGATTTAATCGATTAAGCACATTCATAATCGATTAAGGAAAAGTTTACTTTCTATCTTAATCGATTAGAATTTAGATTAATCGATTAAGTGCTGACAAATTTGCAAAAATCATTCGTTTTGATTGTTTCGATTTGTTTCGTTCGAAAATCTTTCAAGGTTTCTTTTACACCTATTCAACCCCCCTTCTAGGTGTTCTCCTAGGGTTCCTTAGTTGTTTCAACCACCAATTGCGGTTTCCCTCAATTGGTATCAGAGCTCGGTCGAAAGACACGAGCATAAGAGCTTTTTCGTAAAGATCCTTTAAGAAAATCGCAATGGGTTCCATGAATCCCTTTGGTGGTAAAGGTGCTTCAATAAGTCGTCCTCCACTCTTTAATGGTGAGGGATACGCTTATTGGAAAGTTAGAATGAAAATCTTTATCCAAGCCATAGATAGTGAAATTTGGAAAGTAGTTGAAAAAGGTCCTCATATCCCCTCTAGTTTAGTTGAAGGTGTAGTACATTTAATCCCCGAGGATAAGTGCAAGGATGATGATAGAAAGAAAGTTCAATATGATTATAAAGCAAAGAATATCATTACCTCCGCTTTATCTTATGATGAGTTCTTTAGAGTTTCTCAATGTACTAGTGCTAAGGAAATGTGGGACACTTTACAAGTGACTCATGAAGGAACTAGTGAGGTTAGGAGAGCTAGATTGAATGCTTTAATGCGTGATTATGAATTGTTTCAAATGCTTCCAAATGAATCTATTAATGATATGCAAAAGCGTTTTACTCATATTATTAACCATTTACTTGCTCTTGGTAAGACTTTCTTACAAGGTGAACTTTCTAACAAAGTGTTGAGATGTTTAGACAGGAATTGGCAACCAAAAGTAACGGCTATTGTTGAATCTATGAATTTGGATGCTATGGATCTAGCAACACTTTTCGGAAAGCTTCAAGAACATGAAATGGAGCTTGGACGTTTAAACATGAATGAAGAGTCGGATAAGAACAAAGGTAGAAAGGGACTTGCTCTTAAAGTCAATAGATCATACAAAAAGAAAGAGAGTTCCGATGATGATGATGATGATAGTGAAGATTCCGATCCGGATGTTGATGAAAAAGAAATGAAACTTTTACTAAGGAAGTTTGACAAGTTTCTAAGGAGAAAAGGAAGGTTGAACAAAGACAAAGGTAAAGAGAAGGATTCCCCACACTGCAAGACCAAGACATCAAAAGAAGGTGTAGTTTCCATGAATGTGGAAAACCCGGTCATCTCAAATACTCATGCTCTAGGTATCTCAAGAAGAAGGAGAAAGACAAGAAAAATTCAAAACAGAAAAGGGCATATATAGTTTGGGATAGTGATGTAGAAGAGAAGAAAAGGAAATCAAGTAGTTCGTCGGATGATGAAGAAGTTGCTAATCTCAACTTGCTTGTTCAAGTCGATGAAGAGGAAAGTTCAAATGATGAATCAAGTGAACAAAGCGAGGATAGCAATGTAAGTCATACTAAATCCGAAATTTCTTCTAAATATGAATTGTTATATAATGCTTATGAAGAAATGCATGAAAAATTTGAAAAACTAGTTTTGAAAAACATTGAAAGAAAGAAGCTCATTTTGAAACATCAAAAAGAGATTTTAGAACTTCAAAAACAAGTTGATGAGCTTAATCTTGAAAATGAAACTCTTGATCTTATATATGCTAGTTCTTCTTGTGATTGTGCTAGTAGATTGAATATTGTGGTTGATTGTGAGAATTGCAAGTTGCTTAAAGATGAAAATGCTATTTTGAAAAATAAGCTTGCAAGTTTCACAAGTGGTGATATTAGATTGCGCACATTGTTAAATTTTCAAAGAGGAAATTCAAACAAGTTTGGTTTGGGTTATACTAATGCTAAGAGTAATTCTCATAGAAATGTTGTTGATTTTTCTAAAGTTGATTTCTCAAATGCACCAACATGTTTCTATTGTGGTACTCATGGACATACTTCAAATGTGTGTTATATTAAAGTGCATGGTATACCTAAAGGAAAGTTTGTTTGGATGAAAAAGGGTGAAAGTCCCTACACTAACAAAAATGGATCCAAAATCATTTGGATACCAAAAAGCAAAGCATGATTGTTTTTTAGGTATGATTGAAGAGCAAAGGGCTTACAAGTGTTATTCATACATTTGCATCTTCAATTGGTATTACATTTGCATCTCAAGTGAATGACCTACAAAGTGGTAAAATTTGGTACAAGTGATATTGTTGAATATTCTTATTTGGTATCAATTATAGTCTTCTCAATTGGTATAATTGAATTGTTCGCAATTGGTATTACTTTTCTAAAGTTCAATTAGTATCATTGAGTGATCATTAGATGATTATCATGCTTTTGTGAGATTTTTTGTCAATTAGTGACAATTAGCTTTTCAATTGGTATCATTGATTATTTTGATTCTTATCTTTCAATTGGTATCAATGTTGAAAAGGAATGAATGTGAATTTCTCTTATTTTGGCTAAGTATTTTATATTTCAATTGGTATATATTACTTTTTGATAACGCCAAAGGGGGAGAAATGGTTGTTTTGGGAGAATGGTTGTTTTTGTTTTTGTTGTTTTTTATGTAGGTTGAGCAAAGTTGTTGAAGATAGGGGGAGAATCAAGCTTCTATCAATTGGATTTCAAATTTTAATTGCATTGATTAAGGGGGAGCAAGAGTCTCACCAAGTGATCAAATAGTTAAAGCGTCAACAACTTCAAACAACTTCAAAGCATGTTTGTCATTTTCAAAAAGGGGGAGATTGTAAGTTCCATTGAGAATGTTTTGATAATGACAAAAGGTTTTGAACAAGCTACTAAGGTGTTGATCAAGTTTCAAGCTCAACAAACAACAACAAACATCAAAGGAAGAAGAGAGAACAAGCTCATGAAGACTTGAAGATCTAGTTTGTGTTTTATTTTTGTTTTATATTTTGCCTCTCTAGACTTAGTCTTTTATTTGATGAGTTTGGGTAGAGTATTTAGAGGGTAGTGAATCTCTATCATAGTCATGATTATATCATAATTTGAGTTTTCACTTAACCTAAAATCAATAGGTGGCTTAAAGGTTTTAAAGGAAAGGTTTAGTTTTGAGAAAACAAGTTTCTAACAAGTTTGTAGAGGTGTTAATCGATTAAGTCTCAGAATAATCGATTAAGTGAAGATCTAATCGATTAAACACTGTAGAACTGAATTTTAAAATACGATTTTCACTTCTCAAAATCAGTTTTTAAGTGCTCTAACTTTTGGGTATTCTATATAAACCTTTTTCTAACCTTTGTGATCATTAACCATCATTTTGATATTCATTTTACAAAGAATCAAGCCACTCTATTCTCTCTCAATTTCAAAGATCAAAGCTTTCTATTTTCATATTCTTTGATCAAGAACTCTTGAATCTCTTATATTGATTTTGTCATAACTATTGAAGAGATTCATAGGAGTGTCATTGTGTTTTCTATTGTGTTGTAATCTTTGCAAGAGGCAAGCCATCTACAACAAACAAGAAGACTTGGTGTGTCGATTATCATCAAGCAAATTTCTCATTGAAGAAGAAGAAGTCTTTGTTGTGAATCAAGCAAAGTGAAGCCTTGGTGTGTAGATTATCATCAAGCAAGTGAAGACTTGTTGTGTGGATTATCAACAAGAGGTAGAGGTTAGATTAGAGAGAAGATCAATAGGATTACAAGGCAAGGGTGTGGAGTATCTCTTGTAGGCTATCAAGAAGGGAGTCTTGAGAGGCATTTACTTGTAATTTGAGAACTCTAATTCCTCATAGTGAAGAATCTCTCTTGGTTGAAGAGGGGACTGGATGTAGCTTTCAAGTGGATGAAAGTGAACCAGGATAAATCACTGTGTCGTATCTCTAAACCCTTACTCTTTACATTCTTGTTATTCATTGTGTTCTTGGTTGAAAACCTAGAAAAGAGTGATTTTCATAATTGATTGAATTGAATCTTTATTGTTCAAATTAACTTGGGGAAAATCATTTTCATAACCTAGGTAATCAATAAGAATATAAGTGTTAATCTTTTTCGCTGAATCTCTGATCTTACATGTTGATTGATTGATTTTCGTATGCGATTGAAAAGTGATTTTTTTTTCTGTTTCTGATAGATTTAATCGATTAAGCACATTCATAATCGATTAAGGAAAAGTTTACTTTCTGTCTTAATCGATTAGAATTCAGATTAATCGATTAAGTGCTGACAAATTTCCAAAAATCATTCGTTTTGATTGTTTCGATTTGTTTCATTCGAAAATCTTTCAAGGTTTCTTTTACACCTATTCAACCCCCCCCCTTCTATGTGTTCTCCTAGGGTTCCTTAGTTGTTTCAACCACCAATTGCGGTTTCCCTCAATTACTTGCTGCAACTTGTAACCAGAGAGTAAGTAATGGGTTAATTAGGTTCATGTAATGGATTACTTCCTTGAACTGGTCATTTAAGTGACAGTAATCGATTACTTGAAGCTAATAATCGATTAGCTTTTAATGCTGCAACTTTTCTGAAAGACCTGAGAGCAAGTAATCGATTACAATGACCAAAGTAATCGATTACCTATTTCAAATTTTTAAAAAATGTGCTGAAATCAATCTGATTCCCAGAATGATTTATTTCCTTTTCTGGATGATCACGATTTTGATTTTTGGCTTCTTCTTCTACCTTTTTGAAAACTCACTACACACACAAGAACAACCTCTTCTCCATCTCTATTCTTTGAAAAAACTTTTGAGAAGAAATATCATTATCATCATCATATTCATCTTTTATTAATCTAGATCAAAAACCTTGAGTGTGCTTTAGATTAATCATTTGCTATAGGACTTGATTGTAGTATCTGCTCTGTTTAGAGAGCTTCATTGTTAGTTGCACCAATTTCTTCGTGCAAACCATATTCTCTGTAAGGGGAGTGTTTACGCTTAGTGTTTAGGGAGTGTTATCCCTTAGGTTGAACGTGTGTTGCGTTCGTAGGGTGAGATCCCTTTATTGGGTAGTGCTAGACGAAAGGTGGGTCACCTAGTAGTTAAGCTATCTGTAAAAATCTAGGAAAGGTTTTCCTAGTTGTTGTTGAGGTCCCTGGCGAAAGGAGGTTCCTAGTAGATTGCGGGGCGCTCTGGGTGTACTCGGGGACGCGAGGCTTCTTTGGTTTATTGAAAAACTCAAGTGGGTCGCTTGAGGACTGGATGTAGGCGTTGTTTGCCGAATCAGGATAAAATCCCCGGTGCATGATTCTCTATCCCTTATCTCTTTACAATTCGCGTTTATTTTGTGTATTAAACATATTTTGCGAACAATCCTATATGAAATTATATAGAACGAGAATTGCGATTTGTTTGTGTAGATACCCAATTTTGTCCCCCTCTAAACAAAAATAAATAAAAATGTTTTTTTAAAAAAAGAGATAAAAAATAAAAATGGAAAAATACAAATATTTTGAAAAAGTATATTTTGTAAAAAATAAAAAAAACGAAAATAAAAAAAAATTCAAAAAAAGATAAGATAAAATTATTGTTTTTTTTAAAGAGAAAAATTTGGTTAATTTTTGTGAGGATAAGGATAAAAATAAAAGAACTATTTTTTTTAAAAAAAGGATTTGTTTTTTTTTATGAAGGGATTATCGTCAAATTTGTTTTTATTTTAAAAAATTGGGAGTTTATCTTAAACAAATTTAAAAGATTTGATTAAAGAATAAACCAGAGAATATTCCACTGGGCTCTCAAAGCCTGTTGAAAAAACCCTATTTTTCTTAACCTAATTTTTTCCTACAAATAGAACTCTCTTCCTCACAATTTGGAGAACACAATTTTACACACACAATTTTAGAGACACAAGAAAGCAATAGGGAGCGAACGTATAGGAAAAAAAAAAAAACGCAGAGGCAATCACATTATGCTTAAAAAAAATTTCTCTTTTATCTGCGACTATTCTTTTTTTTTTTTTCTACGGTTTTTTTCTCTCAGTTTTTTTTCTTCTCTGTTCCTCGTGCAACTTCTCATAAATTTGGTCCTCCATTAATGATCACAAGCTCCACAGGTACTTTATTTTTTTTTTCTTTTAATTCCAGAATTTTTTAGTATAATTAATTAAACAATAAAAATTTAAAGTGTAGTCTTTGGGCCTGCCGTTGGCAATTTTAATTATTATTTCTTTAAGAATCCACTTTTTTATTACTGAATAGTAATTATTTTGTCTTTATGTTTAGATGTGATTTTCGACTCCTTATCTTATCCTTAAATTCATATATTTGTATATTATGTATTTAATTATTGAATCTAAATAATATAATTATGGATCCTATTTGTTAATAATTAAATCTCATTTATTATATTTAAAAATATTATTTAATTAAATTGGATATGCTTTGGTAAGTCAATTTTTCTCACCCAAATTTGTTTAGTGGTGGGATCTTTAGGACTTCCTCTTCACACCCGAAAACAAATACTATATAATAATATAATTTTTTAAGATAAAAACATGTTTAAAATAATAATTAATTAAAATTTATTAATTCAATATTGACAATACGCGCTTTGGAAACTCATTTTTCCTCGTCTAAATGTCGAGGTCTTATGTATTTTCCTCTTCGCATAAATTCTATTTTCAAAGTACTAAAATAAAACGTTAACTTAATTTAAATTACTATTACAAATAAATAGTGAAATTAAAAATATTTTCCTTTATAAACAGTAAATGAATTTTATTAAATAAGTATTAACAAAATGTGTTTTGGAGATTCATTTTTTCTTGCCTAAATGACAAGATCTTGTGCATGTTCCTCTACGCATTAAACTTTTTAATAAAAAATAAAATTAAAACAATAAGAAGTACGTAGCCTTGATTCCTCATTTTATGAGGGTACGTAGGATCAAGGGCAACCTTGTCAGGCACAACAATAAAAAACAAATAATTTTTGGCAAACCAATTATTTAGGTCTTTTAATTAAAATCAATCAAAGGTACCATTTTCGAATGGGCGAACGGGGTGCTAATACCTTCCCGGCTCGTAACCGACTCCCGAACTCGAAATCTCTAGTTTGAAACCATGCTTTATCTATTTTAATTAATTATTACTTTTCCGCGTTTTTGCAACAAAATACAGTGGCGACTCCATATTGGGTAAGTCGACCCCCACTCGTAGGCGAGGCCCCGAGGACGACCCGGGACCCCGGCCGCGACAGCTGGCGACTCCGTTGGGGACAAACCAAATAAGAGAGTCAGGCCTAAATGATTGGTTGTTTTTAAAGGACCTATTTTTTATCCTAATTAGTTTGCCTTTAATTAATTGTTTATTATACATATTTATTTTTTTTACATATTTATTTAATTATATAAGCACTTTTTATTTTTTTTAGTTTTTGGTAATTATTTTTTAACGTTGGATTTCTTTTACACGGACCCGTGTACTATGATTTAAGCCCTAAGTTTATGGGTGCATTTGCCATACCTTTGACTTACCAAGTGTATGGTCTCTTGTGGTGTGCGAAAGTACCACTCAGATTGGGAACCATTTCTCGTGAGCACGACCTTTGGGAGGTGCGTCCTACCTATTTTGGGAGGCGTAGCCCAACTCTTGTCGATCGTTTGCGAGGTGGGTCCTCACCTTAAAAAGTGAGGGCAATCCGGGGGCCTTTAGAAGTCTAGAGCCACCATGGAATACACTTTGTGTAACATTCGGTTTTGGAACTTGAATAAGTCCGTCATAATTTCCCTTCATTCACTATCAAAGGATAAGAGGTACCAAAACCTACTTAACCTTCGAAAAAGCTGTGGAGATTGTGTCGATATAAAAATAAAAAATATATATATTCTTTTTCAAGTTACCAAATTAGAGTGTTACATTTTAGTTGTACCATCGAACAATGTTATAGGACTGTAGTCTATAGATATTTCAATCACCTCAAAAAGGATCTTATGAATTCTAAGGACACTGCATCATGCATTTTACATTATCGCATTCATGTGCATCAAACAAAGTTCTAAATAGCTCCTCATTTACAAAAGGAAAGGCTTTGTCACAATTTCTCGGAAGCACCATTATCGAACTCGACTACAAGCAAGGATCATGGCTGAAGAGAATCAATCGTTTGAAGAACTTCGAGCAGAAGTAGTAGGCCTCAAAACACAAATGGGTCAAATATTTGGTTTGTTGGAGAAATTGACTGAACAAAGAAATGTTGAGGGGCACTCTGTAGTGGTTGGACCAACCGGTGGAGGTACGACTTGGCCAGAATTTGGACTCCCTCAAGGTTATACCCCTCCACTTGAGGGAGAAGCTCCCGGTTCTCAATTGAACATTCAATTAGAAGCGTCAAGGACTACTCAAAAAGGCCCTACTGGAGATGCAACTCATGTGACGCCACCAGTAAACACTGAAAGAGTCACGACCTCTACTGTGATTCCTCAAGCTGATGCTTAAAAATGGGAACTATTGGAATCACTAGCTGCAAAGGTGAAATTAATTGAAGGAAGAAAATCATATGGGTTGAGAGATACTATTGATATGTGCCTGGTCCCAGATTTGGTGGTACCCCATGACTTCAAGGTGCCAGATTTTGAGAAATATCAAGGTTTGACTTGCCCTGATCAACATCTGACCATTTACACAAGAAAGATGACCAACTACGCCAAGGATCAACAAATGATGATTCACTTTTTCCAAGACAGTCTTGTAGGGGCTGCGTCTAGTTGGTATATGAGATTGGAAAAGAGCAAGATTAAGACCTTTGATGACTTAAAAGAGGCCTTTGTTAAACAGTATAGGTTCAACTTGGACATTGCACCAACCCGAACTCAACTACAAAATATGTTTAAGAAGAACAATGAAAGCTTCCGAGACTATGCTCTGAGGTGGAGGGCACTAGCAGCTCAAGTGGATCCCCCACTTCTTGACAAGGAAATGATCACCATGTTTCTAGATACTTTGCAAAACCCTTACTACTCTGCAATGATTGGACAAGTTTCTGTTGATTTTGGAGTTTTAATGACTATAGGAGAAAGGATTGAAGGAGGAATGAGAACTGGAAAGATTCAGGATGGACAATGAGGATCTTCTAACAACCAAAAGCCAGGATTTGCTAGAAAGAATGATGGTGAAGCTAATGCCGTAATAACTGAAAATCCAAACAAGCCATACCACCAAGCAAAGCCCGCAAGTCAAAAGAGCCCATATATGCCCCAGAATCATTCCTCACCAATCATAACTCTCACCAATAATGGACAAGAAAAACCAAAGAGGAAGTTTGATCCTATACCCATGACCTACACTGAACTCTATGGATTTTTATTGGGGCAAGGTGTAATAGAACCACGCCTATGCAAACCTCCATCACTTACTCCCCCACCTTCGTGGTATAACCCTGAGTTGCGTTGTGCTTATCACCTAGACATCGTGGGGCATTCATTGGAAGGATGTTTGGCTTTTAAGCATGAAGTTCAGAATCTGATTGATCGTGGTTTGTTGAGTTTCAAAACTGATGCTGCTAATCGAAACAACGATCCTCTGCCTGAACACAAAGGTTAAATCATCATGAATTGAGTAACTCCTATTGCCCTGCCCAAGGCTCTAGGATATTTCAATAGCGGGAACCAATATGTAATGTTATCTTTGTTGTTCTGCCCAAAGCTTTAGGGATATAAAATAAATGGGCACCCATGTTTCTGTTTTCACCGTCAATAAATGAAGGTCATGTTCGACCGTTTTCTCTAGAAAATGTAAAGATTGTTTTTCTTTGTTGTGTATATTTTTAATAAGCTTATATTATTGCATTGATCATTTGAACTTACCATCTCATATTCCGTTCCACATTGAATAACCATAAAAAAAAAAAATCCAAAAAAAATCCCCAATAAAATTAATTCATGCATTAATTTGAGATATTTGACTCAATAATAAAAAATAAGGAGGTTGGTGTAAGTGTAAAACCTAAAGTCGTGTGGACTCTCAAGAAGGTCATTCCAGTGATACAAGGCGTCATTCAATTCCCAAACACTATGGAGATATCCCTAGTCACCCCATTGAGCCTAGATATTTTGAAAGGAGATATTTTTTTTAACCCATAACATGTGTATGACCTGAGGCTGGTAGTTTTTCAAATAATTTTTGCCAATTATTCAAATATCAAAGAGGATTGCTTTTTCTTTCATAAATCCAAACACATTTCATCCATTGTTCACCCCGTTTTGGCTCCAAAAGAAAATTTTCTTCTTAAAACCACAAAAATATTTTTACCCGAGCAATAATGAGAATCTAATTCAAAGAAAGATATTTATGTGATCAAAGTGCAAGCCAATACCTCACGAGTATCCCAAGTAAAGTAAGGTCAAATAACCGAAAGCAAAGGTACAAAAAGTAAAAAGGGTTAGCTGGGAATTCGTGATTTTTGTAAAGTTATGGGTAAAAGCCCAATAAAAATTGTCAGTGATAAATGTACTTGCAAAGATCTCACTAAGGAGTCACTACAATCCAAATCGAAGATTCTCATTAAAACTCAACATCAATTTGGGCCTTTATATCCAGTCTTTCGTAAGCCACATTATCACCCCACTGGCCATGTTACAACCCTTGGAAAATCCTCTTGATAATTTGAATATTGAGCAAAATTTGTTTGAAAAAAGGATCTGGAAGATAAAGGAGAAAGGAAAGGGTGGGAAACACAAAAATATTTGAGCCTTATCCTTCTATCTCATAGCCCTAGCCAAGACACGTTACAAGCTTAAAAAGACCTCGTCGAGGATTGTTTTTCTTGAGGTACACACATGAGCGGAGAAACACTTACTCTACTGAATCTTATGAAATTTTGACAAAAATATCTCATCTTTAATGCATAAATAAGTTTCAATTCATGTCCATCATTGTGTTAGTATAACTTTTTAAAGATGTATGCAAAGAAGAAATGAACTGTCACCGAGAATAGAGCAGAGGAACAAATAATTTGAAAATTTCTTACACTGGGGCAGTTTTTGGAAAGTCCGGAGTAGATAAACTGGGGCAGTTTTTGGAAAGATTAAGATTGGTCCCTAATTCATGAAATGAAAGCAGCTGATTCTAGGATAGTTTTGAATTGATTATACTGGGGCAGATTTTTGAATTTAACCCAATTAATATTTTACCCCCAAAGATATTGACGCAGCAAAACCGGTGGTACACTGGGGCAGTATTTTTGAAAAAAGCTTCATTTACGCAACTCATTTTCAACCCATTATTCAAGCTGAGATCTTGTTCTCTAATGGTGCTCAAGAGAAAAAGTGGCAAAATAAGTGTCCATCACATGCATCTGTAACTATGTTGTTACAAATTGACATGCATACATCAGGATAGCACCAAACATATCATCATTGTAAATATCATAACATTGCATAGCATATCATTGTAAATAGTATCACATAGTATTGAATATACCATTTGTGAATAACACAGTATTAAAAGTTTTATAATATCGCATCACATTAATCATAGCATCATATAACATCGAATTAGAATCAATCATTATTGCAAACAATTCATCAAGATAGCATAGCATTCAAGTGGCATAATTAAACATAGCGTTTTTGTTAATAACATCATTGCAAAACACGTGACGGTCTAGACATTGGACCGCACATTCTTTCCCCTCGGTTGAACCCTATTTGAAATCATTATCTTCAAAATATTCATATAGCAATCATCATACACTTTCTACTCGGCACGACGGGCAATTCGTGATATCTTACTCGGCACGACGGGCAATTCGTGATATGTTACTCGGCACGACAAGCAATTCGTGATATCTTTCTCGGCACGACGGGCAATTCGTGATATCTTTCTCGGCACGACGGGCAATTCGTGATATGTTTCTCGGCAAGACGGGCAATTCGTGATATCTTTCTCGGCACGAGGAGCAATTCGTGATATAGTACTCGGCACGACGGGCAATTCGTGATATCTTACTCGGCACGACGGGCAATTCGTGATATCTTTCTCGGCAAGACGGGCAATTCGTGATGTGTTACTCTGCACGACAGGCAATTCGTGATATCTTTCTCAGCACGACGGGCAATTCGTGATATGATTCTCGGCACGATGGGCAATTCATGATATCTTCCTCGGCATGACAGACAATTCGTGATATGGTACTCGGCACGACGGACAATTCGTGATATGTTACTCGACACGACTGGCAATTCGTGATATCTTTATCGGCACGGTGATCAATCCGTGATATCTTTCTCGGCACGACGGGAAATTCGTGATATGGTACTCGGCACGACGGGCAATTCGTGATATCTTTATCGGCACGGTGATCAATCCGTGATATCTTTCTCGGCACGACGGGCACTTCGTGATATGGTACTCGGCACGACGGGCAATTCGTGATATCTTTATCGGCACGGTGATCAATCCGTGATATCTTTCTCGGCACGACGGGCACTTCGTGATATGGTACTCGGCACGACGGGCAAATCGTGATATGATATTCGGCACGGCGTGTAATCCGTGATATCTCGTCACCTTTCATTTAAGTGACTCATCCAAAGTCATTTATCTCCAACAAAATTGGTATCTGTAACACCCTTATAATTACTACCCTTAACTCCCAAGTATTAAAAATGTGTACTTAAAAATTCCTTTTTAATATAATAAAATCACCCGTCAAACGGACGGAGTTTAGTCTGTTTTTCGGACTAATCCAAAAATTCAACCTGTGGTAAACAATTTTAATTAAACAACCAATAGCAAGCAGGGCTTCAGATAATATTTCTAAAACATATCCAGGCCCAATGGGCTCCAAAAATATCAGAATAATAGCGGGAATACTAAGTTTGAGTATTGAAACCAAAAGTTATAACTTTAGCAAAGCAAAGCCATCCTAAGCCTCTTTCGAGATATGTATATTAAATTTAAATCAAAATAACATAAGAGGCTTAGGCCCATATTATATTCTAAATCCTATAATAACCCTACTTTCCCTGTAAGGGAAAGTACTCCTGCTCGGCCGGGGGCTGTGCAATCTCAATCTCTGTACCTGTAAAATATAGTAAGGGAGTGAGCATTGCACATGAAATAGAATAGCAGTTTCTAGATAGACATAACAACTAACCAGGCCAAACACAATTAGCAATTTATCCACATAAGTACAAATTCATCGCAAGCATACCATGTTTTCCAATTCCATCATTTTATAAGTGTCGATTCCCTTTTTAGTTAATTCCTTTCCACCCTTTGGTTCCCTTTTATTTATTTTCCCCATTTCCAAAGAAATCCCTTTTTAATCCCTTACCTTTTCCTCATTTTTACGGTGTATATATGTCTCCACCAAATCGAAGGCCTACATACATACACCAATCACGATGTATGTCTCCACCAAATCGAAGGCCTACATACATCGCGTTTTCATTACCATTATCTTATTCAATTTTATTCCCCTGTTTCCTTATTCATTTCCTTTTATTTTCGGTGTATGTATGTCTCCACCAAATCGAAGTCCTACATACATACACCAATCACGATGTATGTCTCCACCAAATCGAAGGCCTACATACATCGCTTTTCCATTACCGTTTTACCTCTTTATTATTTGGCCACAGGGTCAATACAACCACCTGCGCCGTGCCACAGGGTCAACACAACCACCTGTGACATGTATCATTTTATTTAGGCCACAGGGTCAATACAACCACCTACGCCGCGCCACAGGGTCAATACAACCACCTGTGACATTTACCATTTATCAGGCCACAGGGTCAATACAACCACCTGCGCCGTGCCACAGGGTCAATACAAACACCTGTGACATTTACCATTTTTATTTCCTTTTCCTTTTTATTTACGGTGTATGTATGTCTCCACCAAATCGAAGGCCTACATACATCGCCCCAGTTTCATTGTATTGTCTCCCCCAAATCGAAGGCCTACAATACAACCCCAATTTTACGATGTATCGTCTCCCCCAAATCGAAGGTCTACGATACATCACCATATTTATCCAATATTAATTTTCCATATTATTTGTCATTATTTTGTCCACCAATTCCATTTAATGTTTACCAAATCATTCCAAGCACAAGCACCATCATATTATAAACAAATAGCTTCATTTCACATTTCACATAACAATTAGAGTGCAAATAATAACAAACTTCACCTTTTCATATAATCATGCAACAACCACATTTTCTTTTCACTTGTCCGAATTATTGATTCAAAGTCCTAAATTAGGGGTTCATACCATTTATTTTCCTCAATTAAAACCTAACCTCATTCTTTACTTCCTAGAGTTCCATAATTACCAATTAAGCCTATTTTTAACATTTTCCTTAATTCTAAATTGGGGATTTCTAATTTCCTACCCTAACACATAAACTCTTAGCCAACCATTATATCTAAATACAAACCCTTTCCTAGAACAAGCCAATGCTCACTATATCCACCCCCTTACCTTAACCAAAGAGAGGGAAAGTGGAAAAACCCAAGCCTTCGCTCCGCACGCTCCCAAAACAAAGAGCTCCCAAGCCAAGAAGATAGAGAGAGTGATGATAACATTCTCTAAGCCAAAGGAATGGAATAATGATGAGATTATTGCTCCATTTCAAGAGGAAATTCGAATTTCCCAAAAGAGAGGAAAGAGAGTGAGAAAATCCAAATGAGAGAGAGAGGAACTTCAAGAATCATGAATACTTACGTGGAGGGACCAAGAGGGGCTTGATGATGGACCTTGGAGTGATTCCCTTGAAGCTTGATGGATTTGGGATGAGAGGTTTTGTGCCCTAGAGAGAGGAAATTCGTGCATTTTGGCAAGAACAACGTGTGGATTCGCTTTTATTTTTTTCACAGCAACAGGCTTTAATCGATTAATAATCGATTAAATTGCAGCTGAATCGATTAAGAGGCGATTAAGCTGCTCAATTTTTCAGTATCCAGACATTGAAAGGCCATAACTTCTTCGTTAACCGTTGGATCTTCCTCAAATTTTAAAGCAAGCTTCCTCACCTATCCTACTTCACATCCAACGGTGGAATTTTTGTTTAGAGTTGTAAATCTTTTATTTTGAATTTCCTAATATAGGGTGTTTATAACACCAAAAACATCGCTTCTAACGCTCTTTTGTTCATCTTTCAACCTCCCTTTTGATGCCAATGCTTCTTGATTCCTTTATGGCATTCAAAGAACTCCTAATCCATCATCTTACATCCTTTTTAGAATAATCCTTACTTCCAAATCTTATCGTTATTCTAAATATTATTTGAATTAAAATTCGGGATGTTACATTTCTCCGCCACTTATTAGAATTTTGTCCCCGAAATTCCGTTGAATTCCGTAACTGGAGAACCATCCCATTGGTAAAGCTTTTGACTATGGTTTTCACTTTCCTACGATTTTTTTTCCCGCTCCAGGTGTGGTTAGGGTCATGCCTATTTCAATGCTTGTCCTTTAATACAATGTATCTCCTCTATCTGGACAGGATCGTCAGTTTTCTTTTTATTAAAGTTCCATCTCCCATTCCTTGAATTAAAATCCTCCCCCACTTAGCATTGACATACTTGGTTATATTGCTCAGAATAGAGTACACAGGTTCCCAACCGGTATCCAAAGCTGAAAAGAGGTCATGTTGTTCAGTTTTCTATGACTTGGCGAATTCTCACCTATGCATCTGAGATGCTTGGAACTTGAAGAGAGTGAAGATGAAAAGAAGAAACATGAAGCACTCAAGGATGAGTCTCATGGTCTTTGCACGATGACCCAGGATGGACTGGATACATGTCAAGCAAGAAGACAATGGAGATTATCCCCAAAGTGTGCGTTTTCAGCAAAGAGTCGTCGAAGGATGCGTTTTCTATGGATCTGCGGCTGATTGATTGGTCTCGGTCAACCGGGGTCCTGTCAAATGCACGGAGTCCCAAAAAACTTAGATTATCACTTGCGGTGTTCCGACATAACATCTTAATTGAGATTCCATTTTGCGACTTCACTTTTATCCCGTTCACCTTTTATTCCTTCAAGTGAGTCTAGCAAAGTCACTCTTAAAATCAATCTTCACCATACTCGCATTCTACTTCGATGCTACTTCTTTCCCGTTCATTTAATAATTTCAATTCGGTATAGGAATTCCTAAAGATCGATTTCACTTGAGGGCCAAGGTCAAGGTCTAGTTGTTATTTCTCAATTCGGTGTTATTTTTAGGAGGTCTTGTTTTATCCCTAGTTTAACTCTCATTCGATCCTCCGCGGAGCGTTAGGAATTATCTGTTTAGTAGTCCTATGGCTTATGGTATGATTACTAGTTATTGTCGCTCGGATAGGATCCGAATTGAGTCGTCAAGTCTCCCCCACTTACTATCAACATACCTGAGTAAGTCGAAGGCAGGGAAGAAACTGGGTTGATTCCAAGAACTGATTAGCTAGGTTCTTAATTGGTTGGCGAGGTGGTACATGGGATTAAGTTGACTGCTAATCGGTATTATTGGTGTTGTTTCGAATTTTATAGGATATAATGGCTCTTCATACTTACGTATACGGCCAAGTTCTCATACAAGTTAGAAGGGTGATTCGATCATTTAGTTGGGTGTTCTCGGTAGAAATATAAAATAAGAGTGTCTTGAATGGGGCTGGTTTGTGAATCACTGTTCATGAGTCTTAGTAAAGATCCTATAGGATTAAAGTCTAATCGGGCTTTTGACAGAGATAGAATTCCTAGACGGTTTATTCGGATCTCAACTAGATGATTGCAATAATATAACATGTCAACAAACGCGAAGACCGAGGTGGTCAGTCCCAATCTCACATTTATTGACTGTACATCACTGCGTTATTGAATGATAGCATTATCTTTTAACAGATGCAAGAGAAAGGATGACCAATCCTGACCTTACACTCTATTAGAGGACGACACTATCACAATTGAGCTTGGTGAAATTTCTAGCTAAGGTTTTAACACTTATCGACTCCTTCTAGATTACACTACTCACACTTACTCTAGGCAAAGACGCTAAAGTAATCAGTTGGTGCAACATTAACATGAAAAGTACCTTGGATAAGTTTATTCCTCGTTCTATGTGCCCATAGGACAGTTTGCAGCACAGTGTCCGGGTTGGCCGCATTGGAAACAGAGACCTTCCTTTCTACGCTGCTCCAGCATCCAACACATATGAGTATGGGATCCTTCACAATGTGGACATGGTGGCCTGGTCCTTGAAGCGGTCGCACTCTGACCTGCATTCTCTAGCACCACTGCTCTGGTGCGGTTAACGGCGTGCGGACCTGATCCTTGAGCCAGTCCCTTACCCTTGTTGAGACCTACTTCATTCGGTATATTCTTGCTCCTTTCCTCTGCTTCCTGCTGATTCAAACTCTTCTCATAAGCGCTAGTCATA
Organism: Crotalaria pallida; assembly: GCA_037953625.1. Lineage (NCBI taxonomy): Eukaryota > Viridiplantae > Streptophyta > Magnoliopsida > Fabales > Fabaceae > Crotalaria > Crotalaria pallida. The sequence goes on from CM075653.1 coordinate 89,028,699, forward strand.
TTCACCAGCTGAGAGAGGTTAGCTATACCCTGGTGCACAAAGATAGTCCGAATCCTGGCATTGAGACCTGCTTCAAATTTAATACACTTGGTGCGTTCGTCTGGGTCCCGATAACTGCCAGAATAGCGAATCAGATCTTCAAATTGTGCCGCATACTCACCGACAGTCATACTTCCTTACTCCAGATGCAGAAAAGCGATCTCTTTTTCCCTATGAACATCCTCAGGAAAATACTTTCCCAGGAAGTGAGCCTTAAACAGATCAAAAGTGATATCCTGATTAGCTGCCTCCAATTCTCTTCGCACTCATTCCCACCAATACTCTGCTTCATCAGTCAACATATACTGCGCTAGCAACACAGTTTGTTCAGCAGGTGGCGTCATGGTGCGAAGGATCTTCTCAATTTCCTTGAGCCATCGCTGAGCTCCATCAGGATTATACCCTCCTTCGAACCTAGGCGGTTCGCATTTCCTAAATCAAGCCATCCAGTCGATTTCGACAGGAATGGATGGTGGATTCAATGCTACTGCGGCTACGGCTGCTGCGATGTTTTCAGCTTGGTTCTGTTGCATTCGGGCCTGATTCTGATTCATTTGAATCAGGTTCTCCAATATAGCAGCCATCCGATCATTTTCGGTACGTCGCCCAGCCATACTGTTAGGTCACGAACGGAACAGCCAGTTAAAGACTGAATACTTAATCAATAACCTAAATATCCTATTCCTAGACTTAAACTCTTACTAAACGAATCAGTTACTCGCTTGGTGAGTAACCATCGGAGATGTGAGTCCACACTCCAAAGGCCGAGGAAAAACTGCTCTGATACCAAAATGCAACACCCTTATAATTACTACCCTTAACTCCCAAGTATTAAAAATGTGTACTTAAAAATTCCTTTTTAATATAATAAAATCACCAGTCAAACGGACTGAGTTTAGTCTGTTTTTCGGACTAATCCAAAAATTCAACCTGTGGTAAACAATTTTAATTAAACAACCCATAGCCAGCAGGGCTTCAGATAATATTTCTAAAACATATCCAGGCCCAATGGGCTCCAAAAATATCAGAATATTAGCGGGAATACTAAGTTTGAGTATTGAAACCAAAAGTTATAACTTTAGCAAAGCAAAGCCATCCTAAGCCTCTTTCGAGATATGTATATTAAATTTACATCAAAATAACATAAGAGGCTTAGGCCCATATTATATTCTAAATCCCATAATAACCCTACTTTCCCTGTAAGGGAAAGTACTCCTGCTCGACCGGGGGCTGTGCAATCTCAATCTCTGTACCTGTAAAGTATAGTAAGGGAGTGAGCATTGCACATGAAATAGAATAGCAGTTTCTAGATAGACATAACAACTAACCAGGCAAAACACAATTAGCAATTTATCCACATAAGTACAAATTCATCGCAAGCATACCATGTTTTCCAATTCCATCATTTTATAAGTGTCGATTCCCTTTTTAGTTAATTTCTTTCCACCCTTTGGTTCCCTTTTATTTATTTTCCCCATTTCCAAAGAAATCCCTTTTTAATCCCTTACCTTTTCCTCATTTTTACGGTGTATATATGTCTCCACCAAATCGAAGGCCTACATACATACACCAATCACGATGTATGTCTCCACCAAATCGAAGGCCTACATACATCGCGTTTCCATTACCATTATCTTATTCAATTTTATTCCCCTATTTCCTTATTCATTTCGTATTATTTTCGGTGTATGTATGTCTCCACCAAATCGAAGGCCTACATACATACACCAATCACGATGTATGTCTCCACCAAATCGAAGGCCTACATACATCGCTTTTCCATTACCGTTTTACCTCTGTATTATTTGGCCACAGGGTCAATACAACCACCTGCGCCAAGCCACAGGGTCAACACAACCACCTGTGACATGTACCATTTTATTTAGGCCACAGGGTCAATACAACCACCTGTGCCGCGCCACAGGGTCAATACAACCACCTGTGACATTTACCATTTATCAGGCCACGGGGTCAATACAACCACCTGCGCCGTGCCACAGAGTCAATACAACCACCTGTGACATTTACCATTTTTATTTCCTTTTCCTTTTTATTTACGGTGTATGTATGTCTCCACCAAATCGAAGGCCTACATACATACACCATCGACGATGTATGTCTCCACCAAATCGAAGGCCTACATACATCGCCCCAGTTTCGTTGTATTGTCTCCCCCAAATCGAAGGCCTACAATACAACCCCAATTTTACGATGTATCGTCTCCCCCAAATCGAAGGCCTACGATACATCACCATATTTATCCAATATTAATTGTCCATATTATTTGCCATTATTTTGTCCACCAATTCCATTTAATGTTTACCAAATCATTCCAAGCACAAGCACCATCATATTATAAACAAATAGCCACATTTCACATTTCACATTTCACATAACAATTAGAGTGCAAATAATAACAAACTTCACCTTTTCATATAATCATGCAAGAACCACATTTTCTTTTCACTTGTCCGAATTATTGATTCAAAGTCCTAAATTAGGGGTTCATACCATTTATTTTCCTCAATTAAAACCTAACCTCATTCTTTACTTCCTAGAGTTCCATAATTACCAATTAAGCCTATTTTTAACATTTTCCTTAATTCTAAATTGGGGATTTCTAATTTCCTACCCTAACACATAAACTCTTAGCCAACCATTATATCTAAATACAAACCCTTTCCTAGAACAAGCCAATGCTCACTATATCCACCCCCTTACCTTAACCAAAGAGAGGGAAAGTGGAAAAACCCAAGCCTTCGCTCTGCACGCTCCCAAAACAAAGAGCTCCCAAGCCAAGAAGATAGAGAGAGTGATGATAACCTTCTCTAAGCCAAAGGAATGGAATAATGATGAGATTATTGCTCCATTTCAAGAGGAAATTCGAATTTCCCCAAAGAGAGGAAAGAGAGTGAGAAAATCCAAATGAGAGAGAGAGGAACTTCAAGAATCATGAATACTTACTTGGAGAGACCAAGAGGGGCTTGATGATGGACCTTGGAGTGATTCCCTTGAAGCTTGATGGATTTGGGATGAGAGGTTTTGTGCCCTAGAGAGAGGAAATTCGTGCATTTTGGCAAGAACAACGTGTGGATTCGCTTTTATTTTTTTCACAGCAACAACCTTTAATCGATTAATAATCGATTAAATTGCAGCTGAATCGATTAAGAGGCGATTAAGAGGCGATTAAGCTGCTCAATTTTTCAGTATCCAGACTTTGAAAGGCCATAACTTCTTCGTTAACCGTTGGATCTTCCTCAAATTTTAAAGCAAGCTTCCTCACCTATCCTACTTCACATCCAACGGTGGAATTTTGTGTTTAGAGTTGTAAATATTTTATTTTGAATTTCCTAATATAGGGTGTTTATAACACCAAAAACATCGCTTCTAACGCTCTTTTGTTCATCTTTCAACCTCCCTTTTGATGCCAATGCTTCTTGATTCCTTTATGGCATTCAAAGAACTCCTAATCCATCATTTTACATCCTTTTTAGAATAATCCTTACTTCCAAATCTTATTGTTATTCTAAATATTATTTGAATTAAAATTCGAGATGTTACAATATCTATTTCTTTACCCATTCCTTACCATGATAACTTGTGAAACTCTTCGAATCACATGTTATCAAGTAAGTAATAGGTAAAGAGGGGCAGCTGTAGATACCCAATTTTGTCCCCCCTAAACAAAAATAAATAAAAAATGTTTTTTTAAAAGAGATAAAAAATAAAAATTAAAAATGTCTTTTTAAAAAGAGATAAAAAATAAAAATAAAGAAAAATGTTTTTTTTAAAGAGATAAAAAAAATAAAAAAAATATTTACCTTGTATTCAACAGTTTTGTATGGTATCTGGACTGAGAGGAACAATCGCATCTTCAATGGAGCTCATAGATCTATGGCTGGTGTGCTGCATGCGTTGAGGAAGGAGATGGCTTTGAGGATAGCTTTCTGCTTTCCCAATTTCAGGAACTGGAAGGACAGGGCATTAGTTGACCGAATCTGGTCTGAACTTTAGTGTTTTTTCTTTGTTTTGTTTTGGTTTGGGCTGGCTTGGTTGTGGGCCGGGTTTCTTTTTCTTTGGTTTAATCCTCCTGGTCTGGTGAACCCTTCCTAGAAGGTGGCATTGGGTCCATGGAGTGATTTGTATGAATTTTTGTTTTTTGCTTGTGGTTTAATAATATTTTATATTTTACCAAAAAAAAAATAAAAAATAAAAATGGAAAAATACAAATATTTTGAAAAAGCATACTTTGTAAAAAATAAAAAAAACGAAAATAAAAAAAAAATTCAAAAAAAGATAAGATAAATTTTTTTTTAAAAGAGAAAGATTTGGTTAATTTTTCTGAGGATAAGGATAAAAATAAAAGAACTATATTTTTTTAAAAAAAAAGGATTTGTTTTTTTTTATGAAGGGATTATCGTCAAATTTGTTTTTATTTTAAAAAATTGGGAGTTTATCTTAAATAAATTTAAAAGATTTGTGTAGGGTCTGCCGACCTGATACGGATTTAAGCCTTGTCAAAGGAGTCCTCTAAGGGCGCTTCCCTCTGTCCAATTAACATGAACATCCCTCGCTCGGACTCATGGACTCCGAGCATCCCCAAAGGACCAGGCTTGGACTTGATGGAACCGAGCCTCATCATCGGTCCTCAATCCATCAGGCTTGAGATTTTAGGCCGAGACATACCGTCGGCTTCCTGATAAGTTCAGACCCACCGAGGCTTCTTATCCCTTCCGCAAATCTCTCCTGGATTCTCGCAACAGCCTAGACATGAGATCTTCAGCTGATCCTATCCAGATTCTAAGCATAATCCTCCGATATTATCTCACAGAATCCTGGTTCAGCTCAACCCTGATACGGGGCCCAGACGGCCCATATCAGCCTCCTCCAAACCCTATAAATAGGTCATTACAGCTAAGGTTTCAGGTATGTACTCTCATCACTAAGTTGACACTCTGCACACCCGTTGACTGGGGAGAACCTGCTTTCCCAACTGGAACTGCAGAAACACCATAAGTCACATATTGACTCTTAATCCTCTCTAGGGCTCCTGATTCCATAGTCTTGAGCACTTAGAGGGTTGAGGACATCTAGTGTTCCAGGACACTACATTGGCGCCGTCTGTGGGAAACGAATAACCAGTATTCCCACTTCCACCGTACTCATGGCAAACAACAACGATAACCAAGAACAAGGGGATCTCCATCGTCGCCTTCGTGGGAGGCCACCTAAGAACGCAGGAAAAGTCAGGGATAGAATCGCCCCAGGAAGACCTACTAGGGGCAGTCGGGGTAACACTCCACCCGTTCCTCCGGTGGATCAGACGGTCGTTCCCCCGGTTCCTCCAGTTCAGGGTGATGGTCCTCCAGTTCCTCCGGTGATTCAAGCCACTGTTCCTCCCCACGTGGAAGGTAGCGGAAGGCGATCCAATCCCTGCACTGTTCTAGATGGCCATGTTTCAGATTGGCACGATACTGCGGACTCTGGACCACATCGGTCTCGGAGGGCCCCTGTTGGATCACGAACTGGTGAGGATCGGCGGGTTGAGCATTCCGCTCGACATGACCACTCCCGTGCCGAGCGATCCAACAGAGAAGTCCCTCAATTTACCAGGGGTCGTTCTGGAACACTTCAAGGTGGTGAACGTTCCGAAACACAAGGTAGATCCTATATGACTACTTCGTCGGCCCGTAGGAGAGAGGAATCAATCATGGAGATCTTAAGGACTCAAACTTCTTTGATTGAAAAGCAGAATCAGGCTATCGCTGCTCTTCAGCAGCAAAGCATGGCAAGAATAGCCGAGCAAGGCCCTAACGTGGCTCTCGGCAACCTTAATAACCTTCATCCGCCCCCACCCCTTAATCCGGGATTAGTTCCTGGGCGTGTTACTGGGAAACCCTATCCTGTACATCCTTTCATTGCTGAGATAATGGCATTTCAAACCCCGTAGACTTATGTGGGTCATCAGAATATCCCTCGCTATAATGGGACGACTGATCCGATGGACCATATCGCGGCTTACGAATCCTCCATGATGTTTTATGGAGGAGGGGATTTCATGAAGTGCCGAGCATTCTCAATGACTCTGGGATCGGCACCTTTGAGATGGTTTAATTCCCTACCTGCCAACTCGATTCACTCATGGGCCGAGCTGAGGACAGCATTTCTGAATCGATATACAGCCAGTATGTCACAACCCAATTCGGACCATTCATTGGCTGGAGTCGCACAGAGACCTGACGAGTCTCTTCGCGATTACTTAGCTGGCTATCAGCAAGAAGCTAGTGGTATATCAGGCCTGCAATCGGGAGTATCTGTCCTCTTACTCACTCAAGGATTGCGAGACAGTGATTTCAAGGATTGTCTGATCGGAGAACCACCGAGGGATATGGCCGAACTCAGGGAAAGATCTAGGAAATTTGTTAATTTGGAGGAATTCCATAGAATCGGCACCGAGGCTCGGGGTCTGGAACAGCGCCCTCATCAGAATGATTCCCGTCAAATTGATCGTTTTCGGGAAAACAGGGGGAGGAAGGACAAGAGAGAAAGAGGAGAAAAACTGCCTCCAAAAGGCAAGTATGATGAATATACCCAGCTCACAGTCCCGAGGAGTCAAATCCTTCGTGAGACTATGCATACCGAGATGCGTAATATCACTCGGCCTCCAGCTTTGAGAAAAACTGCTCAAAAGGATAGGACAAAGTACTGCGACCATCATGGTGGATGGGGGCATACCACCGATCAATGTACCCAACTGAAAGATCTGATTGAGGAAATGGTTAGGGATAGGAAGCTTCAACAATACATCGGGGAAGCGATGCGGAAGCGTTCAAAAAGAAGAAGTCATTCACCTCCCAAAACTGAAGAAAAAAGGAATAAAAGCCCTACGCCACCTGCAGGGGGAGCCCCCACCCTACCGTCTGAGCAGAATAAGGGTCGTGACGAGTTTCTGATCAACACCATTGCTGGTGGATTTGCGGGTGGTGGAGAAAAAAAAAGTGATAGGAAAAAGTATGTGGGACAGATCATTTCGGTGGCTAGCCAACCGATCCAAAAGCCCAAAAAAAAGAATATTGTCATCAGTTTCAGTGACGATGACTTTGTTGATATTATTCAGGATCACAATGATCCTATGGTAGTTACAGCCAGGCTCGGTAATTACGAAGTTAAAAGGATTCTCGTTGATCAGGGGAGTTCAGCAGACATTATGTTTTTGGATCTGTTCGAGAGGCTAAGGTTGAAGAGATCTGACCTAACTCCATTTGAGGGCAATTTGATTGGCTTTACGGGACATTCCATTGTTCCCTTAGGCCACATTCATCTCCCAGTGACCATGGGTGAACAACCGTCTGCTCGAACCGAGATGGTAAAGTGGCTAGTTTTACAAGCACCGTCGGCATACAACGCCATCTTTCGCCGTACAGCACTCCAATCATTTGGTGCAGTTGTATCAACCGTTCACTTAGCCATGAAGTTTCCAGGGTCTGATGACCAGGTGGTAACGGTACGGTCTGAACAAGAATTGTCTCGGAAATGTTACAATATTAGCCTGGGAAAGCTGAAGCTGGATGACGATGAGAAGATCATGAAGGAGCCACTCAACAAGGGAAGTGTGAACTTTGCAGATCTTGACGTACGGGACGAGGATGAAACTAGGCCAACCCCTCAGGGGGACTTCAAAAAGGTAATTCTGGGTCCCGATCCATCCCATTGTGTCAAGATTGGTGTCGGCCTTGTCGAGGAATTGGAAAGAGAACTAACGGAACTGCTGGTAGAAAACAAAGACTTGTTTGCTTGGACTTCGGCAGACATGCCGGGGATCGATCCGAATTTTATCTGCCATAAGCTAAGTGTGTATCCTGGCGCCAAGCCAGTGTGTCAGAAGAAAAGGCGGGTCGGAACAGAGAAGGCACAAGCAACAGAAGAGAAGGTGTCCGAGCTATTGGAGGCGGGATTTATCAGGGAGGTGGTGTACACAGATTGGTTGGCTAATCCCGTGCTAGTCAAGAAATCCAATGGAAAATGGAGGATGTGCGTGGATTACACAGACCTGAACAAGGTCTGCCCCAAAGATCAATACCCACTTCCCTGCATAGACAAACTCGTAGATAGCTCGACAGGGTATCAAAGGCTATCCTTCATGGATGCTTATTCGGGGTACAATCAGATCCCCATGTATCCCCCGGATCAGGTGAAGACCTCTTTCGTCACAGAAAATGTTACATATTGTTACAACGTCATGCCGTTCGGACTGAAGAATGCTGGGGCAACTTACCAGCGAATGATGAACAAGGTCTTCGGTCCGCTCATTGGGCCGAAAATGGAAGTATACATCAACGATATGATTGCAAAAAGTCTGAAGGAGGAGCACCATGCTAAGGATTTGAAGGTTATACTTGATAGAATTCGGCAGTTTGACATGAGGTTAAACCCAGAAAAATGCACTTTTGGGGTTCCTGCTGGTTCGTTCCTCGGGTTCATGCTCACCGAACGGGGAATTGAGGCAAACCCAGAGAAGTGCCGAGCCATCCTTGAGATGAAGAGCCCTTCCGACATCAAGGGAGTACAGCAGCTAGCAGGCCGGGTAGCAGCTCTCTCCAGGTTTCTGTCTCAGTCAGCTCGGAAGGCCTTGCCATGGTACCAACTGCTGAAGAAGGAAAAAGAAAAGACGTTCGACTGGAACGAGGCATGCGAAAAGGCCTTTACTGACCTTAAGCAATACCTGGCCTCTCCTCCAATCCTATCTAGTCCGGCAGCAGGAGAGGTTTTATTCCTATACTTATCAGTAGGGGATTCGGTGGTCAGTTCGGTTCTAGTTAGGGAAGAATCAGGCAAAGAATCTCCTATCTACTTCGTCAGCCGAGCACTTCAAGGACCAGAGCTGAAGTATCAGAAGGTTGAAAAGTTGGCGTTTTGTTTGGTTATTACGGCTAGGAGGCTGCGTCAATACTTCCAAAGCCACCATATCACGGTCAGAACTGCTCAGCCAATCCGACAGATCCTTCAGAAACCCGACCTGGCAGGCAGAATGGTGACTTGGGCTGTTGAACTTTCTGAGTTCAATATTACTTTCGAACCTCGGAAAGCAATGAAGTCTCAGGTCTTAGCTGATTTTCTCACCGAGTTTACTTAGCCATTGACGAGCTCAAACTTGGATTGGAACATTTATGTCGATGGGTCAAGCAACATGCTCGGAGCAGGAGCGGGAATAATTCTGGAGAACTCAGAGGGAGTTACCCTTGAATATTCGTTGAAGTTCGGATTTCCGACTTCGAACAATCAGGCGGAATATGAAGCTGTGATGGCTGGTCTGAGGATGGCGAAAGAAGTTGGGGCCCGAGAAGTGAAGGTTTTCAGTGATTCTCAGTTGGTGATATTGCAAGTGAAGGGTGATTATCAAGCCAAGGAACCCATCCTACAAAAATATTTGGAAAAGGTGAAGTTCCTATCTTCAGAGTTTGCCAAGGTCGAATTCTGCCACATCCCGAGGGAAAGCAATGGCCGAGCGGACATTCTTTCTAAACTTGCCTCAACAAAGGGTCCTGGAAATAATAAGACGTTGATCCAAGAAATGGTGCATGGACCTAGCGTTGTCCTCTCCGTTTCTATGGATCCAAGTTGGACCTCTCCGATCATAAGCTTCTTGGAACAAGGAATCGTGCCGACAGATCCAGCCGAGGCCAAAAAGCTTGTCAGAAGAGCCTCCCAATTCGCTATGATCGATGGAATTCTGTTTCGCCGTGGGGTCAGCGGCCCAATGCTCAGGTGCTTAGACCCCACCGAAGCAAAGCAGGCACTGGAAGAAGTCCATGGAGGTATAGGAAGTCATCATGTCGGAGGGAAATCGTTGGCCAAGAAAATTCTAAGGGCAGGATACTACTGGCCGACCTTACAACAGGATGCAATCGGTCATGTAAAGAAATGTGAAAGATGTCAGTTCCACAGTGACGTCTACCAAAAGCCAGCCGAGGAACTTCATTCACTTTCATCTCCCTACCCCTTCTATCAGTGGGGAATGGATTTGATTGGCCAGTTCCCCACCGCACCAGGACAGCTCAAATGGGTGATAGTGGCCATCGATTATTTTACCAAGTGGATCGAAGCCGAACCACTAGCAACTATTTCCTCGGCCAAGGTTCAGAAGTTCTTTGAGAGACAGGTTATAGCTCGGTTTGGAGTGCCACAGGTCTTGGTAACCGACAATGGAACTCAATTTGCCGCAAAGGCATTCCAGGACTTGGTCAACGCTTTGAACATTGAACACTACTTTTCTTCGGTCGAGCATCCTCAGACCAACAGACAAGTAGAATCAGTGAACCGAAGTATCATTCAGGGGATCAAGAAAAGACTCATCGATGCTAAGGGAAATTGGCTGGAAAACCTGCATGAAGTGCTTTGGTCGTACCGCACCACCATACAAACTTCCACGGGAGAAACCCCATATCATCTTACTTATGGGTGCGACGCTGTCATCCCGATGGAAAGGATCATCCCATCTTTCCGAGCTTTACAACAACCGAACCCCCTCAACAACACTTTACTGTGTGAGGACCTGGTTCTTTCAGAAGAAGTCAGGGATTTAGCTGCCGAACGGGAAAAACATGCCAAGCTGATGCAAGCGAAAGGGTATAATCGCTCAGTGGTACCTAGAGAATTCGAGGTAGGCGACCTCGTCCTACGAAGAGCTGACATCGGCCTCAAAAATGCTAAGGATGGTAAACTGACTCAGAATTGGGAAGGTCCATACCGAGTAGCTTCCAAAACAGGAATAGGAGCCTACAAGCTCGAAACTCTCTCGGGTGCCCTCATCAACAACACATGGAACGTGGCAAAACTTAGAGCATATTTCAGTTAGAAATTTCTACCCATTTCAATTCCGTTTTCAATTGTTTTAGTTTTACTGTTTCCCTTGCTGTTATAGGATTGTTTATTTTTAATGATGGTGTACGCTCGGTGAAACTCCGAGCCCATTGTACTTATTGCTTCAAATAAATAGAAGTGCTGTTATTGAATTCATTGTATTTACGTACTTTTCCTCATAACCGATTAGCCACCGTTTATGACGCGAACGATTATAAACAGCTCAAACAAGAGCTTATAACTCGTCAAGTACTTTAAAAGGATTCCCGATTCAAACATGATTTATTTTAAAAAAATCATTTTTATATCGCGGATAGAGGAACCCACCTCGGCTAAAGTGATGGAGTTCCGAGGTCTTAACACTTGAATTCTTAACAAAAATTTCAGGAAAAAGCATAAAATAAAGACGGATATTATAAATATTCCAAACAAGTTATAGCAACAAGAGTTCAACCCAGCTATTGGGGCAAATACAAGCTAAAAAGGAAAAATCTATTCTACGTCGGAAAGAGCGACACTTTCAGGATCAAACTTGTTGTCTGCCTCCTCGTCGCTTTCAGCATCTTCAGCCCCCTCTTCCTCGGATTCTTTGGTCAAATGGTCAAGAAGATCTTGGCTACCCATGTCTATGGGGCGCCCATTTGTGCCTACGATCTGCCCATTCTTCACAGCATAGTTGGGGTCAGCACCCTTGGTCACAAGGCCAGGATTAAGGATGCGGAGTTGCTCGGCGGTATTAAAGAAAGAATCCTCAATTGCATGATCCCAATTATAAAGATTCTCCTCAGCTGCTTTTTTGTGCTTAAGAGCTTGTGCCTTCACTTTGTCCAAGGAGGCTCGGAGTCCGGCAACCTCATCCTTAGTATACTCGAGTTGTTCTCGAGCTACCGCGGCATCTTCTTCGGCCTTCCGAGTTTTTTCCATTGCCACTTGCAAAGTAGCTTTGCCCTCTTCAGCCTTCTTCAATAGTTCCTCGGCTTTCCGAGCTTTCTCCTGGGCCTCCTGCAATGTGGCAGCATCCTCTTCGGCCTTCTTCAAGATTTCTTCGGCTTTCCTCATCCCCTCTTGGACTTCTTGAAGAGTTTTCTCTGCTTTCTCCTTCTCGGCCTCGGCCCTAGTCTTGGCCTCTTCAGCATCTTTCATCCCCTTCTTCAGTTCCTCATTCTCTTTAGCCAGGATTTGAAGCTTTCTCTCAAGGCCTTCCACTTGAAGCTGATAATAATCCTCCCGATCATTCGCTTCCCTCCTCTTCTTCTTCTCATCAGGGACGACCCCAGCATGAACATCCTCGCCGCGGCGGCCGAGGTAGTGAAGAACACTTGCACTTCGAAGAAGACCCTTCACCAGGGCGCTGCAGTTGTTCCCCCAAGTCGAAGGGTGCCAGGCATCCATCACCTGTGCATCCTCGGGAGGGAAGACTGTTGCGTAGTAGCCCTCGGGAGTCTTCTTGGCCCATACAGTCTTGACAACGGCTTCCTCGGTACCCTCCTCAAACTGAGTATCTTTATGGGATTTACTAAAATTGAACCAATCCCCAGCCAAGCCCTTTCCTTTCTCTACCCGAATTCTCTTAGCTGGACGCTCGGGGGTACCTTGAGCGTCTTGTTGTGCATCCAACTGGACAATTTTTTGGACTCCTTCGGTGGCCTGAATTACCTCGGGAGTGACGGCACGAGGAGCCAAGGTTGGTTTGTCCACCGGTGTTGGTGCGGAAGACTAGCTCTTTGTGATGTCCTAGGGCGAGGAGAACCTCTAAGGAGGGGAAATCTACCTTAGAGGGGACTCTGCCTAGGGTTTATGTGTGATGTTTGTTGGGAGTCCTCCAGTGGCCAAAGGGGAAGCCAAAGAGATACCCTAATCACTAGTGTGTGAGGGTGGCGATTAGAGTAAGAGGACGTACCTTTGCCCCATGTAGTACTGAGCTACTTATAGGGGGAGCTAGTTGCCCTAATGGGCCAACTTGGGGCCCAATTAGGGCCAGCCTGTAATGAGCTAGGAGTGGTGTGTTGTCCTTCCGGATAAGGATGGGGTGAGCTGTCCTTGCGGATAAGGCTGGGGTGAGCTGTCCTTGCGGATAAGGCTGGGGGACGTCATCATGTCCTTCGTGTCGGAATCTTTGGGGTGATGTCGGACTTGGGAAGACGTACGGAGATCGGACCTGAGCAGAGGCATGAGGTCGGCCTGTATCTGGCGCTTGTTCGGCCGTTGAGCCCTGAGCTCGGCCAAGCGTTCAGTAGGTCCCTTGTTAGGTCCTTGAGTCTTTTAGCGGGGTTTATGGAGAGCTCGGCCTAGCCAGGTCCACCACATAAGCCCCCCAGCTCGGTCAAGGCTATTTGAGGCTTGCTCCGAGGTCGTGGTTCGGGTATTCTTCCCGAGGTCCATCACTTTATGGCCGAGTTTACCACACTCTTAATCGAGGAACTCGAACCAGCCTTTCGTGCTGCCAGTTTACTCACTCGATCTGCGGCAGCCTCGCTCTTCTTAGCTTTGGTGGCTTTCTTCCCCATTTTTTCTGCAAGAAAAAATGCGTTACACCGAGCAAAAAAAAAATAATAAAATAAAATAAAATACCCAGCTCGTCCTTCACTTCGGCTCGTGTCCTCTTCAGCAAAATTTTTTTGGTATCAATTTGACCATTTGCCTCGAGGTATTCCCAAACTCGGTCGCACAATCGTCTCTCGGCCTTCGTTAAATCATTTTTGTGATGTCCTAGGGCGAGGAGAACCTCTAAGGAGGGGAAATCTACCTTAGAGGGGACTCTGCCTAGGGTTCATGTGTGATGTTTGTTGGGAGTCCTCTAGTGGCCAAAGGGGAAGCCAAAGAGATACCCTAATCACTGGTGTGTGAGGGTGGCGATTAGGGTAAGAGGACGTACCTTTGCCCCATGTAGTACTGAGCTACTTATAGGGGGGAGCTGGTTGCCCTAATGGGCCAACTTGGGGCCCAAGTAGGGCCAGCCTGTAATGAGCTAGGAGTGGTGCGCTGTCCTTCCGGATAAGGATGGGGTGAGCTGTCCTTGCGGATAAGGCTGGGGGACGTCATCATGTCCTTGGTGTCGGAATCTTTGGGGTGATGTCGGACCTGGGAAGACGTACGGAGATCGGACCTGAGCAGAGGCATGAGGTCGGCCTGTATCTGGCGCTTGTTCGGCCGTTGAGCCCTGAGCTCGGCCAAGCGTTCAATAGGTCCCTTGTTAGGTCCTTGAGTCTTTTAGCGGGGTTTATGGGGAGCTCGGCCTAGCCAGGTCCACCACATAAGCCCCCCAGCTCGGTCAAGGCTATTTGAGGCTTGCTCCGAGGTCGTGGTTTGGGTATTCTTCCCGAGGTCCATCACTTTATGGCCGAGTTTACCACATAAGCCCCCCAGCTCGGTCAAGGCTATTTAAGGCTTGCTCCGAGGTCGTGATGTTCCATCTCTGGTTGGCGCGTGTGAGCTGCAACCTTCTGGTTTGGCAGTGACGATGACATGAGCTTTGACAGCTGTCTAATCACTTAGACTTGGAATGACTTTTACTTTTCCCAGGCATGTGTCAGACATTCATGGTCTACGGAGCGTCACCATCATTGTGACGTTAATCGAGGTCCACGCTTTTGGCTGTTGCGCGCCACGTGTGTCGGTTCTTATGGCTCCTCACTGGGTTGGGCCTTCTGGGCCAAGCCCAATATTCAAAAAGAGAGGGAGGACGGTTACTCTTCCCTGTACTTTGACTAGCAAACTGTCTCTGTTGCATTTCCTATTGAACGGTTGGTTTACCTTCTCACTATACCCACGTTTCTTCTTCCCTGCGAATACGTTTCCAAGGCAAGGTTTGGTTTCAGCGAGACTTCCGTGACTTGTTCTTCCCTTCCTTCGACATACTCATCTCTTTTCTGCGATATACACAAGGTATTCTTCTTGCTTCTTCTTTCCTCATTCCTGAGTTTTGGTTTCTGCATTTGCGTGATTATTTGGGTGGGTTTTTTGTGGGTTTATCTGTGTGGCAATGGGTTAGTCATGCTTTTAAGGGGACGGTCTTTCCTGTGGGCACACTGAGTTTTCTGTGGAATCTTTGGTTTAAAAGGTATTTGGGGTATGGTGGGTAGTGCTAGGGGCGTTTGAGTAAGCGCTGGTTTGGGTGGGAGCCAGAGGAGTATTTTTGTTGTTCTCCTATAGTAGCAAGGAAGAGGACGGCCCCTCTGGTATCGGATTTTTTTTTTTTTTTGGGGAACCAGGAGCAGTTCCTATTGAGGCTGTTCGGGGAGGAGCGCGGGGTACTTGTGGATGGGGGTTTTTTGTGGGGTTATTTTTCATGACCCATAGAACTGACATTCGAGCTCCCCTGTTCTTCCACAGGTACGATGCCTCCTCGGAAATGTGCCAGTCGTCCCGACTTGTACCCAGCTCCTACTAACGCCTCCCACTATCACTGGGTGGACATTGAGCCGAAGGGGATCCGGTCTCAACTGGATTGCGATAGCTTACTCTTCAACGTGAAGAGGGCGATATTGCCCTGTTCCCAAGATCCTAGCGGGACTTCTTATGAAGTTTTGCCCTGTTCGGCCGACGACCGAATCTGCTCTCGAACCGACCCCGACTCTTTCTTCTTCTACGCCGACCTGATACATAAGCTTGGCATAACTCTTCCGTTTACGGAGTTAGAGATGGGAGTTCTGAACGAGCTAGGGGTGGCCCCTTCGCAACTGCATCCGAACACTTGGTCCTTCCTCCGGGCCTTCCAGAGGTACTGCAGGGCAAAGGGGCTGACATGTACCATTAAGCTCTTCCTTTGGATATACAACCCCTTCGTTGGAAACAGAGAGGGGGTGACTGGTCGGTTGTGGGTGTCCACCAAGGCTCGAGCCCGCTATGGGCTTCTCGGATTATTCGCCGAGTCTTGGAAACATTTTAAACACAGGTTCTTCAAATATAAATATGTCGGTAACGGGCGACCTTGGTTCCGAGATGAGGCGGGGCCAAAATTTCCTTTGCAGTGGACCCAAGAGTTTTTTAATCGACATCGAGACACACCCCAACAATGGTCGGGAGTGACTCTTGACGCTGCCGAGGCGGAGGCGGCTTTGCATTTTCGTACTGAATACCTTAGTCGAAAATCCCAGCTCGACGTTGGGGTATTCATGACTTGTGCGGATGACGTGGTTTTAACTGAGATCGGTAATACTTCTTGATGTCTTGTCTTTGTCAAGTCCTTTCCATTTATTTAATGTGCTTCTTTTTCTTTTCGCAGAGAAATATTGGTCCACCATGTCGGCAAGGGCTTTGAAAGCGTCCCTGGAGGCCCGCAAGCGGAAGAGGGGAGGAAATGTTTCCCGAGCAGCCATTGAACCTGCTACTCGGTCGACACTGCCCGACTCTAGTCATCCGACCTTCAGTTTCCTCGCCCAATCGCTGGCGACGAGCGCGGAGGTCGATAGTGTCGCTGATGCTCCACCCCGGCCGCCTGTTGTCAAGAGGTCGGTCAAAGAAGCTGTTGTTAATCTTTCGGGGTATGAGCTGAAGATGATGACCGAGGGGTTAGCATTTCATCTGAAGAGGGCTACCAATCTCTTTAGCGTTCTATCCGAGTATGGAGATGAAGTAGCTGCAGGGATATCGGCCGATCAAAAAAGGAGTCGTGCCGAAATCCAAACTGAGGTGGTCGAGCTAAGTACCAGTACCAGGGCCGCTGAGCAAAAGTTGGCCGATCTGGAGGAAAAACACCGTCAACAAGTGGAGGAGCTTCTCAAGGATCACGAAGCTCGGTTTGCGCAAGCAAGGGTTGAGGTGAAAGAAGCTGGTCGAAAGGAAGGCTTGGCCGAGATGGGGCAAGTGGAGGCGAAACTTGAAAAAAGGGTTGCTCAAGCTCTGAAGCATAAGGTAGCGGCGCATGAAGCTGATTTTAGTTTTGAGAAATTTGGTAACAAGATTTTTGCCGGAGCTGTGGAGCAACTTTTGCATTTAAATCCGGGCTTGAGGATCCAAGTTATTGGTGCCTCCGCTGGGTTCGGGGTTGAATATGGGAAGCTGGTCGACTATGACAAGGACGGTGTGGAAGTCGATCTGAACCAACCCGAGGCGGATTTGCCGAACCCGTTGGAAGAGAAAACTGACGAGGAGTTTGATCCGAGTTCAGTTATAGTGTCCGATGTGGAGGATGAGTTAGCGTAAGCCCCTTATGCTGGGCGGCTAATATTTTGTGCAAGTACTATGTTTTGTGTACAACAGTGATCGAGGCCATACCCGATACAAATAAAAACAGTTTAAGTATAGTACTAGGAAGTGACTCCTAGGTCGTCTCCCATGGAATATCTTATCAAGCAAAAGGTCGAACACATAGTATGCATAGAAAACAGGGGGGTTTTTTTTGTATTGAATATTGAATAATTGAAATCAAAACAGAATTAAATCAAAACGAAGAAACAGATAAGGAAAAGCGGATAAACCCCTTTGGCTCGCGTTCACAACTCTATCATCGGTCACAAAAGATCAATTTCTTTCCTCTTCACTGTCCAACTCGTGAGAATTAAATACTAAGCGAAAATTCAATTCTCACCCCAAAACCCAAACCACTAATTAAGCATTAAAAGCCAAAGCATGGAGTTTTTACGAGTTTGCATAAATTAAGCATTCATACACATGGACTATCTCTATATAATGGAACTAAGCGAACCATAACATATCAATAAGCATGAAAACAGTGAATAAAAACGAAATAGCATTAAGAACAAAACCTTAAGAGTATGTGATACATTACCAAAGGGATTTAACCTAAGAGTTTAGCCTTCCATGAAGAAAAATACCAAAAACGTGTAGAAAAGAGAAGAGAGAGAAACCCTAGCAGCCTCCACAAGCTTGGAGAGCAAAACTAAGCCTTCTCTATGAGAGAGAATGTAAAAAACGTGAATGGAAGGTCTCTCCAGGGTTTACACGAATTTGGCTTTTTAAATCACAAAACGGGTCTAAATCATGGGCCCAAATCCTAAGGAAAGCTTATCTCTAAATTAAATCTAAAAAATATCTTATAGATAAAATCTAAATCTTAAAAGATATAACTAAATCTCAACTAATCCTAAAGATAGATTACAATCTTCACTTCATCATATATCTTCTCTTCCAAAATTAAATCTTCATTCCCAAAATGTCCAAAAAGCCCTTGTGCCAAATATGACCTGAAAATAGAAATAGAATTAATTAGGCTAAATAATCCCAAATTAAACAATATTCAGAATAATAGTCCAATAAACTCTAAATCACTAAATCAAGCTAAACAATGTCAAATAGGCAACAAGTATCAATAATAGGAGTAAAATAATGCAAGGAAAAATGGGAAATAAAATGCTCATCAAATACCCCCACACTTATCCTTTTGCACTCCTGGGCAAAACTAAGAAATAGGACTGAGAAGATCAATATGCACTAAAGTGAATCATGCAACAAGATTACTAAAACTAATGAATGCAAACCTAAGAGATTACATACTTCACAATGAATTCTAGGAAATGCAAAGAAATGGGCAAAATCGAGCACATGAAGAAAATAAGGACCAAAGAATCAAGGCATCCATGAACATCATCCAATTATTTCAAATATGCAAAGAAAACCAATGACATCAAGAGGGTAGTCACAAAGATGGTAGAAACTCACAAGGATCACTCAATAGTGTTTACACTCAAGTGTTTAAGGTTAATCAGTGTTTACACTCAAAGCACATCATGAAAAACAAACACAACCATAAGCTTGACAAGCCTCTAACATCAACAATCAATACACATGCACATTAAGATCAAAAGGTCTTTTCAGGGTTGTAATGGGGCCAAGGACAGGGTAGGATAAAAATATGGGAAATGTAGCTAAAACCCAGGGAATAGAGGAGCAATGGGGAACAAGTAAAAAAATAAGCACAATCCACCCCAGAATGAAATGGTAAACATAACAACAACCTCTAATTCCAATCCTCTATGCCTCAATCAACCTTTTATTTTTTTTTTCTTTCTTTTTTCCTTTTTTTTTCTTCTTCTTCCTTTTTTTTTTCATCATTCATTTTTTCAAATTTTTTTTATTCTTTTTTTATTTTTCATTGCAGAACTTCATGAACGAAAGGGAAGAAGAAACAACAAAAATGGCATAAAGAGATAAAGCCATAATTACATCACCGACCATAGAGGCAAAACCCAGAACTCATAAGAGATGAAGAACAAAGCACCCTCGCTTACTTAATACCCATTCCTAAAACAATTCCAAAGCTCCAACATTCCCTAAGGTTAGGACAATCATGGTTTTTCAGTCATAGGCTTGTAATGAGCTAAAGAACAAAGAAAAGGGATATAAGGGCTCAAAGGGGCTATCAAAGGATAAATTCATTCAAGGTAGGCTCATATGGCTAGTGGCTTATTCAAGAAAAAACAATGCCTAAATCATTTCAAAATGTGCATGGGAATATCAAGTATCAACAAGAGTCAAGTCAAGTTCTAGAGTGCAAGTAATCCAGAGTGCAATCACACATGAAAGAAAAATTAGGTGGCATATATAGCAATCCACCCACAATTAAGGCTCAAATCCTCACAAAAGGGACAATTCTATCACAGTGTTACCACCTCTTAATTATCAAAAGCAACTTTACACACAGAAATGCATGAATTCAGACACAAGATACCAAGACTCTACTAAAATGAAGCAAAAACATGCAAGAAAATGCCCAAAACTTAGCAAAACCTAAAAAATCAAAGCAAAAATATGCAACCTAAACTACTCTCCCCCCCACACTTAAATCACACATTGTCCTCAATGTAAAACAAATAGCAGAATCAGACAGATATAGACAAGTGGAATAAAAGTAGTAAAGAAGGAGAAAAGAAGACTCCCTAAATCATGGTGGGTCAAAAATGGGGTCGACCAATGAGGACTCCTCCACAGGTGCATCATCCAAAGTAGGAGAGGTTAGGAAAGGCTTGAGTCGGTGGCCATTGACTTTGAAGCTCTTGTCTGTGGACTCACTCTTGATCTCCACAGTGCCATAAGGAAACACCTGGGTGACTACAAACGGTCCAATCCATTTAGAGCGGAGCTTTCCACTCATGATTCCAAGCCTAGAGTTGTAGAGCAACACTTTTTGACCAACCAAGAACTCCTTTCTGCAAATTGAGCTATCATGGAGCTTCTTGGTCTTCTCTTTGTAGAACTTGGAATTCTCATAGGCCTCCAAACGGATCTCATCTAGCTCACTCAACTGCAGCTTCCTCTCCTCACCCGCTTGATCAAGAGCTAAGTTACATTGCTTCACAGCCCAATATGCACGGTGCTCTATCTCCACAGGCAGGTGGCATGCCTTACCAAAGACAACCCGATAGGGTGACATCCCTATGGGTGCCTTGTAAGCAGTCCGATGGGCCCATAGAGCATCCTCCAATCGTGTGCTCCAATCCTTTCTATTAGGCTTCACCATCTTCTCCAAAATCCGCTTGATCTCTCTGTCTGAAATCTCAGCTTGCCCATTGGTTTGGGGGTGATATGGTGTAGAAACTTTGTGCACAACCCCATACTTCTTGAGCAAAGCTTGCATGGATCTATTGCAGAAGTGTGTGCCTTGATCACTGACTATGGCTCTAGGTATGCCAAACCTGCAGAGGATATTAGACCTGACAAAATCTACAACAACTTGAGCATCATTAGTCCTGGTGGCCTTAGCTTCCACCCATTTGGATACATAATCCACAGCAAGTAAGATATAATAAAAACCAAAAGAAACAGGAAAGGGACCCATGAAATCTATACCCCAGACATCAAACACCTCACAGAACAACATAGGTTGTTGCGGCATCTGTTGCCTCCAAGATAGGGTGCCTCCTGCCCTTTGACATTGCTCACATGAGCTGCAGATTTTGCTTGCATCCTTGAAGATGGTAGGCCAATAAAATCCAGAATCCAGCACCTTTCGTGCTGTCCTTTGAGTGCCAAGGTGGCCTCCAACTGGTGAAGCATGGCAAAATTGGAGAACCGATTGGATCTCCTGGTCTGGAATGCACCTGCGAATGACCTGATCGCTGCAAAAACGCCACAAATAGGGGTCATCCCATACATAATACTTGGCACCGCTCTTCAATTTGTCTTTTTGAGCTTTGGATGCCAAGGGTGGAAAAACAGATGCAACTATATAATTTACAATATCAGCAAACCAAGGAGTAAGGGGAGGGGGATGTGAAACATGCAAAACTAAAAGCTGCTCATCCGGGAAGTCATCCCGGATAGGAAATGCATCCTCCTCTCTCTCTATTCTGCTCAAGTGGTCTGCGACAAGGTTATGTGCACCACTCCGATCCTGAATCTCAAGATCAAACTCCTAGAGGAGCAACATCCACCGAATCAACCTAGGTTTGGAATCTGTCTTTTTCAAAAGATACTTCAGAGCAGCATGATCAGTATACACTACAACCTTAGAACCTAACAGATATGATCTAAACTTATCAAGTGCAAAGACAATGGCTAACAGCTCTTTTTCAGTTGTGGTGTAATTAACTTGTGCTGAATCTAAAGTCCTAGATGCATAATAAATCACATGAGACAGCTTACCAACCCTTTGGGAGAGAACTGCTCCCAAAGCATAATTCGAGGCATCAGTCATGAGCTCAAATGGGAGAGTCCAGTCAGGTGGTTGGATGATGGGAGTGGTGGTGAGTGCTCTCTTTAACTCATCAAATGCCTTCTTGCATTGGTCTCCAAACTCAAATGCGGTATCCTTTTGAAGCAAGTTGGATAGTGGAAGGGCTATCTTGCTAAAGTTCTGAATAAACCTGCGATAGAAACCTGCATGGCCAAGAAAAGAACGCACCTCTCGCACGCAAGAGGGGTAAGGCAAATGTGATATTACATGCAGCTTAGCAGGGTCAACCTCTATGCCCTTATGCGAAATAATGTGCCCTAAGACTATGCCTTGTTCTACCATAAAATGACATTTTTCAAAATTCAAGACAAGGTTAGTCTCAATGCACCTATTAAGCACCTTAGACAAACTATCAAGACATGCATCAAAAGAGGAACCATATACACAAAAATCATCCATGAAGACCTCTATGCAATGCTCAAGTAAGTCATTAAAAATACTCATCATACATCTTTGAAAAGTGCCAGGAGCATTGCATAGGCCAAAAGGCATCTTCCTATAAGCAAATGTACCAAAAGGACAGGTAAATGTAGTCTTATGTTGGTCCTCTGGTGCAATACAGATTTGGAAATAACCAGAGAAACCATCTAAGAAGCAATAGTGAGATTTACCTGCCAGGCGCTCCAACATCTGATCAATGAAGGGAAGAGGAAAGTGATCCTTGCGGGTCGCCTGGTTGAGCTTCCTATAATCAATGCAGACTCTCCAACTGTTCTGCACTCTAGTGGGAATCAGCTCATCCTTCTCATTTTTGACAACTGCCACCCCAGACTTCTTGGGAACTACTTGAACCGGGCTTACCCAAGTGCTGTCTGAAATGGGGTAGATAATGCCAGCTTGCAGCAGCTTGGTGACCTCTTTCTTCACCACATCAAGAATCTGGGGGTTCAACCGTCTCTGGGGTTGTCTCACTGGTTTAGCCCCATCCTCCAATAAAATCCGATGCATGCACATGGAGGGGCAAATACCAGGTATGTCTGCCAAAGTCCATCCTATTGCCCTTTTGTTTGCTCTAATCACATCCAGTAGCTTCTTCTCTTGATCAAGAGAAAGGGAGGTAGTGATGATCACTGGAAGTTTCTGCTCAGCCTCCAAGTAAGCATATTTAAGATGAGGAGGAAGGGGCTTCAGGTCCAATAAAGGTGCCTGCATCACAGATGGAACTAAAGGAGCAGCAGAATTGGATTATGCCGCCTGCACCTGAACAAGTGAATTAGACTCATGCAAAACAGAAATGGGGTTAGCATGATCTGAATCTATATCATATGAATCAACAGATGCAGTAGCAGAATTTAAAAACTGGTCAATTTCAATGCATGCAGTGCACATTTCGGAATCAGAACATGCAAAACAAGTAAATGAGCTAGTGAAAGATGGCAAATCATAATCATGCAAAAAGTCTAGAACATGCTCATCAATCAGATCATCAATCAAGTCAACATGAAAAACAGAGTGGTCATCAGAAAAATGTATCATAGCATCAAAAATATTGAATCGAA
Source organism: Crotalaria pallida (assembly GCA_037953625.1). Classification (NCBI taxonomy): domain Eukaryota; kingdom Viridiplantae; phylum Streptophyta; class Magnoliopsida; order Fabales; family Fabaceae; genus Crotalaria; species Crotalaria pallida. The sequence goes on from CM075653.1 coordinate 89,051,730, forward strand.
CCACACTGTCATCAAATTCCATGGAAAGTGTACCTGCATGCACATCTATCTTGGTTCGGGCTGTTTTCAAAAATGGTCTCCCTAATATGATAGGGACAACACTACGAGAGGTGTCCTCTTCCATATCAAGAATATAAAAATCAGTAGGAAAGATAAGCTCTTCAACCCGAACCAGGACATCCTCTATCAAACCTGCGGGGTAGGCAGTAGATCTATTTGCCAAGTGAATAACCACACCCGTAGGTTGAAGGGGTCCAAGTGAAAGAGACTTGAAAACAGACATAGGCATAACATTAATAGATGCTCCTAAATCTAGCAAAGCATTCTCAAATTTAGTATTACCTATGATACAAGGCACAGAGAAAGTTCCAGGATCCTTACACTTTTCAGGAATATGAGGGACGGGTTTACCTATAAGAGCAGAGACATTTCTTCCCATGCTGATCCTCTCATTGCCCTTGAGCTTCCGTTTGTGTGTGCATAGATCCTTCAAGAACTTTGCATACCTTGGAATCTGCTTGATTGCATCAAGAAGGGGTATGTTGACTTCCACCTTCCTGAATGTGTCAAGTATCTCTTTGTCAATCTCTTCCATTTTCTTGCTTTGAGTCACCCCCCTTGGTGGGAAAGGAAGAGGAATGGGGGGTGGTTGTTGGGCAGCAGCAGGTGTTGTGCTTGTGGAAGGCTGAGCTGGAGGGGATTTTCTGGTACTTGTGTGCTCACTCTCCTCGACCATTTGGCTCTTCTTGTTGGTTGAAACTAGATCATCTTTGTTGAGGTCAGATTTTGGTGTGGGTGTGACAATCTGCTTCCCTGACCTTAGACTAATGGCATTCACATTCTGGTTTGGATTGATCACTGTTTGGGATGGCAACTTGTTAGAATTCTGAGATTGCATAGTGTTGATTGCTGTTGCCATCTGTCCCATCTGATTGGTCAAAGATTGAATGGAGGCCTCTTGTCTTTGAATGGATGCTCTAGTTTCCTGTTGGAATTGGAGATTTTGCATGGTCATCTGTTTCATCAGCTCTTCCAATGAAGGCTGCTGCTCAGTACTAGGAGCTGGTGGTGCAGAATTAGCCTGTTGTTGTCTCTGTTGCTGGACTGGAGGAGGTACATATGGTGGTCTAGAATTGTTCTGAAATTGAACCTGTGAAGGTTGCTGCTGATCAGACCATCTCAGGTTGGGATGGTTCCTCCAACCAGGGTTGTATCTATTGGTAGAGAGATCAAAGTTCTGTGGCTGCTGATTTCTACTGTTGAAGATGTTGGCGGCATATGCCTCAGGTTGGTCAGCACCAGTCGTGGGCTGCTGCTGCACAGAAGGGCATGCATCTGTGGGGTGCTCAGCGGATGTGCATATGCCACATAATCTAGCAGGCAGAGACAACTTCTTCTGGTTGATGGCCAATTGAGTGACCAAAGTTGTAAGTGAATCTATCTTCTGTTCAAGCTTCTCAACCTTACCAGAACTTGTGCCAACATCATTCACTCCTCTCACTATGATTGCATCGCTGTTGCCCCTTGCATGGAATTGTTGACAATTGGAAGCCATCTTCTCAATCTTGACTCTGGCTTCTAAAGGTGTCATGTCTCCTAGGGCACCACCACTTGCAGCATCAAGCATGTTTCTCTCCATGAGGTTGAGACCTTCATAGAAATATTGAATAAGCAACTGCTCTGAGATCTGATGGTGGGGGCAGCTCGCACACAGTCTCTTGAATCTCTCCCAATACTCGTAGAGACTTTCTCCACTTTGTTGCCTGATGCCTGATATATCCTTTCGGATTGCTGTTGTTCTGCATGCAGGGAAGAATTTCTCCAAAAATGCCCTCTTCAGGTCATCCCAGACTGTGACAGAACCAGGGGCCAGATCGTACAACCAATCCTTGGCTAGCCCCTCTAGGGAGTGTGGGAATGCCTTAAGACAAACATGATCCTCTTGCACATCATGTGGTTTCATAGTAGCACAGACAATATGGAACTGCTTGAGATGTTTATGAGGATCCTCACCTGCAAGACCATTAAACTTGGGCAACAAATGAATTAGTCCAGACCTTAGCTCATACGGGTCATCGGGATACTGGATGCACAAATCTTCAATAGTGAAATCAGGTGCAGCCAGCTCCCTCAATGTCCTCTCACGTGGTGGAGGTTGAGCCATATTTTCAGAATAATCAGAATAAGAATCAGAATTTATAGGAATAGAAGAAAAACAAGCAGACTCACTATGTAAAGACTCAATAGACTCACTAACTATGGACTGGTTCCTATTTTGTCTAACTAGTCTGTGATAAGTTCTATCAATTTCAGGGTTATATGGATGAAAGTAGCTTGGGTTGCCCCTAGTCATGTACTGAACAGAACACCATTAAGCATACATGACCAAGATAGGCAACAAAATTTTTTATTTTTTAAAATTTTTTCTTTATTTTTTTCAGCACCCTAAAATCATGAAAACATACCACAAAAAGTTTGAGGACAAAATTCAAAAGGGAACCAAGTCAAACAATTAAATCAGAGACATAAAACTTGTAAAATAAAAAAGAAATAGTAAAACGGCTTTTTCAGGATCCAGATGAAGGAGTTTTCTGACGAAGTGAGAAAAATCAGATTATTCAGAAAATTCCCTTCGATTTGATATAAAATTCGTCAAATTCCGAGTTACGGGTCAAAAGTTGCGACGATTTGAAGAAAGTGCTGCTAAAACTTGGAAAATTTTTCTGGAACTCACAACCAGTGATGATCTGAGTGATCGTGGTGCCTCGAAACCTTTTTATATGATAAAAGTAGTGTGGATATAAATTTTCGTGGAAAAATTCCACCCACAACTATGTGAACTAGCAACCACAGAAACAATCAAATACACTAATTGCAACAAAATAGCAAAACAGCAAACAGTGCAACTTCAACCGGTTATCAGAATTGACTACTAGACCCTAAATCAGACACGACACACTATAATAACTATACTAACTACGACACTAACTAACTACTAATGACCTTTGGCAAGAACCGATATTCCCCGGCAACGGCGCCAAATTTGATCGAGGCCGTACCCGATACAAATAAAAACAGTTTAAGTATAGTACTAGGAAGTGACTCCTAGGTCGTCTCCCAAGGAATATCTTATCAAGCAAAAGGTCGAACACATAGTATGCATAGAAAACAGGGGGGGGGGGTTTTTTTGTATTGAATATTGAATAATTGAAATCAAAACAGAATTAAATCAAAACGAAGAAACAGATAAGGAAAAGCGGATAAACCCCTTTGGCTCGCGTTCACAACTCTATCATCGGTCACAAAAGATCAATTTCTTTCCTCTTCACTGTCCAACTCGTGAGAATTAAATACTAAGCGAAAATTCAATTCTCATCCCAAAACCCAAACCTCTAATTAAGCATTAAAAGCCAAAGCATGGAGTTTTTACGAGTTTGCATAAATTAAGCATTCATACACATGGATTATCTCTATATAATGGAACTAAGCGAACCATAACATATCAATAAGCATGAAAACAGTGAATAAAAACGAAATAGCATTAAGAACAAAACCTCAAGAGTATGTGATACATTACCAAAGGGATTTAACCTAAGAGTTTAGCCTTCCATGAAGAAAAATACCAAAAACGTGTAGAAAAGAGAAGAGAGAGAAACCCTAGCAGCCTCCACAAGCTTGGAGAGCAAAACTAAGCCTTCTCTATGAGAGAGAATGTAAAAAACGTGAATGGAAGGTCTCTCCAGGGTTTACACGAATTTGGCTTTTTAAATCACAAAACGGGCCTAAATCATGGGCCCAAATCCTAAGGAAAGCTTATCTCTAAATTAAATCTAAAAAATATCTTATAGATAAAATCTAAATCTTAAAAGATATAACTAAATCTCAACTAATCCTAAAGATAGATTACAATCTTCATTTCATCATATATCTTCTCTTCCAAAATTAAATCTTCATTCCCAAAATGTCCAAAAAGCCCTTGTGCCAAATATGACCTGAAAATAGAAATAGAATTAATTAGGCTAAATAATCCCAAATTAAACAATATTCAGAATAATAGTCCAATAAACTCTAAATCACTAAATCAAGCTAAACAATGTCAAATAGGCAACAAGTATCAATAATAGGAGTAAAATAATGCAAGGAAAAATGGGAAATAAAATGCTCATCAAACAGCTTTTCATAGTGTGAACTTTGTTTGGATCATACTTGTAGCACATTATAAATTTCAATGCAAGTTTTGTTTTTAACTTGTTGCATGCTTTATTTATTTTAAGCCTAAGGTTTAACTTGAAACCCTGTAAGGTACTATGAAATTTTGAAAATGTAAGTTGAATGTGAATTAAGAAGGAGTGAGTTTTAACTTGAATATCTCAGTAAGTGCAGTAGGCTTATAAGTGTTCTCTGAAAAGAGGCACTGTATATAAGGGAATACGGTGGGGAACTCGGATTACCCGTCTTGGCCGAGGTGGGTATCCTCAGCCCCGATGTAGAAGAGGTTGCTGAGTGAAGAGATGTGAAAACACTTCACTGCAAGCTGTACATCATCGGGTATCCCTTGTACATTGTGCATACAAGCCGGTCTCTTTTAGGAGATGTAAGCTGTTCGTAGCGCCATGCAACATTTAGGTGGCTAATGCTAAATGAGAAGCTAGTACGTATGTATGTAAGACTGTGGCACTTGAGAGAAAAAAAAGTTCTTTTCATTACTTAAAGGATCAGTACATCATTCCTTGCAAACAATGGTAATCTACCAAGGTGAGACTAACTGTAATATATCTTTAGTTTCGCGACGTTCCACGAGTTCTTAAGTTCGGAGCCTTCAAGAGTTTCTAGTCGGTACGCCCCAGAGTTTGTTTTTGAGATTACTCTGTAGGGGCCCTCCCAGTTTTGGGCGAACTTCCCGTCTCTTCGGTTCTTGAGGCCAATATCGGCCCTTCGGAGTACCAGATCTCCTACCTCGAACGACCTGGGCCGAACTTCTTTGTTGTGTTGCCTGGCTTGCCTTTCTTTTGCTTTCTTTTCTCGAACCGATGCCGCTTCTCGGACTTCTTCGGCCAGGATTAGATTTTCTTTGATCAAACTTTCGTTTTGCCCTGTGGGTCTCTCCCTCATCCTGAAGGTGTGGATTCTTTGTTCAATGGGGATGACCGCGTCACAGCCATAGGTTAATCTGAACGGGGTTTCACCTGTAGAGGTCTGGACCGTGGTTCTGATTGACCAAAGGACCTCCGGTAAGAGCTCGACCCATAATCCCTTAGCTTCCAAAATCCTCCTTTTTAGTCCGTCCACGATAACTTTGTTGGCGGCTTCAGCTTGTCCGTTGGTTTGGGGATGTTCAACTGAGGAAAAATGGTGGGAAATACCGAGGTTTTCTGCCAATATCTGGAAATTGTTGGCTGCAAACTGACTGCCATTATCGGTGATTAATGTTAGCGGGATCCCGAAGCGAGAAACGACTTGCTTCATGAAGAATTTTTGGATTCTTGCCGATGTGATGGTGGCTAGTGGCTCAGCCTCGATCCACTTGGTAAAGTAGTCCACGGCTACCACTATGAACTTTAGTTGACCTGGTGCTGTTGGGAATGGTCCCACGATGTCCATTCCCCACATGCTGAAGGGCCAAGGTGATGCCCGGGAATGCAGCTCCTCAGACGGTTTCTGATGAATGTCACTGAAGAATTGGCATTTGGGACATCGGCGAACGTGGTCAATAGAATCTGCCACTAAGGTCGGCCAAAAATATCCAGCCCTTAGTATTTTTCGTGCTAAGGATTTGCCTCCGACGTGGTGGCTCCCAAACTCCCCATGAACTTCGTCCAATGCCTCCTGGGCTTCGTCAAGAGTGAGACACCGCAAAAGAGGAGATGACATTCCTCTTCTGTAGAGGATCCCATCTATAACGACATACTCTGCCGCCTTCCGTCTTAAGGTTCTTGCTTCTTTCTGATCAGCCGGGACGATATTGTGTTCCAAAAATGACCTTATTGGGTCCATCCAGGTTGTTGAGATCGAGATGGCCATCACCACGTTTGGGTTTGAAATTTGCTCCTGAATTAGGCTTTTATTGTTCCCTCCGCCCTTGGTGCTTGCCAACTTGGAAAGAACGTCGGCACGAGAATTGGAGTTTCGGGGGATATGGTTAATGGAGAATTTTTCAAATTCTAGAACCAGGGTTTTGACTTTATCTAAGTACTTTTGCAGAATAGGTTCTTTTGCCTGGTAGTCTCCGGTGATCTGGGACACCACCAACAGGGAATCGCTCAAAATTTGGCCATGCGAAGACCAGCGAGGACGGCTTCGTACTCTGCTTGGTTATTCGAGGCGAGGAACTTGAATTTTAGAGAATATTCAATGCTGATTCCCTCTGCATTTTCCAGAATTACTCCTGCGCCCGCTCCTTTCTGGTTGCTTGATCCGTCGACGTATATAACCCAAGTGTCCGAGTTAGGCCTTGGATGGGGCTCTGTGAACTCGGACACAAAGTCCGCGAGCACTTGAGACTTGACCGCCTTTCTTGGTTCATAGGAAATATCAAACTCGGACAATTCTATCGCCCAAGCCATCATTCTCCCTGCGAGGTCCGGCTTCTGAAGGACTTGTTTTATAGGCTGAGCCGTTCTTACGACAATAGGATGGCTTTGAAAGTATTGCTGAAGACGCCGTGCAGCCAGGATAAGGCAAAACGCGAATTTTTCCACTTTAGTATAGCGGAGCTCGGGGCCTTGCAAAGCTCGGCTTATAAAGTAGATTGACAACTCATTCTTACCCTCTTCTCGGATCAGCACCGAGCTAAGTGCCGAACTTCCTGCTGATAGGTAAATGAAGAGGGTTTCTCCTTGGGCGGGACTAGAGAGGATTGGGGGGGATGAAATATACTCTTTAAGTGCCAAGAAGGAGGCTTCGCACTCCTGGTCCCAATTAAAAGCTGCTCCTTTCTTTAGTAGCTGGTACCAAGGTAAGGCTTTTCTGGCAGCTTGGGGGAGGAATCTTGAAAGCGCGGCCATCCTTCCTGCTAGTTGTTGCACTCCTCTGAGGTCGGTGGGACTTTTCATTTCCAAGATAGCTCGGCATTTATCGGGGTTGGCCTCGATCCCCCTTTCTGATAACATAAAACCGAGGAAGGCGCCTGCTGGAACGCCAAAAGTGCACTTTTCTGGGTTCAATCTCATATTGTGTGCTCTAACACGCTCTAGTACAGCAGCCAAGTCTTTGACATGGTCTTCTTTTTTTCTGCTCTTGGTAATCATATCGTCAATATACACCTCCATAATATCACCTTCGATGCCGTTGAAGACTTTGTTCATCATCCTTTGGTAGGTTGCTCCGACATTCTTCAATCCAAAAGGCATGACAGTGTAGCAGTAGGTCGCCTTTCCGGTTGTAAAAGTAGTTTTGTCCTGGTCTGAGGGGTACATGGGGATTTGGTTGTAACCTGAGTAAGCGTCCATGAAAGATAATAGTTGGTAGCCCGCCGAGTTGTCGACGAGCTGATCGATGATCGGCAGTGGGTATTGGTCTTTTGGGCATGCCTTGTTGAGGTCGGTATAATCTACGCACATTCTCCAGCTGCCGTTTGCTTTCTTCACCAGGACGGTGTTTGCTACCCACTCAGCGTATGGGACTTCTTTGATAAACCCTGCCTGCAATAGGTCGGAAACTTTCTCCTGGATGACTTTCGCCTTCTCCGTCCCTACTCGCCTCATTTTCTGAGCTACTGGTTTGGCTTTCGGGTCTACACTCAGCTTGTGGCAGATGAAATTCGGGTCAATTCCTGGCATGTCAACCGAGGTCCAAGCAAATAAGTCCGAATTGGTTCGCAGTAGGTCTATTATTGCTTCTCGGATTTCTGGGGAGAGGTCGGATCCCACCTTGAGGGTTTTACTAGGGTCGGAAGGGTTGATCGGGACAGCCGACCAATTTCCTTGTGGGGAGGGTCTCAAGTCGTCTTGCTCTGCCCGGACGTCCAGGTCAGCTAACAAGATTCTTCCTTTAGCCAACATCGGTCCGACGAGCTCCTCATTCTCTTTCTCCTTTACTTTTCCCCGTAGACATGCATTGTAACAAAGTCGGGCTTTGACCTGATCTGCCCTGATCGTGACGAGCGCGTCGTCTGAGCCGATGAATTTTAACGCTAGATGAACTGTTGAAACTACTGCTCCGAAGGCCTGCAAACAGGTTCTTCCCAAGATAGCGTTGTAGGGGGAATCACAATTGACTACCAGGAATATGACAATCTCCGTTCGGGCCGAAGGTTGTTCGCCTAGGGTTACCGGGAGGTGGATTGCTCCTACAGGACGGATCGCCTCGTTCGCGAATCCAAACAGCTTTCCTTCGAAGCTTCGGAGATCAGAGGTTTTCAACTTTAGCGCCTGGAAGGTCTGCATAAAGAGGATATCGGCTGAGCTGCCCTGGTCTACCAGGACCCGGGCGACCTTAAAGTTGGCGATCATGGCCGCAACCACCATTGGATCGTTGTGGTTAGGGACTATGCCTTCCAGGTCATGATTAGAGAAACTAATGGGTACCTTTTGAGGTGGTCTCTTGTAGATCTGCTTGTGGCGAACGGCCAGGATTTGGTTGATGTACTTTTTCCTCTCCGCCTTGGTCTCACCACCACCGGCGAAACCTCCCGAGATATTACAAACTGGGAAGCTTGCGGTTGAATTAGGTGGGGGAGGCAAGGGGGGGAGATCTGGTGTCCTGTTGACAGCAAACTATAGAGGCTGATCGGGGCTATGTTCCTCGCGGAACTCTTTCTTCTTTTTCTGGGTTGATGTGTGTTTAGTCATGGTAGGTACTGGTGGGAGTGATTTTATCTGGTTCCCACAGACGGCGCCAATGTGATGTCCTAGGGCGAGGAGAACCTCTAAGGAGGGGAAATCTACCTTAGAGGGGACTCTGCCTAGGGTTTATGTGTGATGTTTGTTGGGAGTCCTCTAGTGGCCAAAGGGGAAGCCAAAGAGATACCCTAATCACTGGTGTGTGAGGGTGGCGATTAGGGTAAGAGGACGTACCTTTGCCCCATGTAGTACTGAGCTACTTATAGGGGGGAGCTGGTTGCCCTAATGGGCCAACTTGGGGCCCAAGTAGGGCCAGCCTGTAATGAGCTAGGAGTGGTGTGCTGTCCTTCCAGATAAGGCTGGGGTGAGCTGTCCTTGCGGATAAGGCTGGGGTGAGCTGTCCTTGCGGATAAGGCTGGGGGACGTCATCATGTCCTTGGTGTCGGAATCTTTGGGGTGATGTCGGACCTGGGAAGACGTACGAAGATCGGACCTGAGCAGAGGCATGAGGTCGGCCTGTATCTGGCGCTTGTTCGGCCGTTGAGCCCTGAGCTCGGCCAAGCGATCAGTAGGTCCCTTTTTAGGTCCTTGAGTCTTTTAGCGGGGTTTATGGGGAGCTCGGCCTAGCCAGGTCCACCACAATTTTTGTAATCAAATTGATATAACGAGGCCCCTCGATTGTAGATACTATTCGACCAGCTCAAAGGGAACCGGGGTACAACTTTAATTTCCCCTTCGGCCTCAACTTGTTCCATAAACCAGCAAACTTCTGCTCCAGTGTATTCGTATTGAAAGAAGAGCGGTTTAAAGGATTTCCAAGAATCGGTTACTTTTGAAAATAGGGCGTGATCCCTCCGAGCTTTTAAGGACACCCAAAGCCCCTTTGAATCGCCAAACTTGTTCACCTGGGGGGCGTACAACCAAAAGAAAGATCGTAATGTAGCGACCAAATTTTCAGCATCGCAGAACTGTTGAAATGCCCTTACAAAGGCCCAACCACTTGGATGTAGTTGGCTCGGGGCTATGTTTAAGTGCTTCAGGACTTCTATCTCGAGGGTGGAAAAGGGCATGCGGACTCCGACCTTAGTGGCTATCTCCTCGTAGAAATAAAAAAGCTGTCGATTTTCCGGTATTTGGAGGCATATCCGGTCGTCTATGCCCATGTGCCTTAGTACGAAGTCTGAGGCATTCCCATCTTCTCTCGGAGGTGTGAGAAGTGGACGAAGATGGTTCAAACTGTTCCTCGTCAGCAACGAAGGCCTCGCTCCAAGAACCTCCCGATCAAAGACTTCATCATACTGCGCATGATTTGGCGGCAAGGGATATTCTTGAGGATTGGTCTCACACCTGCACTCCACCATATCTGGGGAAAAAGTAAAAGGCTCGGCGTTAGGATTTTTTATAGCGGATGTTTTAATTTTAAAGTTAAGGCCGAGCCTTGGACTTTTTCCCCCCTCTTTCCTCGGATCTCCCAAAGGCTCTTCTTCCATTGTACGCCGCTCAGGACTAACCCTAACCTGAGCCCTACGTTCAACAAACCTATAAGCCAAGAGCCAACTACTTGCTTCAGCGGGATCCGATGGATATTCTACAACTAGCGGTTTTGTCATGGTGGATCCCTGGCCGATTGGGGGGGAGGAAGGATCTACGGCATCATCACTATCCCCAGAATCCCCAAAACTTCCAGAAAAGATGAATCACTATCACTAGAAGGTTCCTCTCCTATTTTCCTACAAAGTTCATGATAAATTCTCCTTAACTCCCTCCAACCTCTCATGATTCAGAAATCCAAACCCTTAAACACTACACTACCCCGAACAAAAAACCCCAAAATCCCTGCAAAGCCCAGAAACGCGAAACCCTTTCAACAAATAGAAAAAAGCGCATAACCAGTAAATGAGTGGTTAAAATTAGAAGAAGAGGAAGAGGTTACCTGTTTTTGATGTTTGAACTCTGGAAGTTGATACGCAGCGGGTGATCGTGGGAGATCTGAAGGAAAAAAGGTGCAGGGAGTGAGAAAGAGTTTATGGAATACTTTTGGAGTAGCAAGGGGAGCGTGTTTGATTTTGTGGGAATCAAAAATGAAGGAAGTGTGGGAAGAGGAAATGAAGAAGTTAAATAACCCCCAACCTTCAAAACCCTTCGGTTTCCTTCCAACTCACCTGTGGGCCGAAAGCCCATTTACCTCACTCAGCCACACGCACGGTGAGACGTGGCAGTTGCAGAAGAGGCGCTTTTTCAAATTTCAAAATTTGCAATGATTTGGCACAATTTACAAGGGAACGCGCCGTACCTAAGGAACCCAAAACGTCACCTCGAACAGGCTACCCGGTTATAGCTGTCACGCACTCCCGGAACGAGGCATCCGAAAAGGTCAACCCTAAACACTTGTTACCTCGTCACAGACTTTTCAAAGTCTTACGAGCTGGGGGGCTTGTAGGGTCTGCCGACCTGATACGGATTTAAGCCTTGTCAAAGGAGTCCTCTAAGGGCGCTTCCCTCTGTCCAATTAACATGAACATCCCTCGCTCGGACTCATGGACTCCGAGCATCCCCAAAGGACTAGGCTCGGACTTGATGGAACCGAGCCTCATCATCGGTCCTCAATCCATCAGGCTTGAGATTCTAGGCCGAGACATACCGTCGGCTTGCGGATAAGTTCAGACCCACCGAGGCTTCTTATCCCTTCCGCAAATCTCTCCTGGATTCTCGCAACAGCCTAGACATGAGATCTTCAGCTGATCCTATCCAAATTCTAAGCATAATCCTCCAATATTATCTCACAGAATCCTGGTTCAGCTCAACCCTGATACGGGGCCCAGACGGCCCATATCAGCCTCCTCCAAACCCTATAAATAGCTCATTACAGCTAGGGTTTCAGGTACGTACTCTCATCCCTAAGTTGACACTCTGCACACCCGTTGACTGGGGAGAACCTGCTTTCCCAATTGGAACTGCAGAAACACCATAAGTCACATATTGACTCTTAATCCTCTCTAGGGCTCCTGATTCCATAGTCTTGAGCACTTAAAGGGTTGAGGACATCTAGTGTTCCAGGACACTACAATTTGATTAAGGAATAAACCAGAGAATATTCCACTGGGCTCTCAAAGCCAGTTGAAGAAACCCTATTTTTCTTAACCTAATTTTTTCCTATAAATAGAACTCTCTTCCTCGCAATTTGGAGAACACGATTTTACGCGCACAATTTTAGAGACACAAGAAAGCAATAGGGAGCGAACGTATAGAAAAAAAAAACGCAGAGGCAATCACATTTATGCTTAAAAAAAATTTCTCTTTTATCTGCAACTATTCTTTTTTTTTTCTACGGTTTTTTTCTCTCAGTTTTTTTTTCTTCTCCGTTCCTCGTGCAACTTCTCATAAATTTGGTCCTCCATTATTGATCACAAGCTCCATCTCCAGCAGGTACTTTATTTTTCTTTTCTTTTAATTCCAGAATTTTTTAATATAATTAATTAAACAATAAAAATTTAAAGTGTAGTCTTTGGGCCTGCCATTGGCAATTTTAATTATTATTTCTTTGAGAATCCACTTTTTTTTATTACTGAATAGTAATTATTTTGTCTTTATGTTTAGATGTGATTTTCGACTCCTTATCTTATCCTTAAATTCATATATTTGTATATTATGTATTTAATTATTGAATCTAAATAATATAATTATGGATCCTATTTGTTAATAATTAAATCTCATTTATTATTTGTAAAAATATTATTTAATTAAATTGGATATGCTTTGGTAAGTCAATTTTTCTCACCTAAATTTGTTTAGTGGTGGGATCTTTAGGACTTCCTCTTCACACCCGAAAACAAATACTATATAATAATATAATTTTTTAAGATAAAAACATGTTTAAAATAATAATTAATTAAAATTTATTAATTCAATATTGACAATACGCGCTTTGGAAACTCATTTTTCCTCGTCTAAATGTCGAGGTCTTATGTATTTTCCTCTTCGCATAAATTCTACTTTTTAAAGTACTAAAATAAAACGTTAACTTAATTTAAATTACTATTACAAATAAATAGTGAAATTAAAAATATTTTCCTTTATAAACAGTAAATGAATTTTATTAAATAAGTATTAACAAAATGTGTTTTGGAGATTCATCTTTTCTTGCCTAAATGACAAGATCTTGTGCATGTTCCTCTCCGCATTAAACTTTTTAATAAAAAAAAAAATTAAAACAATAAGAACTACGTAGCCTTGATTCCTCATTTTATGACGGTATGTAGGACCAAGGGTAACATTGTCAGGCACAACAATAAAAAAAAATAATTTTTGGAAAACCAATTATTTAGGTCTTTTAATTAAATCAATCAAATGTACCATTTTCGAATGGGCGAACGGGGTGCTAATACCTTCCTCGGCTCGTAACCGACTCCCGAACTCGAAATCTCTAGTTTGAGACCATGCTTTATCTATTTTAATTAATTATTACTTTTCCGCGTTTTTGCAACAAAATGCGGTGGCGACTCCATATTGGGTCAGTCGAACCCCACTCGTAGGCGAGGCCCCGAGGGTGACCCGGGACCCCGGCCGCGACAGCTTGTATTGATTTATTCAATCTCGTGAATAATATGTTTTCAATATAACTATAAATATTCTTATTATTTTGCGCTTAAAAACGTTTTCATTCGTTCTTTAAGTCTTCCGCTACGTTAAATCTCTTTAAATAATTCAAGAACGTTTGAATCGATCGTTTTTCCATGTTTTTATAAACACCCAATTCACCCCCCTCTTGGGTGACGTTAGCCAATACCATCAATTATTCTAACAATTGGTATCTGAGCTTCGTTCTCCGGTAACAAGCTTAACCGCTTGAGCTATAGATCCATTGTGGTTTGGCTTATTGGGATATTTGTTTTTATCTTTTAAAATGGATGGTTGTTCATTCGATGAAGCACCAATGTTTGATGGATGTAATTTTTCATACTGGTGTGCGAGAATGAAAATATATTTACAATCTATTAGTATTCATTTATTGAATATTGTGCTTCAATGTTTTGATCCAAAATCCAAAAATGTTTTAAATGATTTTGATAAGAAATCTTTTGCGTTGAATATTCAAGCGATGCAAATTTTGAGAAATGCCTTGAATGATGATGCATACGCTAGAATTAGAGATTGTATCAACGCTAAAAGTATTTGGGACACTTTAATAACACACTATGCTACTAATGATCTATGGGAAAGTGTTAGTGTTCGCAGGGAAAAAGTAATGCACATAAGGAACGATGACGTAAATAATGATGTTCTTGATGATGAGATGAAGAGTAACACAACAAATGATGATTTGGAGAGATTACTTGAAGAGTTCATACAATCTTATGAGGAATTGAGTTCTTCGGAAGAAGAGTCCACAGATAATGAAAGGGAATCAAATGGGCATATTCCTCATGAGGTAACAAATTTTAGTTCTCTCTCAAACAATCTACGCATTACTTATAATAGTTAGAATGATGATGAGACAATTTTAAAAAACCATGACTTGGACTTTGTGCGAGAATTATCTTCAATAGAAATTACTCTTAATACTTTGAAAATTGAAGATAATCTTGGCAAAGAAACATTTTTAGAAAATTGTTCCTCAATGCACTTTGAAAACTGTTCTTTTTCTGAAAAACACGTTGAGGATACAAATTTTGAAACTCATGCTGAAAAACCTATTGACTCAAATTCATTACTTGGTCAAGCTAATGTTGATATTCAAAAACCAAGTAAAGATTTGAACAATAGTACCTTGTCTTTTCAAAACAAAAATTCCAAGTTATGTAACCATGTTTGTGAAAAAGTCAATTCATCACCCAAGCACATTATATGTAACTATTGTGGATGTTCGGGACATATCTCTTATCTATGCTATTATAGGAAAAATCAAACTATGAGAGGTAACATGAAATGGGTTCCAAAGGTTTCCAAGGAATCCAAACCTAATCCCCCAGGACCCAAAATGAGATGGGTACCAAAGGTTTCTCCTTGTAACAGGAAAGTAGAAAATCAATTGTCCAAGGCAAAACCAAGAGGAAATCAAAAGGAGAAAAGCTTCAAAATGACTCAGTGGAACCTAAAGCCAGATGGAGTAATCAAAGGAAGATCGTACCATCAAGAACCAAAGCGTTCACTAGAAGAAATGGAAAATTCACGTTGATGAAACATCAGAAAAGAAAGCAATGGTCTACTTCAAGATCTTCATGGCAAAAAGGGGTTGAGTTAAACAAGTCATGTTCTTTTTATAACCATGATTATACAAGAGCATACTTTGACTATTCCAAGTTGTATTGAATTTGAAAATAAATCATGTGTAGTAAAAGTTTTTTTTTTGTCACAAGATTATCGTATCTTGGAAAAGTTGAGTACTTCATTCTTAATGTGTCATTTAGTTCAAACTTGAGTTGATTAAGTTGGCATCTAAATGCATATTATGATTGAACTTGATATAACTCTTAGTTATAATAGAGCATATGATTTGGTAATTTGTGTTTATGTGGTTCATATTAATTTCTTCAATAGCTCTTAATGTTTATCTTGACAAATTACTAACTTGAGTGTTGGAGATATCCAGAACTATCTGTTTTGTAGGAAACAGTGTTCCGAAAGGTAAGTTGACCACAAGCTAAAATCACTCATAATCCCTAGCATCATAAAATCAGTTCATAGCATGCAAGAAAGCTTGGTTTATGCAGAAAAAGAAGAATTCTGGAAGTTTGAGCAGAAGTAATCGATTACTCTGCAACAGTAATCGATTACCTAGTGTTTTGTGCAACAAGTTTGATCAGTTTAAGGCAAGTAACTGATTACATATCTCAGGATAACCGATTAGTTTTGCAGCATCATACAACTCACCAGAGAAGATGTAGTCGATTAAAGTTACTGAAGTAATCGATTAAAGGCCATCAAGTAATCGATTACAGCTAGCCCAGTAATCGATTAGACAAGTAGCATCATGTATTCACCAGAGAGGAAGTAATCGATTACAGGTATGTAAGTAATCGATTACATGAGGAAAGTAATCGATTAAATCCTGTTAGTAATCGATTATCAGTTACAGTATCTGAAAAAAAGGAAAATTTGTGTGGACCAAGTTGGGCCTTTGACCCATTTTGACCTAAAAGGACCCCTTGACTTAACCCTAGCCACCAAAACCCTTCTCTCTTCTCACTCTTTCACGTGCTCTCTCTCACTTACACTCACATTCTCTCTCTTTTTCTCTCTTAAACTCACGGCTCCTTCTTCTTCTTCTTCATTATTTTCTTCTTCTTCAATCATCAACCAACCATCCTCCATAGCCTCATCTCCACCAAACCTTCACCATTCACACTCAAATACTCTTCTCACATCATAAACCTTTATCTCCTACCTTCTCTATCACACAAATCCGTCCCTCTCTCTCCTCACCCTCTCCCATACAGCCTCCATCAACAACCACCACAACCACCATTAAAACCACCATAAAACCACCATTCTTAACCACCATTGCCTAACCTTTCAACCATAACCATTACCTTTGCAAATCCTTGGTTCAAAACTCGGTTCAACAAGGTTCATCTCTTCCGATTCAGCATTGGGTCTGTTCGGTTCAGTGAGAAGGTCAGTTCTGTGCTACTGGTTCAGTGATCTTCTGGTTCAGTCTTGGTTCAGAGGTTCACGGGTAGATTCGGTTCAGCGCTTCTGGTTCGGTTCGACTTCGGTTCGGTTTCGATTCAGTACAGAGTATTTCGGTTCAGGTTATCAATTTTTGTTCATTAAGCTCTTCCTGCAACTATTTCTGGTACAGTGTTCATGCTTCTGAGTTCATATTGATATTTTGAGATTAGAGGTTTATTAGAATTTTTGTAGGAGTGAATTATCTGCCTGGTGATATCTAATTTTTGAACTGCATTGTTGGACTTGGGTCTGATCAGTTAAGTAGTTGGGTATATCGTCGCATTTGTTCATTGCTGAATATCTGGTTCATTGTGCCTGTTGTCTGTCTGATATGTATCTGAGAAAATGGCTACTCATCGTACAAAAATAAGAGCTCTAATCGAAGAATAAGAGGATGATGAGCCTTCACCCCCAGTTATTCAGAATCAGATAGCTAATCCTTCTTCCAGCCATGCTCCTAGACTTTCGCGATCTCGTCAGAATGAAGCTGGTCCGTCTACACCTTCACCTTCTGTTCCACAGTCTGCAGCACTCGAGAAATACAACCGTTGGTTCTCCAACCCGGCTCAAATTTTTGATTATGAAAAGTATTTTGCAGCGTGCTCAGTGATTTCTCCTAGGTTCCTGGATGCAGAAACATTTTATGATGATCAGTGTAATCTTCCCGCGGTGAAGCTGTTGAAAGAAAAAGAGTTATTTGAGTTCAGCACCATCGGCGGTGATTTCTATGAGGATCTAGTCAGAGTCTTCTATACCAACTTGAAATGGGATTCCGATGAGAATGTTTTGTATTCTGAAGTGAAAGAAAGACAGATAAAGATCACTTTGGACACTGGGAAGAATATCACTCGACTTCCGATGGATGGAGTGTACTTCACCGGATCTGGCAGTGACAGTCTTTGGGGCGATGAATATGTCAAAAAGGCTGCTAAAGAAGAATTTATCGATGACAACATTCTTATAGGAAAGGTCATGACTTATGGTAATCTGAAATTTGAGTTTCGTGTGCTACACTTCCTTCTGAATCGTTGCTTGATTCCTAGGCAAGGAAATTACTTCAGGGTGTTGGATTCTGACTACATCATTCTATGGGGTTGGTTTGTCTTGAATCATTTGACTGAAACTGCAAGTAAAGTTCGTCGCTCTATTGATCGTGATATGAAGCTGAAGACAACGCGCCTTCCTTATGCAACATTGATCACAAACATCCTTAGGCGTTTCCGTATTCCTCTGAATGGAGATTCAAGGACTACTCCTAATGCGGATATGCGTATGGACACCAACTTTCTGGGAAACATGGGATGGATGAACATAGAAGGAAGTGGTTGGATTCCTAAGACGATGCAACGAGAAAGAAAGGCAGCTCATAGGCATGACCATGAAGAGGATGATGACCAAGATCAAGCACCAGCTCAGGACCTTGACTTCACTCCGCTACAAGCTATCCTTCCACCGGATCGTATTCCTCCTTACATGCAACATTTCATGGATGATGTTAGAGGATATATGAGACAATCTGATGACCATATGTGCTCAGTCGACTCCACTCTTGCTCAGCTCACCTCCGGCATGGAACAGATGAATGTCAACATGGAGGCTATGCAGCAAGACATATATCACTTGAGGCATCAGAATCGGCAACCTTTCACCAGTGATCGTTAGCTTGTGGCTCCGCTCCCTAATCTTATTATTTCTGCTACATGTATTGTGTATCTTCGATTTATGTTGTTGTCTTAACCCCTAGTTATCTACTATTGATTAACTGCATCTGTTTCTGGATTTAGATTTTCTTTGACATGTCCTTGGATATTTAGTTGTGACTTTTCATGTCAATTTCTCTTTTATTGGTTTGATATTATTTTTTTCATGTGGTATCATTATAATTCCTTTGGACATCTCACCTTTTTGATGATGTCAAAAGGGGGAGAAATATGTTATGAGAAAATATGAGCAAAACAGGTCAACAGGAACAGGTTGCAAAATAGGTTCATGAATGTTTCATGAATTCAGGGGGAGAGATGCTAATCTTATGATTCAGGGGGAGTTATACTCCTTTTTGGAGTTGTGGAGTTGTTTTTTTAGTGTTAAAGAGCTGAATGCATCATATTACTAGTTTGCGTTTATAATATCATGTACTAACCTTTGTTTTGCAGGTAGTGTTTGTCATCATAAAAAAGGGGAGTGTTGAAACTCATGTTTTCCCTTGATGATGTTTTGATGATGACACAACATATTTTAATATAATATGCTTGAACAGGTGCAGGTACTTTGATGATGCAAGATGTGATTGAAGATCTGGTCGCTTAGGACTTAGATTTGTGTAAAGCAAAATTAGTCTAAAAGCACTCAAGTATATTTTTATTTTGCTAGATTATGATGATGATACTTTTCGTTTTTGAAAAACCTAGAAGAAGTATTTTTTAAATCCTTTTGCTTCAGGAAAAGTTTTTGTGAAAATCTTTTATAAAAACCTTTGGTTACAAATTTTTTATGAAAAATCTGATTTTATTTTGGAGTAATCGATTACCCCTTCTGGACTAATCGATTACTTGCTGCAACTTGTAACCAGAGAGTAAGTAATGGGTTAATTAGGTTCATGTAATGGATTACTTCCTTGAACAGGTCATTTAAGTGATAGTAATCGATTACTTGAAGCTAATAATCGATTAGCTATTAATGCTGCAACTTTTCTGAAAAACTTGAGAGCAAGTAATCGATTACAATGACCAAAGTAATCGATTACCTATTTCAAATTTTTGAAAAACGTGCTGAAATCAATCTGATTCCCAGAATGATTTATTTCCTTTTCTGGATGATCACGATTCTGATTTTTGGCTTCTTCTTCTACCTTTTTGAAAACTCACTACACACACAAGAACAACCTCTTCTCCATCTCTATTCTTTGAAAAACCTTTTGAGAAGAAATATCATTATCATCATCATATTCATCTTTTATTAATCTAGATCAAAAACCTTGAGTGTGCTTTAGATTAATCATTTGCTATAGGACTTGATTGTAGTATCTGCTCTGTTTAGAGAGCTTCATTGTTAGTTGCACAAATTTCTTCGTGCAAACCATATTCTCTGTAAGGGGAGTGTTTACCCTTAGTGCTTAGGGAGTGTTATCCCTTAGGTTGAACGTGTGTCGCGTTCGTAGGGTGAGATCCCTTTGTTGGGTAGTGTTAGACGAAAGGTGGGTCACCTAGTAGTTAGGCTATCTGCAAAAATCTAGGAAAGGTTTTCCTAGTTATTGTTGAGGTCCCTGGCGAAAGGAGGTTCCTAGTAGCTTGCGGGGTGCTCTGGCTGTACTCGAGTGGGTCGCTTGAGGACTGAATGTAGGCGTTGTTTGCCGAACCAGGATAAAATCCCCGGTGCATGACTCTCTATCCCTTATCTCTTTACAATTCGCGTTTATTTTGTGTGTTAAACATATTTTGCGAATAATCCTATTTGAAATTATATAACACGAGAATTGCGTTTTCTTTGTATTGCTTTATTCAATCTCGTGAATAATATGTTTTCAATATAACTATAAATATTCTTATTATCTTGTGCTTAAAAATGTTTTGTTTCATTCTTTAAGTCTTCCGCTACATTAAATCTCTTTAAATAATTCAAGAACGTTTGAATCGATCGTTTTTCCATGTTTTTATAAACACCCAATTCACCCCCCCCGTCCTCTTAGGTGACGTTAGCCAATACCATCAATTATTCTAACACTTGTTGGTGGCTTAAAGGGGTCTAGGGCAAGGCTAAGGCTAGGATTGGTGAAAGTTTATCCACTCTCTCCTAGGTTAAGGTAAGGGGTTTGTGTTGCCTCGCTCTAGGGAAGGATTTCTGGTTATTCATAGTGGTTGCTAGGGTTTGGGTGTTAGGGTTTAGCCTAAGGAATTAAAACCCTATGTTAGAGAATGTTCAAAGTATATAATGGAAGAAAATTTGTGAATGAAATCCTAGGTTGTGAGTAGAAATAATTTTGTGTTATTGACACTAAATGTTATTATGTGTTTGGTGATGAAATTGGTTTGTTTGATGGTGTTATTGGATTTGGTTAAATGTTTGATAAATCATATGATTATTGCATTTGCCATGTAAAACTCCAGAATGGTTAATAAGTGACTATAATGGCTTAAATGAAGATAAAACAAGATATGAATTTACAACGGGACCTTCTGCAGTGGAATTGATCTTTGGATACACTAGCACACTAGGTGCCCTGTTAGGTGTTCCAAATGACCTGTTAGGGCAAAATGACCTGTCAGGCAAAATGACCCATTAGGTTCAAATGACCCGTTAAGCGTCAGTGTGCCCAATGGATCAATTCCCTGCTGAAAAAATAAGATAACAAAATGAAATGTGTAACACCCCAAAATTTTAATCCCCGATTAATAAAATGTTAATTATAATTTAATTATAATTAATAGTTTCTATATTAATCCTTGATTAAAATATGTGTTTATATGACTAGCTTATGTGTGAGAAATTATTTAATAAATAATTTAAATGTCTAAAATGTATATTTTGCATATTAGTCCCTGGGTTGGGACCTAGAAGCAATTATAGGAAAGGTTTTGGAGGGAAAGTAAATAAAATAATTATTTTTCAAAATCTGGGCGAAATACTCGAGTATTACTCAGAATACTCGAGTATTCTGGGTCAAACTGCACGAGTTAGTGCGTTTGATGAGTCACCATGAACGATTCTCGTGTGTTGACACGAAATCGTCTCCCTCAACAGCTCAAAGCACTCGTGTCGACTCACATGATGTCTCCCTGTGTCTATAAAAGCCCATCAACCACGAATTCGTGGGAATTTTGGCTAAGGTTTGCATTGTTGAAGAAGCTAGGGTTTCGATTTCGTCTCGTTCAATTCTCTTTCAATTCTAAGTGTTAGTCTTCGAGTGATACACCAATACAAAGCTCACATCACGAGCTTTGTATAAACACCAAAATCGTGAGGATTGAGTGGGTGAGCTGAGAGAATCAAAGTCTTGAAGTGAAGTTGTTCTTGCTGGAGTTGGTGTTTGAAGCTTACTTCTATCATCGATTCTGGTAAGCTCCTAAGTTCTTGAGTCTCAAACTCAATTCGTTTAGTTAGATGATGTTGCATAGAGCTTAGAAATCTAGTTTTCCCTAATTTTTATCTCTGTTTCATGTCCAAACCAATTCAATTTTGGTATGGTGCTCAAACTGTCCTGCATGTGAAGCTCAAGTGGATTTCTGGGTTTGGAGAGCTTTTCTTTGGAGTCTTTATGTTGATTCAAGTTTGAGAGGTAAGGGGAAGTAATTATATTCACTAGATAGAGTTTGAAATCCATTAAATGTGTTAGAGAGCCACCAAGAGGCTCTAAGGGCTTAGATTCTATAGGAACTTTGGTTTGGATACCAATCCATGCTCTAAATCTGTATTGAGCAAGTTTGTTATCATGTATGTGAACCTGAATGAGCTTTGTTTCATGAAGATTATGCTTATTGTGTGATTTGAGGTATTGAGTTGTTAAAATGCCTTTTTGTGCATAATCAATGATTTCTCTGTCAATTCTGTGTTTTGAATTGAAATAAGTGTTGTAACATGTTTGATTAATGATATGTTAACTCTGTTGATCCCTGAAATGGACTTAAATTGAGTAGAAATGAAAATGGCATGTTAAAACCAGTTTTCAATACTGTCAGCTGCGAAACACTCGAGTAAATGGCAAAGTACTCGAGTAAATCGTGTTCAAAATAAAGTAAATTTCATAAGAACACTCGAGTATTTTGTTTTTTTTACTCGAGTATCGGGCATGAACTGAGAATTGTTATAGGTCAAACACTCGAGTCATTCAAAGTCACTCGAGTATTCTGGAAAAGTCCAAGAACACTCGAGTAACTCATGAACTACTCGAGTAAATTGTTGAAATTAAAACCCAAATCCTCAGAAAGACATGAACACTCGAGTAAGCTTAAGAACACTCGAGTAATCTGGAAAATCTCCAGAACACTCGAGTATTCTGAACTTTACTCGAGTAAAATGCCCAGAATCTGAAAACATCATTTTCAATTCTAACTTAATTAATTAAGGAATTATTAAGGATAATTCAAGGGATCAAAAACTTAGAGAAATTGATAAATACAAATAGATCGTTCGGTGACGATCCATTTTGAAAATTAAGCCTAGGTGGCAAGTAATGTATTAATCAATTTCCCCTAAGTCTAAAATGCATTCATTCTGGAGTTTGGATGGTAGGACGTATTCATGTTTCGATAAACATGTGGAGGGCCTCTGGGAGTGCCAATACGCTTGCTTGATGACACGTCGTTGACGTGGTCGGCTTTGTGGATGCCGATATGGATATATCGTTTGGATGACGATCCGTTTGGATGACGGGATATGCTCGGGTGGCATGGATACCAAGCTTGACGTGTACATTCTAGGTGAATGTACGAATTGTTGTATACCTAGGAATACAACGCACTGTGGAGTGCTGGGTTGTCAGGGATGGACGTCAGAGAGTGACTTAGAAAATGTGGAGATAAGTTGAGAGTTAAAGTCATGCATCATGTCATTCACCTAATGCAATTGATATACCTGAATTAAGTGTGAACATCCTATGTGCATCTGATACTTGCTAAATGCTAATTGTGATTGTTATTAATTGATGCATTATTATCTTTCATATGTTGCATGATTTATTCTCTATTGATTATGTGAGTAGAATTGCTTACCCCGATGCCCTTGTAGGTGATGTCTCGCTACATTGCTTGCATCGAGATCCGGCCACTTCCTAGTGGCGTATGGATCTATGAGGACCATCGCGCGGTGTATGAGGGGGAGGTAGAGTTCACATTCTACCACCCTAATCCGCTGATGCGATTCCGTCCTCGTAGGTTTAGGATTCCCATCATATACACTCTGCATGTACCCCCGTTTTATACTTATCATGGACCACCTCCCATGCGACCAGCTCGCTCTTACCATAGTTTTCGTTTTCAACCTACCCGCTCTCACCCTTTTACTTCGAGAGTCGTCCGCGAGGAGACTCCCCTATCTGATCCGAGGAGCCCAGTTAGGGTTTCACCATCACCTGACCCGGTACCCAGTGGTAGGGTACACTCTCCTTCGGATGAGATCGAGGAGGATCCAATGGAGGACGAGAGTGGGAGCGAGCCTGTCGTGCATTCTACTGGGAGTGACTGGAGGGACGACGATCCCTAGGTACATGTATATGGTGTATGGTGTGGATCTGAGGATCCGGTGTGTGGAGGAGATTTGCTGCTGCTGCTGTGATGATGATGCTACTACCTTACTCACTTTACTTTTGGGAGACTACTGCTACTACTACTCCATCTGATGCTGCCAGATCTATGTGACTATTCCTAGAGTTATACATTTTGTTATGTATATATATATTGTAGATATACTTTTGGAGCACTCTAGAGCTTGTAGTTACACTGTTATATAGATCTGATAATGGACTTGTATATTTTGAAACTTGGAGATTTTACTCATGGGCTATGTACTTATGATTCTCTATATCTATGAAAACCTATGTTTATATTCTATCAGTTGCATAGTCCAGTAATTTCCGCTTACTCTGATTTAATCTGTTTAAGAGCTCGGCTATAAATGGTATCAGTTCTATCGTATAAAGCAAGGGTAGCTTAAACTACTTGATACAAAGATATCTTCTAAAAGATCGAATGTTACTCTATTTGCGAAAAGGTTTTAGAAATCGCCGAACTCGATACAATGACTTTGAGATAATATAAACTTTATTCTCCAAGACTTTCAAGTGACGATTCGTGCACCCGCTTTAAAAGAAAATTTTATTGACCTATTTTCTTAACACTCACAAGTCCATATATATTATCCAATATAAAAGCATATTTGTTAGTTTATATTTGGGTAATAACGAAGGGTGTGACAAAATGTAACTAAAAAGGGATTGGACTAATGAATAAGCATCGTTCTAACGGGTGATGCCTAATGAGTGTAAAGTCCTGACGGGTGCAAAGTCCCTAATGGGTGTGCCAAATGACCTAACTGGTGCACAAAATCCTAGAGGTGTGTAATGGAAAATGGAAAATGGTGAAGGAAATGGGAAAATGAAAATGAAATGCTGAGATTGTAAATAAATGAGAATATGGAATTGAACACATGATGCAAAGTATGTTTAAGACTTGGAATTTGAGTATAAATGCCTATGCCTTATGATCGTGTGGATGTGTTGCACTATGTGTACTAATTGCTAAATTTGATTGACCTAGTGGACTAGTATGCTTAGTTAGAAACTGCTTTCCAATTTCCTGTGCAATACTCATCTCCTTACCATTTTTCAGGTACTGAGATCGAGGTCGCACAGCCCCCGGCCGAGCAGGTGCACTCTCTCTCCTAGGGAGAGAAGAGTGTAGTTATTAGGACGTGAACATGTCCTGGGCCCAAGTATAATGAGATTGTGATTCATTTTTGTTGTATTAAATTGTACGTGAAACCTTTTTGAGTGGGCCTAGGACAATCCTTTTGGGAAGGTTTACTTTTGGGATGTTTTAATTATGATGGAACCTGTAACATAAGCTACTAATCTCTAATGCTTACATGACTACTAATGAGTGCTCTTGATGCACCTTATATATATAAGCCCTGTTGGCTCTAGTTGAATGGAAATGATCTTTGATGTTATTGACAGGTGAATTGAAAGTTTGGAAATGTTATAAAAACAAAGGAAACTCCGTCTGATTGGTCGGAGATTTTTATAAGTTAAATGAGATTAAAACGAAAAATTTGAACTTGCCAATTAACTAATAAGGGTTATGCAAGGGTAGTTAAGGATAATTAGCTAAGGTGTTACATTTTATGGTATCAAAGCAGTTTCCCTCGGCCTTTGGAGTGTGGACTCATATCTCCAATAGTTACTCACCAAGCGAGTAACTAATGTGTTAGTTAAGAGTCTAGGTTTCAGGAATAGGAAGTTTATTTAATTGTTAGTGATAACAACTTAACGGGATATTTCCTCCATGACTTAGCATTATGGCGGGACGTCGTGGAGATAATGATCGAATGGCCCTATTTTGGAGAATCTCATGCAAATGAATCAGAATCAGGCCGCTTCCATGGCCCAAATGCAGCAGAATCAGCTGCAAATGCAGCAGGCGCAGGCACAGATGCAGCAAGATCATGCGGAAGTTATGGCGCAAATGCAACAGAACCAAGCTGACAATATTGCGGCATCAGCAGCGGCGGCAGCAGCGGCGGCAGCAGCGGCGGCACTTAATCCTCCACAAGCTCCTGTGGATATAGATTGGATGTCCAGATTCCGGAAGAGTGATCCCCCTCGCTTTGAAGGAGGATTTAATCCAGATGAAGCTCAAAAATGGCTCCAAGAAATGGAGAAGATCCTTCGTTCACTACAGCCACCAGCGGATCAGCAAGTCAGATTGGTGGAGTATGTTTTGATGAGTGAGGCAGAACACTGGTGGGAGCACCAGAGGATAAGTTTGGAGGCGGATAATGAGATGATAACTTGGGATCTTTTCAAGGTCCGATTCTTGGGTAAGTATTTTCCGGAGGATGTTCGGAGGGAGAAAGAATTGGCGTTTCTGAAGCTAGAACAGGGGAGCATGAGTGTTGGGGAATACGCCGCACGGTATGAAGACTTGATTAGATACTCGGGCAGCTACAGGGATGCCGACAAGCGAACAAAGTGTATTAAGTTTGAAGCAGGGTTGAATGCCAAGATCAGAACCATATTCACTTATCAGGGCATTGAAAATTTGGCCCAATTAGTGAATATGACTAGTGCATATGAAAATGCACTGAAACAAGAAAAGGCGGAGGAGAAGAGTAAGCCAGTCCAACGGGCAGGTCCAATATGGGGTAAGAGTCCGGTGCAAAGAACGGGTC
Source organism: Crotalaria pallida (assembly GCA_037953625.1). Lineage (NCBI taxonomy): Eukaryota > Viridiplantae > Streptophyta > Magnoliopsida > Fabales > Fabaceae > Crotalaria > Crotalaria pallida. The sequence continues at coordinate 89,078,060 of CM075653.1, forward strand.
CTTATGCAAACCCCAAAGGGGTGAACTTCAGGGGAACAGGACAAGTAGTAGTTCCTTATGGCCCGATTCCCACTTGCAAACATTGTGAGAAGCAGCATCGTGGGGTATGCTGGAACCTTGGCCCGAATCGTGGTGAGGGGCTTTGTTTTCCGTGTGGAGAGCCCGGTCATTATGCTTCTCATTTGTTGGGATAATTGATGGTATTGGTAACGTCACCCAAGAGGGGGCTGAATTGGGTGTTTATAAAAACATTGAATTTCAATCGAATCAAACGTTCTTAAAAGATTTAAACAGATTTAAACGAGCGGAAGACTTAAAGAACGATTGAAAACGTTTTTAAGCACAGAATAATAAGAATATTTATACTTATATTGAAAACGTATTATTCACGAGATTGATGAGATTAACACCATGAAAACGCAATACTCGTGCTATATAGTTTCAAATAAGATTATTCGCAAAATATGATTAACACAATATAAAAGCGAAAAATAAAGAGTTAAGGGGTAGAGAAATTGGCACTGGAGATTTTTATCCTGGTTCGGCAAACAACGCCTACATCCAGTCCTCAAGCGACCCACTTGAGCTTTTCACTAAACCAAGACGCCACGCGTCCCCGAGTACATCCAGAGCGCCCCGCAAGCTACTAGGAATCCCACCGTTCGCAAGGGACCTTGAACAAAAACAACTAGGAACACCTTCCTAGATTTACAGATAGCCTAACTACTAGGAATCCCACCGTTCGTATAGCACTACCCAATACACAAGGGTTTATCTCACCCTATGAACGCGACACACGTTCAATCCTAAGGACAACACTCCTTAATTACTAAGGTTGTCACACCCCTTACAAAAATTTGATTTGCACAAAGAAATGTGTGCAACTAACAATGATGCTCTCTAGATAGAGCTGATACAACAATAAAGACCTATAACAATGATTAGCACTAAAGTACACTCAAGGTTTTTGACTTTTTGAAAATATGAAGAATGAAGATGATGATGATCAAATTTTTCTCCAAGAAAATGATTGTTCAAAAAAAATGAGAGAATGTTTTTAATGAAAGAATAGCCTCTTGGAAAATGTAGAAGAAGAAGATTTGAATTTGAAAAACGTGATCATTTAAAAAAGGAAATAAATCATTCTGAGAATCAAAAGATTTCAGCACGTTTTTCAAAAATTGAAATAAGGTAATCGATTACATTGTTCAATGTAATCGATTACTTGCTCTCTGGTTTTTATAAAAATGTTGCTACACAAAATGTAATTGATTATTAGCTTCAAGTAATCCATTACTTGCACTTAGTTGACCAGACCAAGGAAGTAATCCATTACATGAACCTAGTAATTCGTTACTTACTCTCTGGTTACAAGTTGCAGCAAGTAATCGATTAGTCCAGAAGGGGTAATCGATTACTCCACATAAAAATCAGATTTTCATAAAAAAATTTGTAACCAAAGGTTTTCGCAAAGATTTTCATAAAAACACTTTCCAGGAGCTAAGTTTGTAAAAAGAACTTCTTCTACTATATTCACAAAACAAAATATCATCATCATCATATCACAGAAAAATTACTTGAGTGACTTAGCCTAAACATTGTTTTACATACCAACTTCTAAACCTACAGGTTTAAGACTAAAGGCATGCACTACTTCACGCTTCATCCATGTAGCTGTAACAAGCAATATTTATATTTGTCATCAAGATGACATCATGTTGTCATCATCAAAATATCATCATGGGGAACTTTGAAGAAAAAGGTCAATGTTGCTAAAGCACAGAAAGCTGGTGTAAGTCAGCCGATGCAAAGGGGCAAAGTGTACACTCTTGATGGCGAAGAGGTGACACATGAGGACGAGTTGGTTAGAGGTACATGTTCTGTTAATGGTAATACTTTTGGAGTACTATTTGATTGTGGAGCATCGCATTCTTTTATTACTATTAGCTGCATGAAGAAGCTAGGGTTGTCAACAGTAGAAATGCCTTTTAAATTGTCAGTTTCTACGCCTACTAACTCTTCTGTTGAGACTACTCAAATGTGTTTAGAATGTCCACTCATAGTTTTAGAGCGGGATTTCAAGGTGAATCTAATTTGTTTGCCTCTGAACAAGTTAGATATCATTTTGGGAATGGACTGGATGTCTCAGCATCATGTTCTAATTAATTGCTGTTAGAAGGCTATTTTTTTTGTGATTTTTATTTATCTGCCATGGAAGTGGATGAAATATCTGATGTCAGCCAAATTCCAGTAGTCCGCGAGTTTCCGGAAGTCTTTACTGCAGAGCTTCCCGGATTGCCTCCAAAGAGAGAAGTAGAGTTTGGTATTGACATAAAGCCTGGTACTGGCCCAATTTTCATAGCACCGTACAGAATGGCACCTCCTGAATTAGAAGAGTTGAAAAAGCAACTAGAGGATTTGTTGGCCAAGAAGTTGATTAGGCCAAGTGTATCGCCTTGGGGAGTTCCGATTCTTTTTGTTAAGAAGAAGGACGGTAGCCTCCGGATGTGCACTGATTACAGGTAGTTGAATGCAGTGACAGTGAAAATAAATACCCGCTCCCTCACATTCATGATTTGCTTGATCAACTACGGGGTGCAGTAGTGTTTTCTAAAATTGATCTCTGATTGAGATACCATCAAATTCGTATCGTGAGGAGGATATTCCTAAAACTGCATTCAGGACGCGGTATGGGCATTTTGAGTATGTTGTGATGCCTTTTGGTTTAACTGACGCTCCTGCAATATTCATGGATTATATTAATAGAATCTTCATTCCTTATTTGGATTCCTTTGTGATAGTGTTCATTGATGATATTCTTATCTATTCTAAGAGTCCAAGTGAGCATGAGGAAAATTTGAAGATAGTGCTGCAAATTCTCAAAGAAAGACAACTTTATGCCAAGCTTTCTAAGTGTAGCTTCTGGTTGAGTGAAGTTCATTTCTTAGGTCATGTTATTTTCTGCACAGGGAGTTTCTGTAGATCCCTCCAAGGTGGAAGCAGTATTGAAGTGGGAGAGACCCACAACAGTGATAGAAATCAGAAGTTTTCTTTGTATGGCGGGTTATTATCGGAGACTCATTGAAGGATTCTCCAAGTTGACACTCCCACTGACTATGCTGACTAGAAAAGATGTTCCTTATCAGTGGTCCCAGCAGTGTGAAAACAGTTTCCAAGAGCTGAAGAGGAGACTGACTAGCTCACCGGTCTTAATTTTACCGGATCCGACCCAACCCTTTGATGTTTATTGTGATGCTTCAAAGCAAGGTTTAGGTTGTGTGCTTATGAAGCAGGGAAAAGTCATAGCTTATCCATCTAGACAATTGCGACAACATGAACAGAATTATCCAACTCATGATCTGGAGTTAGCAACTGTTGTTTTTGCATTGAAAATCTGGAGACATTATTTGTATGGCACTAAGTTTGAAGTCTTCAGTGATCACAAGAGTCTCCGTTATCTCTTTGATCAAAAAGATTTGAATATGAGACAGAGAAGATGGATGGAGTTCCTGAAAGATTATGATTTCCATCTTCAGTACCATCCAGGCAAAGCTAATGTTGTGGCTGATGCACTAAGCCGTAAGACTTTACATGTTAGCAAATTGATGGTAAAGGAAATGCAGCTGATATAGGAATTCAGTGATCTCAATCTGAACATGCAAGTGAAAGAGAAGAGCATTGTTCTGGAGATGTTGCAGGTTACAAATGAGTTGATGGGTTTTATCAAAGAAAGGCAGGCCAACGATGAAGAACTTCAGAAATTGCTAGAAGGAACAGCGGGAAAAGAGGAGCCCTATTTCATAAAGGGTTCAGATGGTATCATCCGGTTTAGAGGCCGAATATGCATTCCTGTGGATTTTGAGGTTCGAAGGGATATATTAGTGGAAGATCATCGGACAAAAATGAGTTTTCATACGAGTACAAGAGAATTGTATCAAGATTTAAAGAAACTCTATTGGTGGCCAAAGTTGAAAACAGATGTGGCAGACCATGTATCTCATTGCTTGACTTGCCAGAAAGTGAAGATCGAACACCAGAAGCCAGGTGGTCTGTTGTGATCACTTGATATTCCTGAATGGAAGTGGGATAGTATTACTATGGAGTTTGTGTCCGGTTTACCCAGAACCGCTGCAGGGTGTGATGCTGTTTGGGTTGTGGTTGATCGTCTGACAAAGTGTGCTCACTTCATCTCAGTGAATATGAAATACAGCTTAGAAAAGTTGACTCAATTATACATTTGGACATAGTGAAGCTTCATGGCGTGCCCTCTAGCATAGTATCAGATCGTGACCCAAGATTCTTATCCCGATTTTGGCAGAGTCTTCAGCAGGCTTTGGGTACTAAGCTGAAATTTAGTTCGGCTTATCATCCGCAAACTGATGGGCAATCTGAGCATACTATTCAGACATTAGAGGATCTGCTGAGAGCTTGTGTGCTAGAGCAGGTTAGCAGTTGGAAGTAGCTTTTACCGCTGATGGAATTCACTTACAATAATAGCTTCCACTCTAGCATCGGAATGGCACCCTTTGAGGCACTATATGGCAGGAAATGTAGAACGCCTCTTTGTTGGTTTCACATTGGTGAGAATTTGTTGACTGCACCAAAACTTGTGCAAGAGACTACTAAGAAGATCACTATGATTAAGAACAAGATGAAAACTTCTCAGGATTGTCAGAAAAGCTATGCAGATAAGAGTAGGAGACCTCTAGAATTCGATGTTGGGGATCATGTGTTCCTAAGAGTGTCCCCTACTACTGGTACTGGTCAGGCAATTAGGTCCAGGAAGCTGACTCCCCGATTTGTTGGTCCGTATCAGATTTTGGAGAAGGTTGGTCCATTGGCATACAGGATCGCCTTACCTCCACATCTTTCCAAGTTTCATGATGTTTTCCATCTCTCACAACTAAGGAAATACATTCATGATCCTTCCCATGTAGTTGTTGTTGATGATTTTCCCTTGAGAGAGAACCTGACATTTGAATTCTGCCGATCAGAATTGAAGACAAACAGATCAAGCAGTTAAGGGGCAAATAAATCGCTTTGGTGAAAATTATATGGAACAGGAACAATGTGGAAGAAGCTACTTGGGAACTGGAAGGCAAAATGAAGGAAGCTCATCCACACTTGTTTGTTGGCAGCTGAATTTCGAGGACGAAATTCTGGTAAGTGGGAGAGGATTGTAACATCCCAATTTTTAATTTCCAAGTTTTTATATTGATTTGAGATGAATCTATGAGAATTATAAGAATAAAAGCTAGGATTGAGTAGAGAAATAATAGCCAAAATTAGTATAGGGGTTAAGGAAAATGTCTTAGAGTTAGAAACTATAAAAAGAGGAGAAAATGGCAAGGTAATCGATTACTTTTGGTGAAGTAATCGATTACGAGCCCTCTGTGAAAAGTCTTAAATGTTGCATTAGGAGGGTAATCAATTACTCTTGGGTAAGTAATCGAATACTGGCCCTCAGTTAGAAACACTAAAATGTTGCATTAGGGTAGTAATCGATTACCTTTGGGCAAGTAATCGATTACAGGTCCTCTGTGAGGAGTTCATTAAATGTTGCATTGAAACTGTAATCGATTACCTGGCTAGGGTAATCGATTACCATTCGTGTACGTGAAAAAAAAAATAGGCCACGTCAAGTCAAAGTCAAAGCTTCTAAGGGAATCTTGCATTCTCCACCATTCATTCCCAAGCTTCTTACGGAAGCATCAAATGTGAGCCACACATTCATTTCCAACCAAAACAAAACAAAAACACTCCCTCATTCTCATTCATTTCCATTCTTCATCAACAACTCATCTCCTCCTCTCTTCTCTCATACGAATTTCTTCCCCATTCCACCAAGACCAAGTGTGTTCTTCTTCTTCCTCAAGCTCATCAACCATTAATAATCATCATCAAGCTCACTTGGTAAGCTTCATTTTTCTCTCTTTCTTAAGAGCTACACGAATTTCCCTCTCTTTTTCTCTCATGAAATTTCGAACCCCATTCTATGATTTGTCACACTCTCATGTTTCTCCTTTGTTTCATGGCTTGATGGGAATCAAGCTCTCTCTTCCTTTCACTCACTTTATTTGGGAACTTCTTGTTGGTGGCTTAAAGGGGTCTAGGGCAAGGCTAAGGCTAGGATTGGTGAAAGTTTCTCCACTCTCTCCTTGGTTAAGGTAAGGGGTTTGTGTTGCCTGGCTCTAGGGAAGGGTTTCTGGTTATTCATAGTGGTTGCTAGGGTTTGGGTGTTAGGGTTTAGCCTAAGTAATTAAAACCCTAGGTTAGAGAATGTTCAAAGTATATAATGGAAGAAAATTTGTGAATGAAATCCTAGGTTGTGTGTAGAAATAATTTTGTGTTCTTGACACTAAATGTTATTATGTGTTTGGTGAAGAAATTGGTGTGTTTGATGGTGTTATTGGATTTGGTTAAATGTTTGATAAATCATATTATTATTGCATTTGCCATGTAAAACTCAAGTATGGTTAATAAGTGACTATAATGGCTTAAATGAAGATAAAACAAGATATGAATTTACAACGGGACCTTCTGCAGTGAAATTGATCTTTGGATACAATTGCACACTAGGTGCCCTGTTAGGTGTTCCAAATGACCTGTTAGGGCAAAATAACCTATCAGGCAAAATGACCAATTAGGTTCAAATGACCCGTTAGGCGTCAGTGTGCCCAATGGATCAATTCCCTGCTGAATAAATAAGATAACAAAATGAAATGGAACTAAAAAGGGATTGGACTAATGAATAAGCATCGTTCTAACGGGTGATGCCTAATGGGTGTAAAGTCCTGACGGGTGCAAAGTCCCTAATGGGTGTGCCAAATGACCTAACAGGTGCACAAAATCCAAGTGGTGCGTAATGGAAAATGGAAAATGGAAAATGGTGAAGGAAATGGGAAAATGAAAATGAAATGCTGAGATTGTAAATAAATGAGAATATGGAATTGAACACATGATGCAAAGTATGTTTAAGACTTGGAATCTGAGTATAAATGCTTATGCCTTATGATCGTGTGGATGTGTTGCACTATGTGTACTAATTGCTAAATGTGATTGACCTAGTGGACTAGTATGCTTAGTTAGAAACTGCTTTCCTATTTCCTGTGCAATACTCACCTCCTTACCATTTTTCAGGTACTGAGATCGAGGTCGCACAGCCCCCGGCCGAGCAGGTGCACTCTCCCTCCTAGGGAGAGTAGAGTGTAGTTATTAGGATGTGAACATGTCCTGGGCCCAAGTATAATGAGATTGTGATTCATTTTTGATGTATTAAATTGTACATGAAACCTTTTTGAGTGGGCCTAGGACAATCCTTTTAGGAAGGTTTACTTTTGGGATGTTTTAATTATGATGGAACTTATAATATAAGCTGTTAATCTCTGATGCTTACATGACTACTAATGAGTGCTCTTGATGCACCTTATATATATAAGCCTTGTTGGCTCTTGTTGAATGGAAATGATCTTTGATGTTATTGACAGGTGAATTGAAAGTTTGGAAATGTTATAAAAACAAAGGAAACTCCGTCCGATTGGTCGGAGATTTTTATAAGTTAAATGAGATTAAAACGGAAAATTTGAACTTGCCAATTAACTAATAAGGGTTATGCAAGGGTAGTTAAGGATAATTAGCTAAGGTGTTACAACGGTCATGCAACGAAAATACATGAGACTAATTAGTATCAAGCCTATTCTATGAATACAGGGATTAGGACAAGAAATGAGAGCTTATAAGGGATTGAGCTTACCCCATGAAAGAGCTAAAGTGGTGTCTCTAAACTTTCTGCTTGCTGGAACTAGTTTTTCAGCAAGGCTTCAAAAGACTCTTCAAGCAAAACTAAGAGACTCAAAGCTTCAAGGCTTCAGGAATCACTTGGGTACAAATTAACTTTGTATCACAAGAGTGTTTGGAGTGTGTTTTGTGAAGAGAGAGGTTGAGGAGGGGTACTATTTATAGAAGAAGAGAAAGGGTTAAAATAAGGTGGAATTGGATGAGTAATTTCTGAATTTGATCCAAGGAAAGCCAAGTACCAATCCTACTGCCCCCCCTAGGCTTGCTGATCAACATCCCTAGTAGTGAAACGTAGCACTCCCTGGGGTGAAAACGGGTTTTTTCACAGCCAACCGTCCTTGCTTTGAGCATTCTTAAGATTGAAGAAAGCTTTGTAACCGATTACAATTGGGGTTCGACCAGTTATCGTTCTTTAAATTACACAGAACTGGGCAATTTACACATGTGTGACTGGTTAAACTGCTTGGTTTAATGGGTATCACGTTTTGATTTGCACAGGTTTGGTTAGGAAAATTCAAAATTTTAAAATTTTAAAATTATTATTATATTAGGTTTCCCTCCAAAAATATTTAAATATTCTTATAGGCTAAAATGCTTCAATTTTAACATAAACGAAATATAAATCACTCTAATCATAATACGTTATTATATATTTATTATTCACATATTTAATTACATAATTAATTCAGGGTTTATTCTAATGGGTGTTACAATACTCACTGTTGGATCTCTATTCTTGGCAATGTGATGTATATCATGTATACTCTACGTGTATTGCAGTTGTGGTTGTTATTGTTGTTTCCATCCTTTGACGGAGGCTTGTATTTACAGGGCCTTCATGGACTACCAGACTTGTTGTATTTCCCCTGATAAATCTTCTATTTGTGAGGATAACAAACGAGTAAACTTATCTTATTCAGATAAGCAGTGATCCTTTATAATTATAGATAATCCAACATTTATCTCCTCTAATTGAATCGTTATCTGTCGGATGTTGACTTCTTGATTAAGTCTCATGATTTACTTGTGAGTTACGCCTATATCTGAACTCTTCTGAGCTCGTCTCTATTTTGAGTCCTTTGTGTAAGTTCCATGATGAATGTTTTGATAATGACAAAGTGTTTTGAACAAGCTATCATGTGTTGATCAAGTTCAAGTTCAACAAGCAACAACAAACATCAAATGAAGAAGAGAGAAAACAAGCTCATGAAGACTTAGTTTGAGTGTAATTGTAATTGTTTTATCTTTTGCCTCTCAAGCTTCTTAGGTCTTTTATTTGGGTAGATTATTTAGAAGGTAGTGAATCTCTATCATAGTCATGATTAAATCATAATTTGAGTTTGCACTTAACCTAGAATCAATAGGTGGCTTAAAGGTTTTAAAGGAAAGGTTTGGTTTTGAGAAAACAAGTTTTAAACAAGTGTCAGACATGTTTAATCGATTAAGAACATATTTAATCGATTAGTACTCGATTAAGCTGAGATTTAATCGATTAAACGCTGCTGAACTGGTTTTTTAAATACGATTTTCACTTCTCAAAATCAGTTTTCAAGTGCTACAACTTTTGGGTATTCTATATAAACCTATTCCTAATCTTTGTGATTAATTAGAACACTTTCATAATCAATTTTACAAGAATCAAGCCATTCTATTCTCTCTCAATTTCAAAGATCAAAGCTTTCATATTTTCATATTCTTTGATCAAGAACCTTTGAATCTCTTATTGTGAATTGTCATAGCTATTGATTGAGATTCATAGGAGTGTTATTGTGTTTTCTATTGTGTTGTAATCTTTGCAAGAAGGCAAGCCAACTACAACAAACAAAGAAGCCTTGGTGTGTCGATTATCATCAAGCAAATCTCATTGGAGAAGAAGAAAGTCTTGGTTGTGAATCAAGCAAAGTGAAGCCTTGGTGTGTGGATTATCATCAAGAAATTGAAGACTTGTTGTGTCGATTATCAACAAGGGGTAGAGGTTAGATTAGAGAGAAGATCAATAGGATTACAAGGCAAGGGTGTGGTATCTCTTGTAGGCTAGCAAGAAGGGAGTCTTGTGAGGCATTTACTTGTAATTTGAGAACTCTAATTCCTCATAGTGAAGAATCTCTCTTGGTTGAAGAGGGGACTGGATGTAGCTTTCAAGCGGATGAAAGTGAACCAGGATAAATCACTGTGTCGTATCTCTAAACCCTTAACTCTTTACATTCAAGTCATTGATTGTGTTCTTGGTTGAAAACCTAGAAAAGAGTGATTTTCATAATTGATTGAATTGAATCTTTATTGTTCAAATTAACTTGGGGAAAATAATTTTCATAACTAGGATAATCAATAAGAATATAGGTGTTAATTGTTTCCGCTAAATCTCTGATTATACGTGTTAATTGATTGATTTTCGTATGCGATTGAAAAAGTGATTTTTCAGTTTCTGATAGATTTAATCGATTAAGTGTTCGTTTAATCGATTAAGGACTTTTGAACTTTCAGGTTTAATCGATTAAATTGCAGGTTAATCGATTAAATTTCAGTTTAATCGATTAAGAGCTGTTGATTTTGCAAAAATCATTTGTTTTGATTGTTTCAATTTGTTTCATTCGAAAATCTTTCAAGGTTTCTTTTACACCTATTCAACCCCCCCTTCTAGGTGTTATCCTTGGGTTCCTTAGTTGTTTCAACCACCAATTGCGGTTTCTTCAATTGGTATCAGAGCTCGGTCGAAAGACACGAGCATAAGAGCTTTTTCGTAAAGATCCTTTAAGAAAATCGCAATGGGTTCCATGAATCCCTTTGGTGGTGAAGGTTATTCAATAAATCGTCCTCCATTGTTTGCCAGAGAAGGCTATGCATATTGGAAAGTTAGAATGAAAATCTTTATCCAAGCCATAGATAGTGAAATTTGGAAAGTAGTTGAAAAAGGTCCTCATATCCCCTCTAGTTTAGTTGAAGGTGTAGAACAATTGATCCCCGAGGATAAGTGGAAGGATGATGATAGAAAGAAAGTTCAATATGATTATAAAGCAAAGAATATCATTACCTCCGCTTTATCCTATGACGAGTTCTTTAGAGTTTCTCAATGTTCTAGTGCTAAGGAAATGTGGGACACTTTACAAGTGACTCATGAAGGAACTAGTGAGGTTAGGAGAGCTAGATTGAATGCTTTAATGCGTGATTATGAATTGTTTCAAATGCTTCCAAATGAATCTATTAATGATATGCAAAAAGCGTTTTACTCATATTATTAATCATTTACTTGCTCTTGGTAAGACTTTCTTACAAGGTGAACTTTCTAACAATGTGTTGAGATGTTTAGACAGGAATTGGCAACCAAAAGTAATGGCTATTGTTGAATCTAAGAATTTGGATGCTATGGATCTAGCAACACTTTTCGGAAAGCTTCAAGAACATGAAATGGAGCTTGGACGATTAAGTATCAATGAAGAGTCGGATAAGAAGAAAGAAAGAAAGGGACTTGCTCTTAAAGCAAATAGATCATACAAAAAGAAAGAGAATTCCGATGATGATGATGATAGTGAAGATTCCGATTCGGATGTTGATGAAAAAGAAATGAAACTTTTGCTAAGGAAATTTGACAAGTTTCTAAGGAGAAAAGGAAGGTTGAACAAAGACAAAAGTAAAGAGAAGGATTCCCCACACTACAAGACCAAGACATCAAAAGAAGGTGTAGTTTGCCATGAATGCGGAAAACTCGGACATCTCAAGTACTCATGCTCTAGGTATCTCAAGAAGAAGGAGAAAGACAAAAAAAATTCTAAATCTAAAAGAGCATACATAGTTTGGGATAATGATGAAGATAACAAGAAAAGCACATCGAGTAGTTCTTCGGATGATGAAGAAGCCGCTTGTCTCAACTTGATAACTCTAGTAGATGAAGAACAAAGTTCAAATGATGAATCAAGTTATCAAAGCGAGGAAAGCGATGTAAGTCATACTAAATCCGAAATTTCTTCTAAATATGAATTGTTATATAATGCTTATGAAGAAATGCATGAACAACTTGAAAAACTTGCTTTGAAAAACATTGAAAGAAAGAAGCTCATTTTGAAAAATCAAAAAGAGATTTTAGAACTTCAAAAACAAGTTGATGAGCTTAATCTTGAAAATGAAACTCTTGATCTTATATATGCTAGTTCTTCTTGTGATTGTGCTAGTAGAGTGAATATTGTGGTTGATTGTGAGAATTGCAAGTTGCTTAAAGATGAAAATGCTATTTTGAAAAAAAATCTTGCAAGTTTCTCAAGTGGTGATATTAGATTGCGCACATTGTTAAATTTTCAAAGAGAAAATTCAAACAAGTTTGGTTTGGGTTATACTAATGCTAAGAGTAATTCTCATAGAAATGTTGTTGATTTTTCTAAAGTTGATTTCTCAAATGCACCAACATGTTTCTATTGTGGTACTCATGGACATACTTCAAATGTGTGTTATATTAAAGTGCATGGTATACCTAAAGGAGATTTTGTTTGGATGAAAAAGGGTGAAAGTCCCTACACTAACAAAAATGGATCCAAAACCATTTGGATACCAAAAAGCAAAGCATAATTGTTTTGTAGGTATGATTGAAGAGCAAAGGGCTTACAAGTGTTATTCATACATTTGCATCTTCAATTGGTATTACTTTTGCATCTCAAAAGAAGTCCTACAAATTTGGTACAAGTGATATTGTTAGATATTGATGATTATAGTATCTTCTCAATTGGTATCTTCTCAATTTCTTTTCTAAAGTTCAATTGATACTAATTTTGATGATTAGATGATTATCATGTTTTTGTTGTTATTGAAGAAATATCACAATATATCTTATTTCTTTACACTGATGATATCTCAATTGGTATTATGACTTCTTAGTATTTCTATTGGTTCATAATTCATTGTTATATTCTCTTGCCAATTGGTATCACATTTCAAAGTATAGTACTTGTTATATTTCAAAGTTTATTGGTGTTATATTGTTATTTCTTCACAACATTGATAATGGTATATATTACTTTGAAGAAATAAATGTTTGTTTCTCTATTTTGGCTTAGTATTTTATATTTCAATTGGTATATATATTACTTTTTGATAATGCCAAAGGGGGAGAAATAGTATGTTTTGAAGAAACGATATTTTGGGAGAAATGGTATGTTTTGAAAAATGGGAGAAATGATATGTTTTTGTGGAGAAAGGTTGTTTTGTTGTTTTTATGTAGGTTGAGCTAAGTTGTTGAAGATAGGGGGAGAATCAAGCTGCTATCAAATTGGATTTCAAATATCAAATGCATTGATTTAAGGAGAGCAAGTTTCTCACCAAGTGATCAAATTGTTAAAGCATCAACAACTTCAATCAAATTCAAAACATGGTTTGTCATTTTCAAAAAGGGGGAGATTGTAAGTTCCATGATGAATGTTTTGATAATGACAAAGTGTTTTGAACAAGCTATCATGTGTTGATCAAGTTCAAGTTCAACAAGCAACAACAAACATCAAATGAAGAAGAGAGAAAACAAGCTCATGAAGACTTAGTTTGAGTGTAATTGTAATTGTTTTATCTTTTGCCTCTCAAGCTTCTTAGGTCTTTTATTTGGGTAGATTATTTAGAGGGTAGTGAATCTCTATCATAGTCATGATTAAATCATAATTTGAGTTTTCACTTAACCTAGAATCAATAGGTGGCTTAAAGGTTTTAAAGGAAAGGTTTGGTTTTGAGAAAACAAGTTTTAAACAAGTGTCAGACATGTTTAATCGATTAAGAACATATTTAATCGATTAGTACTCGATTAAGCTGAGATTTAATCGATTAAACACTGCTGAACTGGTTTTTTAAATACGATTTTCACTTCTCAAAATCAGTTTTCAAGTGCTACAACTTTTGGGTATTCTATATAAACCTATTCCTAATCTTTGTGATTAATTAAAACACTTTCATAATCAATTTTACAAGAATCAAGCCATTCTATTCTTTCTCAATTTCAAAGATCAAAGCTTTCATATTTTCATATTCTTTGATCAAGAACCTTTGAATCTCTTATTGTGAATTGTCATAGCTATTGATTGAGATTCATAGGAGTGTTATTGTGTTTTCTATTGTGTTGTAATCTTTGCAAGAAGGCAAGCCAACTACAACAAACAAAGAAGCCTTGGTGTGTCGATTATCATCAACCAAATCTCATTGGAGAAGAAGAAAGTCTTGGTTGTGAATCAAGCAAAGTGAAGCCTTGGTGTGTGGATTATCATCAAGCAATTGAAGACTTGTTGTGTCGATTATCAACAAGGGGTAGAGGTTAGATTAGAGAGAAGATCAATAGGATTACAAGGCAAGGGTGTGGTATCTCTTGTAGGCTAGCAAGAAGGGAGTCTTGTGAGGCATTTACTTGTAATTTGAGAACTCTAATTCCTCATAGTGAAGAATCTCTCTTGGTTGAAGAGGGGACTGGATGTAGCTTTCAAGCGGATGAAAGTGAACCAGGATAAATCACTGTGTCGTATCTCTAAACCCTTAACTCTTTACATTCAAGTCATTGATTGTGTTCTTGGTTGAAAACCTAGAAAAGAGTGATTTTCATAATTGATTGAATTGAATCTTTATTGTTCAAATTAACTTGGGGAAAATCATTTTCATAACTAGGATAATCAATAAGAATATAGGTGTTAATTGTTTCCGCTGAATCTCTGATTATACGTGTTAATTGATTGATTTTCGTATGCGATTGAAAAAGTGATTTTTCAGTTTCTGATAGATTTAATCGATTAAGTGTTCGTTTAATCGATTAAGGACTTTTGAACTTTCAGGTTTAATCGATTGAATTGCAGGTTAATCGATTAAATTTCAGTTTAATCGATTAAGAGCTGTAGATTTTGCAAAAATCATTTGTTTTGATTGTTTCGATTTGTTTCATTCGAAAATCTTTCAAGGTTTCTTTTACACCTATTCAACCCCCCCTTCTAGGTGTTATCCTTGGGTTCCTTAGTTGTTTCAACCACCAATTGCGGTTTCTTCACTTTGATGTAAATCTGTTGAGCTTGCTTCTGATGTTAAGATCTTTCATATAGATTGTTGTAGTCATTTAAGGGCTATCATGTGAAATATGCTTTCTTAGCTCGCGATAGGACCGGGACATTACTAATAAAACTGGTAGAAGCATATGTTCTAGTATGAGATTTGATCTTTATTTTTTTAGCATACTAATAGATATAGCCATGGAATTCTGAATTAAGCACTACACTTAGCCCAATTTTTTCCATCAAGGATGTTTTAGCCATCGGGAAACCTTTTCGGTATACATACAATGTTTGATATATGTATGTTTATAGTAGAACTTAGGTATCTATTAATTATAGGCTTGATTTCACTTTTAGTCCTCCAATTTGATCAATTTGACGAATTTAGTCCCTCTTCTTTTAATTTGGCCAATTTAGTCCCTCAATTTTCAATTTGTGGTAAATTTCGTCCTTATGTTAAAATTAAGTTACTGTGTTGACGTGACTAACACTTAGATACGTGTTGGTCTCTCATTGATCCTACGTGGAATTTAATTTAATTAAAAAGAATAAAATTAAAGATAATTTTTTAAAAAATGGACATGTTCGTCTTCCTCCTTCATCCTCACTTCACCCTCCTCACCCCATCCATCTCCAAACCCTGGTTGATCAAAAAGGTTCCAACCCTATACCCCAATCTTCTTATAGGTGCCATTAGGAGTGTAACGGTCCGGTCCGATCTTTAATGGTTATTAGGGATTAGACCATTTAAATTAACATGGTCCACTCTAGTTTGGTCTAGACATTTTTTATGTACAAAGATCGGACCGAACGGGATCATTCATAAATGGTCTGATCCGGTCTGGTTCGATCTATTTAGCACATAATTAATTACTTGGCAGCCTAAAGAAAAATAGAAAAAATTTGCCAAAGATACACATGAAAATAGTGAGACCGATAATGGTCACAACCTTAGCATTCTTCTGCAATACAAGAAACCCAAAACATTAGAAACCAATAAAGTACGGAGTCTAAAAATGCTTTTCCCTCTTTTCAAAAGATTGGTAAGTTGATATATATTGACCCTAGTTGGACCACATTTGGCATCAATGCCCTGGTATGATAGTCCTACTCTGTGTCTAAGCCACCATTGCCAATTATCAGTCCGGTCCGGTTTGGTTGGTCTCAAAAATAGTGAGTGTAACACCTAAGATTTTTACCCTTAAAACCCCGCTATTAAAAAATATGAATTTGAAATTTCTTTTTAATTTAATAAAAATCATCCGTCAAACGGACGGAGTTTTGCTTGTTTTTCGGACTATTCCAAAATTCAACCTGTGATAAACAATTTCAAATAAACAACCAACAGCCAGCAGGGCTTCAGATTATATTTCTAAATCATATCAAGGTCCAATGGGCTCCAAATATATCAGAGGCATCAAATATTCAGAGTTTCAGCGGAAAATACTAAGTTGAGTATCAAAAACCAAAACATATAGTTTTCTCAAAGCAAAATATCCTAAGCCTCACTTAAAAATATTTATAACAAATTTACATCAAAATAGTGTAGGAGGCTTAGGTCCAATTTATACTCTATATCCCATAATAACCCTACTCTCTCTGTACGGGAAAGTACTCCTGCTCGGCCGGGGGCTGTGCCAACTCAATCTCCATACCTGAAAAATGTTAAGGGAGTGAGCATTGCACATGAAATAGAAAGCAGTCTCTAACTAGACATAACATCCCGCTAGGTCAAACACAATTAGCAAATAAGCATATATTCACATATTGCACACCATACTCATTTCTTTATTTCCATACTCATTATTTATTCCACATTTCCATTTTCATTATTCCATTCAACATCCATTTCCTTTCTTTTTATTCATTTCACATACTCATTTTATTTCGGTACATCACCTCAAATCAGAGGCCAATGCACAAATTTCATTCAACACATTTATCACCACAAAACAGAGGCCCTCATACTTTTCCTTATTTAAATTATGTGTCCCTCAGGTCAGAGGTCAACACCCAATCACTTCATTTCATTTATGTGTCCCTCAGGTCAGAGGTCAACACTTTAACATTTTAATTCATTTTGTGTCCCTCAGGTCAGAGGTCAACACCCAATCACTTCATTTCATTTAGTGTCCCTCAGGTCAGAGGTCAACACAATATTCATTTATTTCATTCTGTGTCCCTCAGGTCAGAGGTCAACACACTATTGTACTTCACCTCCCCGCAGGAAGGTACCTCATACATTTGGCCTATGGGTACTTCACCTCCACACCGGAAGGTACCTCATACAATTTGGCCGGTGGGTACTTCACCTCCACACCGGAAGGTACCTCATACCACCACATAGGTTATACTTAAACATCATTCTAATTATAAACAATTCATCACAATTTAAGAATCGTCACCTCAAAACAGAGGCCAACATATATACCACATTCTTGTTCAATCAATCATAACACATTTAATCACAACCAACCACAATCAACACATAATCATTCATGTAATTCCTTTATTCATTTCCTTTCTCAACTATCACAATCATACCAAGTAGTATTCTCTTTTATAGCCCAACATTTAGATTGCCCTTCATTTTAATTTACATATATCACCTTTTTCCTTTTGTTTACACATAATCATTTTACTTCCGTTTCCTATATTCACAAATTTAATTCATAAGCACTGACCTTTGTTCCAATTGTTAATACTTAACATTTATACTCATTTCCCATATTAATTACCGAATCCTCTTAAATAACATTCACGTTCTCAGTTAAACATATACCATACATTTAAGCACAATTGAACAAATTTAACATAAGGGGACAAATATACACAATCAGCTCATACTTGTCACATAATTAATATCATCGTTTCACTTTTAATTTACATGTAATTATTTCATTCCCTTTTCCACCTTTATTTATATTTTCACATTTAGTGTACAAATATATTCAACCAAACATACATAATATCACCTTCTCATATTTTTGCTTTAACAACACATATATTCGTTTCCATTCCATTTTCTTCCTATATCAATTTATTCCACAACACATACATATATTTGCAACAGTAATCAATTATCATTTAATTCACAACTTTACAAATAAAATCAATAATAATAGAAATCATTTATGGCAACTTCACTATCATATTACCCAATTCCTCATGTACTTCAATTATAATCATTATCCAAATTCCATTTATCAACTAATTCATTTTCATATCATTGAGTTTTCTTTTCCTAGTCTTTACTTCCAACATCATACATATTTAATTAATTAGAGTTTTATATTCAATAACTTAGGGTTTTATAATCTAATTTTATCCCCTAACACATAACCCTAACAAATCATTATATACTAACTAGAATCCACTCCCTAGAACAAGGCAAAACCCACCCCCTTACCTCAAACACTTAAGGATAAGGAGATTCCAAGTGCCCTATGCTTGGGTTTGCCCACCAAAGAGCTCAAACTCCACAAGAGGGTGATAGAACCTATTTTAAAGCCACAAAAAGGAAGATTATTCCCCATTCCATGATTCTCAAGCCAAGCCCCAAGGGAAAAACGAAGATTCTATGGCTTTAGAAATGAAAACCTCCATGGATGGGAAGAGAGAGAAAGAATTCGAATTAGAGAGAGAGAGGGAATCAAGGCTTTGAATACTTACTTGGAGCAAGAGGGAAAGAGATTGGATGATAGAAATGGGTGCACAACTTGTGTCTTGATTGATCTTGAAGTGGAGAAGTTGGAGCCCTGGGAGAGAAATATGGACTTGGCAAGAAACTAAGGTGTGTGTGCCTTTATTTTTTTTCATCAGCACACGATTTAATCGATTAAGGGTTTACTTAATCGATTAAGCTTTTTCACACTATCTGACCTTAATCGATTAGCCAAGAGGTTAATCGATTAAGCTGCATAATTTTGCAGTATCTAGTACTTTGAAAGGCCGTAACTTCTTCGTTACCCATTGGATCTTGCTCAAATTTTAAAGCAAGCTTCCCTACATACTAATCTTCACATCCAGCGGTGGATTTGTGTTTAGAGTTGTAAATCTTTTATTTTGAATTTCCTAATATAGGGTGTTTATAACACCAAAAACTTCGCTTCTAACGCTCTTTTGTTCATCTTTCAACCTCCTTTCTGATGCCAATGTTTCTTGATTCCTTTATGGCATTCAAAGAACTCCTGATCCATCATTTTAAATCCTTTTTAGAATAATCCTTACTTCCAAATCTTATCATTATTCTAATTACTCTTAGAATTAAAATTCGGGATGTTACAACTCTCCCCCACTTATTGGAATTTCACCCCCGAAATTCCGTTAAGTTTGGTAAATGGAGAACCATCCCATTATTAGAGTTCGTGATGTCTGTCTTTACTTCCCTTCGGTTTCTTCGCCACCCTTTCGATTTGCCCTTACCTAGAAAGAATTTAAATTAGGGTAGGAAGTGCTCCCCCACTTGGCATCGACATATCCCATTACCGCTATGCTAAAGGATGTGGGATCGGGTGCATCCGCTTTCGATCGTCCTTCGGATAGATGTAAGGCAGGAGCTGCATTAGCTAGATACAGGAAAACTCGAAATATTTAGCATTCCGGCATAGTTCTAGAATCTTTTCTTGAAGAGGTGTCCTGAAATCATGGCATACGAAGATTCGTATAAAGTATAACGCCTTAAAGTTTGTCTCTCATAAGGATTTGACTAGCACCGATAGGATCTAAAGATTTTCAGAAACACAGGCATTCCTGAACATGAAGCACACCAAAGGCTAAGGGCTTCCCCAATTGCTTATTTGAGTAGAGCAGACACAATTCCTACTAAATGCTCAATAATCAGCTTCTTTTATGAATCGGTTAGCAAGAACAGGAAGGAAGGAGTCCACATCAGTTCCAAGATTTACCCAACTACCAAAGGTGAACGGTACGACAAGCTTGCCATTGGTTGGGTCAATTATTAAGATGTTTGGTCCCAACGCAGGGATTTTACAAATTTGGCACAACCGGCTATCCTTATGAATGGTTATCTAAGAACCGGGAAAAGATTCGAAGCAAATGTCAAATTGCTCCAGATCGGGTTGATGGATATAATGGTTAAGAATAATTTCTGTAGAGTTTTCTTAACTAATCCTAGGATTTAGCATTTAGCTACACTACTTTGGTTGTCTATTTTCACTTTAGAGGTTACAATGATAGCTTTTATTGATAGATGCAAGAATTGAGGTGATCAATCCCATCCTCACGTCTACCAACAACACATCACTGTCGGGTTCTGTCAGTAATGTCATCATTTAACAAATGCAAGGATTAGAGTGATCAGTTCTAACCTTACATTATATCAAATAACAACATCACAACATAATATTGTCACTTGATGCTAGAATTCTCAAACCTCAGAATTCGTTATAAGGTCTTTCATATGTTATCTATAAGAACAAGATCGAATTTGGAAGGACAGATATCCAACATGTTTTTTTTAACAATTATATACCAGAATCTTACCAACTCACTATTTAGCTAACCGAAGCGCAACTAACTCCACAACATTCGAACATATAAGCATTACGCATGGACATGTCAAACGTTAGTTACCAGAACAGACCAGTAAGACTCAAATACTAAGTAGATACATAGTACTATAATTATCCTATTATAATCTTAAACTATTGGTATGAGCATCAATTACTCGCTAGGTGAGTAATCATTTGGAGTTTGTACAACTCCATGGCCGAGGAGAAACTTCTCTGATACCATAAATGTAACACCTAAGATTTTTACCCTTAAAACCCCGCTATTAAAAAATATGAATTTGAAATTTCTTTTTAATTTAATAAAAATCATCCGTCAAACGGACGGAGTTTTTCTTGTTTTTCGGACTATTCCAAAATTCAACCTGTGATAAACAATATCAAATAAACAACCAACAGCCAGCAGGGCTTCAGATTATATTTCTAAATCATATCAAGGTCCAATGGGCTCCAAATATATCAGAGGCATCAAATATTCAGAGTTTCAGCGGAAAATACTAAGTTGAGTATCAAAAACCAAAACATATAGTTTTCTCAAAACAAAACATCCTAAGCCTCACTTAAAAATATTTATAACAAATTTACATCAAAATAGTGTAGGAGGCTTAGGTCCAATTTGTACTCTATATCCCATAATAACCCTACTCTCCCTGTACGGGAAAGTACTCCTGCTCGGCCGGGGGCTGTGCCAACTCAATCTCCATACCTGAAAAATGTTAAGGGAGTGAGCATTGCACATGAAATAGAAAGCAGTCTCTAACTAGACATAACAACCCTCTAGGTCAAACACAATTAGCAAAGAAGCATATATTCACATATTGCACACCATACTCATTTCATTATTTCCATACTCATTATTTATTCCACATTTCCATTTTCATTATTCCATTCAACATCCATTTCCTTTCTTTTTATTCATTTCACATACTCATTTTATTTCGGTACATCACCTCAAATCAGAGGCCAATGCACAAATTTCATTCAACACATTTATCACCTCAAAACAGAGGCCCTCATACTTTTCCTTATTTAAATTATGTGTCCCTCAGGTCAGAGGTCAACACTTTAACATTTTAATTCATTTTGTGTCCCTCAGGTCAGAGGTCAACACCCAATCACTTCATTTCATTTGGTGTCCCTCAGGTCAGAGGTCAACACAATATTCATTTATTTCATTCTGTGTCCCTCAGGTCAGAGGTCAACACACTATTGTACTTCACCTCCACGCAGGAAGGTACCTCATACATTTGGCCTATGGGTACTTCACCTCCACACTGGAAGGTACCTCATACCATTGTACTTCACATCCACACCGGAAGGTACCTCATACAATTTGGCCGGTGGGTACTTCACCTCCACACCGGAAGGTACCTCATACCACCACATAGGTTATACTTAAACATCATTCTCATTATAAACAATTCATCACAATTTAAGAATCGTCACCTCAAAACAGAGGCCAACATATATACCACATTCTTGTTCAATCAATCATAACACATTTAATCACAACCAACCACAATCAACACATAATCATTCATGTAATTCCTTTATTCATTTCCTTTCTCAACTATCACAATCATACCAAGTAGTATTCTCTTTTATAGCCCAACATTTAGATTGCCCTTCATTTTAATTTACATATATCACCTTTTTCCTTTTGTTTACACATAATCATTTTACTTCCGTTTCCTATATTCACAAATTTAATTCATAAGCCATGACCTTTGTTCACAATTGTTAATACTTAACATTTATACTCATTTCCTGTATTAATTACCGAATCCTCTTAAATAACATTCATGTTCTCAGTTAAACATATACCATACATTTAAGCACAATTGAACAAATTTAACATAAGGGGACAAATATACACAATCAGCTCATACTTGTCACATAATTAATATCATCGTTTCACTTTTAATTTACATGTAATTATTTCATTCCCTTTTCCACCTTTATTTATATTTTCACATTTAGTGTACAAATATATTCAACCAAACATACATAATATCAACTTCTCATATTTTTGCTTTAACAACACATATATTCATTTCCATTCCATTTTCTTCCTATATCAATTTATTCCACAACACATACATATATTTGCAACAGTAATCAATTATCATTTAATTCACAACTTTACAAATAAAATCAATAATAATAGAAATCATTTATGGAAACTTCACTATCATATTACCCAATTCCTCATGTACTTCAATTATAATCATTATCCAAATTCCATTTATCAACTAATTAATTTTCATATCATTGGGTTTTCTTTTCCTAGTCTTTACTTCCAACATCATACATATTTAATTAATTAGAGTTTTATATTCAATAACTTAGGGTTTTATAATCTAATTTTCTCCCCTAACACATAACCCTAACAAATCATTATATACTAACTAGAATCCACTCCCTAGAACAAGGCAAAACCCACCCCCTTACCTCAAACACTTAAGGATAAGGAGATTCCAAGTGCCCTATGCTTGGGTTTGCCCACCAAAGAGCTCAAACTCCACAAGAGGGTGATATAACCTATTTTAAAGCCACAAAAAGGAAGATTATTGCTCATTCCATGATTCTCAAGCCAAGCCCCAAGGGAAAAACGAAGATTATATGGCTTTAGAAATGAAAACCTCCATGGATGGGAAGAGAGAGAAAGAATTCGAATTAGAGAGAGAGAGAGGGAATCAAGGCTTTGAATACTTACTTGGAGAAAGAGGGAAAGAGATTGGATGCTAGAAATGGGTGCACAACTCTTGTCTTGATTGATCTTGAAGTGGAGAAGTTGGAGCCCTAGGAGAGAAATTCGGACTTGGCAAGAAACTAAGGTGTGTGTGCCTTTAATTTTTTTCATCAGCACACGATTTAATCGATTAAGGGTTTACTTAATCGATTAAGCTTTTTCACACTATCTGACCTTAATCGATTAGCCAACAGGTTAATCGATTAAGCTGCAAAATTTTGCAGTATCCAGTACTTTGAAAGGCCGTAACTTCTTCGTTACCCGTTGGATCTTGCTCAAATTTTAAAGCAAGCTTCCCTACATACTAATCTTCACATCCACCGGTGGAATTGTTGTTTAGAGTTGTAAATCTTTTATTTTGAATTTCCTAATATAGGGTGTTTATAACACCAAAAACTTTGCTTCTAACGCTCTTTTGCTCATCTTTCAACCTCCTTTCTAATGCCAATGTTTCTTGATTCCTTTATGGCATTCAAAGAACTCCTAATCCATCATTTTAAATCCTTTTTAGAATAATCCTTACTTCCAAATCTTATCATTATTCTAATTACTCTTAGAATTAAAATTCGGGATGTTATAGTGAGACTGTGGACCGGATCATATAACAATGGTCTAAAAATATTGAGATCGGACCGGACCACGAGACCAGATTGGACCGAACCACGAGACCAGATCGGACTATATTTTTTGGTTCGATCCGATCGGTCGCGTGGTCTGGGACCGGATCGCTTACACCCCTAGGTGCCATCAATTCTAAATTTCATTCTTCATTTCTTCGTGTTATTTAATTTTGATTTCAAAGATCAAAATTGTAGTGGATATGAAATAAGAGAAATGTTCTTGATCTTAATGATCCTAGGACCCGTGTCTTATTATGGCCTATGAATCAGTGAAGAATTAAGCAATTAATATGCGACGTATATTGAAATATCTGAATATCCAGTTGCGATACCCAAGGTCTCCTCTTGTTAACAGAGTGTGTGCTATAGTGTATGTTAACTTAGGGATGAGAGAACGTACCTGAGCCTTAGGCAGCGTTATGCCTTTTATAGGGGGTGTATGGATAGGGCCTGTATGTAGGCCATTTTTTAAGGTTTCCATGCTGACGTCAGGCTCTGTAAAATATCTGCAAAATATATGGGATCCTTCTAGAATGGGGACAGCACAACATATTCTAGAACCTGGACAGCACACCATGTACTCTTCTCATGTCT
Source organism: Crotalaria pallida (assembly GCA_037953625.1). Taxonomy (NCBI): domain Eukaryota; kingdom Viridiplantae; phylum Streptophyta; class Magnoliopsida; order Fabales; family Fabaceae; genus Crotalaria; species Crotalaria pallida. The sequence goes on from CM075653.1 coordinate 89,102,349, forward strand.
TGCCCGTTAAGGATGTGGGTGACACGTAGCCTGTACGGCGTCCCGAGGCCAGGTTGACCCATTTATCCCTAGTGAGCCACCCGAGGATCCCTAAGGGAAAATCCAGGGTGAACGGTCGGCAGATGATCGCGTGCGGTTCTGTTTGAGGTCGGGTTAGGTAGGACGTTCCCGACCAGTCATAGGTCGGCGTGTGTCCCGATAACATAGACCTTTTTGTTCGGCCAAGGGTCTCCCAACTATCGTCTTTTAGTCGGTCCCATAGGCCTTATTATTGATTAACCCTACAAAAATCTTGTCTTTTATTTTATGGAGTTGATTTTTTGCAGAGGTGAGTGAGAAAGACATCGATAAGGTTATCAATTATCACAATCAACCAACTATAGGTGAATTCGTTATCTCTAGAGTGCAAATTTCATTTTCACCATTTTTAAACATTGCGATCGGTTTTTAACCTATTTGGGGTTTAAAAACACGAATAGTTGTTAACGGAAAATCGAAATCGACAAAAGGTGAAAATGTCGGATGTATAAGTGACGTCGACGGAAGTGTACTTGAACGTTTTTGTTCAAAAGTGACTTCGAAGGAAGTGTATGTACAATCCGACAATGGCTAGATTTCGACAAAAGGATATGTGTCGACAACATAAGTGATGTCGAAGGAGGTGTACTTAAGTGGCATGGCTTAAAAGTGACTTCGAAGGACGTGAACGTGTGTCGACAAAAGGAAGAGGTGGAAACAAGAGGCCTGCATCGAAGGAATGCTGGCGCAAAGAAAGAGGAGTCAGAGACGTCATATCAGCATTGGGAACGGAAGAGTAATTATGGAGGCATTTAATGCTATTTGTGGCTATAAAATCCTCATTTTTCACAAAGAAAAGCCACAAGTTACCATGAGAAAATTTAAGGAATGCCTTCATCAATTCTGGAAGGAGGAAAAAAGATTCATATTCCACATTAACACAAGTCCACCAAAGGCTAAACATGTGGGATTAAGGTGTTCGGGTGAGGACAAGGAAATGAAGGAGTGTCCACCCCGAATACCACCTTTATCCTCTTGAATAGCAAAAGGCTAAACATGGGGGATTACATAGAACTCATTTCTGATGCGTCGGGTCACAGCAAAGAACTCCGAATTGGAGGAAGCAGTGAGCCTGATAAATAAACATTGGAAGGGTTATTGTAATCCCATAGGTCAAGGTTTGTGTCCTGCTAGGATCGACTAAGGCCGCCTTTCCTATTAAAGAGTTAAAGGAAACAAGTCCTTTGACGACATTCTACTAGAAGCGTCGGGGGCATGATTTTTGATTGAATGCTGGTGAAACAGCATTTGGTTGAATTACATGTCATCGATATCAATCGAATGCGTCTAAGGCCGACAGCGGGTCGAAAGTCTATTTCGACGATAGGCCCGTTCGTCGAAAGGAGCTTGGTGTCGGCTGACATCTCAGAACTTAGAGGCTGGAACACAACAACGTCAAAGCTTCAAACAACAAAGAGACTTAGACAAGAGTCAAAGGTTGCAGTCGAAGAGAAGTGTCAGTCAAAGAGGTCTCAGCAAAGATGTCACCACGGGATTCGACAGAAATATCCACTAAGCCCAAACCACGACGTGGGCAGTTACATCGTGGGGGGTAGCGTAGTGGGTAGTTACTAGATCGTGGGTTCTGCGGTTATGCAGAACGTGCGAACATGCTTTGTAAATAGATTTCGGATTCCTATACCTATAAATAGGAAGTCCTTAGGTTGTAATCGGGGTCGGTTGCTAGGTTGACACACATTAGGCCAAAATCCTAGACGTCTCACCAGAGCAGACAAATGGAGAAACGCCATTGTAAACAACCTCAACCTTCCACCCATTTAATTTCAATGCAACTTTATGTTTCCATGCACTTTTAATTACACGCAATTTAATTTTCCCCGCACCTTTTACTTACATGCAATTTACCTTATCGCAAATTTTACTCGCTTTCCTTTCGATTTCGTGTCATTTATTTTACTGCATCGTTTAATTTTCGCCGCATCATGTTCTTGGTGTCGGTTTTACCCCTTCTCGCATTTACTTCTACGCTTTCCAAACCCAAATACCCAAAAATACCAAAAAGACGGTCAAGTTCCTTTCACAAGAGTACCACATAACCTGTCGTTACCCACACCCCACACATCATCGTCAGTTCGGCAGGCGTCGGACGAAAATCCCGCAAACAAGATTGGCACGCCCAGTGGGACAGGTTTAGAGTAACTTGTGCGCGTTTGTATGCGTTTGAGAAGTGGCATAACTTTGCCATCTTCATCGTCAATGGTCGTTACAAGTCAAGATGGTCAACAGACCACCGTTATTTCGGAGATTATTACACCAAGTGTTCCGACAAGTGCTCCTCACATGATCGGAGGAAGCGGTTTCGCCGTGGAATCATCTGTCGTAAGCACGATTCAACGGCCAAATAATGGCCCAAATAGGGGAAACCTCACCAGTGGGTTTACATTTGGTAGCAGTTCAAATAGTGGGGGACAAGTTCCTCCCTATGGTTTACCACCTAGTTTTGTTCCAGGATCGACGTTAACATGGCCTTTGAGTAGTTCGATAGGCAGTACGAATGCGACGACGGGGGCCACAAACATGGCCTTTATACGTTCTACTACGGACATGGCTGGTATAAGTAACGGTTCAAGATACATGCCTATCAACCCCGTTACGCATATCCGACAACAAATCGAAGAGGCTAATGTACAACTAGTTGATCAATTGACGGCTCAATTGGGTTCGGTTATCAACCCGGCGATGTTAGTGACAAATGAGACTTGTGGAAAGATTGCTAAATACATGAAAAGGTTAAACCAAGTCTTAGGCGTCGACGACAACGAACAGAGCGAGTCCGTCAATACTCCACCTATAGATAGGAATTTACCAAGGCCAATTTTGGTACAAAGTTATCCTAATGGCCAAGAGGTGCGACACACTGCTCAAGTATCGTCACCACAGCAAGACAGTAGAGTCTCGACAACGTGGGATCATGTTCAAACTAACCCGATGTTTAGTGCAGGTAATGCGATGCCGGAAAACCAGCAAATGGTCTTCCACCCAGGAGTCGAAGCACCTCAACATGTTCAAAATTCGGCGCAAGTTGCATTCATGCAAAGAGGAGAGGATCTTCAAGCAGCACTAGCAAGGCAGAATTTGGCTCGACATTTGCTTCGACAAGGAAGAGGGACACGAGTCGAACCAGATGACGTAAACCGGATAGTCGAACAGGCGTTAAGTCGGATTGGGTTCAATGTTGGCATGGCTAACCAGCCAGGTTTCAATTCACCCTTTCCGGAATGGGTCCAGTTGGCAGAAATCCCAAGAGGAACAAAGGTGCCAAAATTGTCGAAATTTGCTGGCGAAGCGGGAGAATCTACTGTCGAACATATTAATCGTTACATCATCGAATTGGGTGATTTGGCCGCTGATGAGGCAATCAAAATGCGGCTATTTCCTAGTTATTTAACGAGGAATGCTTTTTCTTGGTTCTCAACCTTGCGATCTAATTCTATCCATGCTTGGGTTCAGTTAGAAAGGTCTTTTCACGAACAATTCTATAGAGGCGAATTAAGAGTCGCCTTGACGGATTTGCTAAGCGTGAAAAGATTTGTTGGGGTGCCTATCGATGACTACTTGTCATGCTTCAGACAGATGAGGAGTAGGTGTTTCACTCCGATTCCTGAACCGGAAGTGGTTAAGATGGTTGTGGCTGGTTTAGAATATCACATTCGAAAGAAGCTAGTAACCCAACATCTATTGGATTTAGCTCAATTAGCCGCTTGTGTTCGGCAAATTGAAAATCTAAGAGATGAGAAAACGAAAGGGAGAGACCCTAAGGTTCCCAAAAGAGAGCGCATCCATTATGTCGATTCTCAGCCTTCTGACGGGGAGGAATTCGACGGTGGTTCAGAGGTGAATGCGATAGAGTTTGGCAATGAAAAGCCTTATTCATGTTCCGCCTTAAAACCATCCAAACCCGCTAACGAGAATTTGTACAAGAAAACATACACTTTCGACGTTTCCAAAACTGAACAAGTTTTCGATGCGTTGTTAAAGGATAAAAAAATTAGGTTGCCAGAAGGTCATAAATTGTTGAAAAAAGAAGAATTAAGAGGAAGAAAGTATTGCAAGTATCATAACAACTGTACTCATGATACCAATGATTGCTTTGCTTTCAGGGACTTAATTCAACAAGGAATCGACAAAGGGAGATTGAAGTTCGTAGAGAAAGATATGAAGATCGATACTGATCCTTTTCAGAAGGAAGTCAATGAGATCGAATCCCAAGGAGTGTTTTCTATTAGAACTCTTTCATTGGCCTATGATGCTGAGGTGTTTCCTGAAGTCGGAGAATCATTCCGACACTTTTGTAAAAGGAAGCAAGATGGAGACCTTCAGATTTGCCCAAGGTGTCAGGTGGTCTATGATCGAAAGATTGCAACTCAGAAAGAGAGGGGGTCCAGAAGAGAAGACCTGAGAAAAAAGATAAGAGCCAGGGTCCAGGAACGGGAACACATCCGACGAGAAATATCCCGAGAGGCCAGACGGTCTTTGTCTAGTCGAAGAATATATGGAGGACGCCCCACAAGGCCAGCTGCACATGATCGATTCATACAAAAAAGGCAACAATCAGGATCGACATCTGGGTCGATCTATGAAGGGTTGACACGCACTCAGAAGAGGAGGCTCCAGAGGATACGGAAAGCAGAAGCCGAAGGAGTCAATATTGACGAGTTACCCACGAATGATCAGGGATGCCTTGTTGCAAGCATGAAGCCAAAAACGGCTAAAGGCCGACAAAGTGGCAAACAAAAGCAGAAATGGGTGAAGAGGTCCGAAGGGTCAAATCAGATGAGCGAGTCGTACGAAGGGGACTCAGAAGATAGTTTGGACATCATCGTCAATGATCAAGACATGGTAGATGCTCAGAGTAAGAAGATTGGCAGCCTCTCGATCAACAACATTGGTTTGCCTTTCGACATGCCAGGAGACCATGCACATGAAGAAGGGAACGACAATGATGCTTCCGACGATTCATATCTAAGTGACGAGGTGCGGGGACTTCCTGAATGCCTTTTCCTTTTGGATCGACTTCATTTGGAAGTAGACATCGGACACATTGCTCAGTTTGAGCCACTGGAAGAAAGCAAAAGAGAAAACTTGAGGCCTTTACATATTAAGGCCATTGTTGACGGGAAGCCACTAAATCGAGTCTTGGTAGACGGAGGGGTTGCCGTCAATGTTTTGCCTTGGAACGTGTTCAAGAGAATGGGAAAAGCGGAATCGGACCTAATTTCGACGAATGTGGTCGTGGTTGGTTTTACTGGGAAGATCGCTCAGTCACATGGTGTGACGATGCTGAAAGTCGAGGTGGGCTCGGTCGCAAGAGATACTTTATTTGTGGTAGTCCCATCTAAGGCTAGCTACAACCTGCTGTTAGGCAGGGATTGGATTCATGCTGTGGGGGCCGTTCCGTCAACGGCCCATCAGAAATTAGTTTTGTGGAATCATGAGAATAAGGTGGAGGTGATTCCTGCAGACGACAGTCCGTGCTATATGCAACAGATGCACGTAGATTTCAAAGTCTATAATCCAAGCATCAAGCCGATCCGACTTGATGCTGAAAACTTTCAGAAACCCGTAGTGGATAGGTGCCTAATGGAAAACTATGGGGTTTCAATTGTCGAGATGGGCGAGGCCGTTGAGCAGCGGCCTTCGACCAGCACTGATGGTTGATCGACATCTAGAGAGACTGTCGGCCTACGTGGCCGACAGAATGCAATGCACTATTCAGACAAGTGCATTCCAGGATTGTATCGTAGATGATAGCCCTTTGGGATTCGAAAGAGGGTGGACAGATGAAGAATCTCGCTTCATCAGCGAGGATCCCAGAGATGAGGTAAACTTGGGAACGGCTGAAAAGCCGAAACCAATTTACGTAAGCTCGTTGTTAAAGGAGGAATTCTGACAGAAGCTCGTTGATCTCATCAAAAGGAACCAAGACTGCTTTGCTTGGGGATACGAAGACATGCCAGGACTCGACAGAGAGTTAGTAGAACATAGGCTGACTTTACGGCCTGATCACAAGCCAGTCAAACAAGCAGTTCGACGATTCGCACCTGACGTAGTCCTTAAAATCAAAGATGAGATCGAAAGATTGTTGAAAGCAAAATTCATCAGAACGACAAGATACGTCGAATGGATGGCAAATATAGTTCCCGTTGTGAAGAAGAATGGGAAAATGCGACTATGTGTCGATTTCAGGGATCTAAATAGTGCCGCACCAAAAGACGAATACCCAATGCCGATAGCTGATATGCTGGTGGATTCAGCGTCTTGTCATAAGGTAATGAGCTTGCTAGATGCGTTTTCAGGTTACAATCAAATTTTCATTGCTGAAGGCGACGTGTCGAAGACTGCGTTCAGATGTCCAGGTGCAATAGGAACTTTCGAATGGGTAATGATGCCGTTCGGACTCAAGAATGCCGGTGCGACATGTGAGACCCGCAATTTTATCCAATTTAATTAAATTATAATATTTCTATTTTTGCCTTTATTTTATTTGGTCATATTCATTTTAAGGGTAATTTGGTAAGATTTGTTATTAAAAAGTTGATTTTGATTTTATATATATACATATATATGTGTGGTGGTAATATATATATATGTATGTATGTACATCTAATTATAAATTTTTATTTAATAAATGAGAAAAAAAATTATTTTTGGTGTGAAATTATATTTCTGAATATTTAACAAATATTTTATTAAGAAAAATTCTATTGGAATGATTTTAACTAAGGTTTTGACAAAAAGTGAAATTTTTGGGTTATAGAACTATAACTTCAAAAAATTCATATCTTTTAAACCGTACGTCGAAAAATTACAAATGATATGTCAAAACAATCATATCGAAACATAGATTATGAAAATATAAAGCTTTGATTTTTATTCTGGAGTTTTCGAAATTTTATCACTGCTACAGTACTGAACGAATTTTTGAGTTTTAAGTGTAAAGATGTGATTTTAATGCATTAAATGACCATTTGACTCAAGTGTATATTATTTTGAAAACAAAAATAAATTTATGAGGTTTTCTATTGGACTACCATCCAAATAAAATATATTTTCGTATTTGTCTTATTATAAAATTATTTGAAAGCTTATGAAGTGCATTTTTGAAGGAAATGATCTTAGAGATTCAAAAATTCATAACTTTCAAACCGTAAGTCCAAAAATTATAAACTTTATATGAAAACGATCGTATTGAAATGTAGTATTTTAATATATAATAATAAAAATTTTATTTTGACATTTACGAAAAAGTACTGTACAGTAGGGATAAACGAATTTTTGGTATTTTTTAACTTAGAAAAATTATTTTGGAGCATGAAATAAATTATTGGACAATAAAATATTTTTATTGGTATATTTAAATATTTATCTAGGTGCTTATTGGCTGCACTGTCCAAAATTCTGCATTTTTCTAATTATTTCTGATTTATTAAAAATGAAAGCTTTAATGTGATTGGTCAATTATGAGGTGAATTCAAATGAGCCAATGAAAATTTTATCCTCCCTTAACTAGGATGTGCCATCCAGAATTATGAAGAGGTGGGGAAGATATTCAGAAAAATGACTAGAAACACTCTCTTAGAATTAAGGCTTAGTTTTGGAAAAATCATCAATTAATGAAGGTGCATGTTTCAAAAGATGCATTTGAATTTTCTTGACTAAAAATCTGAATAGGGGGGGCGTGAATCTCATCATGTTTTAAGGAGGAATTTATTCTCAATTGTACCTATAAATACATGCATAGTTCAACACTTTTTTCACACACACATTGCAAGTTTTGGAAAGAAAAAAATTAAGAAAAAGCTTAAGGGAAGAGAGTGGGTGGCGTGGCACATCTTAGGAGGAGAGGAACAATTTTTCATTCTCATTCTTGAAGTCTTCATTAGCTTAAGGAGTAGAGGTAACCCAAAATCACTTACTCATTTAATCTTTTTTTTTTGTTTGTTTTTATTATTGAGTAAAACCTCTAAATTCTTCTATGGTAAAGAAATAGCTAAAGTTCTAAATTTTAAAATTTATTATTGAATATGTGATATTGTTCTTGAGTCATATGAATTAAGGATGAGAAAAGGGACACAAAAAGGGTGTTTAAAGGGATTTATCTCCCCTTTTCTTTAATTCTTAAGATGGCTAAAATTTTTGATGAGTATAATTAATTAATTTTCTGGGTTTATTTTATTTCTAAGACTATATGAATTATAGAGAATTTTGTATAATTAAATAAGTTTTTATTCTTTGTCTTTTAATTGTTTTTGTTTCTTTGTATTAAGGAATAATGATAAATAAGTAAAATGGAAAAATATATTTTTCTTGTATATGTATATTTAGGCCGTGACATATATTAAGTAGAGTTGATGGTTGATTTGTGTATTTTGATATATGAATTGTATTGTTGTTTAATAAAATAAAAGAGAATGGAAATGAATAAGAGGATTAAGATGGATTTTTATTTTCTTTTATTCTGGACCGTATGTATAAAATATATATATATATATATATTGTATGGTAATTGTTGTTATTTCATGTGTATTTGAGAATAAAAAACAAATAAGTGTTTTCCTTAAAGAAATGAAAATGATTTGTGAAAAAGGAACTAAAAATAATTTTTGGGAAATAAAATAAATTCTGGAAATTTTTTTTTGGTGTTCTTAAAGTGTATGAATTTGTATTTTATAGAAATTTTGTTTAATCGTTATTGTTTGGTTGTATTTTATCTCTTTTTGTTTGGATTTAAGCTAAATAAGAACAATGAGTAAGGATAATAAACAAAAATGAAATTTTTTGGAAAAAATAATAAAATAAAATAGGCCGTGAGGCCTATGGTTTTCTTGGAATAATTTTTGTAAATTGTTTTTTATTTGATGTGTAATTAAATTGTAGTTTATTGTTTAAAAGAAATAGAAATAAATGGGTAGTTGTTATAAATATATAAATTTATAAGAGCATGTATTTTTAGGTGATTGTATGAGTATGTGGTTGATGTGTTTGAAGATGTTAGTTGCTGGAAAAAAATGTGAGTTCTTTCTTAAAAGAGATCTACTTTATATTTTGTTAACAATTTAAAACTCTTGTTTTGAGTATATAAAGTGATGTAATTATATTTTATAGATGTTTTAAGAATTAAAAATGTTTTTCCTAATCTTCTAATGCTGGTCGAATTATTTAGGAGAAAGAAATAAAGTTAATTGAATTTTTCTAATTGATTTGATAATTGTTTTAGTATGTCTATGGAATGAATTACATGTTTTTATAGAAAAGTATAATTCTGGAAATTTAATTTTAATTCTGGAAAATTATTTATTCAAGACCTCAAATGATTATTTTAAGAGTGTTAGTAGTACTTAGTTTGTATGTACAAATATGGTGTAGAAACAAATAGAAAATGGGTATTTTTGATTGATTAAAATGATTTATAAAAAAAATATTAAGTTGTTGTCCAGAATTTATAAATAATGAAAAAGTAACGTTTTATTAGAAATAATAGTGTTTTAAAGTCTTTGGCATGAGTAGGAATTGTGTATAATTGTTTTGGATTGTTTTACTTAAACTTCTTGAACTAATGCAACTTTTACAGTGGCTGTACAGCAGATGCAATTATTTTATTTAGATTAATTTTGATCATTTTATTATAGTAGAAGTTGTAATGAGAATTTAGGAAAAAACGGCATGTGTTTCTGATAAACCGTTTAGGAGAAAACTGAGTTTTATGAAAATGTGTATATGCTGTCCAAGATTGTAAAATAGTTACATCAAGGATGAAAATTATTTTGAAATGATTTGGTAATGTGTACTTTATGCTAAGATGTTTATGCTAAAGTAGTTAAAAATTAAAAGGAAGTATAAAAGTGATTTTGTGAATGTACTGATGATTAAAATAATTTTCTGTAAGTTGTTTATAGTCTGTAATTTAATTTAATTAGCAATAGAGAAAAAGTATTTTGAACTTTGAATACTTGAATCTATGCTCTCATTTAGTTATATGTGTTTATAACATGATTTTGCAAAATTTGTTTACTGCTTGGTCTGATTGAAAATTTGCATCAAAAGAAAAATACTTTAAGGTCATGTTGTATGAGTGGGATGGACATGGTAGTTGTTATATAAGCAATGTAGTATGGTTCTTATGAAAATAAAAATGTATTCTTAAAGGTTTTCAAGTATTGGAGTGAGTTTTAAATTTTGTTTTGCAAAAAGGATTTCTTGATGTTAAAAGGAATTGTTTAAGTTATCTAATGCCTTAAAAAGGATTTTTGTTTTAAAAAAAGGACTTCTGTTTTAAGGTACTTTGGTACTTTGGGTTTAGCCTTTACTTAGGTAGTACAAAGTACTCATTAGATATTAATTGTATGTCGTTCATCATTCAAGAATAAAGGAATCAAAGGTGAACGAGCTGCTGGAGTTGTGGACTCAAAGGTTGAAACAGAGTAAGCGTGGATCTCAGGTGAGAGAGAAGCCTTCTCAAGACATAGTGGCATGTAGGGTAATATTAGGACGTTCCGTATCATCTCAAAGGTCGGAACTAGGAATATATCGGTCGAGTAGTAAAACGGCAATTGAGTGTGTATCCCGCCGTTTATATGAAAAACACGATTCCTCGATATTTATTGTATGTCGGTTGATAATTGATTTTGCCATGTTGTATATTTTTGAATTGTATATTATATTTTGGAAATAATGGTTCATCTTATGGAAAGATAATTAATGTTCGGTGGTTCCTATGAAAAGAGTTCTTTGTGTTTTTTGACCGGTCGTTCCATGAAAAGGATTTGGCATATTTTGGAAATACTATTATGAAAATATGAGAATGATCAATGGATTTTGTAAGCGATATTAGTGTACAGTGATGGTGCAAGTGGCACAAAAATAACTTTGTTACATAATCCCCTTAAGTGACTGGCCACGTGGATGACTGTGTCGTGGTTTCAAGTCTTGTGGAATCCACTGTACTATAAGTAAATATGGCTGTGGTCCCTTAAAGGTCGAGGCTCGTTAGAAGCGAGGCTTAGAATGGGTCGACCAAAACTTAGGTTTAAGAAAAGACTTAAAAGACTTAGGAACCCCTTTCCTAAACCTACGCGTTGAGAGTGAAGTAGTGGAGAGGAAAGACACCCTGATTATCTACGGATACTCAGGTATGCTTGGAGGTCGGTGTTTCTTCAAGTGTCGATTGTGATAGGGGAGGGCAAGGACGGTGACACGTCAAGAAGCCTCGAGCGCTTCTCTAGGCGGGACAAGACTACAAGGACTTGTCTCTCGGTTGTAGACAATGTCGTAGAGGAGAACTGCACGATCAACTAGAGAAAGTGTTGTCGCCCCCTTGAGCAAATCTTAGATGGTGAGAGGGAACCCGAATGGGGCTAGATGTCGCTATACTTTTGAAACTGTATTGATGAAATGATTTTACTTCGGTAGTTGGATACTTGTTGGTACGTACCCTTCGACATCGATGCCAGCATGGTTATGGTTCCTGTGCGTCCCATGTGCTTTCCGAACTAGGATGTGGTTGGAATGATGGAGGAGATGTAACGTGTGTGCTACCAAACCCTTGAGCCTCGGTGTGGTACCCCCTCTTGAATTTCCGGTGGTTATGACAATGAAACTTAGAGCCTAAAGATAATTAAATATAATGGATATGGTTTCATGAAGATTATCCTTTTGGTGGAAAAGGCCCTATGGTATTTAGCTGAAGTTGTTTATAAGGGATTGGTAATAATTATGTATATATTGTTTTATGATATGCTTGTATGGTCTTAATATTCCCCTATGGTAAGCTCGCGCCGTCGACGATCATATCGTTCGGAAGTGCTTACTCTCTCTATTTCCCTTTCCTGTGAACATTGGGGAACAATGTTCACAGATGACAGATCATGTACTATCTCGAGTAGCGGTTGCTCAAATCGGAAGAGGATCGCGAGACGACATACATACGAGGAGGAAGCAGAAGCAGCAATCAAGGAATATTCCAGACAGTTGCGGTGGAGGAAATGATAAAGACTAATAGTCTTGGATAGTTTTTGTTTTGTATTCCATCTTTGGATGGGTAGGACACGATTACTCTATCCTGAATGTAACCCCAGTTGTAATATGGATTATTTTAAATGAAGTAAAAGAAGTTCTTTTTGGTTATTGTATCATGTTCATATGTACCTAAATTATTTTCCGCAAGTTAACCATCAATTAAATATGACATGGAGAAAATGAGTTTTTTTTTAAATGTGTTGGATGGTAACATCTCTTTTTGGAAATAGAATTTTTATGACACAAGTTAAGTATCAAATTATTTTGTAAACAAATGAATCAAATTCTTTTATGAAAATCTTTTTGTAAAAGAATTAAAATAAACTGATTTTGGAAATGTTTATAAAAAAAATGGTGCAAATTTTTAGTGAAAATTCTAAGTCCAAATTGGGGTGTTACACGAGATACCAAAGAGCAATGAACCTGATTTTTCATGACATGATTGGCAAGTTCTTGGAGGTATACATTGACGACGTGGTGATCAAGTCGAATACTCAAGAGGAGCATTTGGAAAGCCTGGAAAAGGCGTTCATCAGAATGAGGAAGCATAATCTGAAGATGAATTCGATCAAATGCACCTTTGGAGTCACTGCGGGCCAGTTTTTGGGATTCCTTGTCCACAGAAACGGCATTGAAGTTGACAAGAACAAAGTCAAGGCTATCATAGAAGCATCTCCTCCAACCAATAAGAAAGAGGTTCAGTCATGTCTTGGCAAGGTAAATTATTTAAGGAGATTCATATCAAACCTTTCGGGAAGAACCAGAGCCTTTGCGCCTCTCGTGGAGCTAAAACGAGAAGAGGATTTTAAATGGGGACCTGAACAACAAGCGGCGTTTGACGACTTGAAGCTGTATCTGTCGACACCACCAGTGATGATGCCGCCTCAACCATGTTTTCCTTTAAAATTGTATATATCAGCCTCTGATTACACTATAGGGAGTATGTTAGCCCAGAAAAATGAAAATGGTGTAGAAAGAGCTGTATTTTATTTAAGTAGAGTGTTGAATGATGCCGAAACACGATATAGTGCAATAGAAAAATTATGTTTAGCGCTCTACTTTTCTTGTACAAAACTTAAACATTATATGAAAAGTTTTCATGTTTTGGTTTTGTCGAAGTCTGGCGTTATTAAATACATGCTATCCAAGCCAATTATACATGGTAGGGTCGGCAAGTGGACATTAGCGTTAACCGAATTTTCACTTCAATATGTACCATTGAAAGCCGTCAAAGGCCAAGTAGTAGCCGATTTTCTGGCAGATCACCCATGTGTAGACATGGCTTTGTCTGTTAATTTTGTCAGCTTAAGGCCTTGGACGATGTATTTTGATGGATCATCGCACAAAAAAGGGGCAGGAGTTGGAATATTACTCATATCCCCTGAGGGAATTCCCACGGAATTCATGTTCAACCTTAAATATCAATGTTCAAATAATGAGGCTGAGTACGAGGCTATCTTAATTGGACTTGAAATATTAATTTTCTTAAAGGCCAAAAACATGGCCATAAAAGGAGATTCTCATTTAATCATTAGACAATTGGTTGACGAATATAAATGCCTAAGTCCAAAGTTGGCTAAATATCGCAATATGGCACGAAAAATGATGTGCCAATTTGATGATGTTTCAGTCGAACATATATACAGGTGCCACAATCAAAAGGCCAACCATTTGGCCCAAGTCGCATCCAGATACCGTATATCCAATAAAACTTTGGATAAGGCAACACGGATCGAAGAATTATTATATCCCCCTCATGAGAGAGAAGTAATGGTAAACGGACTAGCATCCGATGATGATTGGAGGAAACCCATAGCTGATTACTTGGCGAATCCATCCCCCAATGTCAAACGAAAGTTAAAGCTGAAAGCCACCAAATTCACGTTACTGGGAGGCGATTTGTATCACAAATCAGTCGACGGAAATTTGAAGGTATGTCTCGATAAGGAAGATGCTTTCATAGCTTTGGCGGAAGTTCATGAAGGGATATGTGGAGCACACCAGGCAGGAGAAAAGATGAAGTGGATACTCCGAAGGCAAAGAGTTTTTTGGCCTACAATAATATCAGATTGCATGAATTTCGTGAAGTCGTGTGAAGAATGCCAAAAACATGGCTACATTCAGAATGTTCCGGCAGGAGAATTGCATTCGATCATCAAGCCATGGCCTTTTAGAGGATGGGCATTAGACGTTATTGGAGAGATTGTACCTCATTATTCAAAAGGCCATTCAAGGATATTGGTGGGTGTTGATTATTTTACCAAATGGGTAGAGGCAATACCTTTGGTAAAGGTCAAACAAGAGCAAGTGATTGATTTTATTGAAGACCATATCGTTTGTCGATTTGGAATTCCCGAGACCATAACTACAGATCAAGCGTCTATTTTCTTGGGAAGCAAATTGAAAGGATATTTGGCATCAAGAAGAATCAAGTTACTAAATTCAACACCTTACTACGCACAAGCCAATGGACAAGCGGAAGCAGCCAACAAGTGGATTATTAACATCATCAAGAAAGAAATTAAAAGTAAACCACGAAATTGGCATGAAGCATTGACACCGGCGTTATGGGCTATCCTAAATTCTCCAAATGAAGCAATGGGTACGACTCCCTATATGTTAACATACGGACACGAGGCCATGTTACCAGTCGAAATCAACTTGGAATCGATATGATTTCAAAGGCAACATGAAATGCCTACGAATGACTATTGGAATTCCATGTTCGACGAATTAAATGAGGTGCATGACGAAAGACTATTGGCATTGGAGAATATCATGCGACAAAAGGAAAAGATTGCTAGATATTACGACGCCAAGGTTAAGTTTAAGTCGTTCTTACCGGATGAATTAGTATTGAAAGTAATCTTACCCATCGACAAACGTTCGAATGAATACAGCAAGTGGTCACCAAAGTGGGAGGGACCATTCAAAGTATTAAAGGCTCATTCGGGCAACGCATACGAATTAGTCGAAGTCGAAACGGGAAAAAAGATTAAGGCAATTAACGGTAAGTATTTGAAAAAGTACAAGCCGACAATGACGGAAATAAAAATGCATTAAATTGCAGAATCCATACGACAGAAGCAAAATACAAGAAGCAAATACAACAAAGGAAAAACAAAATTCATCCAAAAAGATTGCCAAAGGAACGCCATTCCCTGGCGAAAGCATCTCGACGTCGGAGTCCAGCCCTGTATTCTTGCAAGTGAGTACCCAAGACATCCGTAATCTGCTGATATGGAGTCACCAAAGCAGCAACCTTAGCAGCCAATTCTTGTCGGGTGGCTTTGATGGATTCCACATACTGGGTCATGTCCAATTGATCTTTTTCCCGACCGGCCAACTCATCCTTCAGTTCCCGAATCTTGGCTCCATTCTCTTCTAACCGCCGAAGTGTGTCATCGGCCTTGGAAGAACAGTCTGCATCTTCTTTTTCCGAATCCATAAATTCGAGCTCCATTTTGCTTTGATTTGCTTTGAAATCTTCATAAATTTTGATGTCTTTCAGAATTTTCGGACTTTCAGTGGTCCAATTATTCACAAATCGCTGCAAACCAGTCAATTTGGATTCGATGTCTTCCGAAACAGGATGCTGCAAAATTGATGTGATGGTAGAAGACAAGAGTTCAAGAGTCGAGGAATCGGCCAATAATTGATCAAAGGGCCGACAACAGATATTCTTTAATGTCACCATCAACTGATCTGCGACCAGTTTGGCATCTCTTAAGGGAGAATTCATGGCTGCTTCAACAGATCGTGCTTTGGCCATTAATTCTCGAAGAGCAACGAAGGCAGTAGAAGAGGAAGCTTGAATCGAAGGAGCCATGATGGTAGATGGAGGCACACAGGAAGGAATCTCAACAGAAGGAATAACGGCGGAAACGGATGTACCAGGAATTGACAAGCTGCCGTCAAAATCCTCAAGTTGGACTGAGTTATTGGGGATCTAAGAAAAAACAAAAAGGAGGTTGGTAAAGATCTTTTAATGCTGCATAAAGGGTGAATGAGTAAATTCGCAAGTACCTCAAATGAAGGGCCACATGCAGTAGCGGTCTCAGGTCCCACGACAGCAACAGGGGAGTCTACAACATGAGTGTCAACGTCAAGAGGCTCAGTGTCGATAGCACCTTGATTAGAGCCTTGAACGACAGCCTCAACTGCAACCGAAGAAGAAGTGTCATCAAGACACTGTTGCATGGAAGCCTCAATGGAATGCAGCCTGCCAGTCTGATCAAAATCAACATCAACTTGAGGCTCATCAGAAGAGAAGTCATCAAGAATCACTTGTCGACGTACAGAACGCCTTTGCAGTTGGATGCTGGTATCTTCGACCATGTCTTCTTCAACAAATGGATTAAGTGTTGGAGTCGGAAGAAATTCACCAGCATGGGGATCGTGATGGGAAACATCAACAAAAAGATCGGCCGCATCACCATGGATTCTTTGAGTAGTGACATGGGGAGACGGCTCTCTGATGACGATTCCTTTGGCCTTTGGACGTGGCTGCGATTGAGCTTTGCATGAAGGATTCGAAGAAGGACGGGTAGGAGGAGCTGATGAAGCAGTAGACACTTGAAGCTTCTTTGAAAGAGGACGAACCAAAGAACTATCTTTCCTTTCAGGATCAGCATGAGGCCTGTCCAACGGTTGTTCAGTTCGTCCCAAGTGCTGCCTCTTGGCTTCGACAAAATCATCGATAGCATGGGAGTGGCACCGTTTCTTGTGTTTCTTGGGTGATGAAGGGTCACCACCTTTCTTTTTCGACGCGTGGGCCTTGATTGCTGCGGAATAATCAATGAGGTTCGGCTTGGCCACTACAAAGAGAACGACAAGTAAGAAAGCCGAAAGGAAAAGAAATTTAAAAAGAAGAAGAGGTTAAGTATCCTTACCAGTTTTGTCGGCTGCCACATCTGATGGAGTCCTTGCACTCATTCTGTCAACAATGGTATCATAGTCCACGTGATATGTGTTAAAGTATGATTCCCACCAACGCACGAAATTTGGAATAGCCAAGAAGCAAGGAGTGAAGCCGATAAGATTGAAACGACTAAGAGAGGCAAGGTTCTTCGACACAAACCGATTCAGCATCGACTTCCAAGAGGATTTGTGGTCCATCAACTGGCCATGGTGAAATTCTTGTGACACCGATGCAAGCATGGGGGCAGGCAATCCTTGACAAAGGCCAAATTGCCTCGACACACAATTGGGGTAATGCAAAAATACTTCTTTTTCTTTGTAGGCAGTAGAATCGGGCAGACCACCAAAAAGAACCCGTTGGCTCAAGTAATGTCCCCAAAGGACATCATTTAACTAACTCTCCTCAGCATTGGTACCAGGAAAAGGAAGACGGAACCATTCAGGCCCGACAGCTCTCTCCGCAAAAGGAGAAAACTCAATGTCCTCAGATGACATGGTGATGTTGGCGAAAATCTTCATGAAATTGAGAAAAGTGTTGGTACGAGACGACAGCACGGGAACGTCATAGTTCGCCGCCAAACAACCATAGTTGAAACGGAAAGGGCAAACGCTATTATGGGTGGACACCATGTGACGTTTCAGAATGGCTTTTAGCCACAAGTGCAAAAGCCAAGTAGGACCTCCGACATTAGTCACTTGTTGTTTGTGGAGTCTAATGGTGTCGGATACATGGCTTATTGTCGAATACAGCTTCACCAGAAGAAGTTGGCTTAGAGCCACTTTTCTTTCTTCATGCAGAATCGTGGCTAAGGGCACCAAATATTTGTTAACTTGTCGAGATTTGGTGCAAAAGACGAAAGCACTAAGCCACACTGTTAGAAATTCGACATGCTCCTCATTACTAACTGTTGGGCTACCTCTATAAGCATCCAGGCGTGCTTCGACATAGTTGCTGAAGGCGAAAGACCCGTCACTAATGTGTATAACATCATTGGGTTTGCTTTATACAGTCAAAAGTTCTCCGTCGGGACGAAGGCTAGTTAAAGCAGCAACATCGAAAAGGGTGGGAGTCATCATGCCATATCGAAAATGGAAACAATTAGTTCGGCGACACCAGAAGTAACATGCAGCGCCGAAGAGTCCATCGTCGTAGTGAAGACTTCAGGTTGTTAAAATGAGAAGGTCTTCGAAACCGGCCCTCTTCCATGATTGTCTCTTGTGAGGCCGAAGCCTATTGAACCACTCGTTAAACTTGGTGAATGGTTTCACATTCCGTAGAACCCTACGAGAATGCTCTTTGTCGAAGTGGCAAGTGTAAACGGGGTTGAGAGTGACCACGGGACGAATCTCATCAGGATTGGAGATCGGAAAGTTGGCACTCATGACAGGGTCACGAGCCTCTGATGTAGTCATCAAGGGTCCCAAGAAAGCAGGAGAAGGGTTAACAGGTTCACCATTGGCAGGGTTGAAAGAAGTCGCAGGGATGATCAGACTACGCTCATGATATGGGACTTCCAAATCGATTTCTGTAACATCCCCAATTTCCGATATCCGTTTAGAATAGTTATTAGACATAATTAGTATGAGTTTAAGTGTTTAGAGTGTAGAATGGAGTTAAGAGTAGAACGATATAAGGTAAAACTAGCTTAGAATGAGGTTTTGAGTAGTAATCCAACCCTAGATGAGTATAGGAACCTAAGGAATGAAATAGGGTTAGAAAACCATCAAAATGGAATTTTGCCTCAAGTAATTGATTAATTGGAAGGGTTTAATCGATTACTTGCTCTCAGGTAAAATCACATTCAATGTTGCAGCAAAGTAATCGATTAACTGGGTGAGTTAATCGATTACCTTGTGATTTTCAGTGAAGTAATCGATTAAATTGGTGAGTTTAATCGATTATTTGGCCTCTGAATTTTGTACTAGGTTGT
This sequence comes from Crotalaria pallida, assembly GCA_037953625.1. Taxonomy (NCBI): domain Eukaryota; kingdom Viridiplantae; phylum Streptophyta; class Magnoliopsida; order Fabales; family Fabaceae; genus Crotalaria; species Crotalaria pallida. The sequence continues at coordinate 89,121,314 of CM075653.1, forward strand.
TGCATTGAAGAAGTAATCGATTATGTAGAGGAAGTAATCGATTACTTTAAGCCAAGTCTGATTAAAAACGCGTTTTTCCTTCATTCTTCCCAATTTTTTCTCTCTCCTCATTCTCGACTTCTTCTTCTTCTCTCTCGACCTCCATAGCTTCTCTCTCTAGGTTTTGAAGCAAATATCCATGGAAACACCATAAATCATCAAATTAAAGCCATAAAACATCTCCCCATCATACCCCAAGTGATTCCCCTCTCTCAAATCTCATGATTTCTCCCTCTTTCTTATGGAACCCCAAATCACCCAAAACCCTAGTTTGAGCAATCAACCACATAGAACCTTCTAATCCATCAAGGAGCCATAGATCGGGTACGAGAGCATGGAAAAGGGGTCTTAGGAGCTTGGAGTGGAGCGTGGTGGGGAAGCTCCAACAAAACCCCAATTTCTCTTTCTCTCTCCTCAAGGTAAGGGGGTTATTTTGGGTCTAGCATTAGAGAAAGGGTTTATTTATAGTAATAGAGACATAACTAGATGTATTTGGGTGTTTGATTAGGTTATGGTTAAGAGGGTAGAGTTTGGGTTAACAACCCTAGGTTTTATGGTGTGTTCATGATGTATGTTATTTTAATTGTTATTGTACTTATAAATATTATTGTTATGAGTGTAAATAATATGTTTGTATATATATATTGTGTTTGTAAAAGTATAAAGTCACATTCATATAGTTATGCATCAAATAGGGCTAAGTCTTTCTCAATTGGGTTTAAACCAATTAAGGGACATTTTCTAAAGAACAAAGAGGGTTTTAAATTCAATTGAGAAACACTTAGAATATTGCATCATGCATGGAGTAAAGGTGGACGTAAGGTGTCGTGGAAAAAACACACGTCGTTTTTAACGATTGATGAGGACAAGAGTAAATGTTAGGAATTACTATGGAGGACTTTGATCTTCCAAAGGACGGGGGTTCGCAACCCTTGTCGGGGATTGGTTCTATGCAAACCATAGTAGTTCTATTTACTTTGGCTCCTTGTGGCCAGTGACAGTGATTTCTGCTAGAGCCAATTTGGGCGAATCAATCCAAATTGTACGTAGTACACTACCCTTGAGGAGTGTTACGTACTGTGCAAGCGGGTGAGCGATATTCCTAGAGGATATGAAGCACCCATCCAGAGGTTGAGAAATGCTTCCTCCTGGTCGGTTTTTCCCCAACGTGGAGGGTGTATGTGAGAATGTATATTGTTATTGGAAAAAGGGAAAAGTGAATTGTTATAGTACATTGTTAGGATGAAAGTGAAAGGGAAAGTGTGAATGCATTGTTATAGATGCTTTAATTCATTGAATCCGATCAAAGTATTAAAGTTAATCGAATGAAATGAATTGTTAATATCGGATTCAAGAATTAAACCATCTAAGTGCGACGTGGCATAGCATAATCATGTGATTGCGCATGATAGTATTATAGTAAAGTATTGTACTATAAGTATATATATAATTTATAAATTAATATTGTTGCAATGCTTTATTTGTTATTTGAATTGTGGATTGTATAATTGTTATTGTTTTTGTATGAATATGCCTTTTTATGATTTATTACTGTTTTTAAACGTTTTCTTTAATCTAGATTTCAAAGTACTCACCCTTATAGTGGACATATTAGGTACACATTGGAGAAAGGCACACAATAAGGTCAAGGCTGGGCAAGGTATACTCATAGTAGTGAGTATATTGAGATTGGTGACCTTATGGTCCCGATTTTAGTGCAACCATTCTTAGGGTTTATATTGTAATGAATTATTTTATACAGAGTTGTTTAATTGTTACAGTGATTTCATTTTGTTTACAAACATTTGTATAGTTGAATGATTGTATTTATATCTTTTCATTTTACTAAGTTTAAGTGAGTCCCTATTGTTGTAAAGGGATTGAATTTATATTTCTATTGTATAGAAAACTGTTCTGGACTGACAGGTTTAATATTATTCGGGGAAAAGTCCAATTTTTAAAGGAAGCTCTGTCGAAATTTTTATAAACCCCGAACGTTTTCCTTATTAAACGTTAATTTTAAGTAATAGTTTTAGTAATAGAAATTAGGATGTTACAATTTCGGGATCAAGAACTCCTTGGATCACCATGTTGAAAGAAGGGTTTTTTGGAAAAAAAAAAGGGTTTCAAGTCAAAGGGTGCAGGGACAAGCAAGAAAAGATAAAAAGGGGAATAATGATAAGCGATCAAGTTTAAATAAGAAGTGAAAAGACGTGTTAGACCAACGCAATGGTCCAATGAGAGACGTCAGTTCAAAAGGATAAACTCGCCGTTTCATAATCCTAATGCCGAAAGGACAGTCCGAAAAGATACAAATTTTGGCATCCTCCGAAAAGATGCGTCGCATGCCAAAACTTGGGGGGCCTCTGTTAACGGAAAATCGAAATCGACAAAAGGTGAAAATGTCGGATGTATAAGTGACGTCGACAGAAGTGTACTTGAACATTTTTGTTCAAAAGTGACTTCGAAGGAAGTGTACGTACAATCTGACAATGGGTAGATTTCGACAAAAGGATATGCATCGACAACATAAGTGATGTCGAAGGAGGTGTACTTAAGTGGCATGGCTTAAAAGTGACTTCGAAGGACGTGAACGTGTGTCGACAAAAGGAAGAGGTGGAAACAAGAGGCCTGCGTCGAAGGAATGCTGGCGCAAAGAAAGAGGAGTCAGAGACGTCATATCAGCATTGGGAACGGAAGAGTAATTATGGAGGCATTTAATGCTACTTGTGGCTATAAAATCCTCATTTTTCACCAAGAAAAGCCACGAGTTACCATGAGAAAATTTAAGGAATGCCTTCATCAATTCTGGAAGAAGGAAAAAAGATTCATATTCCACATTAACACGAGTCCACCAAAGGCTAAACATGTGGGATTAAGGTGGTCGGGTGAGGACAAGGAAATGAAGGAGTGTCCACCCCGAATACCACCTTTATCCTCTTGAATAGCGAAAGGCTAAACATGGGGGATTACATAGAACTCATTTCTGATGCGTCGGGTCATAGCAAAGAACTCCGAATTGGAGGAAGCAGTGAGCCTGATAAATAAGAATTGGAAGGGTTATTGTAATCCCATAGGTCAAGGTTTGTGCCCTGCTAGGATCGACTAAGGCCGCCTTTCCTATTAAAGAGTTAAAGGAAACAAGTCCTTTGACGACATTCTACTAGAAGCGTCGGGGGCATGATTTTTGATTGAATGCTGGTGAAACAGCATTTGATTGAATTACATGTCACCGATATCAATCGAATGCGTCTGAGGCCGACAACGGGTCGAAAGTCTATTTCGACGATAGGCCCGTTTGTCGAAAGGAGCTTGGTGTCGGCTGACATCTCAGAACTTAGAGGCTGGAGCACAACAACGTCAAAGCTTCAAGCAACAAAGAGACTTAGACAAGAGTCAAAGGTTGTAGTCGAAGAGAAGTGCCAGTCGAAGAGGTCTCAGCAAAGATGTCACCACGGGATTCGACAGAAATATCAACTAAGCCCAAACCACGACGTGGGCAGTTACATCGTGGGGGATAGCGTAGTGGGTAGTTACTAGATCGTGGGTTCTGCGGTTATGCAGAACGTGCAAACATGTTTTGTAAATAGATTTCGGATTCCTATACCTATAAATAGGAAGTCCTTAGGTTGTAATCGGGGTCGGTTGCTAGGTTGACACACATTAGGCCAAAATCCTAGACGTCTCACCAGAGCAGATAAACGGAGAAACGCCATTGTAAAGAACCTCAACCTTCCACCCATTTAATTTCAATGCAACTTTATGTTTCCATGCACTTTTAATTACACGCAATTTACTTTTCCCCGCACCTTTTACTTACATGCAATTTACCTTATGGCAAATTTTACTCGCTTTCCTTTCGATTCCGCGTCATTTATTTTACTGCATTGTTTAATTTTCGTCGCATCGTGTTCTTGGTGTCGGTTTTACCCCTTCCCGCATTTACTTCTACGCTTTCCAAACCCAAATACCCAAAAATACCAAAAAGACGGTCAAGTTCCTTTCACAAGATTACCACATAACATGTCGTTACCCACACCCCACACATCATCGTCAGTTCGGCAGGCGTCGGACGAAAATCCTGCAAACAATAGTAAAACTTAAAATTTAAAAAAAAAAAAACCAAAAATTGATGAAGCAAATGAGAAAAATGGAGAAAAGGAAAGGATCGGACATTGAGAGATGTTGGATCGATGAGGGATCTACAATAGCTGCAAGAGGTTCAATGCCTTCCACAACCAACGACTACGCTTTTGTTAATGGTTGTGTTGCTGCTTCTAGTGTCGTTAATCTTCTCATGAATTTTTTTGTTCATAGGTGAAACGACGACGTAAGTAGTAAGTGTATCGCTATGGAGTTTTTCTTCTTCTCCCCCGTCCTTTTTTTTAAAATTTTTTTAATTATTTTTGGAATTTTTATTTTTAGTTAAAATGAATTTCATGTAAGATTAATGAGAGACCAACATGTGTGCAAGCGTTAGCCACGTCAGCATCGTTATTGTCAATTTTAACAAAAGGACAAAAATGACTATAAATTGAAAATTGAATAACTAAATTGGCGACGTTAAAAAAAGGAGGACTAAATTCGTTATAGTATTCAAAGAGCAAAAGCACGATTAAGTCTTAATTATATTAGCCTTGTGCCTTTGTTGATTATGCTCAGTCGATTTTTATATGACCGGTAAGCTTCCTAGCATTTTTTCATAGGCCTCACCTAGCATATATAATTATGTTAATTACAGTATTTGATACATGTTATCAGAGGTGCGTGTGAACAGAAATCTTGATATATTTGGACATTTTTATTCAACAAAAGGACACACGGAAAGGTTAGGCTTAATATTTCCATGGCAGCGATAATAGTGGCATCCTTATTATTTATTTCTTGTTAGATGTATTTTTTTTTTTATAATTTTAAAAAAGAAAAGACCTTTTAATAGTCATCCATGTCATGGTCAGGTATGAAACCAAAAGGCAAAAAATAGTCATCAATGTCAGGTATGTATACTCAAGATGATAAGCATCGACAAACATTCAATTATTGATTTTCATGCTTTGAATGTAAAATATTATTGAGACTTCTTATAGTAGCTTTATTTTTTCAAAGAGTTGTTAATTGAAATGTCAAAGAGGCAACGACGGACTAGTTAAGAGCGGAGGTTGGTGTTCTGGATAGAATTGCTTTACAACCCACGGTGTACTTAAATCAGAAATCCGAGAACCTGCACGCCACCTTGTCAATTAAAATAATGCTCCTCCAAATACATGTTTAGATAACTTCATATTTATATATAGGTTATAGCTCATTTTCGGATATATATATATATATATATATATATATATATATATGTATGTATATGTATATGTATATATATTTGGAAAAAAAGCTCTTTGTGTGGATTTGATGAGTAAAATCCAAAGCATGTGAATGTTTAGGTCATGAAGATTATTTATCCAAGTTTTTCTAAGTTTTCTTTTTTTTTTCCCCTCTAAAATTCTGAATTGGTCCTGTTTAACAGGAAAAATGATTTTCTCGTAGAAAAGTGTGTTTATATGATAATTCATGAAGAGTGGGTTACAAAAAATTTGTGTGATAATCTTGTTTTCCTATATTAAAGTGGCAGTATCTAAAGCTTTAAAATGAAATAAAGAACTGAGAACAAGAAATGTAAAATGCGGGGAATTTCTAAAGTTTAGAAAAGTAACTTAAAAGTAAATGCAAAGAGTAACGTAATCGTTTTATTGAATGAAAAGGGAAGTTATATTGTGTTTTTCCGATAATTTGCGTATATGAGATGCTAGGATATAACCAAATTTCAACTCGTTTTTTATCAATGAATCTCCTATTTATAGACAAATAGAATAACTATCAACTTAATCTATTGACACGTGGATGACTAAGATGTTTAGATTTGAGTTTTAAAAATAAAACATAATTTTCTTTTATCTTCGACATCCATCTTCGACGTTTGATATTCATCGATCTTCTAGAGAAGTCTTTGCCATGTCTTTCCACGTTGTCATCAAGTTTGTCAAACTTCTCTTCTATATTGTTCCTCTTCAACACTTGGTCATTTTTAAAAGAGGAAAAGATCGTCAACAACACTGATTTGCCAGATTTCTAAGTAACTCTCAGATCATTCCACCACGGAAATTTTCAACACAAGGTTGGCAATAACGCGTGTCGGATTCTAATTTCCATTTCCTTTTGATGAGGTATTTTAACATCTCATTCATTTTGAACTAAGATTTTATGATATGGGAATAAGAGATGGCTTTCAAGATGTTTATTTTTACACTATTTGCAGTCACCTGAACCACTTATATGTATCCTAGTGGAAACAACCACTACTTATTATATTTTGGAAGATTTACAAAGATTAAAGCATTCTAATAAACAAGAAATTAATTTCGACAAGGAAACATAATTTCTCATATCTAATCCTCAATCAATAGAAATAAAATGAAAGTTCTCATTCGAAGAATTTTAATTTAGTTTTTTTTTTCAAAAAGAATTTCATAATTCCATGTAGCTAGTCCCACACTTTCAATCTTGGAATTCTGGAATCACTTCTACTTACCTTTTTCTTCACTCTATTCTAGAACTCACAAATATGACAACTTCAGATATGGAAACATGATGCCCTAACTAATCCGATTCATGAATAATGCTCACAATGGTTAACCCTTTTTTAAGCAAACTGACACGGTGGTTAGACATAGAATTAATTGTGCCTTAATTCTGTCCACCAATATGGTAACTCTCTCGTTTAATGCTATCTGTTTCTTTTTGATCAACCTGGGTAATCGTGTATTTTCTTACTATTTCCAACATCAATCTAATAACTTCTTTCGTCTCTAAATATAAAGTTCCCTTGACATTTTTATTTTATTCCTATTTATAAAGTTTCATACCAATTTTCAATGATCATTAATTAATTTTTTTCACAAATACCCCTATTTATTTAACACTTTTTAAATTCCCAATAATATTAATATGGGTAATTTTGAAATTACATATCAGAAGTTCACATTTCCAATACAATTAACTAAATTATTTCATTTTCTTAATGGACGTGAAATCTCCCAAAGAGGCTTTATATTTAGAGACGGAGGAAATATTTACCAACGCAAATTTTCACTTTGACACAAGTACATATCTTTCGAAATAACTTTTATTTATATTAAGAAATATATGTGTCTTGTTCTAGATCAGGTCGTTCACTAAGGCCACAATGAGAGACCTAGTGAGGCGGTTTGACCTAGATTTGCTGTATGATTCTCTGAGTTTCACAGGTATCAGTAGGATAACCTGGGATGCCCTAATCACTGTGTGTGCAGTGTGAACTTAGGGTTTAGAAAGCGTACCTGAGCCCCATGTAGCACTGTACTACTTATAGGGGTGGCTGGATGCCCTAATGGGCCAGCGGTGTTGTGGCCCAAGCGATCCAGCCCGTTACGAGCCTTAAGAGGAGAAGACCGAGATGGTACACGGTCGACATCCTGTCCTTGTTGGCTTTAGGAACGTGTGAGTCGTATTGGGGGAACGAGCTCGGCCCGTTCAGGCTGTACCTGCATGCCTGAAAGGCATTGATCTCGGCCTGTCAGTATAGGTGGACGAGTAGAGTGACCTCGGCTGGATAGGGTCCGATACCCTATGATCTCGGCCTGGGGTCTAGTCCATCACATAAGCCCCCCAGCTCGGCAAGACTAATAAAGTCTTGCTACGAGTTCGGAAGTGGGACGCACGTTTAGAAATGGCTGACAGCTGTTATCATCAACCCGTGATGTCACCATGTTCATCAGGACGGATTTGATGCCTGTCTTTTCGCTTGCCTAGGGTAACGTTTGCTTATCTGCTTTCCAACACGTGTCAGTCCTCCCGCGTGCTAGCAGTTAATCATTACTATTGTGCGGCTCGAGATACATCCATTTAATAACATTGGGACACGCGTCAAGCTTTACCGGTTACTCTATGAACCAGTTGCTCTATGGGCTGCCTGTTTTGGGCCAAAACCTCCTCTTAGGCCCACCAATTCAAAACGAGAGGGAAATCAAAGGTTGCTTTCCATTCTCTCTCCCATTTTCCACCTCATTTCATTTCCCACTCAACCATCCTTTACAGTTTCTCCTTCTTCTTCACGTTCTTATTTTCCAAAACCGCTATTTCTTCTCTTATTCTCTCTTCCTCTTACTTCACACCCATTCATTGCATGTGAAAGAAAGACCCTCTGCTCCCCACTGTTCATCATCGTTTGCGAATTCATCACTTCAGCAGTGAAGCGTCCCTCTTCTTCCAATCTCCCAGTATAGCATGTACACCACTGTTCTTCTTCTACTTCTATTTCTTCTGGAATTTGGGTTTTATATTTCTGGGTTTCTGCATTCTGGGTTCTCTGGGAAGGCATTTCTGGATTTTGGGTTCCTGGGTTCTTTGGTGAGTTCATAACAGGATTTTTGGGTTCTGGGTTCTTTGGGGAGTTCATAGTAGTCATGAGTGGGGAGTGGTTCAAGAAATGGTGCGGGGTGGTTGATCTTGGCACCAGTAGTGATGATGACAGTGAGGACGGTTCCTCTTCGTCCACTGATTTCGTTGAAATTGTCTCGTATCCTCGCCCTTGTAGTATTTACCTTAGGAAACACGAGGCTGTGGTGGAGGGTGTTGAACCTCTTGACTCTTATTATCCAATTTCCATAACTGAGAGAAGAGAGAACATTAGATTATATGTTGATGCCGAGATTAGGGCCGGCGAGGAAAGAGCCGACTATGAGCGTATGGTGAGGGACGAACAGCGAAAGAGATCCTGGGAAAGAGGAGTAGAAGTAGAGGGGAGGTGCTCGCCACTTGGCACCACTGCTCGGGGTTTCAAGGGGGGGTTACTATTTGTTACCCGTAAGTTTAACACCGAGCTCCCCTCTTCTTCTTCAGGTTGGATGGCTCCTCGAAAAGTGGTGAAAGATCCTGCCTCTTACCCAGCGCCATCGGATGCCGATCAATACCCTGGGTGGACCGCGAGGTGCTGGGGATTCAATCCACAATGTGTACCGAGGATAGCGTCAACTCGGTTCGGCAATTTTTGCTTCCTTGTCCCGAGGACCGAGCTGGGACTTCGTACAAATTGTTACCATGCTCGGCTAATGATCGAGTATGCTCGGTGATAGATGATAACACCTTCTACCTGTACGAAGACATGGTAGTTACTCTCGGCATACGCTTACCGTTCACTGCCCTGGAAACTAGAGTTCTGAATACTCTTGGAGTTGCGCCTACTCAACTGCATCCTAATGCTTGGGCATTCCTGCGAGCATTCGAAAGATATTGTCGTGCGAAAGCGTTGGTATGCACGGCGAAACTTTTCTTTTGGCTATTCAACCCTCATGTGACTGTTAAGGAAGCTGGCAAATCCGGCAAGTTGTGGGTGTCGGTAAAAAGTCGTTCTTATTATAGTTTATTTGCCAAGTTCCATGAATCGTGGAAAAACTTCAAACCTAGGTTCTTCAAGTATCAATACGTCGGAACAGGTCGGCCTTGCTTCCGCACCGAAGACGGCCCCAAGTTTCCCCTTCAATGGAATACTGACTTTTATACTCGTCACGCGACCCCGCGGCATTGGACTTCGGCCCCTCTTTCGCCAACCGAATTGTTGACCACTAAGCATTTTTTTGATGAATATATATAAAGCAAGAGCTAAAGAGTGGGCGCAATTGGACATTCGGCGGATCATCACTTGTGCCGAAGAGTCCGTGTCCTCGGAAATTGGTAAAATATATATGACACTATTTTTTTTAATTCTCTGCTCTATTTCTTGTAGTGAACTATTGGAAGGAAATTGAAGACGTTGACCCCACCGTTCTCGCGGAGCAGAGAAGAAAAGTTAAGCCGAAATTGACCTCGGTTTGTGAAACGTCTTCCGAAGGCACATCAAGCACTGGTGAAGATATGGCTAGCAAAGCGGAAAGGATGCTCTCGGCCGCGGCTATGTGGAAGAGAAAGAGGCCTGAAGTTACTGGGACGCCACCTCGGCCTTCATCTTCCGTTATCGTCATACCGGACACTTCTACCGATACTGGTACCCCAAAAACCGAGGTTCCAAATTCAACTCCTACTCGGGCCGAGTTAACGACCTTGAATGATACTGTGGCTGTCTAAGCAAGCTACAACGAGCCTCTGGACTTGGGCAAACTGACTGCTGCTGACTGGAAGAAGGTAGCAGAAAATCTGGCCGAGCATCTTCACTGTTCGGCGACCTTGATGACGGCGATTGCGAGTGCCTCCAGTGACGTCGAGGTTGGTTTCTCGTCCAAGGCTAAGAATGAGCTGGGGAGACTGGCAGAGGCCGAGAAGGAAGCCGCTGAGGCCAAGAAACAACTGGCCGACTTACAAAAGTCTTATGAGGAAAAACTGGCCAAGCAAAAAGCTGACAGTGAGGCCGAGGTGGAGAAGGTGAGGGGAATGCTGAAGAAGCGAGCTGTCCAAGCCCTGAAACACAAGACTGCTGCAGCGAAATCCGGTTTCGACCTGGAAGTGGCAGCCGACGCTTTATTTGCAAATGCAGTGGAGCAGATTCGAGTACTGAATCCGGGATTGCGGTTGCAGTATGTCGGGGCTCATCCCGAGTTCGGAGTCAATGGCGACAAGATCGTGGACACGAACAATGATAATGCCGAGGTCGATCTGACTCGTGATGATCTCCCTGATCCACTGGCTGAGAAGGATGAGCCTGTTTTTAACCCTAACTCGGTTGTGCTTTCTGATATTGAAGACTGAGCGTAAGTCCCTTATGCTGGGCAGCTGACATGCTTTTTGCTAAACTTATTTCTGTTTTGTGACTTATTGTCGTGCACGTCTTTATCTACAAACAGTTTAATGTCTTGATGAATGAATGTTTAAGTTATGCACTTTGTTTGTTTTGTTATGTGTCTGCTTAATAACTTGTTACATATCTGTTTAATGCGATGGGAGTCTCGGTCCAAGCACTTGAGCCAAAGTGTGGACCTCATCCCCTGACTGTACTAGGTACCCAAAGGGTAAACCTGTTAGAGTCAGGTGCTCCCTGTACCTTAGGAAAATTTATAAGCTTTCCTCTGTCAAGAGGTGCTGTGTATAAATCGCACAGTCCCATTTAGGTGGCTAGCCAAAAATGGAAAGGCATGTACATGGCGCATGTTTACGATATAGGAAACAAAAGCAATTGAAACTGCAAAATGTACTATTTATTGAAATTGAAATGTTGTTAATACATGGATATGCAGCATTATTTAAAGTCTAAAAATAAGAAACTGAATTTTAAAGCAAACAAAACCTAAGAGAAAACACAAGAGTTCTGAGCAAAATAATTATCAAAAAGATAAAACATGGAGGAAGAGCTAGTGGTCGATCCTGCTGAACTTTCAACTGAAATAAGCTCTGAGCTTCGTCGCGTTCCAGGTGTTTTTGATCTCGGTGCCACCAAGGGTTTCAAGTCTGTAGGCTCCCGAGCCTGTTTTAGATAGAACCCTGTATGGTCCTTCCCAGTTCTGAGCAAACTTTCCTTCCCTGGCGTTCTTCAAACCTATATCCGCACGACGTAGGACCAGATCCCCCACTTCGAATGATCTCGGAGTTACCCCTCTATTATACTGTTTAGCCTGCCTCTCCTTAGCCTTCCTTTCCAGTTCTGCGGCCTTTTCTCGGATTTCTTCGCTTAAAATTAACTCCTCTCTTAGCAACGCGTTGTTAGTTTCCTCGGGTCTGTCAAGCATGCGGAAGGTATGAAGTCGGTGTTCCACGGGAATCACAGCATCACAACCATAGGTGAGTCTGAACGGTGTTTCGCTTGTTGAGCTCTGTACCGTCGTCCTCAGGACCAGAGGATCTCAGGTAACAAGTCGGCCCAGGCTCCCTCGGCCGCCATTAACCTCTTCTTCAAACCAGAAAGAATAGCTTTGTTCGCGGATTCGGCTTGTCCATTGGACTGTGGGTGCTCAACCGAGGAGAAATGATGTGAAATGTGCAAATGTTCTGCCAAGTCCTGGAAAGTGTCTGCTGTGAACTGGGTGCCATTATCAGTTACAATAGAGTGTGGTTATTACATTTTTGAGAAAGAACTTTTTTATTTTTAGTGACGAGATGGTGGCTAATGCTTCTGCTTCTATCCACTTCGTGAAGTAATCAACGGCAACGACCACATATATCATTTGACCTGGGGCTTTTGGGAACTTACCCATTATGTCCATACCCCACATGTAGAAGGGCCATGGCGAGGCCAAAGAGTGCAACTCCTCTGGAGGTCGGCGGTATAAGTCGCTGTGATGTTGGCACTGTGGGCAGCGTCGAACATGGTCAATGCAGTCGACCATCAAAGTCGGCCAGTAATAACCAGCCCTGAGGATCTTTCTGGACAAAGATTTCCCCCCAAATGGTTACTAGCGATTCCGCCGTGGACCTCGTTCAGAACCATCTCGGCCTCATCCTTGCCGAGGCAACGAAGCAAAGGCGACGCAGCCCCTCTCCTGTACAGAATATTCCTCATTAACACATAATGGGCCGCCTTTTTCACAATTTTTTTGGCTTCCTGCTGATCAGGAGGAAGCAAACCATGTTCCAGGAACGACCGAATAGGGGTCATCCAGTCGGGTGAGATGGAGATTGCCAACACAACACTGGGTCCAGATATTTCTTCCTGTATGACGCTTTTATTGTTTCCAGCGCCCTTAGTGCTTGCCAACTTGGAAAGGACATCAGCCCTTTCATTTGAACATCTGGGAATATGAGATATTGAGAAGTGATAAAAATTTGATGCCAGCTCCTTCACTTTCTTCAAGTATTTCTGCAAAATTGGCTCTTTAGCCTGATATTGCCCAGAAATCTGCGAGACCACAAGCTGTGAGTCGCTGAGAATTTGAACTTCATTTGCTCCGAGCTCCTTTGCAGTTCGAAGGCCAGCTATCACAGCCTCATACTCAGCCTGATTATTGGAAGTAGTGAACTCAAACTTCAGCGAGTACTCAATACTAACGCCTTCCGAGTTCTCTACTATCACGCCTGCTCCTGCTCCCTTCTTGTTACTGGAGCCATCTACATAAATCTTCCAAATGGCCGTGTTCGAAGACTCATTAGGCTCGGTAAAATCGGAAACAAAATCGGCCAGAGCCTGGGATTTGATGGCTCTCCTTGGCTCATACGAAATTTCGAACTCGGACAGCTCGACTGACCAAGCCATCATCCTTCCTGCCAAATCTGGCTTTTGTAGGATCTGCCTGATTGGCTGAACAGTTCTTACCTCAATTGGGTGACACTGGAAGTATTGTCGGAGTCGCCTTGCCGACAAGACCAAACAAAAGGCACATTTCTCAAACTTCGAGTACCTGATCTCGGGACCTTGGAGAGCTCGGCTGACGAAGTAAACTGGGAGTTCCAGCCTGGACTCCTCCCTTACCAGAGCCGAGCTCACTGCCAAATCTCCTACCGAAAGGTATAGGACAAGCTTTTCCCCAGCTTGGGGACTAGACAAAATTGGAGGAGCAGAGAGAAAATCTTTGATGGCCGAGAAGGCTATCTCGCACTTCTCATCCCAAACAAAATCAACATTCTTTTCAGTAACTGATACCAAGGAAGTGCTTTCTTTGCGGCCTGGGGTAGAAAACGAGAAAGTGCAGCAAGTCGGCCGGTTAACCGCTGAACCTCTTTGAGATTCTTTGGGCTTCTCATTTCGAGAACAGCCTTGCACTTGTCGGGATTCGCCTCAATCCCGCGTTCTGTCAACATGAAACTGAGGAAAGCCCCGGCGGGGACTCCAAACGTGCACTTCTCGGGGTTCAGCCTCATGTTATGCTTCCTAACCCGGGCCAGTACTGCTTCCAAATCTTGCACGTGGTTGCTCTTTGATTTGCTCTTGGTGATCATGTCGTCTATATACACTTCCATCATCGGTCCAATTAACCCATCAAATACTCTGTTCATCATCCTTTGGTACGTTGCACCAGCGTTCTTTAGACCGAAAGGCATGACTGTATAACAGTACGTGGCCTTCTCGGTGATAAAGGCTGTCTTATCTTGGTCGGGCGGATACATCGGTATTTGGTTGTATCCCGAGTATGCATCCATAAAGGAAAGAAGCTGGTAACCTGCGGAACTGTCAACCAGATGATCAATGATGGGCAAAGGGTACTGGTCTTTTGGACACGCCTTGTTGAGGTCCGTGTAGTCCACACACATCCGCCATTTACCATTGGACTTCTTAACCAAAACTATATTTGACAACCACTCAGAGTACGAGACTTCTCTGATAAACCCGGCTTCCAATAACTCCGACACTTTTTCCTGGATGGCCCTGGACTTCTCGATACCAACCCGCCTCTTCCTTTGTGCCACTGGCTTAGCTTTGGGGTCCACGCTAAGTCGGTGGCAGATGAAGTTCGGGTCAATACCCGGCATATCAGCCGAAGTCCAGGCAAATAAGTCCTTGTTGAGACGCAAGAGCGCGATTATCTCTTCTCGGATGGATGCTGGGATGTTGGTACCGACTTGGACCGTCTTTAGGCTTTCGGATGGATCAATTGGAACAGGTTCCCAACTTCCCTGCGACTGAGGCCGGAGGTCATCCTGTTCGGCCCTAACATCCAATTCGGCAAGGAGAACCCTTCCTTTGGACCCCGGCCCCTGAGAAATCTTTTCCACTTCGTTCTTTTCCTTCTTTACCTTCCCGAGACTGGCGTTGTAGCATAGGCGCGCCGCCTCCTGCTCAGCCCTTATGGTGACCACTGTGTCATCTGCTCCTACAAACTTCATGGCTAAGTGGACGGTGGACACTACCGCCCCGAAAGCCTGAAGACACGTTCTGCCGAGAATGGCATTATATGCTGATGGACAATCTACCACCAAGAACTTAATGATCTCCGTTCTGGTGGCGGGCTGGTTTCCCATGGTCATTGGGAGCTTAATCACGCCTAGGGGTCTTATTGAATCCCCTATAAAGCTGATCAAGTTCCCCTCAAATTCTTCCAAGTCATCCAGAGGAAACCTCATCTTGGAAAAAGCATGTAAAAAGAGGATGTCGGCAGAGCTACCCTGATCGACGAAGACTCTGGCGACATCAAAATTTCCGATTCTGGCTGAGATAACCATGGGGTCATTATGGTCCGGGAGGACCCCCTCCATGTCCTTGTCCAAAAAACTAATCGGAATATTCTGAGAAGGTTTCTTCCGAATAGGACGATTATGGACGGCTAACACCTGATTAACATATCTTTTTCACTCGGAACGATGCTCACCGCCTCCAGCAAAGCCCCCAGATATTGTTTGGATGGCGAGGTCCTTCGGTGACTTGTCGAGTTCGTCGACGGCGACGATATTCACCTGACCTCGGCTTTCCTGCTTCTTATCTGGAGTGGATTCCCTCCTCCTCTTCCCCTTGTCTGGGCTCGGGGTTCTTCTTCGAGGTCTTTTTTCCATTGCCTCCTTCACATAACGCTGTAATTTCCCTTCGCGGATTAATTCCTCAATGGCATCCCGGAACATTGGTCAGTGTTGTGGCCGTAACCTTCGTGAAAATCACAGTATTTGTTCCTATTCACGTGTTTTTGATTCCTAAGATAGGGTGGCCTACCCACATTCCTGAGATCGGTTTGCATCGTCTCCTTCCAAATCTGAAACCTAGGTGCATTGAGCGGAGTGTAGGTGTTGAATTTCCGAGGAAGAGGTTGTGGGGGCAGCGGAGGAGGTCGTCGTCCTTCTCTGTCTTCCCTGCGAGACCGACCTCGAGGATTAGAACGTTCCTCCTGTCTGAGGTTGTCTGGGTTACGGGCCAGTCTACTAGACTGTCCTATGTCAAATTCCTCAAGATTGATGAACTTATTAGAACGCTGCCGGAGTTCGGCCATATCTCGGGGTGGTTTTCCGATAAGGGCTTTCCTGAAATCGCCTGGAGCCAATCCTTGGGTAAAGAACAGGACAGCCACCCCTGGTTCGAGATTGGGAATCGAACTCGACTCGTGGTGGAAACGGTTGAGATAATCCCTTAGGCTCTCTCCTGGCTTTTGAGTCACCGTTGCCAGCGTGTGATCCGACTTGGGCTGCATGCAGCTGGCGGTGTACCTATTCAGGAACACCCTTTTCAACTCCTTCCACGAATTAATCGAATTCGGAGGAAGAGACGCGTACCATCTCAGAACTGGTGCTTGAAGTGTCATGGAGAACGCTCTACATTTCATCCGATCTCCCCCTCCATAAAAGTTCATTGCCCCCTCAAAATCCAGAATGTGATCATTAGGATCAGAGAGACCATCATGCCTCTTAATGTTGCTGGGTCCGAGAAATCCCTGAGGAGTCTCGAACGCCATTATATACGGAGTAAAAGGGTGACCTGGATTCTCCTGTTCGGGCTCTAGGTCCGGATTCAGGGGTGGCGGAGGAGGGAGTGTGATCTCTTCCCTCCTGAGAGAGCCACTGCTTGGCAATGATCGAGGTGGATCTTGTCGTGACGGAGCCATTATCGGTGCTCGTTCGACCCTTTGCTCCGTATTCTGCGCTGGAGCCGTAAACAATGCTCGTTCAGCCTCATGAACCAGATTTTGTGTCGGAGCCTGGAGCGCGGCTCGTTCGACCATGGGTTCCAAACTTTGAACCGGAGCCGGCAGGGCTCGTTCGGCCATACGCGCCATGGACTGCTGCTGCAGATCGGCGATGGCCTGACCCTGTTGGTCCATAATCCGTATCTGCATGCACATCATGGCTAAGATTTTGTCATCTCGTCGCCGAGAAGACGAGCTTGATCGGCGAGATCGGTGAGAGCCGCCAGCAGAACTCTCACATTCCCTATTACCATGACGTTGGGGCGATGCGTTCTCTGCATGGTTGGAGTATGCTGCCATGCGATGATCCAACTGCTGACGTGGAACATTTCCCTCCCCATTCACGCCTTGATATGACGATTCTCCTGAATACACGGTGTAGGGTCCGCTGTGCGTGTGCGTGAGGTGGTTTTGGGATGGGATCACCGCGGGTTGTGGCTGCGCTGGCTGAACTGGATCTGCCACTTGGAGGGGCTGGTTCGGAAGCAGGACCTCAACAGCAGGCTGATCCTCAAGAAGTGGCTGCTGTTGGACAGCCCTGTTTGCCCGGAGATGCTGACGGAGGTCTGTTCCCCGTGGCGGTACGACGGCTGCTCTGGGCGGACGTCCCCTTCCTCTGCGTGGGTGGCGGTCTCCTTCTACGTTTTCCATCATGAGTTTGGTGAGGGTGAGAATCGAAGTTTACCGTTCCCCACAGACGGCGCCAATGTCTTGTTCTAGATCAGGTCGTTCACTAAGGCCATAATGAGAGACCTAGTGAGGCGGTTTGACCTAGATTTGCTGTATGATTCTCTGAGTTTCACAGGTATCAGTAGGATAACCTGGGATGCCCTAATCACTGTGTGTGCAGTGTGAACTTAGGGTTTAGAAAGCGTACCTGAGCCCCATGTAGCACTGTACTACTTATAGGGGTGGCTGGATGCCCTAATGGGCCAGCGGTGTTGTGGCCCAGGTGATCCAGCCCGTTACGAGCCTTAAGAGGAGAAGACTGAGATGGTACACGGCCGACATCCTGTCCTTGTTGGCTTTAGGAACGTGTGAGCCGTATTGGGGGAACGAGCTCGGCCCGTTCAGGCTGTACCTGCATGCCTGAACGGCATTGATCTCGGCCTGTCAGTATAGGTGGACGAGTAGAGTGACCTCGGCTGGATAGGGTCTGATACCCTATGATCTCGGCCTGGGGTCTAGTCCATCACAATATGTATGCCCTTTTTTGATATCAACTTTATCACCAAAGCTACTTGTATCTTGTGGATCTAAAATTCAGTCTTAAATTCTGAATAGGTCCATGTAATTTTATAGTGGTAATTTGATCACCATTATTTGATATTTTTAGAACTAGTTTAAGAGTGATATTTTTCAGAAGTAAACAAATTAAATTTCACGTATAAAATTTTAGAGACCGATTTGAATTGTTTTTTTATTTTTAAATCATCATAATAAATATGAACCATTTTGAAAAAGATGGATCCAGAGTGTATGTATGTATGTATGTATAGGGTGTTTTTTTTTTAACTTGGTATATAAGTTAATCATACTTTAAAAAATAAAATTTTGATGAAAATTGAAATACTTAATGAATTAAGAAATTAATTGTTTAGTTCTCCGATATAATTATACTATTTATGTTATCTTATTGATGCATATGATAAAAAACTCATATAAATAATGTAAAAATTACTTTTGTTAGAGTACTCATACCCTAAATTAGTAAATATATATGATAGAGATATTCTTGAATTTTGCCTAACAACGTAAAAGTTCCTTTGAAGTCGATATACAGAAATTCTGGCATGCATAGCAATTTCCACCCGCTTGAGCCGAGAAATGTCATTTACATATACTTCTTTTGAGCCGAGAAAAGTCGAATAAGATTGTTACTAGTATTGGAAAAATAAATATATAATATATTTTTTCAAAAATATCCCTGTAATTATTATTGAAACTCCAAAAAATATTATCCTAATAAAAATATTTAAAAAATAATAATTAAATGTTATTTATTCAAAAAATAAGTAATATGTCAGATTAGTCTCTGACTTTGTAAGCAACGGTCAAGTTAGTCCCTGACTTTATCGAAATAGCAATTTAGTCCCTGAGATTTCATTTTAATTCACATACGTCCCTATCTTTATCTCATTTTAAAGCAAATACATCCCTGCAATAGTGACGGCAGTGACTAACTTGATCGACGTTCTCCTATCTCAGGGACTAAATTGCTATTTCGATAAAGTCAGGGACTAACTTGACCGACGCTTACAAAGTCAATGACTAATATGACATATTACTCTCTCAAAAAAAAATGGATAAGAGGGAATAAAAGATTTCCCCCTTCCGCCTCAAAGAATGCCACATCTTGTAGTTCGGGATAAACTTCATTGGCCAATCTAATATTTTATGGGAGCCGGATTAGCAGCACTCAAGTGCATCCTTCATTTTTTTTGGGTCTGTACTCTTTGGCCGGTATTACAGGTGTCCCTAAGAATAGCTTAATACCAAGGAACCCTGTTAACTGGAAGTTGAAATCGACAAAAGGACAAGAGTGTCGGATGCATAAGTGACGTCGACGGAAGTGTATTAAACGAATTGTTTAAAAGTGACTTCGAAGGATGTGAACGTGTATTCTCGACAAGGGGTCGAATTTAACAAAGCAAGGAAGTGTCGACAACATAGGTGATGTCGAAGGAGGTGTACTTAAGTCTTACGACTTAAAAGTGACTTCGAAGGACGTGTACGTGTATCGACAAAAAAGGGAAAGACGGAAGGAGAGGCTCGTGCCGAAGGAGATGGTGGCATGAGAAAAGAGGAAGTCAGAAAAGTCATGTCAACATTGGGAATAAAAGGGCAATCACATCATCATTTAATGCTTTCTATGGCTATAAATACTCTACTTCAGAAACTTTCGAAGCCATGAGAGAACTTGGAAATAGCAATGGCCCGGTTTCATGAATTCTGGAAAGAAGAGAAATTATTCGAAACCCAGATGGTCTGAAATCATAAAGGACCAAACATGTGAGATTAAGGGATTCGGGAGTTGAAGACAAAATGGGAAAATCTTTACTCCGAATACCCGCTTTTTCCCCATGAATAGCGAAAGACCAAACATGGGAGATTACATAGGGATCACTTCTTGTGTTTCAAGTTGGTATAAAAAGCCTGAATTGGAGGGCACACTTAGTTTGATACATAAGCCTTGGTAGAACCTAATAATCTTCGCTGGCGTAAAGTTTGTACCTTCTCTAGGTGGGATTTTGGTCTCTTTCCATTTAATGAGGGAAAGGAAAAGCCCTCTAATGGTAATCTACCAAGAGAGATCGTGGACAGGTCCTTTGCTTAGTCGGTGGTGAAACACCGTCAAATCAGAGAACATGTTACCGATATCGATTGATTCAATTAGAGGCCGACATCAAGTCGAAGGTCTATATCGACAGAAGCATTATGACCTGATGTCGAAAGGAGCTTGATGTCGACGGACATCCCAGAACCAAGAGGCAGGGGCATGACAATCCGAAAGCTGCTCTGAAAAGACAACAAAGAGACTTAGACAAGAGTCTAAGTTGCATGATTTCAGTCAATGAAAGATGCTTGCCGAAAGGTTCCTAGTGAAGGTGTCGTCAAAAGGCTCGACAAGATATACCTAAAGTACAACGCCACGACGTGGGCAGTTACATCGCGGGGGGTTACTAAGTGGGTATTTATTTGTATTTATTTAGAACGTGGCTGCTGCGGTTGTGCAGAACGTGCCGAATAAAGTAGGATTAACTAAGTGGATTCCTTGGTCTATAAATAGGAAGTCCTTTGTTTGTAATCGGGGTTGGCACATTGGAAATCATCCTACACATCTCACCAGAGCAGATTGACGGAGAAAACGCCTTTGTAAAAACCTCACCTTTTTTTTCATTCAATGCAAACTCTTCACATTTCAATTTCTAATTCAATGCAATCCCTTTACATTCCAGCATTTTATTTTCCTGCAACTTTAAATTCCCTCATTTAATTTCTGCAAGCTTAATCATTTTCCATTTACATTTCCCGTGCTGCTTTCTTGGCGTCGGTTTACGTTTCCGTCAATTTTAACGCTTTCACGCACGTTTACTTTTTTCAACCCAAAATCAAAAACAACCAAAAATACAATCAAGTTCCTTTACAAGATTACCACATAACCTGTCGTTACCCACACCCCATGCACTTTCTCAGTTCGACAGGCGTCGAACGAAAACCCCCAAACAAATTGGCACGCCCAGTGGGACAAGTTTAGAGTAACTTGTATCCAAGTGTATGCGTTTGAGAAGTGGCACCACTCTGCCACTTTCTTCTTCAATGGCTAACGCAAGCCAAAGTGGCCATCAGGCCACTCTTATTTCAGAAATTGAGACAGTTACTGCTCCTGTTAGTACTTCTCAAGCATCTAGAGGAAGCAGTTCTGCTGTAGAATCCACCATAGTAATGGTAGTTCAACGTCCAAATAATGGCCGTAGTGGGGGCAGTGCGACTGGTGGCTTTCCCTTTGGTAATAACTCGACGAATGGAAGTCAAGTTCCTCCATATGGTTTGGCATTTGGTTTTGTTCCAGGGTTGACGTTAACATGGCCTAGGAATAGTTCTGTCGGAAGTCTTAATGCAACTACCGGGGCCACTAACATGGCTTTCCCATGTTCTGCTACGGATATGGCTGGGACGAGTAATACTTCAAGGTATGTACCAATCAATCCTGTCAAGCATATCCGACAACAGATTGAAGAGGCGAACATTCAATTGGTCGACCAGCTGACGGCTCAGTTAGGTTCTGTGATCAACTCGGTGATGTTGGTGACAAATGAAACTTGTGGAAAAATTTCTCAGTACATGAAGAGGTTGAAGCAAGTGTTGGGTGTCGATGAGAATGAGCACAACGAGTCCGTCATGACTCCACATGGAGATAGAGCATTACAAAGACCGATTTTGGTACAAGGGTACCCTGACGATCAAGACATGCGACATTCTGTTCGAATTCTGTCACCACAACAAGACAGTAGAGTAACAACTTCGTGGGAGAATGTTCGTACTAATCCACCTTTCAGTGCAGGTACAGGCAACATAGTGGTCGAAAATCCTCAAGTGACTTTTCATCCTGGTGTGGAAACGCCGCAATATGTGTAGAATCCGACTCATGTTGCATTTATGCAAAAAGGGGAGGATCTTCAAGAAGCTTTAGCCAGGCAGAACTTGGCGAGGCACTTGCTCCGACAAGGAAGAGAGACTCGGATTGAACCAGATTATGTAAACCATGTGGTCGAACAAGCATTGAATAGGATAGGTTTCAACATAGGCTTGGCTAACTAGCCAGGTTTCAATTCACCTTTTTCCTGAATGGGTGCAACATGCTAAAATTCCAAGAGGAATTAAGGTGCCCAAGCTGTCGAAGTTTGCAGGAGAGGCGGGAGAATCTACTGTCGAACATGTGGCACGTTATACCATTGAATTGGGTGACTTAGCCGCTGATGAGGCATTCAAAATGCGGCTATTTCTCAGTTCCTTGACGAAAAATGCATTCTCATGGTTTTCGACATTGAGGTCTAATTCAATTCATGCATGGGCTCAGTTAGAAAGATCCTTCCATGAACAGTTCTATAGAGGCGAATTAAAGGTTGCCTTAATGGATTTGTTGAGTGTGAAGAGATTTACTGGAGAACCCATTGACGATTACTTGTCACGTTTTAGGAAAATGAGGAGTAGATGTTTTACTCCGATCCCTGAACCTGAAGTAGTGGGCGGTGGCCGGATTAGAGTACCATGTCAGGAAAGAACTGGTCACACAACACTTGTTAGATTTAGCCCAATTAGCCGCATGTGTACGGCAAATTGAGAATCTAAGAGAAGAGAAGGTTAAGGGGAAATAATCCAAAGTTCTCAAGAGAGAATGAATCCATTACATTGATTCTCAGCTTCCCGACGGGGAGGCATTCGACATTGGCTCAGAGGTAGACACAACAGATTTAGGAGAAGGAAAACCCTACACGTGTCATGCCTTGAGGCCGTCGAAACCTCTTAATGAGAATATGTATAAGAAAACATACACTTTTGACATTTCTAGGACTGAACAAGTCTTTGACATGTTATTAAAGGATAAACAGATTAAATTACCTGAAGGCCATAAATTGTTGAAAAATGATGAATTGAAAGGAAGAAAGTATTGTAAGTATCATAACAATTGTACTCACAATACAAAGGACTGCTTTGCTTTCAGGGATTTAGTTCAGCAGGGACTCGACAAAGGAAGATTGAAGTTCTTGGAAAGAGAAATGAAGATCGATACCGATCCGTTTCAGAAGGAGGTTAGTGAAGTCGAGACCCAGGGGGTATTTCCTATCAGTGTGGTTACTTTGAATCATGACACTGAAGTTTTCCCAAAAGCTGGTGAGTCGTTTGAACAATTCTACGACAGGAAACAGTATGAGGATCTCCATATCTTCCCAAGATGCCAAGTGATTTATGATAAAACAGATGCATCAAGGAGAGAAAGGTAGATGAAAAGAGAAGACTTGATGAGGAAATTAAGAGCCAAAATGGTGCATGAAGGGAGGTATGTCCGACAAGAAATGTCCCGAGAGGCCCGTCGACCTTTTCGAAGTCGGAGAGTTTATGGGAGGTGCCCGTCAAGGTCACCTTTGCATGGTCGGGTCACTCAGTATAGAAGAGGACAAAAAAAAAAGAACCAGGCATGGAACCGGACTCAACACCAAGTTCAGTCTATGAAGGCTTGACAAGGACCCAAAAAAGAAGACTTCAACGTTTCCGCAAGAAGGAAGCTGAAGAGGTAAATATCAAGGTAGTGCCCATGAACAACAAGGGTTGTTTGATCGCAGTAGCAAACCCGATTACGGCTAAGGGTCGACAAAGCTATAAGCAGAAGATGCAATGGGCTAGGAAAGATGAGGGGTCTAATCAGGTGGACGAGTCATATGATGCGGGTTCTGACGATAGTTTGGACATCATTGTGACTGATCAAGACATGGTGGATGCGCAAAGCAAGAAAATCACCAGCCTCTCGATCAACAATGTGGGGTTGCCTTTTGATTTCCAAGGAGTGCATGAAGTCGGAGGTGAACAAGGAGACAGTGACGGGTCGGATGATTCATATTTGAGCGATGAAATACCTAATTTGCCTGAATGTCTTTTCCTCCTTGACAGGGTTCGTTTAGAGATGGATGTTAGCCATATTGCACAGTTTGAACCCTTGGAAGAAAGCAAGAGAGAACACCCGAGGCCATTGCATATCAAGGCCATTGTTGACGGAAAACCTTTGAATAGGGTTCTGGTAGACGGGGGTGCAGCTGTTAATATTATGCCATGGAATGTGTTTAGAAAAATGGGAAATCTGGATGCTGATCTAATACCGACAAATGTTGTCGTAGTTGGTTTCACTGGGAAGATTGCCCAGTCGCATGGAGTCACGATGTTGAAGATTGAAGTCGGATCCGTGGTACGAGATACCTTGTTCGTGGTAGTCCCGACCAACGCAAGTTATAATTTATTGCTTGGAAGAGATTGGATTCATGCAGTGGGGGTCGTTCCCTCTACGACCCATCAAAATTTGATTTTGTGGAACTAAGAGAATAAGGTTGAAGTTATAGCAGCTGACGACAGTCCTTGCTATATGCAACAAATGCACGTGGACTTCAAGGTGTAAAATTCGAGTATCAAGCCAATCCGACTTGATGCTGAACAATTTCAGAAACCCATAGTGGAGAAATGCTTAGTGGAGAACTATGGGATTTCATTGGTGGAGGTTGACAAGGACGTCGAGCAGCGACCCTCAACCAGTAATAACGGTTGACAAGCAACTAGAAAGGTTGTCGGCCTACGTGGCCGACAGAATGCAATGCACCATTCAATCAGGTGCATTCCAGGATTGTATAGTTGACGACAGTCCTTTGGGATTGGAAAGAGGATGGACAGAAGAAGAACCAAAGTTCATCAGTGAAGATCCTATGGATGAAGTAAATTTAGGAACGGTTGAAGAGCCGAAACCCATTTATGTGAGTTCGTTGTTAAAGGAAGAATTCGGGGAGAAACTCATTAATCGCATCAAAGAAAATAAGGATTGCTTTGCGTGGGAGTATGAGGACATGTCGGGGCTCGACAGAGAATTGGTGGAACATAGGCTGACCCTATGACCCGATCACAAACCAATCAAGCAAGCTGTTCGACGCTTTGCGCCTGGGGTGGTTCTCAAGATCAAGGAAGAAATTGAAAGGCTATTGAAAGCAAAGTTTATAAGAACGACAAGGTATGTCGAGTGGATGGCAAATATAGTCCTAGTCATAAAGAAGAATGGAAAGATGCCACTTTGTGTCGATTTCAGATATCTAAATTCTGCCACACCAAAAGATGAATATCCTATGCCGATAGCAGACATGTTGGTAGACTCAGCATCTTGCCATGAGGTAATGATTTTATTAGATTCTTTTTCAGGATACAATCAGATCTTCATCGCTGAAGGCGACGTGTCGAAGACTGCGTTCAGATGTCCTGGTGCTATTGGAACCTTTGAATGGGTGATGATGCCATTCGAACTCAAGAATGCAGGAGCCACCTACCAGCGAGCAATGAATATGATTTTTCATGATATGATCGTCAAGTTCTTAGAAGTATACATCGATGACGTGGTGATCAAGTCGAAGACTCAAGAAGAGCATTTGGAAAGCCTGAAAAAGGCATTCGACAAGATGAGGAAGCATAACCTGAAGATGAATCCCATCAAGTTCACTTTTGGAGTTGCATTTGGTCAATTTTTGGGATTTCTTGTCCATAGAAATGGCATCGAAGTCGACAAGAACAAAGCCAAAGCAATTTTGGAAGCGTCACCTCCGACAAACAAGAAAGAGGTACAGTCATTCCTTGGCAAAGTAAATTATTTGAGAAGATTCATATCAAATCTGTTAGGAAGGACTAGAGCCTTTTCGCCTCTCGTAAGGCTGAAACAAGGTGAAGAGTTCAATTGGGGGCCAGACCAACAAGCAGCGTTCGACGATTTGAAGCGGTACTTGACATCACCACCGGTCATGATGCCGCCCCGACCTGGGTTTCCATTAAAATTGTACATATCAGGTTCTGATTACACTATAGGAGTATGTTAGCTCAAGAGAATGAAAATGGTGTAGAAAGAGCTGTGTTTTATTTAAGAAGAGTGTTGAATGATGCCGAAACACGGTATAGTGCTATAGAGAAATTGTGCTTAGCACTCTATTTTTCTTGTACAAAACTTAAGCATTATATTAAATGTTTTCATATTTTGGTTTTGTCAAAGTCTGATGTGGTTAAATATATGCTATCCAAGCCAATAATCCATGGCAAGATTGGCAAATGGAGCTTGGCGTTAACAGAGTTTTCACTCCAGTATGTCCCATTAAAGACCGTCAAAGGCCAAGCAGTGGCTGACTTTTTGGCAGATCATCCATGTTTATATATGGCTTTACCTGTCGATTACGTCGGACTAAGACCCTGGACTATGTATTTTGACGAATCATCACAAAAAATGGGCAGGAGTCGGAATTTTGCTTGTGTCCCCTGATGGGATTCCTACTGAATTCATGTTCAGCCTTAAATATCAATGTTCCAATAACGATGCAGAGTACGAGGCCATCATAGTCAGCCTTGAAATTCTAATTTTCCTTAAGGCCAAAAATGTGGCTATCAAAGGGGATTCTCAGCTAGTTATTAAACAATTGGTCAATGAGTATAAATGTTTGAGCCCAAGATTGGCAAGATATTGTACTATGGCACGAAAAATGATGATGTGTCTGTCGAACATATATATCGACACCATAATCAAAAGGCCAATCACTTGGCCCAAGTCGCGTCCAAGTACCGTGTGTCGAGGAAAGTATTGGACAAACTGATTCAGATCAAAGAATTGCTTTACCCTCCTCATGAAAGAGAAGTTATGGTGAATGCATTGGCATCGACCGACGATTGGAGAAAGCCCATAGCTGACTATTTGACGAATCTGTCCCCGACGCTGAACAAAGTTTGAAGTTAAAAGCTATTAAGTTCACTTTCTAGGAGTAGACTTGTACCATAAATCAATCGATGGAAACCTGGAGGTATGTCTTGATAAAGAAGATGCTTTTGTGGCCTTAGCGGAAGTACACGAAGGGATATGTGGAGCACATCAAGCAGGATAAAAGATGAAATGGTTACTCCGAAGGCAAAGGGTTTTCTAGCCTACTCTAGTGTCGGATTGTATGAACTTTGCAAAATCATGTGAAGAATGCCAAAAACATGGCTATATCCAAAACGTCCCGTCAAGTGAGTTACATTCGATTATTAAACCTTGGCCTTTCAGAGGATGGACACTCGACGTTATTGGTGAGATTGTCCCAAATTCTACAAAAGGGCATACAAGGATCTTAGTGGGTGTGAATTACTTTACCAAGTGGGTAGAGGTTGTGCCTTTGGTGAAAGTTGAGCAAGAGCAAGTTATCGAGTTCATCGAAGACCATATCATGTGTCGATTTGGGATTCCTGAAACAATAACTATCGAACAAGCTTCTATTTTTCTGGGAAGTAAATTAAAAGGCTATCTGGCATCAAGGAGAGTCAAGTTGTTAACTTCGACACCCTATTATGCCCAAGCAAATGGTCAGGCTGAAGCAGCCAACAAATGGATTATCAATATCATCAAAAAGCAAATTAAAGGAAAACCACGAAATTGACACGAGGCGTTGAAACCAGCATTGTGGGTAATTCGAAACTCCCCAAATGAGGCCACAGGTACGACACCTTACATGTTAACATATGGCCACGAGGCCATGTTGCCACTCGAAGTGAATTTGGAATCAGTACGGTTTCAGAGGCAAAATTAAATGCCTGTGAATGATTATTGGAATGCCATGTTTGATGAGTTAAACGAGCTGCACGACGAAAGAATTTTGGTGTTAGAAAATATTGTGCGACAAAAAGAAAAGATTGCAAAGTATTATGATGCCAAAGTTAAGTTCAAGTCATTTTTACCGGGTGAACTAGTATGGAAAGTAATCTTGCCAATCGACAAACGTTCTAATGAATACGGTGAATGGTCGCCTAAGTGGGAAGGACCATTCCAAGTATTAAAGGCCTTTTTAGGAAACGCGTACGAGTTGGTCGAAGTCGATTCAGGAAAGAAGATTAAAGCGATTAACGACAAGTAAACAAGCAAATATAAATAAAAGTCGAAATTTCATTCCATACGATAAAAGTCAGAAATTACACAAGGGAAAATAATACAAATAAAAGAAGTTCATCCAAGTAAATTGCCAAAAGAACACCATTCTCTGGCGAATGCAACTCTCCGTCGGAGCCCAACCTTATAACCTTGCAGATTAGCAGAGTTTTTCTGCATCCTCTTGATAAGGAGCAACCAAGGCAGTGGCTTTGTCGATTAACCCCTGTCAGACAGTTTTGGCTGCATCAATGGATTGACCCAATTTCGTCTGTTCTTGTTCTAATCGGGCCAATTCATTCCTCAGCTCTTGAATCTTGGCATCATTTTCCTTCACTCGCTGAAGTTTCTGGTCGACCTTAGAAGACCAATCAACATTACCCCGCTCCAAATCATCAAATTTTTCTTCCAATTCATGTCGATTTCTCTTGACATCTTCATAGGCTTTGATGTCCTACAAAATTTTGGGACTTTCAACAGTCCAATTATTGACAAATCGCTGCAAATTGGTCAGTTTAGGCTCATTGTCCACAGGGACAGGCTGCTGCAGAAGAGAATCGATAGTGGAAGACAAGAGTTCTGCTGTTGAAGAGTCAGCCATCAATTGGTCGAAAGGACGACAACAGATGTTAATTTGTGCTTTGCGATTTAAAGTGCTTTTCCTTAGCTTGACGTGTTATAAATTAATCTTGTTTAGATGGCAATCGTGATTAGGGTTAGCTTAACCCTAATTAATTAAGCTTAGTCTTGTGTGGTTTTAAGTTAATTTGATTTGGTTAGTCTTGAGTGAGATTTGCTTGGTTAATGAATGGTTTAGGAGCTAAGTGGATTAGATTAACCTATTGGGCCTTAAGAGTGTTATTGGGCCAAGATTGTATGTTGGGCCTTGAATATGTGTTTTGGGCCTTGTGTGTGTGTATGGTGAAATGGTGTGTGAGCATGTGAGGGCCGTATGGTGTGTGAAGTCTTGGAGTAAAATTGTGAATGCATGAAGGAAAGTGAGTTGTCAAGCCCACATTTCATGCATGTGGTCAAAGCATGAGGTGTCAACACCACCTTTTCTCCTTTGCATGAAGGTGTGATGTGTCCACACCAAAGCCCACCCTTATGCCACCTTTCTTCTTAAACTTTGACCATGAGTTTTATAAAAATAAGCATGTGTTGATGAGCCTCATTTTGCTCTCCCTTCCTCACGCCACCTTCACACTATTCCCACTTCATTTCTTTCTTCTTCCTTACCAAGAAGCTCACGGCCAAGCACCATAACCACCTTCATCCAACCTATTTTCTTCCATTAAACCAAGAAATCTTCACATACACTAAGCCTAAATCATAAATATCCAACATGCATGAGTGATTGAAGCTTAGAAATTTCAAACCAACCCTTCCTTTCTCTTTGAAGGATCACGGCCAAACCTCAAGACCACCCTTAACCAACTTAAACACTCACCAAACACAAAGAATCTTGGCATATTCATACCCTAGATCATGAATGTGCCACTTGATTGAAGATTGTGTTGAAGGAAATTCACTCAAGACCAAATAGACCTCACGGCCACACCATCATCAAGGCACTAGGATCTTTAGCTTGGTAGATCAAGTGGAGTCTTAGAAGTTTAGAGGCTTGGGAGCAAACTTCAAGTGTCCAAGGAGGGAGTTTGCTCACGATTTTGAGAGGAGAAGGACTCAAAGGTTCTAGTTTTTGTTTTGTGTCTTCAAGAGGTATGGAGAGAAGTTTACACACTTGCTAGAATAAGTTTTAAGCTTAGAAACTTTAGGTGAGTCACCATGAGACTCAAGGGCACTAGTTAGACTTTGTTTTTAGGCTTGGAGGCTGAATTTGTGATTAATGATAATGTGTTATTGTTGAATTGTCTATGCTGAATTTTAAGCTTATGTTTGTGTTGATGAGCATGTTTCTTGTATTATGTTGTATTGAAATGTTTGATGCTGAAATTCTTATGTACATACATGTGTTGATTGAAAACCGTATGGGTTATGGCATTAATTGAATGCTTAACTCCTTAAATGAAGTAGGTTAAGTGTTGACCCCAAGGATTAGAACTAATTAGGCCTTAATCAACAATTAGATGAGGTAATTAGAGTATTGATCAATTCGGTTTTAGGCTCTAAGCCTTGATTAGGGAGATGACCCAATAACTAAGAGTGGTTTAGCTATCTAAGTGTTAGTCAAACCTAGTTTTAGACAACTAAGTAGCACTTAGACCAATCTAAGTTTCCCTCATTCGTGATTAGTCAACTAATCCAAGATTAGTTGGACTTAATCCTTGATTAGTAACCTTAAACCCTGATTAGTCAACTAATCCAAGATTAGTTAGACTTAATCCTTGATTAGACCTTGATTAGTCAACTAATCCAAGATTAGTTGGACTTAATCCTCGGTTAGTAACCTTAAACCTTGACTAGTCAACTAATCCATGATTAGTTGGACTTAATCCTCGATTAGTGACCCTAATCCCCTGATTAGTCAACTAATCCACGATTAGTTGGACCTAATCCATGATTAGTCGGATTTAATCCGAGATTGGTCGATTAAGCTAGACTTAATCCATGATTAGTAAGATATAAACCATGATTATTGAGACTAAACTCCTGATTAGTGAGATTTAGTCCAAGATTAGTGGACTTAGTCCAAGATTAGTCAACTTAAGTCAGTTAAACCTAGTCTTAAAGTGATTAGGACTCACTTAACTGAAGTCTTAAGCAGTTAAGACTTGATCATTCCAAGCTTTAGTCACTTAAGGTGACTTAGGTCAAGTAAGTGATGGGACTTTGACCAAACACTCAGACGTAGACGTGACCTAGAGCTAGTATGGCTCAACTATGTCATCTGTGTGCTTAGATACTTGGATACCTATTGAATGCCTATAGCTGTGTATGTATCCATGCTGGACTGATGTCAATTAGTTATGACATAGTTGGACTAATAACAAACCTGGAACTTGAACATGTGCATGATAACCTAGGACTGCAAGAGTTGCATCGATGATATACATGACATGAACTAGGTTATCAGACCAGTCCCAATCTGAGGAACACCTACGCAGGTGGAAACACCGTAAGGCATGCCGTTTACTACGCCGAATGAACCTGTGAACTGTTTTGTAACTGAACTGGACATTTTACGAAATCCTGCACAGGGTTCACCTTAAGTCGTGCCGTGTCTGGGACGCACTATGCTGGTGGAAACACCGTAAGTCATGCCTTTGCGCTGGCAGACGTGCCGTAAGTCGTGCCGCATCTGGGACGCACTGTGCTGGTGGACGCACCGTAAGTCATGCCATGTTCTGGGAACACACCATTTGCGCTGGTGGAAACACTGTAAGTCGTGCCGCGTCTGGGACGCACTATGCTAGTGGAAACACCGTAAGTCATGCCGTGTTCTGGGAACACACCGTTTGCGCTGGTGGAAACACTGTAAGTCGTGCCGCGTCTGGGACGCACTATGCTGGTGGAAACACCGTAAGTCATTTCGTGTTCTGGGAACACACCATTTGCGCTGGCAGACGTGCCGTAAGTCGTGTCGCGTCTGGGACGCACTGTGCTGGTGGACGCACCGTAAGTCATGCCGTGTCTGGGACACACCGTTCCTCAGATCTGGACCCGGTGGACAGAGGCCTCAGAGTTGGATAACATGTACATGCATCATGCCACTTAACTGGAAGATAATAACTAAACCGGTGTGCTCATATGTATATGCATTATTGTTTGGCTATCGCTGCTGTGTATCTGGTTGTGAATGCTAGGGCTTAGGCCTATTCGATTATGCGACTGTGTTAGGCTTACTCTCCCTGCCCTTGTAGGTGATGACCAAATGCCTGCCTTGCATTGAGATTCGTCCGCTCCCTGATGGCGTTTGGGGTTGGACGAAACCGGTGATCCCGGACTATGGAACAGCTGCAGTGGACCGACGACTAGCTCTGATGATACCCTTTCTTTTTGAGTCTTACTTTTTGTAAAAGTCGTTTTTGGTATTATCAGAGTGTTTTTCTAATGGACTTGTAACTATTTTGTATCAGACCTTTATGACTT
The DNA here is from genome assembly GCA_037953625.1 of Crotalaria pallida. Lineage (NCBI taxonomy): Eukaryota > Viridiplantae > Streptophyta > Magnoliopsida > Fabales > Fabaceae > Crotalaria > Crotalaria pallida. The sequence goes on from CM075653.1 coordinate 89,153,138, forward strand.
ATTGTCTACAACTAAGGTTCACTTCACGCATCTGAATATTCCGCTTGCTTTTAATAAGTTTTGAGATCCGGTACCGATCGGTTTTATTTTAAAAGCACTCGCAATCGAGGGACTAAGGGTTCCATTTATGAAAATACTATTTATTGCGAAAACCCCTCGACTTCTTTTCAACTTCTTTTAACTTTCCGGATTTCAACTCTCTGATATTACTTCCCAATCAAGTGTTTTAAAAAAAAAAGAAAAATTTTTCCACCCTAACTTTTGGAAAACCTTACAAGTCCAAATCAATTTCGAAACGAACGAGCGCGTGACAACTTTTGTGGTATCAGAGCTGAAGGTCCTACACCTAGTCCATAGTTGGTTCTATCTAGATTAAGATAGTTGTAGGATTAGGATAGTCGTAGGGCTTCAGTTCCCTTAAGTCTATTGTGATACTTAGCCTTTAGTGCAGGTTCACAATGGCAGCTAGGAATCAACGTAACTTAGCTGACGTTTTAGATAGGATCACTACGGTGATCGAGAACATGCAACAACAAGCTAACCAACCACCCCCAGACCAAGCGGGACAAGTCGAGTTCCGTAGTCTGTCCGAATTCTGAAACTGTAACCCTCCGAGGTTTGAGGGAGGTTTCAAACCCGATGAGGCTAACAAGTGGTTAAGCGAACTGGACAAAATCTTCCAAACCTTAGGATGTACGGACGCTCAGCGGGTGACCTACGCCACGTACATGTTGTTTGGGGAAGCTGAAAACTGGTGGAAGCATGCTGCTCAACTCTTGGCTCACGAAGGTCGGGAAGTCACATGGCAAGTGTTCACGGAAAAGTTTCTGGATAAGTACTTTCTTGAGGATCTGAGGCATAAGAAGGAGGTAGAGTTTCTGCAACTGCAGCAGGGCGACATGACTGTGGGCTAATACACGGCTAAGTTCGAGGAGTTGCTTAAGTATTCTCCTTACTTTCAGCAACACCCTGACGAACGAAGCAAGTGAATCAAGTTTGAGAATGGGCTAAGGCCGGACTTAAAAGCCGCATTCAGCTATCAGAAGATTCAGAACTTCTCAACTCTGGTTGACATGTGCCGAGTTTATGAAGATGATAAGAGGGCTGAGGAGCTATACCTGCGAAGTAAGAGGAATCAGCAGAGTTTTGGGTCGCAGAAGCGCAAGGAGTCGAACTTTAGAGGCCAAAGGCCGCACTTCAAGCACAAGGGTAAAGGCAAGATGTCGGGACAAGCATCAATTTATCAGGGAAATGCTCCATTGTGCGATAAGTGCAATCGTCATCACTTCGGAGAGTTTTGTCGGAAACCGTTTTCTGATTGCTACAAGTGTGGTAAGCCGGGTCATTGGTCACGAGACTGCAGAGAACCCGAGAAGAATGACTCGAAGGGATCGGTGAATAGACCCGTGGCTAGGGGGAAAGTGTTTACTCTCAGTGGTGCTGAAGCCAATCAAGCCTCTGATCTCGTACAAGGTACCCTTCTTCTCAATAGTCAACCTTGTAAAGTTTTGTTTGATTCTGGAGCTACTCATTCCTTTGTTTCATATGAATGCGTGAATCGTTTGAATTTGCCCCTATCCGATTCACCATATTGCTTTAGAGTAGAAACCCCAACTAATTCCCCTGTCCTTACTTCCAAAGTCTGTCTAAACTGTTTGGTCGAGGTATTAGGCCGCGTCTCGAGTGTAGATCTAGTCTGTTTGCCTCTATCACAGTTAGATGTCATTCTGGGTATGGATTGGATGATGAGGAACCGAGTGATCATCGACTGTGATAGGAGAATAGCCTTATACAAAGACCTTCAACCCTCGAACCCCGAACCCAAAGGCTTCATGTGTCTGTTCTCTGTGACGAGGGAAGAAGAGGAGAAAGAGATAGGAGGAATACCGGTGGTAAAGGAGTTTCCGGAAGTGTTCACGGACGATGTGCCGGGGTTGCCGCCAACTCGAGAAATCGAGTTTGGTATCGATCTAATCCCAGGAGCTGGTCCAATCTCTATCGCACCATATAGGATGGCGCCGCCGGAAATGGCTGAGTTGAAGAAGCAAGTAGAGGAGTTGCTACAGAAGCAATTGATCAGACCAAGTGTGTCTCCCTGGGGTGCACTAGTGTTGTTTGTGAGAAAAAAGGACGGAAGTCTGCGTATGTGTGTGGACTACCGGCAGCTGAACAAGGTGACCATCAAGAATAAATACCCTCTGCCGAGGATAGACGATCTTATGGATCAAGTCCGTGGAGCTTCTGTTTTCTCGAAGATAGATCTAAGATCTGGGTACCATCAGATAAGGATTCGGGAACAGGACATTCCCAAGACGGCGTTTCGGTCTCGTTATGGGCATTATGAGTACGTAGAAATGTCGTTCGGCTTGACGAATGCTCCTGCTGTCTTCATGGATTACATGAATAGGGTCTTCAGACCGTTCTTGGACTCGTTTGTAGTGGTCTTTATAGATGATATCCTGATCTACTCAAAGAGTCTAGAGGAACATGCAGAACACTTAAGGATCGTGTTGGAAGTTTTAAAGGAGAAACAGTTGTACGCCAAGCTCTCGAAGTGCGAGTTTTGGCTGGAGGAAGTTAAATTTTTGGGACACGTAATCTCGAAAGGAGGAATAGCTGTCGATCCAACAAAGGTTGAATCAGTTCTTCGATGGGAACAACCTAAGACGGTAGCGGAGGTCCGGAGTTTCTTAGGACTTGCCGGGTACTATCGAAGGTTTATAGAAGGATTTTCGAAGATCTCCCAACCTTTGACGAAGCTGACCAAGAAGGATCAACCTTTCGTCAGGAACTCGAAGTGCGAAGAGAGTTTCCAGAAGCTGAAGGAGAAGTTGAGGACTTCACCGGTGTTAATCCTACCTGATCCGTAGAAGAGTTTTGATGTGTACTGCGACGCTTCAGGGCAAGGTCTCGGATGTGTGCTGATGCAAGAAGGAAAGGTCGTGGCATATGCATCAAGGCAGTTGAAGGTGCATGAGGTGAATTATCCGACGCACGACTTGGAGTTGGCCGCAATAGTCTTCGCTCTCAAGATCTGGAGGCACTATCTCTATGGCACTGTGTTCAGAGTATTCAGTGACCATAAGAGTTTGAAGTATCTCTTTGACCAGAAAGAGTTGAACATGAGACAACGTCGGTGGACGGAGTTTCTCAAGGATTATGACTTCGAACTCCATTATAATCCTGGAAAGGCGAATAAGGTTGCCGATGCCTTAAGTAGAAAGGCATTGCATGCAAGTGCCATGATGATTAAGGAGGCTGAGTTACTGGAGAAGTTTCGGGATATGAGTTTGGTAATGGAAGTCGAGCCAACAAGCTTAAAGTTAGGAATGTTGCAGATCACGAATGAGTTTATGACTCTGATCCACGAGCGGCAACAAGAAGATGGTGAGCTTGAGGAAAGGAAAAGATTGGCATCTGAAGGGAAGGAACTGAACTTTCAGGAGGGAAAGGATGGACTTCTTCGTTCCAAAACGAGGATATGCATTCCAAAAGACGCAAAGCTTAGAAGAATGATATAGGAGGAAGCGCACAAGAGTCGGATGAGTATGCATCCGGGAACTACTAAGATGTATCAGGACTTGAAAAAGTAGTTCTGGTGGTCAGGATTAAAGAAAGATGTGGTTGAGTATGTAGCATCGTGTTTGATTTGTCAGAAGACGAAGGCCGAGCATAAGAAGCCAGGAGGAGAGTTACAATGTTTGGAGGTCCCTCAGTGGAAATGGGACAGCATATCGATGGATTTTGTGACAAGTTTACCAAGGACGGACCGGAATTTTGATGCCATATGGGTTGTAGTAGATCGGTTAACTAAATCAGCGCTTTTTATCCCCGTAAATATGCATTATTCGATGGAAAGGTTTGCTCAACTTTACGTTGATGAGGTAGTACGGCTGCATGGTATACGTTCCAGTATACTGTCTGACCATGATCCAAGGTTTATGTCTCGGTTTTGGAACAGTCTGCATCAAGCCCTGGGAACAAAGTTAAAGATGGGATCTGCTTATCATCCTCAGACTGACGGACAAACAGAGCTAACTATTCAGACGTTGGAAGATATGTTAAGAGCGTGTGATTTAGAGGAACAAAGAAGTTGGGATAAGGTGTTACCGTTGGTGGAGTTTACCTATAACAACAGTTATCATGCAAGTATTGGAATGGCACCGTTTGAAGCGTTGTATGGTAGAAAGTGTCAGACCCCACTATGTTGGTTACAAGTGGGGGAGAACGCTTTAATTGGTCCAGAGCTGGTACAAGAAATAACTGCGAAGATTAAGATGGTACAAGAGAAGATGAGGACTGCTCAGGGAAGGCAAAAGAGTTATGCAGACAAGAGGAGAAGACCTCTTGAGTTTGCAGAAGGAGAGCATGTGTTTATCAAGATATCCCCGATGAAAGGCGTAGGCAGAGCGTTGAGGACCAAGAAACTCTCACCGAGGTTCATTGGTCCGTACCAAATCCTCAGGAAGATTGGCCCAGTCGCTTACCAGATAGCCTTACCACCATCTTTGTCTAGTCTGCACAATGTCTTTCATGTTTCACGGCTTCAAAAGTTTGTGCACGACCCCAACTCTATCTTAGATATCCGACCCGATGACCTGTCTGTGCGAGAAAACCTAACCCTAGAAGCTGGCCCGATTTTTATAGCGGACCGCCGAATCAAGCAACTTAGGGGAAAAGAGATACCCTTGGTTAGAGTTGTTTGGGAACACGATGGTGTTCAAGAATCAACTTGGGAACCCGAAACTACGATGCGTAGTGAATACCCGGAGTTGTTCCAGTAAAGCTGAATTTCGGGGACGAAATTCCTGTAAGTGGGGGAGAGTGTAACATCCCTGAATTTTAGTTCCTTGATAATTCATGCTTTGCGATTTAAAGTGCTTTGCCTTAGCTTGATGTGTTATAAATTAATCTTGTTTAGATGGCAATCGTGATTAGGGTTAGCTTAACCCTAATTAATTAAGCTTAGTCTTGTGTGGTTTTAAGTTAATTTGATTTGGTTAGTCTTGAGTGAGATTAGCTTGGTTAATGAATGGTTTAGGAGCTAAGTGGATTAGATTAACCTATTGGGCCTTAAGAGTGTTATTGGGCCAAGATTGTATGTTGGGCCTTGAATATGTGTTTTGGGCCTTGTGTGTGTGTGCAAAGCCGTGTGAAGTGTGTGTGTATGGTGAAATGGTGTGTGAGCATGTGAGGGCCGTATGGTGTGTGAAGTCTTGGAGTAAAATTGTGAATGCATGAAGGAAAGTGAGTTGTCAAGCCCACATTTCATGCAAGTGGTCAAAGCATGAGGTGTCAACACCACCTTTTCTCCTTTGCATGAAGGTGTGATGTGTCCACACCAAAGCCCACCCTTATGCCACCTTTCTTCTTAAACTTTGACCATGAGTTTTATAAAAATAAGCATGTATTGATGAGCCTCATTTTGCTCTCCCTTCCTCACGCCACCTTCACACCATTCCCACTTCATTTCTTTCTTCTTCCTTACCAAGAAGCTCACGGCCAAGCACCATAACCACCTTCATCCAACCTATTTTCTTCCATTAAACCAAGAAATCTTCACATATACTAAGCCTAAATCATAAATATCCAACATGCATGAGTGATTGAAGCTTAGAAATTTCAAACCAACCCTTCCTTTCTCTTTGAAGGCTCACGGCCAAACCTCAAGACCACCCTTAACCAACTTAAACATTCACCAAACACAAAGAATCTTGGCATATTCATACCCTAGATCATGAATGTGCCACTTGATTGAAGATTGTGTTGAAGGAAATTCACTCAAGACCAAATAGACCTCACGGCCACACCATCATCAAGGCACTAGGATCTTTAGCTTGGTAGATCAAGTGGAGTCTTAGAAGTTTAGAGGCTTGGGAGCAAACTTCAAGTGTCCAAGGAGGGAGTTTGCTCATGGTTTTGAGAGGAGAAGGACCCAAAGGTTCTAGTTTTTGTTTTGTGTCTTCAAGAGGTATGGAGAGAAGTTTACACACTTGCTAGAATAAGTTTTAAGCTTAGAAACTTTAGGTGAGTCACCATGAGACTCAAGGGCACTAGTTAGACTTTGTTTTTAGGCTTGGAGGCCGAATTTGTGATGAATGATAATGTGTTATTGTTGAATTGTCTATGCTGAATTTTAAGCTTATGTTTGTGTTGATGAGCATGTTTCTTGTATTATGTTGTATTGAAATGTTTGATGCTGAAATTCTTATGTACATACTTGTGTTGATTGAAAACCGTATGGGTTATGGCATTAATTGAATGCTTAACTCCTTAAATGAAGTAGGTTAAGTGTTGACCCCAAGGATTAGAACTAATTAGGCCTTAATCAACAATTAGATGAGGTAATTAGAGTATTGATCAATTTGGTTTTAGGCTCTAAGCCTTGATTAGGGAGATGACCCAATAACTAAGAGTGGTTTAGCTATCTAAGTGTTAGTCAAACCTAGTTTTAGACAACTAAGTAGCACTTAGACCAATCTAAGTTTCCCTCATCCGTGATTAGTCAACTAATCCAAGATTAGTTGGACTTAATCCTTGATTAGTAACCTTAAACCCTGATTAGTCAACTAATCCAAGATTAGTTAGACTTAATCCTTATTTGACCTTGATTAGTCAACTAATCCAAGATTAGTTAGACTTAATCCTTGATTAGACCTTGATTAGTCAACTAATCCAAGATTAGTTGGACTTAATCCTCGGTTAGTAACCTTAAACCTTGACTAGTCAACTAATCCACGATTAGTTGGACTTAATCCTCGATTAGTGACCCTAATCCCCTGATTAGTCAACTAATCCACGATTAGTTGGACCTAATCCACGATTAGTTGGACCTAATCCATGATTAGTCGGATTTAATCCGAGATTGGTCGATTAAGCTAGACTTAATCCATGATTAGTGAGATCTAAACCATGATTATTGAGACTAAACTCCTGATTAGTGAGATTTAGTCCAAGATTAGTGGACTTAGTCCAAGATTAGTCAACTTAAGTCAGTTAAACCTAGTCTTAAAGTGATTAGGACTCACTTAACTGAAGTCTTAAGCAATTAAGACTTGATCATTCCAAGCTTTAGTCACTTAAGGTGACTTAGGTCAAGTAAGTGATGGGACATTGACCAAACACTCAGACGTAGACGTGACCTAGAGCTAGTATGGCTCAACTATGTCATCTGTGTGCTTAGATACTTGGATACCTGTTGAATGCCTATAGCTGTGTATGTATCCATGCTGGACTGATGTCAATTAGTTATGACATAGTTGGACTAATATCAAACCTGGATCTTGAACATGTGCATGATAACCTAGGACTGCAAGAGTTGCATCGATGATATACATGACATGAACTAGGTTATCAGACCAGTCCCAATCTGAGGAACAACTACGCAGGTGGAAACACCGTAAGGCGTGCCGTTTACTACGCCGGATGAACCTGTGAACTGTTTTGTAACTGAACAGGACATTTTATGAAAGCCTGCACAGGGTTCACCGTAAGTCGTGCCGCGTTTGGGACGCACTATGCTGGTGGAAACACCGTAAGTCATGCCTTTGCGCTGGCAGACGTGTCGTAAGTCGTGCCGCGTCTGGGACGCACTGTGCTGGTGGACGCACCGTAAGTCATGCCGTGTTCTGGGAACACACCATTTGCGCTGGTGGAAACACTGTAAGTCGTGCCGCGTCTGGGACGCACTATGCTGGTGGAAACACCGTAAGTCATGCCGTGTTCTGGGAACACACCGTTTGCGCTGGTGGAAACACTGTAAGTCGTGCCGCATCTGGGACGCACTATGCTGGTGGAAACACTGTAAGTCATGCCGTGTTCTGGGAACACACCATTTGCGCTGGCAGACGTGCCGTAAGTCGTGCCGCGTCTGGGACGCACTGTGCTGGTGGACGCACCGTAAGTCATGCCGTGTCTGGGACACACCGTTCCTCAGATCTGGACCCGGTGGACAGAGGCCTCAGAGTTGGATAACATGTACATGCATCATGCCACTTAACTGGAAGATAATAACTAAACCGGTGTGATCATATGTATATGCATTATTGTTTGGCTATTGCTGCTGTGTATCTGGTTGTGAATGCTAGGGCTTAGGCCTATTCGATTATGCGACTGTGTTAGGCTTACTCTCCCTGCCCTTGTGGGTGATGACCGAATGCCTGCCTTGCATCGAGATTCGTCTGCTCCCTGATGGCGTTTGGGGTTGGACGAAACCGGTGATCCCGGACTATGGAACAGTTGCAGTGGACCGACGACTAGCTCTTATGATACCCTTTCTTTTTGAGTCTTACTGATGAGCATTTTATTTCCCATTTTTCCTTGCATTATTTTACTCCTATTATTGATATTTGTTGCCTATTTGACATTGTTTAGCTTGATTTAGTGATTTAGAGTTTATTGGACTATTATTCTGAATATTGTTTAATTTGGGATTATTTAGCCTAATTAATTCTATTTCTATTTTCAGGTCATATTTGGCACAAGGGCTTTTTGGACATTTTGGGAATGAAGATTTAATTTTGGAAGAGAAGATATATGATGAAGTGAAGATTGTAATCTATCTTTAGGATTAGTTGAGATTTAGTTATATCTTTTAAGATTTAGATTTTATCTATAAGATATTTTTAGATTTAATTTAGAGATTAAGCTTTCCTTAGGATTTGGGCCCATGATTTAGGCCCGTTTTGTGATTTAAAAAGCCAAATTCGTGTAAACCCGAGGGGAGACCTTCCATTCACGTTTTTTACATTCTCTCTCATAGAGAAGGCTTAGTTTTGCTCTCCAAGCTTGTGGAGGCTGCTAGGGTTTCTCTCTCTTCTCTTTTCTACACGTTTTTGGTATTTTTCTTCATGGAAGACTAAACTCTTAGGTTAAATCCCTTTGGTAATGTATCACATACTCTTGAGGTTTTATTCTTAATGCTATTTCGTTTTTATTCACTGTTTTCATGCTTATTGATATGTTATGGTTCGCTTAGTTCCATTCTGTAGAGATAATCCATGTGTATGAATGCTTAATTTATGCAAACTCGTAAAAACTCCATGCTTTGGCTTTTAATGCTTAATTAGAGGTTTGGGTTTTGGGGTGAGAATTGAATTTTCGCTTAGTATTTAATTCTCACGAGTTGGACAGTGAAGAGGAAAGAAATTGATCTTTTGTGACCGACGATAGAGTTGTGAACGCGAGCCAAAGGGGTTTATCCGCTTTTCTTTATCTGTTTCCTCGTTTTGATTTAATTCTGTTTTGATTTCAATTATTCAATATTCAATACAAAAAAAACCCCCTGTTTTCTATGCATACTATGTGTTCGACCTTTTGCTTGATAAGATATTCCTTGGGAGACGACCTAGGAGTCACTTCCTAGTACTATACTTAAACTGTTTTTATTTGTATCGAGTACGGCCTCGATCAAATTTGGCGCCGTTGCCGGGGAATATCGGTTCTTGCCAAAGGTCATTAGTAGTTAGTTAGTGTCGTAGTTAGTATAGTTATTATAGTGTGTCGTGTCTGATTTAGGGTCTAGTAGTCAATTCTGATAACCGGTTGAAGTTGCACTGTTTGCTGTTTTGCTATTTTGTTGCAATTAGTGTATTTGATTGATTCTGTGGTTGCTACTTCACATAGTTGTGGGTGGAATTTTTCCACGAAAATTTATATCCACACTACTTTTATCATATAAAAAGGTTTTGAGGCACCACGATCACTCAGATCATCACTGGTTGTGAGTTCCAGAAAAATTTTCCAAGTTTTAGCAGCACTTTCTTCAAATCGTCGCAACTTTTGACCCGTAACTCGGAATTTGACGAATTTTATATCAAATCGAAGGGAATTTTCTGAATAATCTGATTTTTTTCACTTCGTCAGAAAACTCCTTCGTCTGGATCCTGAAAAAGCCGTTTTACTATTTCTTTTTTATTTTACAAGTTTTATTTTCTTAGTTTTTGGTCTCTAATTTAATTGTTTGACTTGGTTCCCTTTTGAATTTTGTCCTCAAACTTTTTCTGGTATGTTTTCATGATTTTAGGGTGCTGAAAAAAATAAAGAAATAATTTTAAAAAAATAAAAAATTTTGTTGCTTTTTTTGGTCATGTATATTAGTGACAGTTTGTTATGCTTAATGGTGTTCTGTTCAGTACATGACTAGGGGCAACCCAAGCTACTTTCATCCATATAACCCTGAAATTGATAGAACTTATCACAGACTAGTTAGACAAAATAGGAACCAGTCCATAGGTAGTGAGTCTATTGAGTCTTTACATAGTGAGTCTGCTTCTTTTTTCTTCTATTCCTATAAATTCTTATTCTTATTCTGATTATTCTGAAAATATGGCTCAACCTCCACCACGTGAGAGGACATTGAGGGAGCTGGCTGCACCTGATTTCACTATTGAAGATTAGTGCATCCAGTATCCCGATGACCCGTATGAGCTAAGGTCTGGACTAATTCATTTGTTGCCCAAGTTTAATGGTCTTGCAGGTGAGGATCCTCATAAACATCTCAAGCAGTTCCATATTTTCTGTGCTACTATGAAACCACATGATGTGCAAGAGGATCATGTTTGTCTTAAGGCATTCCCACACTCCCTAGAGGGGCTAGCCAAGGATTGGTTGTACGATCTGGCCCCTGGTTCTATCACAGTCTGGGATGACCTGAAGAGGGCATTTTTGGAGAAATTCTTCCCTGCATGCAGAACAACAGCAATCCAAAAGGATATATCAGGCATCAGGCAACAAAGTGGAGAAAGTCTCTATGAGTATTGGGAGAGATTCAAGAGACTGTGTGTGAGCTGCCCCCACCATCAGATCTCAGAGCAGCTGCTTATTCAATATTTCTATGAAGGTCTCAACCTCATGGAGAGAAACATGCTTGATGCTGCAAGTGCTGGTGCCCTAGGAGACATGACACCTTTAGAAGCCAGAGTCAAGATTGAGAAGATGGCTTCCAATTGTCAACAATTCCATGCAAGGGGCAACAGCGATGCAATCATAGTGAGAGGAGTGAATGATGTTGGCACAAGTTCTGGTAAGGTTGAGAAGCTTGAACAGAAGATAGATTCACTTACAACTTTGGTCACTCAATTGGCCATCAACCAGAAGAAGTTGTCCCTGCCTGCTAGATTATGTGGCATATGCACATCCGCTGAGCACCCCACAGATGCATGCCCTTCTGTGCAGCAGCAACCAACGACTGGTGCTGACCAACCTAAGGCATATGCCGCCAACATCTTCAACAGTAGAAACCAGCAGCCACAGAACTTTGATCTCTCTACCAATAGATACAACCCTGGTTGGAGGAACCATCCCAACCTGAGATGGTCTGATCAGCAGCAACCTTCACAGGTTCAATTTCAGAACAATTCTAGACCACCATATGTACCTCCTCCAGTCCAGCAACAGAGACAACAACAGGCTAATTCTGCACCACCAGCTCCTAGTACTGAGCAGCAGCCTTCATTGGAAGAGCTGATGAAACAGATGACCATGCAAAATCTCCAATTCCAACAGGAAACTAGAGCATCCATTCAAAGACAAGAGGCCTCCATTCAATCTTTGACCAATCAGATGGGACAGATGGCAACAGCAATCAACACTATGCAATCTCAGAATTCTAACAAGTTGCCATCCCAAACAGTGATCAATCGAAACCAGAATGTGAATGCCATTAGTCTAAGGTCAGGGAAGCAGATTGTCACACCCACACCAGAATCTGACCTCAACAAAGATGATCTAGTTTCAACCAACAAGAAGAGCCAAATGGTCGAGGAGAGTGAGCACACAAGTACCAGAAAATCCCATCCAGCTCAGCCTTCCACAAGCACAACACCTGCTGCTGCCCAACAACCACCCCCCATTCCTCTTCCTTTCCCACCAAGGGGGGTGACTCAAAGCAAGAAAATGGAAGAGATTGACAAAGAGATACTTGACACATTCAGGAAGGTGGAAGTCAACATACCCCTTCTTGATGCAATCAAGCAGATTCCAAGGTATGCAAAGTTCTTGAAGGATCTATGCACACACAAACGAAAGCTCAAGGGCAATGAGAGGATCAACATGGGAAGAAATGTCTCTGCTCTTATAGGTAAACCCGTCCCTCATATTCCTGAAAAGTGTAAGGATCCTGGAACTTTCTCTGTGCCTTGTATCATAGGTAATACTAAATTTGAGAATGCTTTGCTAGATTTAGGAGCATCTATTAATGTTATGCCTATGCCTGTTTTCAAGTCTCTTTCACTTGGACCTCTTCAACCTACGGGTGTGGTTATTCACTTGGCAAATAGATCTACTGCCTACCTCGCAGGTTTGATAGAGGATGTCCTGGTTCGGGTTGAAGAGCTTATCTTTCCTGCTGATTTTTATATTCTTGATATGGAAGAGGACACCTCTCGTAGTGCTGTCCCTATCATATTAGGGAGACCATTTTTGAAAACAGCCCGAACCAAGATAGATGTGCATGCAGGTACACTTTCCATGGAATTTGATGACAGTGTGGTTCGATTCAATATTTTTGATGCTATGAAACATTTTTCTGATGACCACTCTGTCTTTCATGTTGACTTGATTGATGATCTGATTGATGAGCATGTTCTAGACTTTTTGCATGATTATGATTTGCCATCTTTCACTAGCTCATTTACTTGTTCTGCATGTTCTGATTCCGAAATGTGCATTGCATGCATTGACATTGACCAGTTTTTAAATTCTGCTACTGCATCTGTTGATTCATATGATATAGATTCAGATCATGCTAACCCTATTTCTGTTTTGCATGAGTCTAATTCACTTGTTCAGGTGCAGGGGGCAGAATCCAATTCTGTTGCTCCTTTAGTTCCATCTGTGATGCAGGCACCTTTATTGGACCTGAAGCCCCTTCCTCCTCATCTCAAATATGCTTACTTGGAGGCTGAGCAGAAACTTCCAGTGATCATCTCTACCTCCCTTTCTATTGATCAAGAGAAGCTGTTGGATGTGATTAGAGCAAACAAAAGGGCAATAGGATGGACTTTGGCAGACATACCTGGTATTAGCCCCTCCATGTGCATGCATCGGATTTTATTGGAGGATGGGGCTAAACCAGTGAGACAACCCCAGAGACGGTTGAACCCCCAGATTCTTGATGTGGTGAAGAAAGAGGTCACCAAGCTGCTGCAAGCTGGCATTATCTACCCCATTTCAGACAGCACTTGGGTAAGCCCGGTTCAAGTAGTTCCCAAGAAGTCTGGGGTGACAGTTGTCAAAAATGAGAAGGATGAGCTGATTCCCACTAGAGTGCAGAACAGTTGGAGAGTCTGCATTGATTATAGGAAGCTCAACCAGGCGACCCGCAAGGATCACTTTCCTCTTCCCTTCATTGATCAGATGTTGGAGCGCCTGGCAGGTAAATCTCACTATTGCTTCTTAGATGGTTTCTCTGGTTATTTCCAAATCTGTATTGCACCAGAGGACCAACAAAAGACTACATTTACCTGTCCTTTTGGCACATTTGCTTATAGGAAGATGCCTTTTGGCCTATGCAATGCTCCTGGCACTTTTCAAAGATGTATGATGAGTATTTTTAATGACTTACTTGAGCATTGCATAGAGGTCTTCATGGATGATTTTAGTGTATATGGTTCCTCTTTTGATGCATGTCTTGATAGTTTGTCTAAGGTGCTTAATAGGTGCATTGAGACTAACCTTGTCTTGAATTTTGAAAAATGTCATTTTATGGTAGAACAAGGCATAGTCTTAGGGCACATTATTTCGCATAAGGGCATAGAGGTTGACCCTGCTAAGATGCATGTAATATCACATTTGCCTTACCCCTCTTGCGTGCGAGAGGTGCGTTCTTTTCTTGGCCATGCAGGTTTCTATCGAAGGTTTATTCAGAACTTTAGCAAGATAGCCCTTCCACTATCCAACTTGCTTCAAAAGGATACCACATTTGAGTTTGGAGACCAATGCAAGAAGGCATTTGATGAGCTAAAGAGAGCACTCACCACCACTCCCATCATCCAACCACCTGACTGGACTCTCCCATCAGAGCACCGTGCATATTGGGCTGTGAAGCAATGCAACTTAGCTCTTGATCAAGCGGGTGAGGAGAGGAAGCTGCAGTTGAGTGAGCTAGATGAGATCCATTTGGAGGCCTATGAGAATTCCAAGTTCTACAAAGAGAAGACCAAGAAGCTCCATGATAGCTCAATTTGCAGAAAGGAGTTCTTGGTTGGTCAAAAAGTGTTGCTCTACAACTCTAGGCTTGGACTCATGAGTGGAAAGCTCCGCTCTAAATGGATTGGACCGTTTGTAGTCACCCAGGTGTTTCCTTATGGCACTGTGGAGATCAAGAGTGAGTCCACAGACAAGAGCTTCAAAGTCAATGGCCACCGACTCAAGCCTTTCCTAACCTTTCCTACTTTGGATGATGCACTTGTGGAGGAAGCCTCATTGGTCGACCCCATTTTTGACCCACCATGATTTCGGGAGTCTTCTTTTCTCCTTCCTTACTCTTTTTATTGCACTTGTCTATATCTGTCTGATTCTGCTATTTGTGTTCCATTGAGGACAATGTGTGATTTAAGTGTGGGGGGAGAGTAGTTTAGGTTGCATATTTTTGTTTTGATTTTTTTTAGGTTTTGCTAAGTTTTGGGCATTTTCTTGCATGTTTTTGCTTCATTTTAGTAGAGTCTTGGTATCTTGTGTCTGAATTCATGCATTTCTGTGTGTAAAGTTGCTTTTGATAATTAAGAGGTGGTAACACTGTGATAGAATTGTCCCTTTTGTGAGGATTTGAGCCTTAATTGTGGGTGGATTGCTATATATGCCACCTAATTTTTCTTTCATGTGTGATTGCACTCTGGATTACTTGCACTCTAGAACTTGACTTGACTCTTGTTGATACTTGATATTCCCATGCACATTTTGAAATGATTTAGGCATTGTTTTTTTTCTTGAATAAGCCACTAGCCATATGAGCCTACCTTGAATGAATTTATCCTTTGATAGCCCCTTTGAGCCTTTATATCCCTTTTATTTGTTCTTTAGCTCATTACAAGCCTATGACTGAAAAACCATGATTGTCCTAACCTTAGGGAATGTTGGAGCTTTGGAATTGTTTTGGGAATGGGTATTAAGTAAGAGAGGGTGCTTTGTTCTTCATCTCTTGTGAGTTCTGGGTTTTGCCTCTATGGTCGGTGATGTAATTATGGCTTTATCTCATTATGCCATTTTTATTGTTTCTTCTTTTCTTTCGTTCATGAAGTTCTGCAATGTAATGCAATTCAAAAAAAAAAGAAAAAAAAAAGAAAAAAAAAAGAAGAAGAAGAAGAAGAAAAAGAAAAATAAAATAAAATAAAAGGTTGATTGAGGCATAGAGGATTGGAATTAGAGGATGTTGTTATGTTTATCATTTCATTTTGGGGTGGATTGTGCTTATTTTTTTTTTTACTTGTTCCCCATTGCTCCTCTATTCCCTGGGTTTTAGCTACATTTCCCATATTTTTATCCTACCCTGTCCTTGGCCCCATTACAACCCTGAAAAGACCTTTTGATCTTAATGTGCATGTGTGTTGATTGTTGATGTTAGAGGCTTGTCAAGCCTATGGTTGTGTTTGTTTTTCATGATGTGCCTTGAGTGTAAACACTGATTAACCTTAAACACTTGAGTGTAAACACTATTGAGTGATCCTTGTGAGTTTCTATCATCTTTGTGACTACCCTCTTGATGTCATTGGTTTTCTTTGCATATTTGAAATAATTGGATGATGTTCATGGATGCCTTGATTCTTTGGTCCTTATTTTCTTCATGTGCTCGATTTTGCCCATTTCTTTGCATTTCCTAGAATTCATTGTGAAGTATGTAATCTCTTAGGTTTGCATTCATTAGTTTTAGTAATCTTGTTACATGATTCACTTTGGTGCATATTGATTTTCTCAGTCCTAATTCTTAGTTTTGCCCAGGAGTGCAAAAGGATAAGTGTGGGGGTATTTGATGAGCATTTTATTTCCCATTTTTCCTTGCATTATTTTACTCCTATTATTGATACTTGTTGCCTATTTGACATTGTTTAGCTTGATTTAGTGATTTAGAGTTTATTGGACTATTATTCTGAATATTGTTTAATTTGGGATTATTTAGCCTAATTAATTCTATTTCTATTTTCAGGTCATATTTGGCACAAGGGCTTTTTGGACATTTTGGGAATGAAGATTTAATTTTGGAAGAGAAGATATATGATGAAGTGAAGATTGTAATCTATCTTTAGGATTAGTTGAGATTTAGTTATATCTTTTAAGATTTAGATTTTATCTATAAGATATTTTTAGATTTAATTTAGAGATTAAACTTTCCTTAGGATTTGGGCCCATGATTTAGGCCCGTTTTGTGATTTAAAAAGCCAAATTCGTGTAAACCCGAGGGGAGACCTTCCATTCACGTTTTTTACATTCTCTCTCATAGAGAAGGCTTAGTTTTGCTCTCCAAGCTTGTGGAGGCTGCTAGGGTTTCTCTCTCTTCTCTTTTCTACACGTTTTTGGTATTTTTCTTCATGGAAGGCTAAACTCTTAGGTTAAATCCCTTTGGTAATGTATCACATACTCTTGAGGTTTTATTCTTAATGCTATTTCGTTTTTATTCACTGTTTTCATGCTTATTGATATGTTATGGTTCGCTTAGTTCCATTCTATAGAGATAATCCATGTGTATGAATGCTTAATTTATGCAAACTCGTAAAAACTCCATGCTTTGGCTTTTAATGCTTAATTAGAGGTTTGGGTTTTGGGGTGAGAATTGAATTTTCGCTTAGTATTTAATTCACACAAGTTGGACAGTGAAGAGGAAAGAAATTGATCTTTTGTGACCGATGATAGAGTTGTGAACGCGAGCCAAAGGGGTTTATCCGCTTTTCTTTATCTGTTTCCTCGTTTTGATTTAATTCTGTTTTGATTTCAATTATTCAATATTCAATACAAAAAAAAAACCCCCCTGTTTTCTATGCATACTATGTGTTCGACCTTTTGCTTGATAAGATATTCCTTGGGAGACGACCTAGGAGTCACTTCCTAGTACTATACTTAAACTGTTTTTATTTGTATCGGGTACGGCCTCGATCAAATTTGGCGCCGTTGCCGGGGAATATCGATTCTTCCCAAAGGTCATTAGTAGTTAGTTAGTGTCGTAGTTAGTATAGTTATTATAGTGTGTCGTGTCTGATTTAGGGTCTAGTAGTCAATTCTGATAACCGGTTGAAGTTGCACTGTTTGCTGTTTTGCTATTTTGTTGCAATTAGTGTATTTGATTGATTCTGTGGTTGCTAGTTCACATAGTTGTGGGTGGAATTTTTCCACGAAAATTTATATCCACACTACTTTTATCATATAAAAAGGTTTTGAGGCACCACGATCACTCAGATCATCACTGGTTGTGAGTTCCAGAAAAATTTTCCAAGTTTTAGCAGCACTTTCTTCAAATCGTCGCAACTTTTGACCCGTAACTCGGAATTTGACGAATTTTATATCAAATCGAAGGGAATTTTCTGAATAATCTGATTTTTCTCACTTTGTCAAAAAAATCCTTCGTCTGGATCCTGAAAAAGCCGTTTTACTATTTCTTTTTTATTTTACAAGTTTTATTTTCTTAGTTTTTGGTCTCTGATTTAATTGTTTGACTTGGTTCCCTTTTGAATTTTGTCTTCAAACTTTTTGTGGTATGTTTTCATGATTTTAGGGTGCTGAAAAAAATAAAGAAATAATTTTAAAAAAATAAAAAATTTTGTTGCTTTTTTTGGTCATGTATATTAGTGACAGTTTGTTATGCTTAATGGTGTTCTGTTCAGTACATGACTAGGGGCAACCCAAGCTACTTTCATCCATATAACCCTGAAATTGATAGAACTTATCACAGACTAGTTAGACAAAATAGGAACCAGTCCATAGGTAGTGAGTCTATTGAGTCTTTACATAGTGAGTCTGCTTCTTTTTTCTTCTATTCCTATAAATTCTGATTCTTATTCTGATTATTCTGAAAATATGGCTCAACCTCCACCACGTGAGAGGACATTGAGGGAGCTGGCTGCACCTGATTTCACTATTGAAGATTAGTGCATCCAGTATCCCGATGACCCGTATGAGCTAAGGTCTGGACTAATTCATTTGTTGCCCAAGTTTAATGGTCTTGCAGGTGAGGATCCTCATAAACATCTCAAGCAGTTCCATATTGTCTGTGCTACTATGAAACCACATGATGTGCAAGAGGATCATGTTTGTCTTAAGGCATTCCCACACTCCCTAGAGGGGCTAGCCAAGGATTGGTTGTACGATCTGGCCCCTGGTTCTATCACAGTCTGGGATGACCTGAAGAGGGCATTTTTGGAGAAATTCTTCCCTGCATGCAGAACAACAGCAATCCGAAAGGATATATCAGGCCTTACCCGATACAAATAAAAACAGTTTAAGTATAGTACTAGGAAGTGACTCCTAGGTCGTCTCCCAAGGAATATCTTATCAAGCAAAAGGTCGAACACATAGTATGCATAGGAAACAGGGGGGGGTTTTTTTTGTATTGAATATTGAATAATTGAAATCAAAACAGAATTAAATCAAAACGAGGAAACAGATAAAGAAAAGCGGATAAACCCCTTTGGCTAGCGTTCACAACTCTATCATCGGTCACAAAAGATCAATTTCTTTCCTCTTCACTGTCCAACTCGTGAGAATTAAATACTAAGCGAAAATTCAATTCTCACCCCAAAACTCAAACCTCTAATTAAGCATTAAAAGCCAAAGCATGGAGTTTTTACGAGTTTGCATAAATTAAGCATTCATACACATGGATTATCTCTATAGAATGGAACTAAGCGAACCATAACATATCAATAAGCATGAAAACAGTGAATAAAAACGAAATAGCATTAAGAATAAAACCTCAAGAGTATGTGATACATTACCAAAGGGATTTAACCTAAGAGTTTAGCCTTCCATGAAGAAAAATACCAAAAACGTGTAGAAAAGGGAAGAGAGAGAAACCCTAGCAGCCACCACAAGCTTGGAGAGCAAAACTAAGCCTTCTCTATGAGAGAGAATATAAAAAAACGTGGAATGATAGATGGCTCCTAGGGTTTACACGAATTTAGCTTTTTAAATCACAAAACGGGCCTAAATCATGGGCCCAAATCCTAAGGAAAGCTTATCTCTAAATTAAATCTAAAAATATCTTATACTTTTTGTAAAGGTCGTTTTTGGTATTATCAGAGTGTTTTTCTAATGGACTTGTAACTATTTTGTATCAGACCTTTATGACTTATTGTCTACAACTAAGGTTCACTTCACGCATCTGAATATTCCGCTTGCTTTTAATAAGTTTTGAGATCCGGTACCGATCGGTTTTATTTTAAAAGCACTCGCAATCGAGGGACTAAGGGTTTAATTTATGAAAATACTATTTATTGCGAAAACCCCTCGACTGCTTTTCAACTTCTTTTAACTTTCTGGATTTCAACTCTCTGATTTTACTTCCCAATCAAGTGTTTTAAAAAAAAGAAAAAATTTTCCACCCTAACTTTTGGAAAACCTTACAAGTCCAAATCGATTTCGAAACGAACGAGCGTGTGACATAACTCGTCAAGAACATATGTCGCCCATTCTTCCTTGACTTCATTCAGCAATTCATCGGACTAGTAGGTGTACTGGCAATCTTCAAAATACTATACAATTTAATAGAAAATGGAATTATAATTGTGTTGATAAACTAAACGATATATATTATCAAATATGTGATAAACATAAACCATATAATGAAAACTACAAACCAATGGTGAGAAAAACATGGGGAAGAAAAAGAAATCAAGAATCATTGTACAACAGGCACTATCAACTCTCTGATAAGCCACCTAATAATTAATCATACTAAGCAAAGTTTATTTTAATTCTACCTTTTACAATATTCCATGAAGTTTGCAAGCTTGAAATATAGCAATATAAAATTAAAAGATCAAGATCAGTTAATACTAGTTCCAAGGATATCTTAACCACATAACTATAAACAGACACCAAGATGGAAGTTAAAATTAACCATGTTGTACAACACTGGTATTATATTCAGAGCCACTATGCAAGTTTTCCATTATTTCATAAATAATCCATGGATGGGGACTAATCTACTACCATGAAGTTAAGAAGCTTTAAGTGGCAAAAAAATAAAAGAGAAGCTACAAAATACTATGAAAATGAAACCAACACATAAACTGTTCTCCTGTTTCTCATTATATATACCTTACTCCTAGTTATTTTACCTTTAATTTGAATGCACCAGTGCACCAATCTACAAAACCAATCGGAGCACAAAACTAACAAGATCAGAGAAACAACGCTTTGAATGAATATAAACTCAAGCTAAAACAAGACATAATAGATTCATCATACGGAGTATAATTTAATATTCTGTCAAGCATGCATACAAATTCAAGGTTCAAAAACAAAACACAGTAATAATTATTTGGTAAAACAAATGACTGAATAACTTTCCATGGCACTTCAACTGTTATGTCAAGTCAAGCAAAACATGACCCAGCTCTTTGCTTTTTAACTAAAATAATTAGTCTACACGTACGGCTCTTTTAAGTGAATTTTTTAGGTCTGAAACCATAATACCAAACTATGAACATGTAGTTAGAATTTATAACTATATGATAAAAGACGAAAAACATGAAGAAGTACAAAGACTTCCAGCTCCAAAATAATTTTTTTAAAAAAAAATAAACCTTTGACATATACCTTCCCTACTCGAAGATACAGTTTGGTGTAGCCAACTTGGTACATTTCAAAAGGGATATTAAATTTTTGCAAGACAGCAACTGAGATGCTCAATGGATCCTGATATATGATGGCCTCAGAAAGCAGAAACTCATACCTAGATACATGATGGAATAGAATTAATTATCATTCAAGATAATCGTAAAACCATAGGAGGTTTCTCTATTACCTACTAGAGAACTCTTGATGAGTCATTCGAGTAGGATATCCAACCCTTGAAATTTTAGCAACCTCTAGAACTCCACAACACTTGAGCTGTTTTAGGACAAGGTCTTCATCATAAATGACAGGACGTTGCTTCAAATTTGGCCTTATGCAGCGAATAAAGTGAGGTTTGGTGCTATCAAACTGATGCATCAACTTGAACAATTGACCCTAAAAGTATGACACTAGTCAGCTAGGATTTGCTCATAGGTACTTAACAATAATAAGTCCAGCTATAGAACACCTCCCAGATACATAATTGCATGCTTAACATCTTAATGGAATTGTTATCAAAATACTTCTATTTTTTAAATAAGGGACCCAATATTCAGTGCAGAGAGCAAGACACATACTGCGTTCAAAAAGACAATAAAAACAATATAGGAACTAGGAAGAGAGCAAGACACCATCATGTTTAGAAACAATTAAATGACCGTGTTTAGAAACCTAGTCCTTTACAAATCACATACTGTAAAAGATTAGACTCCAGATAATACTAGAGATAAATTTATAACAGACTTCAGTACTCTCATTCCAACAGTCATATATTAATATCAAGTATGTTTACACATCATATTTTAGTCTCTAAACGCAATATTTTGGAAAAAAAAACCAAACCAAAACAAGTAAATTGAAGGATTAACTTCCAAAGCTCCTAAAATACTGTGCAGCAACTAACCTCCCCTGTATAGTGACGAATGGTAAAAGCTCTGCAAGGATTAGCATCAGGTGATTCTTAAGTTTGTTGGAAAATGTTAGATCAGAAGCCTTGGGGAAATTTGATTCCTCATCCAACAAAGAGTGTAAACCCAGAGATTTCTGCACATTTTGCAACAAATTAGATAATGACATGAGTAATCACCGAGAATAACGTGATTGTAACCAATAATGTTGGGAGACCAGAAAAAAAATAATTCTTTTTGAAAATAAATTTTATAAGCACCTTCTCAAAGAGATCCAAGCACTCTTGATTGTCCTCAAAATCTACTTTAGTCCAATCAATGCCATCAGATTCGTAGTCCTGAAAAAAAAAAGAAAATAAAATTGCAATGATGATGTTATGCATGTCAAGGCTATTCAAGAACAAATGCTTAATTTGCAATTACCCTTGTACACAAACAAAAAAAATACCACTCCTCAGTGGATTCTTTTTTCACTCTAATCAGAAATGGTCAAACTATAGTAGCTCAACTAAATTAGTGCCAAACAACATTTAGAACAAGTCCTTCTTGAATCTTGATTAAACTAAATTTTCGACATAACTTGCAACCACTGCATCACCATGAATGCATTTGAAATAGAGCATACATGCTTGGCTATGGCATTACACCCATTACAATGTTCGAAATATTATCCCTTTTCATTAGAATTTAGCAATAATATTTTGAAGTCTTGACCAAATCTTCTCATTTCTAAAGATCAATAGACATTGCAACAGAAAATATCAAACATATAGCACTTATTAAATCAATTAAAAAAAGTAGCTCAAAAAGGAAAAAATCACGCACATGCAAAGGGAAATAAGGAAATAAATTTATTTATTTAATACCTCAAAAAATGGTGGATGCACAAGGTCGAAAATGGAGTAGCAATACTCACATTAGTACATATATTTCCCAGCTGTATCTGTAACATCCTCAATTTAAAATGCTAAATATAATGTGAATTATGCAAGTTATTGTATTAAGTTGAGTTGGATTTGTGAGATTCATAAGATTAAGAGATAGGATTTAGTATAGAAAACCTAGCACAAGGGGTATGGGAACTAAGGAGAATGTTCTAGAGTTAGAAACTATGAGAAGATGGAAAAACAGCAAAGTAATCGATTACTGTTGGTGAGTTAATCGATTACTAGCTCTCAGCCAAAATGCACCAAAATGTTGCATTGAAGAGTAATCCATTACTCTTGGGCAAGTAATCGATTACTGAGCCTTTGCTGAAAACACCAAAATTGTTGCATCAAGTTGTAATCGATTACTTTATGGTCAAGTAATCGATTACCAGGCCTCAGGTTGGAAGTCATAAAAATGTTGCATTGAAGCATTAATGGATTACCTGGCCAGGGTAATCGATTATTATCTGGTCTGTACAAAAAAAATGAAATGAAAAAGGTATTATACGTGTGGCCCTCTCCAACCACACAAAAGGCATCTTCTCTTTTTGGGGCTTAAATTCTAGCCACACAAATTCTTCCCCAAACAAAAAAAATGAAACATTCACTTCCCCTCCTTCTCACTCATTCCCATCATCAACTCACTCTCTCTCTCTTTTCCTCTCCTCCCCCACGAGTTCCACCTTCTCCACCAAGAACCAAGTTGAACTCTTCTTCCTTTGCAAGCTCATCAAGCCATTAACAAGCGTAATAGGTACAACTTACTCCTCTTTTCTCTCTCCACACGAACTTTTCTCTCTCTTTAAGGTCCATACGAATTTCCTCCTTCATTTTCACACTTTGATGAAATATTGAATCCCACTTCATGGAGCTCCACAATCTCATGTTCATTTTTGTTTTTGTGGCTTAAGGAAGTGCAAGACCACTCTTCTCCCTCTCATTCCATTGGAGCTCTTGATTTTAGGGGCTAGAAGCTAGGGCTTGGATTTTCACTCTCTCTCTCTCCTTGGTTAAGGTAAGGGGGTGGGTGTTGGTTTGATCTAGAATTGGGTATCCCTATAGTTATAGTGATTTTCTAGGAGTTATGTGTTTATAAAAATTTAGGATAGAACCCTAGGTAGTGATTTAGGGCATAGTTAATATAAGAGAAATGAATGCATAAAAATGAACTTAGAAGATATAATTGGGAAGTGATATGTAGTGTGAACTTCGAATGGGAATTTATGTTGAATAATTGGTGGATTGAATATGATTATGTTGATAAAATTATTATTTTGCAATATATGTATGATTTTCATGGGCATGGCTAACTTATATTTATTGGTTGAAATTGTGAAGTAACAATATGGAGATTGTGCATTATGTGTGTTTACTGAAATTGGAATGGATTATGATGATGATTATTGATGATACAATGCTTATTTGTGATTATTCAGAAATGGTAAGCTTTATGTACTTATTTGAATTGGAATGGATTACAATTATGCATACGTGTGATTTATTGATGGTATGGGGATTATGGTTATAATTAATGGACTGGATTGTTGATAATTAAAAGTGGTAAAGGTTAACTAAAGTGGAAATTGATCAGTGGGGCCCGGAACACTAGGTACCCGGCTAGGTGTTCCAATTACCTGCTAGGGCCAATTACCTGCCAGGCCAATTACCCATCAGGCCAAACCGCCCTGTAGGCGCCGGGTGACCCACAGGATCAATTTTCCACACCAATAATTGAATTAAATAATGGAATGGTAAAATGTACATAGTCCTACAGGTTATGGTCTGGATGGGTGTAAAGTCCTGGGAAGATGTTTCAAGTCCCTAGACAGGTGTGCCAATTACCTAGCGGGTAACCAAAATCCTAGTGGTGTACAATTAAAAAGGAAAAAGGGAAGTGTTTGCAGATCACTGTTTGTGGTTGCAGACGCTTTGTGTGTAGATCCCTATTTGAGGTTACACACACTAATGGATAATGGATAACAGAAAATGATTAAAGGAAATGGAAATAAATATTGAAATGGCTATGGACATGCTAAATATAAAGTGAATATGGAATTGTGATAAGAAATGGTAATATTGGAAGATGTTGACTGTGAATAGGTTTGCTAAATGTTATATTTTGTTATTTTGCTATTTGTGCTTGGCCTAGTGGATTTGTTATACCTATATGGAAACTGCAATTCTATTTCATGTGCAATGCTCACTCCCTTAACATTTTTTTCAGGATCGGAGCTTGAGATAGCACAGCCCCCGGCCGAGCAGGTGTGCTCTCCCTCACAGGGAGAGTAGGGTTATTTGGGTATAGGGTTTTATTAGACCTAAGCCTCCTATATTCTTTTGATGTATATGGGATGTATATACTTTTGGGAGAGGCTTAGGATATTATTTTTGGTATAGTTATAGGTTGTGCATCATGCTAGATGTACTTTATGTTTTTCTGCTGATACTCTGATGACTGATGACATTGTGATGTCTTGTTTATTCCAAGCCCTGCTGGCTTTTGGAAATGATATATATATATATATGATGATTATCAGGTGCAGGAATAAATTATTTTTGGAAAGTCCCTAGAAACAAAGGAAACTCCGTTCGTTTGGTGGTAGATTTTAATTAATTAAAAAGGAACTTTCAAGTACACTATTTTAATATATGGGTAATTATGGGTAAATTAGCTAAGGTGTTACATTTATGGTATCAGAGCATTTTCCCTCGGCCATGGAGTGTGGACTCACTACTCCAAGGGTTACTCACCGAGCGAGTAACCAAAGTAAAGAGTTTAGTGTCTAAGTTAGTCAGCATAGGTTGCATATAGTAATGTATATAATTTTTTAGTTATTAAATCTTTATCTGGCTGTCCCTCCATGAATTAATAGTATGGCAGGAAGATGGGCCGATAATGACCGAATTGCTGCTATTCTTGAGACCTTGGTTCAGATGCAGCAGAACTAGACTGATAATCAGGCTCAAAACATAGCAGCAGCAGTGGCCGCCGCAGCAGCAGCAATGCGACCCCCACCACCTCCTCCTGTGGAGATTGACTGGATGGCTAGATTCAGAAAGAGCGAACCGCCTAGGTTCGAAGGGGGATTCAATCCTGACGGGGCACAGAAATGGCTCCAAGAGATTGAGAAGGTTCTCCGCTCTTTGCAACCACCTGAGGATCAGAAAGCCCAGTTGGTTGAGTATATGCTGTCAGGCGAAGCGGAGCACTGGTGGGAATATCAAAGGAGGACTTTGGAAGCAGCTAACCAAGTGATCTCTTGGGAGTTATTCAAGATCCGCTTTCTTGGGAAATACTTTCCCGAGGATGTTAGAAGGCAGAAGGGTCTACTGTTTCTCAAGTTGGAGCAGGGGAGTCTAAGTGTTGGAGAGTATGCTGCACAGTTTGAGGATCCGATACGGTACTCCAGCGGTTATAGGGATGCAGATGAGAGAGCTAAATGCATCAAGTTTGAGTCTGGACTTCGGGAGGATATTCGACTTGCTTTCGAATATCAGAACATTTCTGATCTCTCTCACTTGGTCAATGTAACTAGCACTTATGAGAAAGGACTTAAGAGAAAAGCTTATGCGGATCGGAGCAAGTCATCTCAGAAATCTGTTGGGCCTATCAGAGGCAAGGGTCCTATGCAGAGATCAGGGCCATATTCCAATCAGAAAGGGGCAACTCCAAGGGGTACAGGACAAGCAACATTTGGTTATGGTCCAGTTCTAAATTGCACGCATTGTGGGAAGCCGCACAGGGGTGTATGCTGGGCTCTTAGCAGGAATGAAGGGCTTTTTTTTATATGTGGTCAGCCTGGACACTTTGCAAACAACTGTCCCAAAAGCACAATGAAGAAGGAAGTTAATGATACTAGGGTGCAGAAAGCAGGTGGCAGCCAACCACTGCAGAGGGGCAAGGTGTATACATTGGATGGAGAAGAAGTGACTGATGAGGATGAGCTGATCAGAGGTACCTGTCATGTGAATGACATATCCTGTGGTGTTTTGTTTGATTGTGGTGCATCTCATTCATTCATTTCTATTGACTGCATGAAGAGACTAGGGTTATCCACTGTAGATATGCCGTATAAATTGTCAGTTTCTACCCCCACAAATTCTTCAGTAGTCACTTCTCAGATGTGTTTGGATTGCCCACTCTGAGTATTGGAGCGGGAATTCAAAGTTAATCTCATTTGTCTACCTCTGACTAAATTAGATATTATTCTGGGTATGGATTGGATGACTCAGCATAATGTTCTAATTGACTGCCGTGAGAAAGCAGTTATCTTTAGTAATTCTTCTCTATTTGCTATGGAAGTTGATGAGCTATCTGATGTCAGCCGAATCCCTGTAGTGTGTGAGTTTCCGGAAGTCTTTTCAACAGAGATTCCCGGATTGCCTCCTAAAATAGAAGTTGAGTTTGGTATTGATCTGAAGCCTGGTACTGGTCCAATTTCTATTGCACCTTACAGAATGGCGCCTCCGGAATTGGAAGAACTGAAGAAGCAATTGGAGGAGCTATTAGCAAAGAAACTTGTCAGGCCAAGTGTATCACCCTGGGGTGCTCCTATCCTTTTTGTCAAGAAGAAGGACGGTAGCCTCCGGATGTGCACCAATTAAAGGCAGTTGAATGCAGTGACAGTAAAGAACAAATATCCGCTCCCTCGCATTGATGATTTGTTGGATCAGTTGAGGGGTGCATCAGTGTTCTCTAAGATTGACCTCCGATTGGGATACCATCAGATCCGTATCCGTGAAGAGGACATTCCAAAAACTGCTTTCAGGACGCGTTATGGGCACTTTGAGTATGTGGTGATGCCTTTTGGATTAACCAACGCTCCTGCAATATTCATGGACTACATGAATAGGATCTTCATGCCATACTTGGATTCTTTTGTCATTGTATTCATTGATGACATCTTGATTTATTCTAAGAGTCCAAGTGAACATGAGGAGCATTTGAGGATAGTGCTGCAAATCCTCAAAGAAAAGCAGTTGTATGCCAAGTTGTCTAAATGTAGCTTTTGGTTGGATGAAGTCCATTTTCTGGGACATGTAATTTCTGCACAGGGAGTTGTTGTGGATCCCTCTAAGGTGGAAGCAGTGTTAAAGTGGGAGAGGCCCACAACAGTCACAGAAATAAGAAGCTTTCTGGGATTGGCAGGTTACTATCGGAGATTCATTGAAGGTTTCTCCAAATTGGCTCTTCCATTGACAATGTTGACCAGGAAAGATGTCCCTTATCAATGGTCACAGCAGTGTGAGAGCAGTTTCTTAGAGCTGAAGAAGAGATTGACTAGCTCACCGGTTTTTATTTTACCGGATCCAACCCAACCCTTCGATGTGTATTGTGATGCTTCAAAGAAAGGCTTGGGTTGTGTACTTATGCAGCAAGGCAAGGTTGTGGCTTATGCATCTAGACAGTTGCGACAGCATGAACAGAATTATCCGACTCATGACTTGGAATTAGCAGCTGTGGTGTTTGCCCTGAAAATTTGGAGACATTACCTGTATGGCACGAAGTTTGAGGTGTTCAGTGATCACAAGAGTCTCCGTTATCTCTTCGATCAAAAGGAGTTGAATATGAGACAGAGGAGATGGATGGAGTTCTTGAAAGATTATGATTTTCATCTTTAGTACCATCCTAGTAAAGCTAATGTGGTAGCTGATGCATTGAGTCGCAAAACTCTTCATGTTAGCAACTTGATGGTGAAAGAGATGCAACTGATTCAAGAGTTTAGGGACCTCAACTTGAACATGCAGGTGAAAGAGAAAAGCATTGTTCTGGAAATGTTGCAGGTCACTAGTGAGTTGATGGATTTAATTAAGGAAAGGCAAGCAGATGATGAAGAGCTCCAGAAGTGGTTGGAAGGAGCAGTAAGTAAAGAGGAACCTGATTTCATCAAGGGTGCAGATGGAATCATCAGATTTAGAGGTAGAATATGTGTTCCAATGGACTTCGAGGTTCGAAGAGACATATTGTGGGAAGCTCACCAAACAAAAATGAGTTTCCATCCCGGTACCACAAAGATGTATCAGGATTTGAAGAAGATCTACTGGTGGCCAGGGTTGAAATCGGATGTGGCCGATCATGTGTCCCACTGCTTGACTTGTCAGAAGGTAAAAATTGAGCATCAAAAGCCAGGTTGTCCGTTGCGATCACTTGACATCCCTGAATGGAAGTGGGATAACATAGCCATGGATTTTGTGACAGGTCTACCTAGAACCGCTGCAGGTTGTGATGGTGTATGGGTTGTTGTAGACTGTTTAACAAAGTGTGCTCACTTTATCCCGATCCATAAGAAGTACTCACTGGAGAAGCTGACTCAGTTGTATATTCGGGACATAGTGAAGCTTCATGGTGTGCCTTCTAGTATTGTGTCTGATCGTGATCCACGATTTCTGTCTAGATTCTGGCAGAGTCTTCAGCAGGCCTTGGGTACTAAGTTGAAGTTTAGTACAGCCTATCATCCTCAAACTGATGGGCAGTCTGAGCGCACTATTCAGACCTTGGAGGATCTGTTGAGGGCTTGTGTTCTAGAGCAAGCTGGTAGTTGGGAGCAGTTGTTACCATTGATGGAGTTTACTTACAACAACAGCTTTCACTCTAGCATCGGTATGGCACCTTTTGAGGCACTTTATGGCAGGAAGTGTAGAACGCCTCTTTGCTGGTTCCAGATTGGTGAAAATCTGTTGACTGGGCCAGAGTTGGTACAAGAAACCACCGAGAAGATCACTATGATAAAGAATAAGATGAAGACTTCTCAAGATAGGCAAAAGAGCTATGCAGATAAGCGTAGGAGACCCCTAGAGTTTGATGTGGGTGATCATGTATTTCTGAGGGTGTCCCCTACCACAGGCATTGGTCGGGCAATCAAGTCAAACAAACTGACTCCGAGGTTTGTTTGACCTTATGAGATTCTGGAAAGAGTTGGACCTTTGGCGTACAGGATTGCTCTGCCTCCACATTTATCAAGGCTTCATAGTGTATTTCACGTTTCTTAACTCAGGAAATACATTCATGATCCCTCCCATGTGGTAGCCGCTGATGATTTGCCCTTGAAGGAGAATCTTACTTTTGAGGTTCTTCCAATCAGAATTGAGGATAGGCAGATAAAGCAACTCAAGGGCAAGGAAATTCTGCTGGTGAAGGTGATTTGGAGTAGAAACAACGTGGAGGAAGCTACTTGGGAATTGGATAGCAAAATGAAGGAGTCTCATCCACAATTGTTTTCCTTCCAGAGTTGAATTTCGAGGATGAAATTCTGGTAAGTGGGAGAGGATTGTAACATCCTCAATTTAAAATGCTTAATATAATGTGAATTATGCAAGTTATTGTATTAAGTTGAGTTGGATTTGTGAGATTCATAAGATTAAGAGATAGGATTTAGTATAGAAAACCTAGCACAAGGGGTATGGGAACTAAGGAGAATGTTCTAGAGTTAGAAACTATGAGAAGATGGAAAAACAGCAAAGTAATCGATTACTGTTGGTGAGTTAATAGATTACTAGCTCTCAGCCAAAATGCACCAAAATGTTGCATTGAAGAGTAATCGATTACTCTTGGGCAAGTAATCGATTACTGAGCCTCTGCTGAAAACACAAAAATTGTTGCATCAAGTTGTAATCGATTACTTTATGGTCAAGTAATCGATTACCAGGCCTCAGGTTGGAAGTCATAAAAATGTTGCATTGAAGCATTAATCGATTACCTGGCCAGGGTAATCGATTATTATCTGGTCTGTACAAAAAAAATGAAATGAAAAAGGTATTATACGTGTGGCCCTCTCCAACCACACAAAAGGCATCTTCTCTTTTTGGGGCTTAAATTCTAGCCACACAAATTCTTCCCCAAACAAAAAAAATAAAACATTCACTTCCCCTCCTTCTCACTCATTCCCATCATCAACTCACTCTCTCTCTCTCTCTTTTCCTCTCCTCCCCCACGAGTTCCACCTTCTCCACCAAGAACCAAGTTGAACTCTTCTTCCTTTGCAAGCTCATCAAGCCATTAACAAGCTTAATAGGTACAACATACTCCTCTTTTCTCTCTCCACACGAACTTTTCTCTCTCTTTAAGGTCCATACGAATTTCCTCCTTCATTTTCACACCTTGATGAAATATTGAATCCCACTTCATGGAGCTCCACAATCTCATGTTCATTTTTGTTTTTGTGGCTTAAGGAAGTGCAAGACCACTCTTCTCCCTCTCATTCCATTGGAGCTCTTGATTTTAGGGGCTAGAAGCTAGGGCTTGGATTTTCACTCTCTCTCTCCTTGGTTAAGGTAAGGGGGCGGGTGTTGGTTTGATCTAGAATTGGGTATCCCTATAGTTATAGTGATTTTCTAGGAGTTATGTGTTTATAAAAATTTAGGATAGAACCCTAGGTAGTGATTTAGGGCATAGTTAATATAAGAGAAATGAATGCATAAAAATGAACTTAGAAGATATAATTGGGAAGTGATATGTAGTGTGAACTTCGAATGGGAATTTATGTTGAATAATTGGTGGGTTGAATATGATTATGTTGATAAAATTATTATTTTGCAATATATGTATGATTTACTTGGGCATGGCTAACTTATATTTATTGGTTGAAATTGTGAAGTAACAATATGGAGATTGTGCATTAGTGTGTTTACTGAAATTGGAATGGATTATGATGATGATTATTGATGATACAATGCTTATTTGTGATTATTCGGAAATGGTAATCTTTATGTACTTATTTGAATTGGAATGGATTACAATTATGCATACGTGTGATTTATTGATGGTATGGGGATTATGGTTATAATTAATGGACTGGATTGTTGATAATTAAAAGTGGTAAAGGTTAACTAAAGTGGAAATTGATCAGTGGGGCCCGGAACACTAGGTACTCGGCTAGGTGTTCCAATTACCTATTAGGGCCAATTACCTGCCAGGCCAATTACCCATCAGGCCAAACCGCCCTGTAGGCGCCGGGTGACCCACAGGATCAATTTTCCACACCAATAATTGAATTAAATAATGGAATGGTAAAATGTACATAGTCCTACAGGTTATGGTCAGGATGGGTGTAAAGTCCTGGGCAGGTGTTTCAAGTCCTTAGACAGGTGTGCCAATTACCTAGCGGGTAACCAAAATCCTAGTGGCGTACAATTAAAAAGGAAAAAGGGAAGTGTTTGCAGATCACTGTTTGTGGTTGCATACGCTTTGTGTGTAGATCCCTGTTTGGGGTTACACACACTAATGGATAATGGATAACAGAAAATGATTAAAGGAAATGGAAATAAATATTGAAATGGCTATGGACATGCTAAATATAAAGTGACTATGGAATTGTGATAAGAAATGGTAATATTGGAAGATGTTGACTGTGAATAGGTTTGCTAAATGTTATATTTTGTTATTTTGCTATTTGTGCTTGGCCTAGTGGATTTTTTATACCTATATGGAAACTACAATTCTATTTCATTTGCAATGCTCACTCCCTTAACATTTTTTTCAGGATCGGAGCTTGAGATAGCACAGCCCCCGGCCGAGCATGTGTGCTCTCCCTCACAGGGAGAGTAGGGTTATTTGGGTATAGGGTTTTATTAGACCTAAGCCTCCTATATTATTTTGATGTATATGGGATGTATATACTTTTCGGAGAGGCTTAGGATATTATTTTTGGTATAGTTATAGGTTGTGCATCATGCTAGATGTACTTTATGTTTTTCTGCCGATACTCTTATGACTTATGACATTGTGATGTCCTGTTTATTCCAAGCCCTGCTGGCTTTTGGAAATGATATATATATATATGATGATTATCAGGTGCAGGAATAAATTATTTTTGGAAAGTCCCTAGAAACAAAGGAAACTCCGTCCGTTTGGTGGTAGATTTTAATTAATTAAAAAGGAATTTTCAAGTACAATATTTTAATATATGGGTAATTATGGGTAAATTAGCTAAGGTGTTACAGTATCAAAGGAATTAACTTAAATCTGAATGAACGAATGAAGTATAGGTACATCGAAAATTGGTGTCTTGCAATTGCTAAATGCATGACTATTCATACTTTCATTTCTCATGTTTTGCTAAGAAGATGAAGGCCCCTGAGAAAACTCACTAGCTAATACCTATATATAGCAAAACAAAAATCAAATCTTGAGTTACCTAAATCACATATTAAGCTAAATCGTAAGATGCCCTCATACAATAAAGTACCTTGAAGGATAACCGTCGACGGAGAAGAGGAAGAGAAGACGACGAAGTTCGAATCGGTCTCTGCTCCTCTACGACGATCGGTGTTCGAATCGGTGCTCTTCTCCTCTGTGATCGAAGTGCGAATCGTTCTCTGCTCCTCTATGACGGTCGAATCGCGGAACAGCCAAACAAGAGCTCTTCTCCTCTACAATCTGGTGGCGGACGGCGGCAAACCCTGGACCTTCTTCCCAGGTCAATGTTTGTGGCGGTAGGAATAAACCAAGTATCAGACCTAATGAGACTAAGAAAGTAAAGAAACTAAGCAGTAGGCCAGGTACTGATGAATGTGAAACAATCAGACAAAAATCAATTTATTCATCCCAGTTGAAGTAAAATAATGGGATAAATAGGGTTTGTAGGATTTTAAATTTTTAAAAATTAAAAAATTATTTATGTTATAACATTGATCCCGGTTCCATGTTTTTATTATTGATCCCATTTGAAGTAAAACAACGGGATAAATAAGGTTTCTGTGATTTTTAATTTTTTTTTTAAAAAAAAGTTATATATGTTATAACATTGATCCCAGTTCCGTGTTTTTTATAACCGGGATCAATAAATTCATGGTATTTTTTAATTAACATTTATCTATTAATCCCAGTTCCGTAAGAGAACCAGGATTAATATCTGGCTACTTTTTAGCAATTTTGTAGTAGTGAAAGGTGCATCCAGTAGTGGTATCAGGTCCCACGACGACAGAGTCCACGACTTGCGTATCAAGAGGTTCGTGGCGCATGGCTTTAGCAGGCTCTTGAGTGGAATTCTCAGCAGTGGCTTCATCCAAAGCCGTCGAAGAGGTATTGCCAATACATCTCTGCATTGACTCTTCAATGGTTTTGAGTTTGTTGGCCATAGGCTCTGAAGAAACCACTACTTGAGACGGGTCAGTTTCGACATCTGAAATAAGGTCGTCTATGATCACATTACGACGCGTAGAACGTCTATGCAATTGGAAGCCCGCATCCTCATTCTCATCTTCCTCATCAAACGGATTGCGTTCTGGATATTGACAACCCCTTGGATATTGACACAGGGTGACGGTTCCCTTATCACAACCCCCTTAGACTTTAGACGAGAATCTCGCTGAGTATTGGCAATGGGAGTCGAAGTGATATGACGAATGGAAGGAGCTGACGTGGCGGTAGAGGCTTGAATTTTATTGGAAACAGGACGAAGTAGGGAGCTATCGGTCCTTTCAGGATCAACCTCGTTTGGGTATTTGTTTGACAACTCACCCGACTTCCCTTTATTTTGTTTCTTGACCTCTACAAAAGCATCGACATCAGTGGATTGACGTCTTTTCTTAGATCTTTTTGGTGATGAAGGCTTGGAAGAAGACCCACCACCTTGGTTTACTCTTGGTTTCTTAGGGTTTGAGAGGAAGAGAGAGAGAGAGAGAGCTCTTAGAACTTGGAGGAGAAGAAGGATGAAACTTTGTCCTGGTGATGATGATGAAACTCGTGTGATGGGGTTTGGGTGGTGATGATGATGAACATTATGGAGCTCATGATTTCTGAAGCCTTGAGAGAGAGTTGCTTCATGAAGGAGAAGGAATGAGAACGACGAAGGAATGAATGAGTGTTTGTTGTGTTGGCCTTTGTTTTTGTTTTATTTCCTCTTTGGAAATAAACATGTGGTCCTAGTGAGAAGCTTCCCTTGGAAGCTGGGCAAATATGTGGTTATAAATTAATGGCTTCCTGAGCAAGCCACAAATGAGTGGTTGAGAGGGATCAAGGTCTGACGCACGCGCCTGGGCGTGGAGAACGCTGTGAGAGTGTCCCTAACTCGGTGTGTTATGAATTCGACCAGATCGTGGTCGGTACTCGTAAACTGAGTGCTAACTGGTCGACGTACGATCGAATCGATCGGACTGGAGTCATGCGGACTATGTTAGGACCTTTGTGCTCGGATTCCTGGAAGCACCTACTCGGAATGAGACAGGTAAAGCGAAATGCTCGGCGCGTGGAGGTCGAGATATCTTGGCGTCGGTGCGAGATCGGTTTAGCCTCTCGATGGTCGGCCAATGTAGCCTCTCGATGGCCGATAAGAGGCCGAACTTATAATCGGTTGACACAAAGCAACTTGTTGTGGTCGACGGGATATTGTTGAGGTATGCGTGTATGATCGTCCGACGCGAAGCGACTCGATGTGGTCGGCTGGACACTGCCAAGGAGTGTTAAACGAAATGAGGTCGGTTCTCATGAGCTAGGTCGGACCGAGATCCGATCCACTGTACTTGAACTCTCTCACTCTTTACTAAGGCTTCCCAACTCCTTAACAGAATGACTGTAATCGATTATCACCCCATGGTAATCGATTACATCAACAGATATTCATGTACTGATGGCTTCTAACTCTATGGCATACTTCTCAACTCCTATACTCATTTTGGCTATGGTTTTCCCTCATTAAACCCCAACTTATTCTTATGATTTCCATTAGTTTCACTTAGAATTATTCTAATTAAGCTTGGAAATAAAAATCGGGATGTTACACCACCCCCTAAACCCTTCCACCAGCGATCTGTGTGAACACCTAAACCAGAATCGTGGGGCGAACTCTCAACCGCCACATTCACCTCCTACAAACCCACCTCCGTTGATGGATCTACCCCCACCCCCACCACCTCCTCCTTCTAAAACTCACAGTGGGCCTTACACCATTCAAGGAGATTCTAGTAGTACAGTTCCCCCAACACGAGACGCTGCTCGTTCGAGGGAGGCCAGGAGCAACCACGGTCCAAATTCTGCTGCAACCAACCAAGCACGCTCTGGCCAGCGAACTCAGAACACCCAGCCACAACCTAACCATGCGTCTAGGGGGATAACCCCTAGCCTGCAAAGTGAACCTACCAAAACAACTCGAGAAGATTCTCGACGAGCGCGTTCCGCCAATAGATCATATGCAACTACTGCATCCGCTCAGAATCTCGAGCAAGAAATGATAAGCATTCTGAAACAGCAAACTACTCTAATACAATAGCAGGCAGTGGCCAGGATAGCCACTCAAACACATCAACAGCCTCCTACCGAGCTGCCAGTTAACCCGATACCTCAATTGTCATATCAGATACCGAACATGACCCCTCAAAACCTACTGCCTCCACCTCCTCTACTCGAAACCAATCCAACCATAGATCCCGATCAAGGGGACTTTCATCCTGGCCACCCTTTTACCCCTTACATCATGGCTTTTGAGACTCCACGATATGTAGGACCCGCTAACATACCACATTACAATGATCTAACTGATCCAGTTGACCACATTGTCTCATATGAAGGGGCTATGAATTATTATGGCGGAGGAGATAGAATGAAGTGTCGAGCATTTTCAATGACTCTAGAGCCTGCTGTACTACGTTGGTACTCATCTCTCCCAAGAAATTCGATAAACTCTTTGGAAGAGATGAAAAGGGTTTTCTTGAACAGGTACACAGCTAGTTGTATTCAACCAAAATCTAATCATACATTGGTTGCAGTTACCCAGAAATCTGATGAATCTCTGAGGGATTATTTGTCACGTTTCCATACGGAATCTAGCTCGGTATCGAGGCTTGAACCTGGAGTGGCCGTGCTGTTGTTCATCCAGGGTTTACAACCACGTGATTTTCAAAAGTCATTGATCGGTAAACCCCCCAAAGACATGGCCGAACTCAAGCAACGATCCAAGAAATTCATAAACCTTGAAGAGTTCAATAGGGGTCAGAAGTTCATAGACGAGCGGCAAAAATCCGACCCTTGGGGACAGAACAAACAGAAACATGAGGAAAGATTCAGCGGTAGGAATGATAGAAATGACCGAGATGAAGACCACCACCTAGGAATACATTTCAGGAGTACACTCCTCTGATTGTTCCTAGGAGTCAAATCCTTCGAGAGACAATGCAGACCGACTTACGCTCGGCCGAAAGACAACCTGCGCTGAGGATGGGCTCACAGCGTGATAGGTCCAAATACTACGACTTTCATAAAGGTTATGGCCACACTACTGATGAGTGTATTTGGCTCAGGGACTTGATCGAGGAAATGATCATGGATGGAAAGCTCCAGCAATACATCAGAGATGCGGTTGGTCGAAGAACTAGGAACAGATCACCTTTCCTGGATAAGGCTAAACACCGACGGAGTAAATCCCCTGATGACAAGAATCCGGGTTGGCAAAAGATTGACCCAATTCCAGACTCTGACAAGTCCCCAAATGATTTCTTAGTTACAACTATTGCGGGTGGATTTGCTGGGGGAGGTGAGAAGAGGTCAGACAAGAAGAAATACATCAACCAAATCCTAGCAGTCAGCCAGAAACCGATCATGAAAAGGTCGACAAAAAAAATCCCAATCTCTTTCAGTGACGAAGACTTGGACGGAATCCTTCCTGGTCACAATGATCCCATGGTCATTACGACCCTTGTTTGAAACTATGAAGTGAAGCAAATATTCATAGACCAGGGAAGCTCGACAGATATTATGTTCCTACCCCTGTTCAAAGCCCTGAAGTTGAGAGAGTGCAATCTCATTCCTTTTGATGGTCAGTTGATCGGATTTACAGGCGACACAGTCCAACCCCTTGGGTGTATTCAGCTACCAGTCACCCTCGGCCAACAACCATCTGTGTGACGACCCAACTTTTATTCCAAAACTTAATATTCATTCTTAGAAAATTCGACCCTTTTTTTTTTTTTAAACTAAAAGTCAGTCATCATCCATTATCGAGTCTTTGCGGAAATTATAATTATCATGAAAGAAACTATTCATATTATATTTCATAAAAAGGAAAGTACATTTCCATTACATTAAAACTATCACCACTAGGTTTAACTTAAGTACTCTAGGTCATTACATTATATTACATATCTTACAACAAAATTTATAATAACCTTGAGCAACTGGTTCGGAACTCAAAATATCAAATAGATAAGAGAAACCTGATGAGTAGCACTATCCACACTCCAACATCCCAACTCAATTCAATCATCAGTTCCCCACTGACTACCGGTTGAGTTGTCCATGAAATCATCATCAGCCACCGGGTCAGCATCCTCCACCGGATCCTCATCCTCTATCGGATCCTCCTCCTCCTCCTCCTCTTCATGTGCCGGTTCAGATGGCACATATACCGGAGTCCGAGATCGGGCTCTAGTGGAAGGACGAGAGGGAGCAGGAACCTCCAAAATAATTCTTTCTTCAGAGGGTGATGGACTTGGTGGGAGGGTGCGTCTCGGAAAACGTCTTGGCGGTGGTGGTGGTGTTCCATGCCGAAACACAAAATTGGGCGGAATGTGCATAATGTACATCATTGGGATTCTCGTCCTACGCGGACGCATTCGGGACCATGGGTTCGGGTGACGGAAAATAACTTCCACGTCTCCCTCATAGATGGCCCGATGATCCTCGAAGTTCCACTCCCCATTAGGGAGCGGCCTCATCTCCACGCAAAACATATTCCTGGCCATGACCTACAACAAGGGATTAGGAGTGAGTCATAGCTAAACACAATAACAAATGAGCATAACAGAGGCTAGAAATAACAAGCACAAGTTTCCAGATAGCAATAATAAATGCATATGTATATGCTCAAACTGTCTTTTATAATATTTCATTTAGTTTCGTGATGCATGCCTACTCTCCATTCATGCTACGCGGTTCGGCATCCGAGTATCTCAGGCTCGGGATATTCATAATCCTATGGTTCATCAAACCGGAGCGTATTCACAACCCAAGCGTCACGATTTGATTGGGAATTTGGCCATCATAACATTTTCATGTTACGGAATCCAAATCATCACAGCATCTTCGTGCTATGGCATCACAGCTATCTCAGGGCTGCGGAATACTTCTACCTATACCAGATTCCACAATCAAAATCGGAGCATCTCCATGCATGTCAATGTCACATAATTGTTCATTGTCTTTTTCTCTTTTAATTCATATCTTTGAATATCATGCCTCCAATATAGAGACCCAAAATTCATAATCCTTCTTGCTTATAACCATCTTTTCATTTTTGCATTAACTGGTGCTTGTGCTTTCCAAAAATTCCATCAGCGGCCCAGCCACTTTGTGATGGTTTTATACAATAGGAATTTAATTACGTTGTCATTAATTTGTGCAACGACCCCATCTAGGACTCCCAAAATATCAACCAAGTGGGTAAAAACTTCCACTGGGACGTGGGAATAAAATCAACCAAATGGGTGTACGCACCTCCATTGGGACATCCTGTCCGAATATGTCAACCACTGAATAAAATTCCAGTAGGACTCATCCAGGATAAAATCAACCAATGGGATTAAATCTATAGATATTAAGAGCAGAAATTAAAATTTAAGCATATAGGAGTTTAGACGAGTTAATCTTTAATTACTTCATAAAGAAGTAAAGATTTTCTGAAAATTATTTTAAATTACTCGAGTAGTTCTTCACATACTCGAGTGTTCATGTAAAATTACTCGAGTCCTTCAAGACATACTCGAGTGTTCTTCCCATTTTCCAGAATACTCGAGTCTTTCTTCAATTACTCGTGTGTTTTAGCAGCAGCAGCACCAGTTTCTGCACTTTATAATGCCAATTCGAGTTCAGAGCCTTTCCTT
The DNA here is from genome assembly GCA_037953625.1 of Crotalaria pallida. Classification (NCBI taxonomy): domain Eukaryota; kingdom Viridiplantae; phylum Streptophyta; class Magnoliopsida; order Fabales; family Fabaceae; genus Crotalaria; species Crotalaria pallida. Next base: position 89,192,547 of record CM075653.1, read on the forward strand.
TCCACTTTTATGCAAAACAGTAACTTAGATACATAAAATAAACATGTTAGAACATGTAATCAATATTGAAACAACATCAAATGCAATAAATCACAAAATCAACATAAACTTAGCAAATAACCATTTCACATATGATTTTCATTTCCTTTTGTTTTTAACTTCGAAAATTGATCCAGTGAGCATCATTAGGTCCATTTAGACATGTTTGGTTTATAAAAACTTGGGTTTATGACCTCTATGTCATATTCCCAATTCAAACTTCACCCCTTGATGAACCATATGAGGTTCCTACATTTCCAGCTTGAAATAACTCATTCTAGTATTTAGATAACTCCTCCCTTACCTTAGAGAAGCTAATCAACAAGTAAAACGACAGAGAAATCGGTTGGATCAAAAATCCAAATTCTGGACTTGGTGAAAAAGAGTTGAACAGGCTGACTTTGGCCACAGATTTCACCACGGATTTGGCATGAAAAGAATGAAACAAGTTAGTTTCAGAAACTAGGATATACTAACTTTAATCAGAAACAAGTTTGACACGAAAAGAATCCATGAATTTACCAAACGATTTCAATGAAGATGAATACTTGAGACTGAATGTTACTCTGTTTTTCTCAGTTTTGAACCTCCAACTTTGTAGGCCTAGAACCTGATCTTCAGAAGGCTATTTGAAGTGATTTCGAGTTCTAATTCAAGAATGGAATCAGAACTTCAGTTTGTGTTTAGGTTTCAAGGAAAATGGGTGAGGATTGAGAGAGAACAAAGGGATCAAAGTGAACTCTGTAAAACAGGGAAATTTCTGGTCAAATTCGGGTTTTGGAACTTCAGAGGTGTTGATGCTTCACCCAAGCATCAATTTATAGTCTAAGAGTACTTCAACTCGAAGTAAGGTTCAGCTCTATGCTTGTCACGTCAAGAAACCGCGTTTTGGTGCGAAATTAATTATAAAACCAACTTATTCATTTAGCCAGACTGCTCGATTTACTCGAGTCTTTTTCTTTCTACTCGAGTATATTTCAAAAACTCAAGAACACTCGAGTCTTTTCTGACATACTCGAGTCTTTTGACTCAAAATTCAAATTTTCAAACAGATAGTGATTATACTCGAGTACCCTCTACAATACTCGAGTAAAATATCTTAATTTCAGAAAAATCATTATTTTATTCAACACATTTATTTATTTTGTTTATAAAAATACAGGACCTTACATCCTCCCCCACTTACATAGAATTTCGTCCCCGAAATTCCGATTTACAAAAATAGATGTGGATATTCATCCCTCATCTTAGACTCTAATTCCCATGTGGAGTCAGACACTCCACCTTGCCCCCAGAGAACTCGTACTAACGGAATCTCTTTCCCTCGCAGCTTCTTAATCCTTCTATCCTCTATTCTCACGGGTCCAAGATCAAACGTGAGATTTTCTTTCAGCGGTATCAAATCTTGTTGCAATTGCACAATCGAAGATGGATCTTGGATAAATTTGCGAAGCTGAGAGACATGGAAAACATTGTGCAGGTTGGACAAAAATGGGGGTAGGGCGATCTGATACGCGACAGGGCCTACTCGTTTCAAAATCTGATAAGGGCCGATGAACTTAGGAGATAGCTTCCTTGGCTTCATTACCCTTCCAATTCCAGTCGTTGGCACAACCCGCAGGAATACATGATCTCCTTCTTGAAATTCGAGCTTGGATCTTCGTTGGTCGGCATAGCTCTTCTGGCGACTTTGAGCGATCTTCATCTTCTCTTGGATAGTCCTTACCTTTTCAGTCGTTTCTTGAACTAATTCAGGTCCGATGAGAGCCTTCTCCCCCACTTGGAACCAACATAGCGGGGTTCTACACTTCCTTCCATAAAGGGCTTCGTACGGGGCCATACCGATGCTTGCGTGATAACTATTATTGTAGGTGAATTCCACAAGCGGCAATAACCGATCCCACCCTTCTTGATATTCCAGAACACACGCTCGAAGCAGGTCTTCCAAGGATTGAATCGTCCTTTCCGATTGACCATCGGTTTGAGGGTGATAGGCGGAACTCATCCTCAACTGCGTTCCCAATACCTGATGTAAACTCTGCCAGAACAGGGACACGAAACGGGGATCACGATCCGATACAATACTCGAGGGAATTCCGTGCAATCTAACAATCTCCTTAATGTACAATCTTGCAAGCTTCTCCAACGGATACTGCATGTTGATGGGAATGAAATGTGCAGACTTCGTTAAGCGATCAACCACAACCCAAATTGCATCAAAGCTTTCTCTTGTTCTTGGAAAACCACTTACGAAATCCATAGCTATTCCATCCCACTTCCATTCTGGTATGCTTAAAGGTTGTAGTTCTCCTCCAGGCTTCTTATGCTCGATCTTCGCCTTTTGGCAGACAAGGCAAGACGCTACGTAAGACGCAACATCCCTCTTTAGTCCGGGCCACCAAAACATCCTCTTCAGGTCTTGATACATCTTCGTTGATCCAGGATGCATACTCAGCTTGCTCTTGTGGGCTTCCTCTAATACAACTCTTCTTAATTCTTGATTTGCCGGGATGCAGATCCGATCCCGGAATCTCAAAATACCATCAGATCCTAATTGGAATTCCGGTTCTACTCCTTCCATTCCTAATCTTTTCTTCTCTAGAAGCTCCTCGTCCGCTTGTTGAAGGTTTCGAACTTGACCCTCAAACTCATTTGTGATTTGCAACATTCCTAACTTGACGCAGCTCGGCTTGAACTGAATTGCCAAATTCAAGTTGCGGAATTCTTCAATTAGCTGAGCTTCCTTTATCATCATCGTACTCATGTGCAACATCTTCCTACTGAGAGCGTCTGCTACAACATTAGCTTTGCCGGGGTGGTAATGCAATTCGAAGTCATAATCCTTCAGGAATTCCATCCACCTACGTTGCCTCATATTCAGTTCCCTTTGGTCGAAGAGATACTTCAAACTTTTATGGTCGCTGAATACTTGGAACGTATTACCATACAGGTAATGTCTCCAAATCTTCAAAGCAAAGACAATGGCAGCCAATTCCAAGTCGTGAGTAGGATAGTTCCCTTCATGCACCTTCAGCTGACGAGATGCATAAGCAACAACTTTCCCTTCTTGCATCAAGACACAACCCAAACCTTGTCGAGATGCATCACAATAAACATCGAAGCTTTTCCTAGGATCGGGCAAAGTTAACACTGGAGATGATGTTAACTTGTCCTTCAACGTCTGGAAACTAACTTCGCACTTCTCATCCCAGACAAAAGGTTGCTCTTTCCGGGTCAAACGAGTCAACGGAAGAGCCAACTTGGAAAAACCTTCGATAAACTTCCGATAATATCCAGCTAACCCCAGAAAACTTCTTATTTCAGTAACCGTCTTTGGTCTTTCCCATTGCAAAACTGCTTCTACTTTGACTGGGTCCACAGCCACACCATCCTTTGAAATTATATGACCCAAGAAATTGACTTTTTCAAGCCAAAATTCACACTTGGCCAGCTTAGCATATAATTTCTTTTCCTTCAAGGTCTCCAAAATAATCTTCAAATGATTAGCGTGCTCTTTCGGATTCTTCGAATAGATGAGAATATCATCGATAAACACCACGACGAAGGAATCCAGGTAGGGTCGGAACACTCTATTCATGTAATCCATGAATATTGCTGGAGCGTTGGTCAACCCAAATGGCATCACTACATACTCGTAGTGTCCATATCGTGACCGAAAAGCAGTCTTCGGTATATCTTCCTCCTTAACTCTGATCTGATGATATCCTGACCTCAGATCAATCTTTGAAAATACCGATGCTCCACTCACTTGATCTATCAAATCGTCGATTCTTGGCAACGGATACTTGTTCTTGATGGTAACCTTGTTGAGTTGCCTATAATCAATGCACATCCTCATTGATCCATCCTTCTTCTTCACGAATAAAACCGGCGCTCCCCAAGGCGACACACTTGGTCTGATGAACTGCTTTTCTAACAAGTCCTCCACTTGCTTCTTTAATTCAGCTAATTCTGCTGGAGCCATACGATAAGGGGCGATAGAGATAGGGCCAGTACCGGGGACTAGGTCAATACTGAATTCTATCTCTCGATGCGGCGGCAAACCGGGCACTTCATCGGGAAACACTTCGGGAAACTCTCGAATAACCGGAATATCTTCGATCTTTGCTTCCTCTTTCTTTTCTTCAGCGATGGTTGAAAATAGGCACACATAACCTCCAGGTTGCTTGGCCGGCGACTTCTCACCAGGAAAGATGATCGTTCGAACCTTGCAGTCGATTACTACATGGTTGGATGTCATCCAATCCATGCCCAAAATGACATCGATATTGGACAACGGCAAACAAATCAGATTTATTCGAGAAATCTGATCTCTTATGCTAACCACACAACCGACACATGCTCTTGATGCAACAACATGAGCATTCGTGGGGGTAGACACACTCAGTTTAAACGGGGTCTCCGAGACAGACAAATTTAAACGCTTGACACATTTCTCCGAGATGAAGGAATGCGTTGCTCCGGAATCAAATAAAAAGCGACAAGGCATGCCATTGAGGAAATGGTTACCTTGCACAAGGTTGTCGGCCTGCTTTGCTTCCTCTCCAAACATCGTGAACACCTTTCCATTGACCCAAGGTTTGCTTCCTTGTCCTTGGTTGCTTTGACGCGGGGGTTGGCGGCACGCACGGGCGATGTGGCCGGTCCCTCCACAATTGAAACAGACTGGTGGCTTGTCCCTCCAGCATTCTTGACTAGGATGAGAGCGTCGACACTTGCTACAAATCTCTGCCGGAGCCGGAAGACTAACTGCTCCAGAAGGTTGTGCTCTTCCCTTTCCTTTGTGCCAATATGGGCCTCCACGATTTCCACGGTTATTCTTATGCTGATTGCGGTGGGGTCCATGGCTTCCTTGACTGACTTCCTTCATGAAGTTGTTCTTCTCGAAAATGCGACATGCACTAATCAGGATTGGATAGTGACGAATCCTTTGCACGCTTACAGCTAGTTTGATATCTGACCTTAGCCCATTTTCAAACCGGGTGCACTTCGAGTATTCGTCAGGATGATATTGGAAGTACGGGGAGTACTTCATCAGCTCCTCAAACTTTTCAGCATACTGGTCGACAGTCATACTGCCTTGCTTCAAGTCTAATAATTCCATCTCCTTTTGGATCCGAACATCATCCGGGAAATACCTCTCCAAGAATTTTTCCGTGAAGACTTCCCAAGAGAGCTCGCGATGATCATACTCCAAGAACTGGCGGGTCTGCTCCCACCAAGTTGCAGCTTCCCCATTCAGCATGTAGGCCGCGAACGTGACCTTCTGAACTTCCGTGAGAGTCAACGTTCGGAAAATCTTATTCATCTCAGCTAACCAAAACTGGGCTTGCTCAGGGCAACGACCACCCGAGAAGCCAGGGGGTTTACATCTACGGAAAGAATCTAGTCCTTGAAATTCAACAGGGGTTACATTGCTGGGAGGACGGGTTTGCTGCAAGTTTTCCAGGACCGCAGCCATACGGGTCAGAGCCTCAGCAATGTTAGCGTTATTACGTCCAGCCATCTATCCTACAGAATCCAAAAGGGAAAACTTAATTAGATTATGCTATTCTATATCTCAAAATGCAAACATGATTCTAGAGTATGCAATGGTTAGTGTGTAAGGCCACACTCCAAGGCCGAGAGTTGAACCATTGCTCTGATACCACTAAATGTGACGACCCAACTTTTATTCCAAAACTTAATATTCATTCTTAGAAAATTCGACCATTTTTTTTTTTTTTTAAAACTAAAAGTCAGTCATCATCCATTATCGAGTCTTTGCGGAAATTATAATTATCATGAAAGAAACTATTCATATTATATTTCATAAAAAGGAAAGTACATTTCCATTACATTAAAACTATCACCACTAGGTTTAACTTAAGTACTCTAGGTCATTACATTATATTACATATCTTACAACAAAATTTATAATAACCTTGAGCAACTGGTTCGGAACTCAAAATATCAAATAGATAAGAGAAACCTGATGAGTAGCACTATCCACACTCCAACATCCCAACTCAACTCAATCATCAGTTCCCCACTGACTACCGGTTGAGTTGTCCATGAAATCATCATCAGCCACCGGGTCAGCATCCTCCACCGGATCCTCATCCTCTATCGGATCCTCCTCCTCCTCCTCCTCTTCATGTGCCGGTTCAGATGGCACATATACCGGAGTCCGAGATCGGGCTCTAGTGGAAGGACGAGAGGGAGCAGGAACCTCCAAAATAATTCTTTCTCCAGAGGGTGATGGACTTGGTGGGAGGGTGCGTCTCGGAAAACGTCTTGGCGGTGGTGGTGGTGTTCCATGCCGAAACACAAAATTGGGCGGAATGTGCATAATGTACATCATTGGGATTCTCGTCCTACGCGGACGCATTCGGGACCATGGGTTCGGGTGACGGAAAATAACTTCCACGTCTCCCTCATAGATGGCCCGATGATCCTCGAAGTTCCACTCCCCATTAGGGAGCGGCCTCATCTCCACGCAAAACATATTCCTGGCCATGACCTACAACAAGGGATTAGGAGTGAGTCATAGCTAAACACAATAACAAATGAGCATAACAGAGGCTAGAAATAACAAGCACAAGTTTCCAGATAGCAATAATAAATGCATATGTATATGCTCAAACTGTCTTTTATAATATTTCATTTAGTTTCGTGATGCATGCCTACTCTCCATTCATGCTACGCGGTTCGGCATCCGAGTATCTCAGGCTCGGGATATTCATAATCCTATGGTTCATCAAACCGGAGCGTATTCACAACCCAGGCATCACGATTTGATTGGGAATTTGGCCATCATAACATTTTCATGTTACGGAATCCAAATCATCACAGCATCTTCGTGCTATGGCATCACAGCTATCTCAGGGCTGCGGAATACTTCTACCTATACCAGATTCCACAATCAAAATCGGAGCATCTCCATGCATGTCAATGTCACATAATTGTTCATTGTCTTTTTCTCTTTTAATTCATATCTTTGAATATCATGCCTCCAATATAGAGACCCAAAATTCATAATCCTTCTTGCTTATAACCATCTTTTCATTTTTGCATTAACTGGTGCTTGTGCTTTCCAAAAATTCCATCAGCGGCCCAGCCACTTTGTGATGGTTTTATACAATAGGAATTTAATTACGTTGTCATTAATTTGTGCAACGACCCCATCTAGGACTCCCAAAATATCAACCAAGTGGGTAAAAACTTCCACTGGGACGTGGGAATAAAATCAACCAAATGGGTGTACGCACCTCCATTGGGACATCCTGTCCGAATATGTCAACCACTGAATAAAATTCCAGTAGGACTCATCCAGGATAAAATCAACCAATGGGATTAAATCTATAGATATTAAGAGCAGAAATTAAAATTTAAGCATATAGGAGTTTAGACGAGTTAATCTTTAATTACTTCATAAAGAAGTAAAGATTTTCTGAAAATTATTTTAAATTACTCGAGTAGTTCTTCACATACTCGAGTGTTCATGTAAAATTACTCGAGTCCTTCAAGACATACTCGAGTGTTCTTCCCATTTTCCAGAATACTCGAGTCTTTCTTCAATTACTCGAGTGTTTTAGCAGCAGCAGCACTAGTTTCTGCACTTTATAATGCCAATTCGAGTTCAGAGCCTTTCCTTTCCACTTTTATGCAAAACAGTAACTTAGATACATAAAATAAACATGTTAGAACATGTAATCAATATTGAAACAACATCAAATGCAATAAATCACAAAATCAACATAAACTTAGCAAATAACCATTTCACATATGATTTTCATTTCCTTTTGTTTTTAACTTCGAAAATTGATCCAGTGAGCATCATTAGGTCCATTTAGACATGTTTGGTTTATAAAAACTTGGGTTTATGACCTCTATGTCATATTCCCAATTCAAACTTCACCCCTTGATGAACCATATGAGGTTCCTACATTTCCAGCTTGAAATAACTCATTCTAGTATTTAGATAACTCCTCCCTTACCTTAGAGAAGCTAATCAACAAGTAAAACGACAGAGAAATCGGTTGGATCAAAAATCCAAATTCTGGACTTGGTGAAAAAGAGTTGAACAGGCTGACTTTGGCCACAGATTTCACCACGGATTTGGCATGAAAAGAATGAAACAAGTTAGTTTCAGAAACTAGGATATACTAACTTTAATCAGAAACAAGTTTGACACGAAAAGAATCCATGAATTTACCAAACGATTTCAATGAAGATGAATACTTGAGACTGAATGTTACTCTGTTTTTCTCAGTTTTGAACCTCCAACTTTGTAGGCCTAGAACCTGATCTTCAGAAGGCTATTTGAAGTGATTTCGAGTTCTAATTCAAGAATGGAATCAGAACTTCAGTTTGTGTTTAGGTTTCAAGGAAAATGGGTGAGGATTGAGAGAGAACAAAGGGATCAAAGTGAACTCTGTAAAACAGGGAAATTTCTGGTCAAATTCGGGTTTTGGAACTTCAGAGGTGTTGATGCTTCACCCAAGCATCAATTTATAGTCTAAGAGTACTTCAACTCGAAGTAAGGTTCAGCTCTATGCTTGTCACGTCAAGAAACCGCGTTTTGGTGCGAAATTAATTATAAAACCAACTTATTCATTTAGCCAGACTGCTCGATTTACTCGAGTCTTTTTCTTTCTACTCGAGTATATTTCAAAAACTCAAGAACACTCGAGTCTTTTCTGACATACTCGAGTCTTTTGACTCAAAATTCAAATTTTCAAACAGATAGTGATTATACTCGAGTACCCTCTACAATACTCGAGTAAAATATCTTAATTTCAGAAAAATCATTATTTTATTCAACACATTTATTTATTTTGTTTATAAAAATACAGGACCTTACAATCTGCTCGAACAGAAATAATCAAATTCATACTTATTGATTGTTCCGCCGCATACAACGCTATTCTGGGAAGAACCTCCCTTCAAGTGTTTGGCGCCGTGGTATCAACTGTTCATCTTGCAATGAAGTTTGTTGGAATAGATGATAAGGTGGTAACGGTCAAAGCTGAGCAGGAGGCTGCTCGAAAATGCTACAACGCAAGCCTCGACAAGGTCAAGAACAAAGATCAAACCCAACTCGAGAAGCCCACTCTCGGCAAGGAAATGTGAGCCTGGCTGACCTAGATGTCCGACCTAAATTAGACGAGTCACGACTAACTCCCAAGGGCGAATGGGAATATTTAACTCTGGCAAGTGACCCCCTCAGGCAAATTAAGATGGGCTCAGACCTTTCGCCCAACATCAAGGACGAGCTCTCTAAACTCTTGATTGCAAATTAGGATTTGTTTGCATGGACCTCGGCAGACATGCCGGGCATTGACCCTAATTTCATTTGTCATAAGTTGAGCATTAACCCTGGTGCCAAACCAGTAGCTCAGAGAAAAAGGAAGGTTAGTGCCGAGAAGGCTTTAGCAATAGAGGAAAAGGTGGTTGTATTGCTTCAAGCTGGTTTTATTCGTCAGATTGACTACACAGACTGGTTAGCCAACACCGTCTTAGTCAAGAAGTCTAATGGGAAGTGGAGGATGTGTGTAGATTACACAGACTTAAACAAAGTCTGTCCCAAAGATCAATACCCACTTCCCGTCATAGATAAACTAGTCGACAATTTAGCGGACTACCAACTACTATCGTTCATGGATGCCTATTCAGGCTACAATCAGATACCCATGTACCCTCCTGATCAGGATAAGACCGCTTTTATCACCGATAGAGCAACATACTGCTATAATGTCATGCCCTTCGGCATAAAGAACGTCGGAGCAACTTACCAACGCATGATGAATAAAGTTTTTCAAGGAATGATCGGTCCGACCATGGAGGTTTATATTGATGACATAATTGCTAAAAGTAGACAACAAGAAAACCATACTCAAGATCTCGCAGCAATACTGGCTCGGGTAAGGAGCCACAATATGAGACTCAACCTTGAAAAGTGTATGTTCGGCATCCCCGCTGGTTCTTTCCTTGGATTCATGCTGACGGAGAGGGGAATGAAGGCAAATCCAGACAAGTGCAGGGCCATTCTAAACATGAGAAGCCCGACCAATGTCCGAGGGGTCCAACAACTCACTAGACGAGTAGCTGCACTCTCCAGATTTCTCTCTCAGGCGGCTCGCAAAGCTCTTCCATGATACCAACTCCTTAGGAAAAATAATGATTTTCACTGAGACGACCAGTGTGAAGCCTTCATTCAACTAAAGGAGTACTTCTCCAGCCCACCAGTCTTGGCTAGCCCTCTTCCTGGCGAAGATCTATATCTTTACATGTCGGTGGTTGAAGCAGCCATTAGTTCAGTATTGATCAGAGAGGATTCAAGCAATGAAGCCCATGTTTAATTTGTCAGTCGAGCACTTTAGGGGACAGAGCTCAGGTATCAAAAACTGGAAAAACTTGCCTACTGCCTTGTTATTTCCGCTCAAAGGCTGAGGCAGTATTTTCAACACCAAAAGTCCATGAAACCAAATATAAAAATTTGTCCTTAACACCCGGAAAGCATACAAACATAACCATTATCATGCAATACAAAATCAAAGTTCCAATACACATTCTTTTTAATAAAAACAAAGAATCAAAGCTTAAAACAAATTTTAGAGTCCTTTTTCTTTTTCTAAGGCCAATTCTGCCAAGACTCATAAATAAATGGAAAATCACTTTTTATTACAAAAAACCATTACTAACAAATAGCGATTCCATGAAAGTAATTATTTATATCTATCAAAACCGAATTCCACATGCATGAACATTAATACTCATTTTCTAAAAAATACTAACTTTTGGATTCAGGTACTTGCTCAAACTATACACGAAACACAAAATCTTAACTTCTACCAATTAGAATATGGACATGCAACACATAGAGACTTGTCGTTTTTAAAAATTATGACTTTTTGGCAAAAACCCAATTGTAAACCATTCCATACAGCCACTAAGTTCTTACAAAATACACATGCAAATCCAAAAATCAAAGCTTCAATAATAATCTGATTTCAAATCAATGAAATATAAAAGGAATAAATCAAATTAAGTGAGAAATCATTAACCCATTTGGATCTTTACATGCAATGAACAAAACTCAAATAAATAAATTCACACAAATCAAAATCTAATATAACAGTAACCATTCTTTTCATAAAGCAACAACACCTTCATAAATCACGCATGCAAAAAATCAAAACCAATGCCAAAGTAACAATCAAATTCCAAATGGATAAAATAGAAAAAGGGATAAATTGAAATGGGTTAGAAAGTTCAGTTCTTTCCCTTCAGATGCCAACCTTTTCTTTTCACTAAGCTCACCATCTTCTTGTTGCCGCTCGTGGATCAGAGTCATAAACTCATTTGTGATCTGCAGCATTCCTAACTTTAAGCTTGTTGGCTCGACTTCCATTACCAAACTCATATCCCAAAACTTCTCCAGTAACACGGACTCCTTAATCATCATGGCACTCGCATGCAATGCCTTTCTGCTTAGGGCATCCGCAACCACATTCGCCTTTCCAGGATGATAGTGGAGTTCGAAGTCATAATCTTTGAGAAACTCCGTCCACCGACGTTGTCTCATGTTCAGCTCTTTTTGATCAAAGAGATACTTTAAACTCTTATGGTCACTGAACACTCGGAATACAGTGCCATAGAGATAGTGCCCCCAGATCTTAAGAGCGAAAACTATTGCGGCCAACTCCAAGTCGTGCGTCGGATAATTCACCTCATGCACTTTTAACTGCCTTGATGCGTATGCCACCCCCTTACCTTCTTGCATCAACACTCATCCGAGGCCTTGCCCTGACGCATCGCAGTACACATCAAAACTCTTCTGTGGGTCAGGTAGGATTAACACTGGCGAAGTAGTCAGCTTTTCCTTCAGCTTTTGGAAACTCTCTTCGCACTTCGAGTCCCAAACAAAAGGTTGATCCTTCTTGGTCAGCTTAGTCAAGGGTAGGGAGATCTTCGAAAATCCTTCTATAAACCTTCGGTAGTACCCGGCAAGTCCTAAGAAACTCCGGACCTCCGTTACCGTCTTAGGCTGTTCCCATTGAAGAACTGATTCAACCTTTGTTGGATCGAAAGCTATTCCTCCTTTCGAGATCACATGTCCCAAAAACTTAACTTCCTCCAGCCAAAACTCGCACTTCGAGGGTTTGGCGTATAATTGTTTCTCCTTTAAAACTTTCAACACAATCCTCAAGTGTTCTGCATGTTCCTCTGGACTCTTTGAGTAGACCAGAATATCATCTATAAAGACCACTACAAACGTGTCCAAGAATGGTCTGAAGACCCTGTTCATGTAGTCCATAAAGACAGCAGGAGCATTCGTCAAACCGAACGGCATTACCACATACTCATAGTGCCCGTAACGAGACCGAAACGCCGTCTTGGGAATATCCCATTCCCGAATCCTTATTTGATGGTACCCAGATCTTAGATCTATCTTCGATAAAACAGAAGCTCCACGAAATTGATCCATAAGATCGTCTATCCTTGGCAGAGGGTATTTGTTCTTGATGGTCACCTTGTTCAACTGCCGATAGTCCACACACATATGCAGACTTCCGTCCTTCTTTCTCACAAACAACACTGGCGCACCCCAGGGAGATACACTTGGCCTGATCAACTATTTCTGTAGTAACTCTTCTACTTGCTTCTTCAACTCAGCCATCTCCGGCGGCGCCATCCTATATGGTGCTATAGAGATTGGGCCAGTCCCTGGGATTAGATCGATACCAAACTCGATTTCTCAATTTGGCGGCAACCCCGGTACATCATCCATGAACACCTCCGGAAACTCCTCTACCACTAGTATTCCTTTTATCTTTTTCTCCTCTTCTTCCCTCGTTACAGAGAACAGACACATGAAGCCTTTGGGTTCGGGGTTCGGGGGTTGAAGGTCTTTGTACAAGGCTATCCTCTTATCACAGTCGATGATCACTCGGTTCCTCATCATCCAGTCCATACCCATAATGACATCTAACTGTGATAAAGGTAAACAGACTAGGTCTGCACTCGAGACGCGGCCTAGTACCTCAACCAAAAAGTTTAAACAGACTTTGGAAGTAAGGACAGGGGAGTTAGTTGGGGTTTCTATTCTAAAGCAGTATGGTGAATCAGATAGGGGCAAGTTCAAACGATTCACACATTCATATGAAACGAAAGAATGACTAGCTCCAGAATCAAACAAAACTTTACAAGGTTGACTATTAAGAAGAAGGGTACCTTGCACGAGATCAGGGGCTTGATTGGCTTCAGCACCGCTGAGAGTAAATACCTTCCCTCTAGCCATAGGTCTATTCACCGATCCCTTCGAGTCACCCTTCTCGGGTTCTCTGCAGTCCCTTGACCAATGACCCGGCTTACCACACTTAAAGCAACCAGAAAACGGCTTCCGACAAACCTCTCCGAAGTGATGACGTTTGCACTTATTGCACAACGGAGCACTTCCCTGATAACTTGCTACTTGTCCCGATACCTTGCCTTTACCCTTGACCTTGAAGTGCGGCCTTTTGCCTTTAAAGTTTGAATCCTTGCGCCACTGTGACCTGGAACTCTGCTGATTCCTCTTACTTCGCAAGTATAGCTCCTCAGCCTTCTTATCATCTTCATAAACCCGGCACATGTCGACCAGAGTTGAGAAGTTCTGAATCTTCTGGTAACTGAAAGCTACCTTTAGATCCGGTCTTAGCCCATTCTCAAACTTGATGCACTTGCTTCGTTCGTCAGGGTGTTGCTGAAAGTAAGGAGAATACTTAAGCAGCTCCTCAAACTTAGTTGTGTATTCACCCACACTCATGTCACCTTGCTGCAGTTGCAGAAACTCTACCTCCTTCTTTCGCCTCAGATCCTCGGGAAAGTACTTATCCAGAAACTTTTCCGTGAACACTTGCCATGTGACTTCCCGACCTTCATGAGCCAAGAGTTGAACAGCGTGCTTCCACCAGTTTTCAGCCTCCCCAAACAACATGTACGTGGCATAGGTCACTCGCTGAGCGTCCATACATCCTAAGGTTTGGAAGATTTTGTCCAGTTCGTTTATCCACTTGTTAGCCTCATCGGGTTTGAAACCTCCCTCAAACCTAGGAGGGTTACAGTTTCGGAACTCGGACAGACTACGGAACTCAACATGTCCCGCTTGGTCTGGGGGTGGTTGGTTAGCTTGTTGTTGCATGTTCTCGATCACCGTAGTGATCTTATCTAAAACCTCAGCTATGTTACGTTGATTCCTAACTGCCATTGTGAACCTGCACTAAAGGCTAAGTATCATAATAGACCTAAGGGAATTGAAGCCCTAGAACTATCTTAATTCTACAACTATCTTAGTCTAGATAGGACTAACTATGGACCAAGTGCAGGACCTTCAGCTCTGATACCACAAAAGATGTAACGCTCTTTCTTGGTGAAAAGGTTTTCGCTCGATTATTTTGGACTTGTATAGTTTTCCAAAAATTAGGGTGGAAAAATTTTTCTTTTTAATACGCTTGGTTTGTAAGTAAAAATCAAAGAGTTGAAATCCGGAAGGTTATAAGTCATTGAAAAGCAGTCGAGGGTTTTTGCAATAAATATTATTTTCGTTAATGAAACCTTTCGTCCCTCAATTGCAAGTTCTTTAAAAACTGATCAATACCGGATTCCAAAATTCTTAAAAGCCAGTGGAATATTATAATGCGTAAAGTGAACCTTAGTTGTAGATAATAAGTGATAAAAGTCTGTTACATAGTAGGTACAAGTCCATTGAAAATAAAACACTCTGACAATACCTCACCAAAAGCAATATTTATAATATATATAAAACTCAAAAGAAAAGGGTATCATCAGAGCTGGTTACTGGTCCACTGCAGCTACTCCATAGTCAGAGATCACCGGTTTCGTCCAATCAAAAGCTGAATAACTATTTCGAATTCCGGATTACTTCCACTATGCACACCCTTAAATTTCGTCCATCCGAGGGCACAAAGAGTTCAAAACGTGGGTATGTGCATAACGTAAATAATCGGTATACGAAACCTACGAGGACGAAAGCGAACTACGGGATTGGGATGGTAGAGAGTGATCTTTACTTCACCCTCAAAAACAACCCGGTGATCTTGATACTCCCAAACACCGTCAAGGAGCGGGCGAATCTCGATGCAAAGCAGGTGTCTGGCCATTACCTAAAAGGGCAGGAGAGTAAGCCTAACACAGTCGCCTTATCGAATAAGCCTAAGCCCTAACATTCACAGTCAGATAAACAGCAGCAATAACCAGTGCAATAATGCATATACATATGAGCACACACCAGTTTAGTTATTATCTTTCAAGATAAGTGGCATGATGCATGTACATGTTTCTCCAACTCCGAGGCCTCTACGTCCACCGGGTCCAGATCTGAGGAACGGTGCGTTCAAGAACGCGGCACGGCTTACGGCACGTCTGCCCGCGTAAAAGGCACGACTTACAGTGTTTCCACCTGCGTAGAAGGCACGACTTACAGTGTTTCCACCTGCGTAAAAGGCACGACTTACAGTGTTTCCACCAGCGTAAAAGGCACGACTTATAGTGTTTCCACCAGCGTAAAAGGCACGACTTACAGTGTTTCCACCAGCGTAAAAGGCACGACTTATAGTGTTTCCACCAGCGTAAAAGGCACGACTTACAGTGTTTCCACCAGCGTAAAAGGCACGACTTATAGTGTTTCCACCAGCGTAAAAGGCACGACTTACAGTGTTTCCACCTGCGTAGAAGGCACAACTTACAGTGTTTCCACCAGCGTAAAAGGCACAACTTACAGTGCGTCCACCCGCGTAGAAAGGCACGGCTTACGATGAACCCTGTGCATGCTTTCATAAAATATCAAGTTCAGTTACAGAAACAGTCCACAGGTTCACCTGCGTAGAAAAGGTACGCCTTACGGTGTTTCCACCTGCGTAGGTGTTCCTCAGATTGGGACTGGTCTGATAACCTAGCTCATGTCACGTATATTATCAATGCAACTCTTGCAATCCTAGGTTATCATGCACATGTTCAAGTTCCAAGTTTATCATTAGTTCAACTATGTCATGATCATTCAGCATCAGTTCAACATGGTTACATACATATTCACATTGGCTCATCACATAATCATAAGTATTCAACACGCATCCATAGGTATCTAAGTATGCAGTAGAGTCATACGAGTTCTAGGTCAAGCTTATGTCTGAGTATTCGGACAAAGTCCCATCATCCACCTGACCTAAGTACACCTTAAGTAACTAGAACTTGGGTTCGGTCAGTCTTAATCACTTAAGACTTTGGTTAAGTAAGTCCTAATTACTTAAAACTAGGTTTAACTGAACTTTAGCTGACTAATCATGGACTAAGTCCACTAATCATGGATTAGGACTCCCTAATCATGAATTGGGTCTAGCTTAATTGACTAAACTCGGATTAAATCCGACTAATCATGGGTTAAGTCCAACTAATCATGGATTAGTTGACTAATCAGGGGATTAAGTTCACTAATCTGGGATTATGTCCAACTGATCTTGGATTAGTTGACTAATCAAGGATTAAGGTCACTAATCTAGGATTAAGTCCAACTAATCTTGGATTAGTTGACTAATCAAGGATTAAGGTTACTAATCTAGGTTTAAGTCCAACTAATCTTGGATTAGTTGACTAATCAAGGATTAAGGTTACTAATCTAGGATTAAGTCCAACTAATCTTGGATTAGTTGACTAATCAAGGATTTAGGTCACTAATCTAGGTTTAATTAACACTTAGTTGACTAAATCATTTTAGCTTCTAGGCTACCCCTTAACCGAGACTTAGCAAATCTAAAACCATTTTGATTAACACTTTAATTACTTTATCTAATTCTCAGTTAAGGCCTAGTTAACTAAAATTCATTTAGTCAAAACTTAAGCCTTGTTCACCCAAGGGTCTAAACATTCAATTAACCAACATAAACATAATCATAAAATTCAGCATAGAACAATTAATAACCACATATCAAGATTCATCAAGAATTGGCCTCCAAGCCGAAATCAAAAATCTAACTAGTGCCCTTGAGTCTCATGGTGACTCAACCTAATTTCTAGCTTCAAGACTTATTCCAGAAAAAGTGTAAGCTTCTCTCACTTACCTCTTGAAGAAAACTAAGGAGACTTAGAACTTTTGGCCCTTTTCCTTACCAAACCGTGAGCACTCTCCCTCCTTGACAATTGAAACTTGATCTCAAGCTTCTAAAACTCTAAGGCTCCACTTGATCTACCAAACTAAAGATCTTAGAGCTTTGATTTGGGTTTGGCCGTGAGGTTGTTTAGGTTTGAAGTTTAATGATTGAAATTTTCTTTAACACAAAACTTCAAGCAAGTGGCATATTCATGATCTAGAGTATGAATATGCTAAGGTTTCTTGTGTATGGTAAGTGTTTAGGCTTGATTAAGGGTAGTGATGGAGGTGTGGTCGTGAGCTTCTAAAGAAGGGGAAGGGTTGGATTTGAACTTCCTAAGCCTTAATCACACATGCATGTTGTATATCCATGATCTAGGCTTTGGATATGCAAGGATTTCTTGGTTTTAATGGAAGAATGAGCTAGGATGAGGGTGGTGGTGGTGTTGGCCGTGAGGTCTCCAAGAGAAGAAGATGAAGATGATGGTGATGGTGTCATGAAGAAAAGGGAGCAAAAGTGATGACCATTAACACATGGTCTCTTATGTAATGGCTTATGGTCAAATGGTGAGGTGTTTAGGTGGCTAAGTGGTGTGCTTTGGTGTGGACACCTCACACTTCATGCAAGGAAAGGAATATAATGTTGCCACCTAATTTTGGCCAACATGCATGGAATGTGAGCATGACACCTCACTTCTTCATGCAACACACAAGTTCACCACACACACACACACACTTCACGGCTACACACACACATACAAGGCCCAAAACTCATTCATGGCTCAACATCACTCACAAGGCCCATTGGTTATCTTAGGCTTAATCTAATCCACTTAACCCTTAAGCCATTCATTAACCAAGCTAATATAACTTTTAACTAAGCTATTAGACATCTAGGCCTAATCAACTTAGAACTACACAAGGCTACACTTAATAAATCATGTTTAAGCTAACCCTAATCATTATAAGTTAACTAAACAAGACTAAGCTCTAACACATCAAGCAAGGCAAAACATTCATATAACAAAGCATAACATTATTCGGGAACTAAAATTCAGGGATGTTATAGGTTTTATGAAGAATCATTCATGATTATTCATTAATTTATTAATTGAGATTCACAATCCAACCTAAACTCTACCCAAAAATATATCTCAATGACCAAGGAAATGTAAATAAAACATTAAAGTACAAGTCATATAAATGGATGCTTTTGAGGCTTCTTGTTGTTGTTGTTGTTGTGGTGGTCGTCGTCTTCATCAAAACCATTGTCAAGCTCACTTGCTTCACACTTTCAATGGTGGTGTCCGATTTACCATAAAATGCTTCTAAATTGATGAACCGAAACTAGAATACATGATTTTTTGGGTACCAAGCTCACTTGCTTCACACTTTCAATGGTGGTGTCTGATTTACCATAAAATGCTTCTAAATTGATGAACCGAAACTAGAATACATGATTTTTTTGGGTTATTTGATTATGTTAATTACTAATTAAGTAATATGCACATGAATCAAAATTAAACCAAAAAAATTTGAATATTCACATTTGAAAGAAAAAATAATATTGCTAACAATTAAATAAGAAAATAAAATAAAATAAAAGTAAACATGTTCCCAAAGGATTCCCCGAATCTTCTATTCCAAATTTCTTACACTCAACAAATCAAAAAGAAAAAATCACGCCTGAAGCACAAATAAAATTACAATTATCGCTCTCTTTTTTTATGCAAAATTTTCTCTTCTACAAATTTATAAAACTCTTCTACTCCTTTCTCCTTGAACTTTTCTATTTTTCTCTGGAAACTTATCCCTTTCAGCTCCTCCATGCTATTAAGCTCTTCCTCAAGTATTTATAGCTTAAGAAATCTGGAGATTTTTTTCTTATTAGTATTCACGAAGTCAGGAAAGTTAGGGTTATTGCACGGGATACAGCGATGAAGGCAGAAAAATAAAGGAATAGTGTGTAACTGCATATGCAAGAGAGAGAAAAAAACAAAGGAAAAAATGACTGAGAAATGAAAGATGAAAGGGAAAGGAAAAGAGGGAGGGAAGAAGAAGGAAAGAGAAAAGGAAGAAAGGAGAATGAATGGAGGGATATTGAACATGGGAGATATGGGTTATGGAGAATCTCTCGCAAGGAAACGAAACAAAACAAAACAGTGTTTATAGTGAAGAGATACAGCAGAACATTTGTTTAAAAAAAGGTTAAAACTAAAGTTTTTATTTTTTTTAGGAGTTGGAGTCCAAAAATTTTTGTATTGCACTGAATTAATTATTTTGGTTATGTTCCTGCATGGAGTTGGCTGGTGCACTGGAATACTTTGTTATATTTGAATATTTTTAATTAATTTTTTTAAACATTAACTCTGTGTAATATTTTCACTCGGAGTCTAATTTGGACAAACCACTACAAGAATACCGTGTTTTAGAAACTCCAATTAGCTACCGCAATTCCACCAGTGGCAATTAGTCACTGTGCTTGCAACCGTTGGTTACATAAGTAAAAAATTTTATAATTTAAAAAAAATAAAAATTGAATGAACTCTCGCTCTCACTTGTCGATCACTCTCATTCTCACTTCTCACTTCTCACTTCTCTCTTCTCTCTTCTCTGACTCTCCCTCTCACTTGTTCTCGGTGCATTAACTCTTCTCACCCTTGCCACCGTCCCATAACAACGACGACGTCGCCGCCATCTCACTCTAACAGATACGTCGCTGCCATATCCTCTTCTCACCTTCTCCATCACCGTCTTCTCACCTTCGATCGATCCCTCTCACAGAACAGAGACCCCCGAACCACCACTGTCTTCTCACTTTCCTCTCATCACCGGGAACCACCACTGCCTTCTCCATCAAACGGTTAGTAGCCTACACTCACTCTCATTTTCTGATTTTAATTTTAGTGATTAGGGTTTTGAGTTTGTTTTTTTCAAGGGATTAGAGTTCTGAAATTATATTTTAGGGATTAGGTTGTGAAATTGTAATTTGTTTTGTATTTTAGTGATTAGAGTTATGAGTTTGCATTTTAATGATTAGGTTTTGAGTTTGTATTTATGAGGTATTTCTATGCTTAACAACCAATTTGTTATTCATAATAGCATAATATGATTAGTAATGCACATCAATGGAGAAAGGACTGAAAAACCTCCCAACTGCATAACTAGATTGGAGTTTGATTGTGGATCCTGCTGTTGCAAAGTTTGCACCAGTCGAGAAGTTTGCCCCAGAGAATCAAGGTACGGGCTGAGATAGGGTAGTACAAAACTTTGTGCTGGAATTTCAATTTCAATTTTAAGGATCAAGATTAGTAATAAATCATTTGGTAGCATGCTCCTAATTAATTGATTGCAATGTCAACTCAAAAATGCTCTTGGTTCATAACTTTATTTCTTAATTTATCATAGTTATGATCTGTCTTTTAGACTTTTACTGTTATAATCTGCCACATAAGATGTAAGTTTGTCATGCCAAACAAAAATATAATAACAGAATGGTAACAATAAATAATTAATAATTAAAATTCAGATTGAAAATATAAATAAATGAAGAAATAAATAAAAATATATAAAATTACAGACCTCAGTAGCGCCCAAGTTTTCGATAACAGGAATTTTTTTTTAAAAAAAAAAACATGATTGATTTTATCATGTGGTAAGATATGTTGCAGGGTTGAAGATGAAGAAACTGAACAGATACCGATGGCATATGTGGCGAGAGCAACTGGTTCTAAACTCTCAAATGACCAAGTCATTCCATTTATTGCAGGATGGGGAACTCTTAGCTCCTACCTCTTCTCTTCCATTTGCTTCCTCTTAACTAATTTGATTCTATTTGCTTTACTTACTATAAATTTGAGAATTTTCAGGTGGCTCTGTATAAAAAAGTTAGAAGGGTGAGTTTCCTAACTATTCAATTTGCCTTGTCTATATGTAGTATGAGGAATTCTTCAATGCTGCAAACATAGAAAGAAGCAGTGATGCTGCAACTTTAATTAGCATGAAAAGACATTTTTATCCTTGTTTTTAAACTTCACCCAATCTCATCCACCATTTCACTCATCTACTCCTGCCACCCAACCCAAAACTGTCCCTCCACCCACTTTTCTTCCACTCACCACCTCCAATTGTTATGAGGTTTCTGGTGTGGCAAAACACGTGTTATATGATTTTTCTTCTTATTGCCATTGGGAAATTTTTGCCACACACTAAACACCAAAGGAAATAGAACTAAATGGTAAAGGTATGCAAAGAAACATGAAGTGTCCAACCTACCAAGAGATTTAATGACAAGATCTGAGCACTCTTCGGTGAACTTATTCTCCCTCATTGGGCACCGGATTGAAAAATCGGTCACATAGTCCCACCACTGCCAAGGTTTTCCACTTTCAGTTGTAGTGGAAGGGATGGATGAAAAGGTGGAGATGGCGAATAGAACCGGGAAAGGGCTAAATTGATATTTTGCTTTTTTTATTTATTTTTATCATTTTAATTTCAACCGTTAAAATTAAATCAATGGTTAAAATTTCAGAAGCATCATTGCCGCTATTTAAGTTTGCAGCATTGAAGAATTAGTCATGTAGTATATAGTATGTTTATGCCTCCGTTCTAAAGTTCATCTTTATGACTCCATGGAGCAGGGTCAAGGCTTATTGCTTGAGTGGGTACCAACTTTGACATTTGCTGGTGTATTGGCTAGTTTTCTTCTACAACTTTTGATCTTTGGGTTTTTTCCTCCTTTCTTTCCCCCTCATGTTTTAAGTCAACGGATTAATTCTTAAACTCAACTTTAGTTAGCCTGAAATTTTGTCATCTTTTGGCCTTTATTTTAATCAGATCACATAACAGCATTTGCTATTGGGATGGTACAAGTTCCTTGTGTGATAATGTATGAGGTATGTATCATAAGGTTTTAACACTGGATGAAAGGACTATATCAGTGTAATTGATTTTCATGGCTTATTATCTGATGAGTTTCTAGACAATGGACAGTTACATCACTTTCATCATGGGATGATTCTTAGGGGATCAGAGGAATTGGTAATTTCTCATGAAATTGAATGCTCTTTTTTTTAGCTTCAATAATATATTATTTCTCGGATCTATATAGTTTTTGGAGCTTTAAATTTTTAGAATTTTACTCCTTTGCATATATTGACAGCAATTGGAGGCAAACTGGAGTCGCTGAAATTGTAATTTAGAGATTACGGAAAAAGGGACTTGACTGCAAGTTAGACAATAATTTTTGCGAATAAGGTGCTAATTGACTGATTGATTTATACAGAATTTTATGTGGGAAATTAATGTAGAAAGCTCACCTTTATTGCTTTCATTTTGCTATGTTGTCTCTTCAACTATGTATATTAATAAAATGCTAAATCTTCTGCTGGAGAAGAAGCATTCATTTGAACTCTGCACCTTCCAAACTATAAAAAACATAAATGACAATGCGAAAATAAACAAATGACTGGTTATGTTCCTGTATGTTCTAATGGAAGAACACATTGAGAGGGATTATCTTCTAAATAGCATAGAATTTTGATCATTTATATTCTTTGGTAAATGCTTAAGGAGTTTTGCTATTTGTTAAGTACACATATGATTTGTTTGAGCTTGGATGTTAAAATTATTTGTTACAACAATAATATTTTAGCTTGGTCTTGAACAAATTTCTTATGTAAAGAAAATCTTAACTTCACTTTTGCTTAATGTTATTTTGCTACTTCCAATTCTCTAATGCTTAATCCGTTTTAAGACTGTTCCCCTACCTTGCTTGTTTGATAATATGGAGTTCTTACAGTTAGTTCTTTGTAGTTCTTACTGTTAGTTCTTTGTAAAAGCTAAGTGCACTTCTTCTTTATGTATACTTAACATTTCCCTTTACTATTGAATCAAAGGCCTGTGCCTTCTAAACTTTGTTGTGTTGTTTGATGCTAACTTAAATTTAACTCAGCATATTGATCAGTCTTGTTGCATCATTCACAGTGTTGCACCATCGAGAGTAGTGCCCACCAGCTTGATGATCAAGACAGCGATGATGCCATTGGTGATGACTATATCTCCTCCACACTTTAGTTGCATTGCCTTTTTAGATATTAGTTTATGTTACATTGTTGGTACATTAGTTTATGTTAATGTATTTTGAGATATTAGTTTATGTCATTGGTGGCTACTTAAGTTTTATGTTAATATGTTTTGAGGTATTGGACCCTTTGTTTCATGCCAATTATTGGATTATTTGATTTTAGAATTTGATGTATAACCATTTTATTTAGTTTAATGCTGTTTTCTATAGTTTGCAGCTAGAAATTGAGAAAAAAAATAGTGACGAAATAAAAACGTTACTATTATTCAGTTGTCGCAAATGACAGGAAAAAAAACAAATTTTTTTGTGACTGAAATAGCGACGGAATTAAAGCGTTGCTAATTTTTTTAGTGGTCGCATTGCTGGTGGAATAGCGACCAGACTTAGCGACCGTATTTTTACCGTTGCGACGGAAATTTTTCGTCACTATTTGCGACTACATTGGAAGTAGTTGCAAAACGGTTTGCAACTCCACTTTTTGCGACGGAACCCAAGCGCTCGCAAATTCCGTCGCAAACACGTTTTGCAACCGAAAATTAATTATTTTGCGACCGTTTTTTCCGTCGCTAAAACGCGTTTTTTTTGCAATGAACCATATTATTCGGGGGAAAGCTTTTTTCTCATGAATTTTGAATCTATGAAGTGTCACTTAAAAAACATATTTTCGAAAAAATTCTTTTCCAAAAGTGATTTTTTTTAAATAGTAAAAAAAAAATTGTTTATTTTTCATTTTCCTCACTCACATCTCATCCATTATTTTTTGCCTTTTTTTCTATTTTTTTATTTTCCATTTTTACCTCTCTTTTCTTGAATTTTGGGAGACGACAAAATTGGATATCCATAATGTCGATTCATTTGTCTAATAAAATTGTCAAATTTGAATTTTGAAGCTCAAAGAAAAAAGGAAATTTCTAATTATAACATACTAACATAAAATACTAATGTTACATGTCCATCCAGAATTGACATATTGATGTATATTTGTTTGTCTTATATGTAAAAACAATTTATTTGCTTCTGTGTATAAGACAAACAGATGTACATCAAACATAAAGCCCTTTCAGTATCCCTTAACAATGCTATTTACCATGTAGGTTACTCTCAACAATGCTATTTGTATGAACCCCGACCTTAACAATGCTATTTACCATGTATGTTACTCTCAAATAAAAATTTCAAACAAAGGATGAACCAAACATAAAGAAATAACGACATTTATTTATTACTTGCGTAAACATACAAGGTAAATTTTACATACAACGTATTTGCTTGTACAACATTGGGAAATTATTTTAACAAATAAAAAAATAGAAGCAATCGTACAAATAAACAATTATAAAAAATTATTAAATTTAATTAAAGAGAAGAGGTGAATGGAACACTAGTAGCGGGTAACCATGAGTTACCAGCAATGAAATTAGCAACGGTGAATTTGGAAGCTTCAGAAGCACTAGTAATAACATGATAACCTGACCATTTAACTCGATTTGTTGTTGAAGAACCTGGTCCCGTGTTCATGTACTCTCCATAATACAAAGTGCTCAATGCAAAGTTACCACTCCATTCTAACCAACCACTTGGATTTACCAAACTATCAAGACTAGTCTTCATGAAAACTGTTCGAGAATATTGTTTCCATGGCCTTCCCAGATAAGTTTTCACAGAGCTTTGAACTGGCTTCAAATCTGAGGCAGCTGTAACCCTAGAATTGTGAATGGAAATACCTGTATTTTGATTTGGATCAGTTCTACCTTGAGCAGTGATTGTGTTGATTTTGTTAGGAGGATTTCTTGCAAAAATGTTACAATTTTGGAACACTACTGCAGCATTGCCAAAGATAAAATCAACCGTGCCATAAACATCGCATTCTCTGTAGAACTGTCTTTCAGAGTGGACATATAATGTGTCTTGGTATCCTTCAAAGCTGCATTGGTAAAATACTGATAAGTCTGATCCAGAACGTAGTGCAACAGCTTGGTGATTTGCAGCTCCTGCAGTGTTCCTGAAGGTGATGCCTTGAGCAATAAATCCATCTCCAACAACAGCTGCATGCAAAATTTCATATATACTTAACCTCTTAGCAATCAATTTTTATTTATTTATAATAAATTCATATACTCCATTTCACAAAAATGATAAAAAATTACAAAAAACTTTAAAATAAAATAAATAACCTAGCTATTTAATTTAAAGCTTAATTACACTATCATCCTACATAATTTATCATGTCCTCATGTAATTGTAATTAATGTAAATGAAGTAAATAAAGCAATATAATTTTCTTGTTTCACGTTATTAAACTATTTATGCACCAAAGAATTTAATGCAATTTTATGATGCTTTGATTGGTTTTTTTAATCATATATAGCAATATATATATATATATATATATATATGGTATCAAACATTAAAAAGTAATTTTTTTTGATAAATTAATATATTTAATAAATTAAAAAATAATTATTTAGAGTAGTTCTTTAATACAATTTTATTATTTATATTCTTTTATGCATAAAATAAAAAAACTCAAATATATAATATATATATATATATATATATATATATATATATATATATATGCAATTTTTTTCATTAATTATTTTAATTTTAATAAAAACTAAAAATTTTGATAATTTTTTATCATTTTTGTAGGATGGGCGTATTAAGGAATGACAAAT
Source organism: Crotalaria pallida (assembly GCA_037953625.1). Taxonomy (NCBI): domain Eukaryota; kingdom Viridiplantae; phylum Streptophyta; class Magnoliopsida; order Fabales; family Fabaceae; genus Crotalaria; species Crotalaria pallida. The sequence goes on from CM075653.1 coordinate 89,218,498, forward strand.
TATTGAACTCACCAACGGTTGCTGAACGGAAGGTTGTGGTGCCACCTCCAACGCTTTTGCTACCTGTGATTATGGTCTTGCCAATACCATCTCCAACCAGCATCATATTCTTTGCTTTGATCTCAACTTGCTCATTGTATACCCCTGCCTTCACGTATATCACATACCTTGAACTGCTACTCTTTGGTGCAGCATTTATGGCTGCACTCACCGTTGTGAACTTTCCAGAACCATCTTTTGCTACCACTACATTGGCTCGCCGAGAAGCTGGAGTAGAAGATGTCTGCAGAAGCTTTCTGTCACCTGGCTTGACCCATGTTGGGAACCCATCTTTGTAACTTGGTTCTTGATATTGAACATCCTTGTTAAGATCCAAAGTGTTACTTAGCAACTTGGTAACGTTGTTTGACATCAAAGGGAGCACATAGTCTTGAACCCCAAGATCATAGAACCCAGCTTTGCATGTCTCGAGGTTGGTAAGAGCAGTGCTGAGCCATGTTTGAGCATCAGCTTGAGTGCACTTGGTGTTAATATTAGGGTCTAAGGTTTTATTGAGCCTTTGAATAGTTTGCTCATAAAGCTCAACGCAATCAGCCCATGCAGCAGTTTCACGTGGATTTCGACATTTTGAGCCAAGTGAAAGAGTGTTTGCATGGCCAATGAGTGCTCGTGCTTGAGCAAGTTGCAACGAAAGCTTGAGGAAATCGGCTTTGTGCTTGATGGGTTTGTGTTGATGAGTTGGGTTTTGACTCATGAAATACTCGCATGGTTGAGGGTTTGGGGTTTGGCTGCACCATAGTTTAATATCATTGGAAGAATAAGCAGAAGCATAAATGGAAAACAAGATGGGAACAAATAGAAGTGTAATGAAGAGTAAGCGAAACGCTTCCATAATCGTTACGTTAGCTATGGTCCGTGGTCAATGTGTTACGTTGGATGATAGAAATTAAATTGGATAATGATATGATGATGTATTGGTGAGAAAATGTTTGAGCTAGATTTTGATTGCTTTGATTGGGATGAAGTTTTTTGTCGAGATTTTGCTGTGTATATATAGAGAATGGCAAAAGGTGGTTGTTAGAATTATATGGGTACTAGTCAGCGCGCCGGAGGCTTCATCTAGTTTTGCATGTCCTTTTCGTGTTTGCTTTTGCTTGCATATTCTTTCTTCAAAATTAAATTTACAATTATGTTATTTAAACATTCATGAATTACGGAGTAACATTTATGTAACCATTTTTTATTTTAAATAAAAAAAACAAAAATCTCACAAAGAAAGAAAATGTTTTACCTTTATGTTTTATTCAAAATAGAAAATATTAGCATTAATGTTAATCCTTGGATATTCAAGTAATATATTTGTTAAATTTAGAACTATCAATTTTGTAGCTAGTTCACTTATTTTATTATTATTATCATTATTATGAATTTTTTTGAGGTAATATGTTTGCAGCCGTAGAAAACGCGTCAACTCATGATGTGGCTGTCTGATGCAGACTAGTTGTATTTGATTAGTTTATGTTTAACAACTAGGAAATTGAATAACGAGTGACTTACTTACTCTTACGCTTAGGAATAATCTCGTTTGGATAAATAGTTCAATGAGGCACTTATAATATGAGCGTTTATTGTATTAGAATTTAGGCTTATTTAAGTTTTTGGTCCCCGAAAGTTGACCGTGTTTTGGTTTTAGTCTCTATCTTTTTATTTGACCGGTCCTAGTCCTTAAAAGTTCAAAACAATTTGATTTTGGTCTCTGCCGTTAAATTTTGCCATTAATGCTGACGTGGCAAACGGAATTTAAAAAAAATAATTAAAAAATAATTAAATTTATAAAAGAAACGTCAGTATTAAAAAAAATTTATTTAAGTTTTTGGTCCCCGAAAGTTGACCGCGCTTTGGTTTTAGTCCCTATCTTTTTATTTGACCGGTCCTAGTCCTTAAAAGTTAAAAAAATATGGTTTTGGTCCCTGTCGTTAAATTTTGCCGTTAATACTGAAGTGGCAAACGAAATTTTAAAAAAAATAATTAAATAAATAATTAAACTTATAAAAAAAATTAAAAAATTAACCCCCAAAAACGCGTACCCAACCCACCCCACCCTCCCCTCTTCCTCTCTCTCTCTCCCCTATGAAACCCGTATCCAACCCAACCCCACCCCACCCACTCTCCCCTTTTCCTCTCCCTCTCTCTCCCATGAAACCCCCACCACCACCCATCCCCTCCCCTCTTCCTCTCTCTTTCTCCACCGCCAATCTGCCGCCACCGCCTATATTATTATTTGCTATCAGAATACACCGTTCTCCACCGTCAATTTCATAAATTTAGATTAAGAATACAAATCAATAATGAAAAAGAAATGATAAAATTCCAAAAAAAAAAAGAATCAATTCCAAATCGGAGATGCACCATGGAGATCCACCGTTCTCCACCGTCAATTCCAGAAATACATCATACAATCCCAAATCGGAGATGCAGAAGCTTGCATGTGCCGATCGGAGCTTTATAAGGGCGTGATTTGTGAGGGAAGAGAAGCTTGCATGTGCCGATCGGAGCTTTATAAGGGCGTGATTTGTGAGGGAAGAGACATTACTTTGTGAGTTTGCATGTGTCGATTGGAGATGAAGGAAGAGGCCTTGATGAGGGAAGAAGAGAGGGAAGAGGCAAGGAGAGGAAAAACGTGAGTGAGAGAGATGAGGCCGTGAGGGCTTGGTGAGGGGTAAGAGAGACGCGATTTTGCCTTGAGAGAGGGAAGAGCAATGCATGAGGGAGGGAGAGAGTCGCGATTTGTGTTCTTGAGAGAGGGAAGAGCGGTGGCGTGATGGAGGGCGTAAGGGAGGAAGAGAGCCAAGTGATTGAGGGACAGAGAGAGAGGAAGAGGGGAGGGTGGGTCGGTGGGGTTGGGTACGAGTTTTGGGTTTTTTTTTATTTTTTTTTTTAAATTTAATTATTTTTTTTTTAAATTCTGTTTGTCACATTAGCATGAACGGCAAAATTTAACGGCAGAGACCAAAACCAAATTTTTTTTGAACTTTTAAGGACTAGGACCGATCAAATAAAAAGATAGGGACTAAAACCAAAACACGATCAACTTTCGGGGACCAAAAACTTAAATAATTTTTTTAAATATTTTATTTTTTTTATAAATTTAATTATTTTTTTATTATTTTTTTTTAAATTCCGTTTGTCACGTCAGCATTAACGGCAAAATTTAACGGCAGGGACCAAAACCAAATTTTTTTGAACTTTTAAGGACTAGGACCGGTCAAATAAAAAGATAGGAACTAAAACCAAAACACGGTCAACTTTCGGGGACCAAAAACTTAAATAAGCCTAGAATTTATGATATAAATGCTTAATTAAAGGCTTGTTTGGTGGGCAGAGAAAAGAAAGAGCAATGATAAATCGACTTATAAAATCAATTTACAAAATAAATTACACAATAAAAATGTGACATGGGTCACTTATTAACGAATCAATAGGAAATACGAGACATGTTACTTTTTATGTTGTGTAGGTTAATTTGTAAGTTGATTTTATAAATCATTCAATCATTTTCAAAAAGAAAAGGCAATATAGTTTGTTCTATATTATGTTACTACTATATATCTTGAATTTGGTGAGCAAATAAGATAAGATAATGCTATCTTATTTTCTTTTATTATCGTATTTGTCTATTGTATTTTGTACTCTCGATTTCATATGTACTGTTTGTATAATTTTTGTCATATTATTTCATATGTGTTGTTCTTTTATATATAATAAGTTGTGTACGTGTAAATGCATCTTTATTGGAAAAGTACATATACAATAAATGTGTTTTTGTGCATTACTACAAAACACTTATTCTAATTCTTGAAAATTACTCTCTCTGTTTTTAAATACAAGCACTAATTAGTGCTTTGATCTTGGTTTTTTTTTATAAAAATCCCTATTCAAATTTTTAATGTTACTCCCTCTGTCCCATAAAGTTAGTAAAAAACATAAAAAAATTTTGTCCCAAATTAAAGTTAAAATAGTAAATAAAAGAATTTGAAATTGCATTGTGTATTCTATAATAGGTTAATTAAAGAAACATACATTAAATACTTGCTTTCGTAATTTGTTGATATTGGGGACAATGCATTAAAAGTATATTCCTTTATTTTGTTGAATTTTTAAAAATTTACTAACTTTTAGGGACGGAGTGAGTATTAATTACTTCTTTTTCACAAACACCCATATTTACTCAACATTTTTTAGAATTTCAATGATAATTATAGGGGTAATTTTGAAAAAATACACTAAATATTATCAATTTGAATACCACTAACAATATTAACTAACTTCCTTAACATTGGGAATTGAATAAAAATTACTGTACTAATAAAATTAGGTACCATAAAAAAATGCAGAGACCAAATTCAAAAGTCACAACATTTATAAAAACGAATTTAGTAATTAACCTAAAATTTAATATTATTCATATCTTTATACTATGATTAAAAAATTACTTTTATTCTAAAATTAAAATTAATAATCATGGATTAAAATTTAATTTTTTATGAATTAATAATTAAAAATTATTATCCATACAATTAAACTGTGATTATTAATAAAGAGTCGGTATTGTGATTGAATAAAACTAAACCTCCCAAGTGTTATATAAAGCTAAAAGGTAAAGTACAATATTTAGGTTTTGTGATCGAATAAAACTAAACCTCCCAATTGTTATATAAAGCTAAAAGTTAAAATACAATATTTAAGAGTAACACTTGTTAAAAGGTGCAATCATAATTCTACGAGAGAGATTAGTCCATCGACTAAAGGATAATATTCCATTATAAACCATAAAAAAATATCATGATAAAAAAATAACAAGAAATTAAAAATTACGTTAAAAATATTTTTATGAAATACAAATTAAAATTAAAATCATACATATTATGATGCCAAGATTCAGTTTTTTTTTCCCAACCTTGAACAGATAAAAAATGAAGTTGTGAACAGAATGTATGATAAAATTGGAGGATTGGACAAATGAAAAAATGTAGTGGTAACAAATAGTGCTATTTATTTGTTTCATCAACTCTGTTACATAAACATAAGTATTTGACATCTATACGGAACACCTGCCTTTTCAGGCGAAAACTGGTGGGTCCTGCAGTTTTCTTTCTTACAGGACCCACCACTTTTTATCCAAAAAGACAACACCACTTTTTATCCAAAAAGGCAGGTATCCCTCTCCGATGTCAAATAGTCAAGCAAACATTTTCCTTGTTTCATTTAGATATATATTTAGCGAAGCAAAGAGTGGAAAAATTAAGCAAATATGGCTGCCGCATAAGTTAATAAACGTAAGCTACTGTTGTTAGCTTTTAAAATTATGGTAAAAGATATTTATATTTTATAATGAGCTATTTTTATAAGGTCGTCTAAATATTTTTATAAATGTTTATATTATAAGATAAACTTAAATATAATTGCAAGTAAGTGCTTGGGGTTCATTTATTTCAGATGTAATTTTACCGTCATAATTAATAATGTGAAGTAGACTCATATGTAGAGTCTTATGGTTGATGTAATCTATTTTGAGCACATGTATGTTTTTGCAAACTTTTCATAGAAGGTGTATTATGATGCTTGATAGATTTTTTATTGTTGGTTTCATAAAAAAAAATTTCTTTGCTGCTAAAAAAAGATAAACTTAAATAAACTTAAAATATCTTTTTTTTTTTTTTTCAAATGGCACCTAATTCATGCTTTAGAATAATGGATATATGATGATTGATTTCAAAATGTTTTACCAGGCTTGTTCCAACATATATCATCTCATTCTCATACTTCAATCATTAGTTCCAGCCCATAAAAAATTGAATAAAAACAAAGAAAAGAAACTAATACACCAACTAAAAGTATAACAAAAATTATTATAAAAAAAATTATAACAGATTGTACGTATGAAGAAAATAGTAAGTAGTTTGAGTTTTGACATTCAAATACCACGGCTGAAAAGGCTGATGACCCAGATCAAGTGGATCAAAACAAAAGTTTACTAACGAGAACTCCATGCACGTAGAATTAATGAAAAAGTGGCCTATTATGCTGGCTAGAAGAATATATTGGGTGAGACATATATTTGACCGACCACAAAGTTGGTGCCCACCATTTCGAAACAGATTATCTGCGGACGCTTCCTTGACTCGGTATTTTTTTCTTTTTTCTTTTTTCTTTTTTAATAACCCTTTCTTGACTCAATATATCATCGAATAAATATCAGATCAAGTAACACAGTAGTAGTAAATTAAAAAAAAAACAAGTGTTTTAAAAATATTTATTAAATATATTAATATTGAAAAAGTAATTATGTGTGTATTTTTTATATCTCAAAGAATTAAAAAATCACATTTTTTATTAATTTATATTATATTTGACTTTTTAACAAATAGTACATTAAAACAAATTATAAACTTCATCCGAATCAAATTATAAGCAACAAAAAAAAATATTCTCTTGGTTTAAAATATAAGCAAAATTAACTAACTTTATTAAATTTTGTATCATTCTCAATGCCACTTTCCTAAAACATCTCTAGAAAATTATACAATCAACTAACCTCTCCTTAATAAGTATAAAAATGGTTGGATTTGCTTATGTATTCCGGAGGGAGCACAGAACAGTTGTTAATATCTTCCAAAAAATGAGTCATCCATCAATGTTACTCAGCCGAAATTTATTCTTCTGAAGATAAATGCGCTGCCGCATTGACCATGTGATGTAATTGTTTTCGTCCACGTTTTCTAAATCTTGGTTTCAATGAAGCCACGACGACCTAGCTTCACCATTCTTTTTTTTTCCCTCAGAAAAAAAAAGAATTGATTAAATTTGATTACCCCTTTAATATGGTTCCGCAACAAAATTAAAATCTACAGGGTTAAATAAAGGAATGAAAATTAAGATATTTATTTAAAAAATGGTCTTGTTAACGAATGTTCTTAGCTAGAACACTAGTTAAGTGTACTAATATATTAAAAAAAAATAATCATAAATATACATTATTTCATGTCTCAAGAATACAAAAACTATAATTTTTTCATGAATTTTTACTACTCCCTCCGTCCCTATATATAAAGCCTCTTTGGGGGATTTCACGTACATAAGAAAGTAGAATAATTTAGTTAATTGTATTGGAAATGTGAACTTTTGATATGTAATTTCAAAATTACCCCTATTAATATTATTGGGAATCTAAAAAGTGTTAAATAAATAGGAGTGTTTGTGAAAAAAAAGTAATTAATGATCATTGAAAATCGGTATGAGACTTTATAAATAGAGACAAAATAAAAATGTCAAGAGGGCTTTATATTTAGGGACGGAGGGAGTATGTTTGGTTGGGCACTTACTTGCATTTAACTTTAAAAAAAGGGATTATTTTTTAATCAGGGCTTAAATATGAAAATGGTCCCTGTAAATATTCACTTCTTTGAAATTGGTCCTTGTAAAATTTTTCTTTTGGTTTTGGTCCCTGCACTTACAAAACGTTTTGATTTTGGCCCCTCGTATTAAATTTTGGTCCCCATAATTATATTGGTAGTTTGTTTTGGTCCCTCTATTATTTAGATTCAATTGGTTTTGGTCCCTCTAATATCATGGTTTTTGAACTAGTTTTCTTATTTAATGTAAGTTGTTTGTTTAACCTTGAGAATTAATGCAAGAATATCATCCTTAATAGGTCATAGAATATAATATATTACATTTTCGACATTTTCAATCCACATATAACAGGAGGGACCAAAACCAAAATATTTTATAAATGTAGGGACCAAAACCAAAAGAAAAATTTTACAGGAACCAATTTCAAAAAAGTCAATATTTATAGGGACCATTTTCATATTTAAGCCTTTAATCAGTGCTACAAATTTGGGATTAAAGAGCCATGTTTTATAGGGTGGTTGTCTGTGATAATCGACATTGTTCACCATTTACTCTATAACTTGCCATTGATCTCCTTAAAATCACTTAGAATCTCATGCATATGTAGAAATGATTGAGGTATAGATGCACAAAACCCACTTTTAGCCTGAAAATTAACCAATATAATTGTATACTTTACTAACCATTTTGAACTAATTAATGTTTAACCTTCTCTTTCGAAGCTCCTCAAAACCATAATGAACAACTTATTGATGAGAGAGGTGTTGAAATGAAGGAAGGCTATTTAAGTGGTTACAAAGTTTTTGAAATAAAAAATGTGGGTGAAAGACAAAAAAAAAAAAAAAAAAAGTCCCATGTGCTTAAGTGTGAACAGAGAAAGTGATGTGAAAGTGTGAGCACACAGTGAAAAAAGAAAAAATTCCCCGAAAAAATGTGGGGAAACAAGCAATGCAAAAAATGATGTAAGGAGTAATGAAAATTTTCCAATGCTCCTTTAATTATGAGTTGTTTACTCTAAACACTTTAATTTCCTTTCAATTACATTATAACCTTAAGAAACACCTTTTGATCTGCACATGTTTTGGGATCAGTTTGGTGGAGAGTGAGAACTTTGACAAGCTTATGGTAATGTTGTGTCATTAGTTAAATAGAGTATATACACTTAGTGATAAAGAGGATTGTATGTAAATATTGTTGATTATTATATTCTTTTAGAATTTGTTTTTCTTATTGCTTTTTGAAGGAATTGACATGCTTTTGATGTGAAAATTATGTATAATGAATTTTAGTTGATTTCTCTGATTTGTAGATATATTTTTGGCTTATTTAACATTTTAGTCCCTAAACTTAGGTGCTCTTTTAAAATTGGTCCTTAAATTTTGTTTCGATGCTTTGGGTCCCTGAACTTTGTTTAATTTTTGGAAATGGTCATTTCGTCATTTAAGTGATGAAATAGCCGACGACATGTCACGTCACATTCACAATATCGACGAGTAACATGTTATGTAGAGCCACGAGAAACAACATGATTTTTTTTATTAAAAAATAATTTCTTTTAAAATTTATTAAAAGATTCGATTTTCTTAAAAAAAATACAATTTTTAATTATTTTTAATAAATTTGAAATTTTTTTAATTTAAAAAATTCACGTTGCATCATCTGGCATGTTACCTATCGATGTGGCGAAGGTGACGTGGCATATCCTCGGTCATATCACCACTTAAGTGTTGAAAAAACCATTTTCAAAATTTGAGCAAAGTTTAGGGACTCAAAGCATCGACAAAAAAGTTTAAGGATCAATTCCAAAAGAGCACCTAAGTTCAAGGATTAAAAACTGAAATAAACCTTCTGAAATTGGTTAGGATAGCTTTTTGATTTGGTTTTTATTTTGCCTGGGACATGTAAAATGCTAAGTTTGGGGAGTGTTGATGGTCCGGAATATGATATATTTCATTGATTCCATCCCCTCTTTATCTTAGTATTTGTTTGTTTCTAATGGTTTTTACGTTAATTTAGTAGTCTTTGGTTATTTAGTTTTGCATAATAAATTCATCACCTAATGGATCTTTTTTATTATGATTCCAGGTACTTCAAGGCATGAATTTCATGATTATTGACATAGAAATATGAAAGGATGGTTAGAGCCTTTAAAATGAAGTACAAAAAGTGAAAAAAAATGAAGTTTTAGGCTAATTGGAGTGGCTGAGTGTGGCATACCTCACGCTTAGGTGCAAATGGATGCAAACCGCGAAGAATCATGCATGGACGCAGGGCAGCAGGTGCCCAAGTGCCCATCAGGATGAACCAAGCCTGGCCGCTCTTAAGCGCTGGTCAAAATAACACATTAGTGCCCAAGCACCAACTCTTGTGCACCTAAACGTGGCTGACGGATATTTTCAGATTTTACGCGAATTTTGGTAACATTTGGGTGACTTTGGGCATAAAAACTCATTTCTAATCATTTGGCCATACATTTAGAAAGTGGAACACAAAAGAAAATAGAGAAAAGGAAGAGTTTTCGCTTAAGGAATTTAGAACTTGTAAAAAGTGATTATCTTGATGAATCGAGTTTTTGCTATTTGTCCGGAATCATTATTAACATAGGAAGAGTTCATATTTCTATCCAAGGTTGTTATAATTCTATGAATGAAACCATGTCCGTAACCTTTCTCACGTTCATATTCCAGTTAAGCTTTATTCTTATCTTTATATGTTTTTAATAACTCAAATCAATATCAATTGTTTAATCATTTTCCATTATGTACAACTGTGCTAAGGTGAAAAGTGTTTGAATTAATTCAATCCTTGTGGGTTCGACATCCTAATTTACTACTATATTACTTGTACCACCCGGTATACTTGTCGGTGTTCCAACAAATTACATGCTCATTTTCTACCTATATGCTACCTGTAACAAGTACGATTACATGTGTTTTGTAGGGTTATCAAATAATAAAACCTTTGAGACCGACCAACGGGCAACATTCGGGGGTCACAGGCCGACTTCACTTCGCCTCACACCCCTTGTCGTCCTATCAGGTTTGAAGGACCTCGGATCGACCCTTGAGAGGCTCCACCGACCACGCACCAACATCAAGGCATCTCGACCACTACGTGCCGAGCACCTCGCTTTATCTGTCTCGGACTGAGTCGGTACCTTTAAGGATTCGAGCACCGAGGTCCTGACAGCACGTATGACTCAAAGGATAAGCTTAAGGTCTCTTGTACAGGATAAGGATGAATGACTCATCCTTCTTATCCTCTAAGAGTCACGTCAGCCCTACTGGCCAAACAGGCCCATAGGGTACAACACCACTCTCCCTATAAATACAACCCTTACACAAGGGCTAAGGTAATGCATTCCCTCTACCCTATTCTCAAGAACTACGTGTGGCTTGATTCCCTTTTCACTTGGGATACATAGGACTGGGGTCACCCTCGGCAGCTGCAACAACCCCCGAACACATCGTGGTGGGTCCATTTTCTAGATCCACTACATTGGCGCCGTCTGCGGGAAACGAGTAACCAAACACTCCCACCCTATTTTCATCCTATCAGCATGGTCAACAACGTAGATTACAACGGTGGTGACATCCACCCAGAAGGGGGTCGCAGCGGTGGCCCTGGCCGCGGGCGTCCCGGACGAAGGGGACGTGGCAGCAGAAATCAAGTGGAGACACCATCCCCCCCAGGGGTTAATACAACGAGGGAGAGGCGTGACCCTTCCAGAAACAAGACTGGAGAACACCCTCAGCAGCACCTCGTGGAGAGGCTGTTAACATTTGACGAGGATGATACCGCCACTTCCAGACTCCCAACACCTAGATCTCCTCGAGTCCCAACAGGAATTCACCCTTCGAGCAACGAGGGGAGAAAAACAGGAACACTGCCCCGCCGCTCCGCTGCAATTGACGCAGCATGGGCGAAGCGAAGGGCGGAAAGAATGGAAGAACCTGGGTTAAGTGCTCACAACGATCCCAGATGGTCTGAAGGGAAGTTCGGGACGCTTCAGGGCGGACCGAGGATAGCCCGATCTGAAGGACACTCCCGATAGTCCGTTAGCTCCACGAGGGTTAGAGACGTAGGATTATGGAAGTGCTGAAAAGACAAACGGCTTTGATCGAAAGACAGAACCGGGTCATCGTCGACCTTCAACAAACAACAGTGGCACACATTGCCAAGATGAATCTCCTGGAGAATAAAACACCCATCGGGAGACCCGATGCCATTTTGCGACCACCTCCACCACTTAATGCTTCAATGCCACCACCGCAGGGAATTTCACCCTCATTCCTCAACTCCTTTCCGATTTTCGCTATCCACCCTGAACAAAACACCCTATTGTCTCATCCTCACCCTGGACATCCATTTACTGAGGATATTGTTGCCTTCCGAACCCCTCAACACCACCCATGGCCTGCAAACGTCCCTAAATATATGGGATCAACCGACCCCGCCAATCACGTTGCCAACTATGAGTCGGCAATGGAGAAGACAAGATGAAGTGTAGAGCCTTTTCACTGACCCTGGATGAAGGTGTGCTCACTTGGTTCAAAATTCAGCCCCCGAGATCTATCCTATCTTGGGACGAATTGAAACATGCCTTCCTAAACAAATACTCCATCAGCATGGCTCTCCACAAGTTGAACCACACCCTAACTGGGATAACCCAAAGATCGGGAGAAACGCTGAGAGAGTATCTCACCAGATTCATGAATGAGGCCAGCAACATTGCCGGATTAGAAGTTGGGGTCTCGGTCCTCCTTTGCACCCAAGGAGTCCGCCCTGAGATATCAGAAATTCGTTAACTGGAAAAGCCCTTAAGAATATAAATGAACTCTGAGAGAGATCCCGGAAGTTCGTGAATTTGGAGGAATTTCGCCGAGGACAGGAATCACAGATGGAAAACAAGGAGGACCATACCTCAAGACGGGGCGAGGAAAAGTTCAGGGATGAGAAGCAATCAAGGGAAAAGTTCAGGGATGAGAAGCGATCAAGGAGGAAAAGTTCAGGGATTACACCCCACTCACTATTCCGAGAAGCCAAATCCTAAAGGAAACAATGGCGACGGAAATGAGGGGTGTGACTAGGCCCCCGGCCTTGAAGAAAATCTACTAGAAAGACAGGTCCAAATACTGTGAGCACCACTGAGGTTACAGTCAAACAACCGACCAGTGCACATGGTTGAAAGATCTAATTGAGCAAATGATCAGAAATGGAAAGCTCCATCGATATGTCAGAGACGCCGTCGACAGGGGGGGTAAGAAGAAAAAGTTTGTCACCACCAAGAGCTCGAAGAAGAAGCGTCATCCCACCGAAATCCAGTCAAAGAGAGAGATAAAGGAGCAACATGCCAAGAAACACACCTAGAGAAACGAGAAACGAACCAACCAGCAAACCTGACCAAAGACCCGAAGAATCCCCAGATGATTACTTGGTCACTGTAATTGTTGGAGGATTCACCAGCGGGGGTGAAAAGAGGGCGGATCAAAAACAATGTCAAACAAGTGTTGTATGTGGCCAACAGGCCTATACAAAAGAAGGAACCAAAGAAGAATGTAACGACCTAATTTTATTAACTTGATAATATATATATAATCTTAGGCAAATGATTGGTGTAACCCTCTAAATACATTAACAACAATCAAAAAGTGTTAAAAAATCATAGTAGGGTGGACTAGAACCTGAATTTAAGCCTAGAGAAGCATCAAGGAACATTAGAAAGCATTAAAAAGGAAATTTCAATGAAGTAATCGATTACCACAAGAGGTAATCAATTATCTTCAAGACAGAAAGAAAGTAATCGATTACTTTGCTGAAGTAATCGATTACCTCCTGAAAAATCTGCAAGTTTCTAGAAATTTCTCGGAAATTATGGGATTTTTAGGTGAAGTAATCAATTACCCTCACAAGGTAATCAATTACCTCCATCAAAATTCTATAAAAACATGATTCTTGAGCCATTTTCACTCAACGACTCCCTTCCTCTCTCTAGAAAGTTCGAGTCTCCTCCTCCATCTCTCTAAAATCTTCATATTTTCTCTACATAAACCCATCAAAATTCATGGAGATTTCACTTCCATCATGTACACATACTTAATAATCTTCATCCATCTCCATAATTCTTCTCTAATCTCCATGAAAGTCTTAGTCCTTCCTCACCCATAATCTATATTCTTACTAATCTTGGAGTTTATCATTATCAAGTTGAAAGAATAAATCATAAACTCAAGAAAGCACAAGAATAGGAGTAAAACAAGGAGAAATCAAAGGAGTAGTAACAATGAACTTCAAGTAGAGATTTCTACCTCTAAGCCCCTTCCTCTCCTCAATCAAGGTAAGGAGGAGATTACTTCATATTTTTCAAGCTATAGAATTAATGAAATAATAATAGAGTCAAGGAAAGATAAAAGAACAAAAATCTAAAGTAAACCATATTGAATATTCATATGATTACTGAAACAAAGAGTTAGTTTTAATATGTTTGTATAATAATAATGAAGCAATTAGAGTATTGATTATGTACACAACTAGGAAGTGATAAACTCTAGGAAGTCAACGTAATTCTGTATCCTGAAACACCCCTATAGGTGTTGATTGCTTGAAAATTTAGGTGTTGGTGTATTGATTGATATGTGTGGAGTAGGTTTACTAAATAAGACTTACTAATTAGAAGATTAGCTTAATAATTAAACATATTCATAAGATTAAGATACTTATACTTAATTGTTGCATGGATTGATGTGAATGATGAATGAACTGTACTGTGATTGTTGAATGATACGGGAATATTACATGTTTGTGAATTTATTGTATGCTTTGTTAATGATTGTGAATGTAAACCTTATTAAAGTAAATAAATAAAGAAGGGAATGACAAATACAACAAAAAGGGAAAATCTTAATGATAACACTTCGTGTGAAATTATATGAAATCAAAGTCAATAACCTGTCAAGATTTAATATTTAACTAGAGACAAAGAAGTAAAATCAACGAATAGGGGTGTGATTCCTTTTGTTTTTCTTATCGTTTCTTTTAATTCTCTAGTGGGAATTATAGAGAAGTATCTCACTCCTTGTGGCTTAACATTTTAGGTACTTATTGGAACGAGCAAGGAACCAGAGATTCACAACGATGAAGGCAAAGGAAAGAATTGACTTTGAATAAATTGCTATTCCATTTTGTATAATCCTAATGTACTTTTCAAAATTTTGTAAACTTTAAAATAACAAACAATGTTTTTATGACATTAAAATAATTTCTATTTAAATTAAGTTGGGATGTTCTAAAAGAACATCCCACTGAGCTTTGGGGATGAGAATTTGGAGGATATACTGCATAATCACGATTACCCCATGGTCGTCACAGCCCGGATAGGAAAATACCAGGTAGAAAGACTCCTGGTTGACCAGGGGAGCTCGGCAGATATCATCTTCTTGCCCTTCTTCAAGGCCATGAAATTGAAGGAAACAGACCTGACCCCCACGGAGGGAAATCTCATCGGCTTCACTGGGGATGCAATCATTCCTCTTGGCCACATTTATTTGCCAATTTCCATGGGAACCGGAATGTCGGCCACAACAGAAAGGGTTAAGTTTATTGTGGTCGACTATCCATCTGCCTACAATGGCATCTTGGGCACACCATGCCTTTACTCCTTCCGAGCCGTTGTTTCCATGGTACATTTGGCAATGAAATTTGTGGGAGCCGACTGTAATACCCTCAATTTTTCATATTTCAATAAATTGGTTTTTGAGAATTTTTGATTGGGCAGTTCTTTTTGAATTTATATAAAAATGTTTGATTTATATTCATGAGTGAAAATAATTATTTGAAAATGTAAAATTTATTTTATAATGGTAAAATATTTAGTTTTGTGTTTGAAGGAAATTTATTATTTAAAGCTTTAGAAATTTAAATTCTCAAAGGTTAATTAAAATGGTTCAATTTTCCAAGGAGGGGTGACCAATGCATGTCGAGCACCCTAACCAACCCATTTATTTGAATTTACTCTTTTGTTCGAAATTTAATGTCTTTGATTTCTTTTTATATAAATAAAAGTGGTGCATTTATAATCTATTTTGATGAATTATTATTTTGTGATTTAACTTTGAAAATTCATAACTTTTGATTGCTAAATCAGAATCAAACGAATTTATAGTCAAAACGATCGTATTGGAATGTAGAATTTATTTTTTTAAAGTTAGGGATTTAATTGTTCTGTCCCAAAAATTTTATATTTTTGGGAAATTATAATGTTTTTATTATTAAGTAAATTGGAAATATGATTTCAATGTTATTTGCTGTTTTGAAAAAAAAATATTATTTTTTTACTGTATGTTAGTATTATACGGTCTGACTATTTATTTTATGCATTTCAAATTTTAAATTGTTAGACATACAATTATGAGTGCACAAGACCCTGGGATATCCTAATTAAATGCAACCTCTTTCCAACGTACCTTATTTAAAACCCACATTTAATTACCTTATCCTAGAGTGGATTTTCAGCCAATATAATGGGTGACTTAGCCTTTTTTATCTCTTCACACTCTCTCACTCTAATTTATTTTTGAACCCTTTTAAATCAACAAATCCCACCAACCTAAGACCCCTATAAATACCCAAACCCCACCCATTCTTACACTTGGTTCTAAGAGAGAGAGAGAGAGAGAGAGAAGAAGAAACCGTGAGAGGAAGGAAGAAGGGAGGAGGAGGAGGAGCTTTGATTTTTCCCATCCACTTTTCAATCCCCACCTAGGTATTCATCTCAAAACTCGATTTTCTTCTCTTTTTCCTTTTTCATTTTCGATTTTTTCAAGCTTTCATGTAGGGTATATTTGTTTGATTTTCAAAAGCCATTGCATGTTTATTTTTGATGTTTCTCTTTACTTTTTAAGCTTTATTATACATGGATTTGAGTTTGAAGAATGAAAAAGAGACATGCATGTATGTTAAGGGACCACATGGTTTTGCCCTTGTTCTTACCCAAGTGGTTTTTTTTACTTTAATGATTTGGAATGAAGAAATAAGAGTTGATTTTTATTGATCTTAAAACCTATGTTTTTGTAGTGATTTTATTCGCTTAATTATGTCACAAGTCCCTGAAGTTTGAGGTACTTTTGTCAGATACCCATATTCTTATTTTTTCAATGTTTGACTCCCCGAAGTTACTTATGGGTTTGTCATATACCTCTACTACCAATTCTGGCCAATTTGCTGACATGTAATATCGAAATCCTGGTAAGACGCAGGAGGTTAGACACGTGGTGCCCCGTGGGCGAAGATCCTTTTTTCTGTAAATTAAAAAACTAAAAAACTTAATATTTTATATTTTTAGTTAGATAAAAAAAAGGAAAGAAATGATTGAAGAGAGAGGTCGTCTTCGCCCATGTGACATCACGCAGAACCACATGACCAACCTCGTGCGTCTGACCAGGATTCCGATGTTACGTGTAAGCAAAATTAGTCAGAATTGATAATAGGGATATATGACAAACCCAGAAGTAACTTCAGGGAGTCAGACATTGAAAAAATAAGAATAAGGGTATTTGAAAAAAGTACCCCAAACTTCAGGGACTTCTGTTATAGTTAAGCCGATTTTATTTTGCAAAAATTTTTATTCTTTCTTCAAGCATGTTTCGGCCAAGGCATGAACATAGGGGAAATGATTTTTGATATGGATATGCATGTTATTGTTTGATGCACCTTTGTTATTTTCTTGTCCTATTTTCGGTTCCCATAAAAAATAAACAAATGAAATGATTTTGTTTTGGTTAGTTTATAACGAGACTATGTGGTTTTGTCTAACTGTATATGCATGAGTTTGTTTTGTAATGCATGTTGGTTTGTAAAGGTTTGCCTATTTTCTTTGCTATATGATTCGCTTTTTCAAAGAAATAATTGATTAAGTTGATTTTTGTTTGGTTTTGTGTATATAAATGTCATATGGTTCTCCCAAATATATGTGCCTAAGTGTAAAATTAATTTATGTTTTTTTATTGTTGGATTATGCTATTCGGTTTTAGTATGATTGAGAATGTTAAATTGATTTGAATTTGTTTGTTGTTTGAGGATTAGATTCGATTATACATGTGAAATTGATCAAATGATTTTTGTTTCTTTAAAAATAAACTTGTATGATAATGATATGAAGTGGTTCATTTGATTTAATTGCTTGAGAGTTGTAAATGTTGGTTAATTAGGGTTGCATGATTCGGCCCTTTTTGGTTTAAGTACAAAGACATGAAAATTTAATTGTTTTGGATTGATTATGTGCTATATGTTTGGTTGGGAATTAGCTAGTTAGTTGTATGCTAAAGTTGATTATAAAATTGCTTGGTTAAGTGTCTTTAGGGAGTCTTAGAAAGTGAATTGATTTTGGTGAACTTTGAGTGCAACATTCGGTTCTAGCATGTTCATTAGATAAGGAGTTTATTTTGTTACGTGCTAAGTGCTATTTGAATGTGTTCTAGAAATTTTGAAGTGGTTTGGACTTGTTTTAGTATTTTAACAAACTTTGGATTATTTAATGATTATGGAAGTTTGAGGTTTTAGTTGCAAGAGATTTGGATGAAAAACACTTTCACATGTTGAATGATCTTGAAGTTTAGCCGCTGTTGTGATAAGGTTAGTTTGAGTGTCACTGAATTTTTGTATGATTTTTAGAGTTTGTTTACTATTTTTACAAGAATTGTTTTTATGAAAATGATTTTGGAAAAACGAGTTTTTCGGATTGAAAGTGAGCTGTAATTTCGAACCTAAGCTACTCCAATGAACTTGAAATTTTTATGGTAAGACCTTGCACACTTTGGGAGATTCTCTGTAAAATTTGAGGTGATTTGGAGTTGGTTTCATATTTTTAATTAATACAAAACAGTGAACAGATCAACTCTGTTTTTTACAGAATTAGAGAGAGTTTTAAATGGAAAAATGTGACTTAAACAACTCCAAATAATCTGAAAATTTTATGAGATAATCTTGGATGTGTGGAGATGTCCTGTACCAAATTTCGTGCAAATTGGAGTTAGTTTACTAGTTTTAATAATTGCATTTCTGCCTCAGATCAAAACAAGTCTGTTTTAAATTTTATGGCAAATCTGAATAAAAACTTGTGTTCTGAAAGTCTGAATGGCTTGAAAATTTTATTTGTTGAACTTTGATATATGTTTTAGTGTTGCACAATTTGGGACTGAAACTTATTGATTTGATATAGTTTTGAAATTAATTTCTCTTGATTTATCTATATTCGATCTAGCACCTTATTTGATACTTTTGATGTGTGTGGTGTTTTCTGTATTTTTTGGACTTGGTTGTGTAACACCCGTATTTTCCTCAATTATTTTCAGTATTTAAAAATTAAATAGAAATCTATTTATTGGATTTATTGAATGAAATTTTAATTCCATAATTCAATTTAATTAGTATTTGATTTGATTTTTCGTGGATTTATTTAATTATGAATTTTGTGTTTTAATTATTTTAAGACAGTGGGAATTTTATTATTTTATTTAAATTAGATTTTTATTTTGTACTTCCTTTAAAGTGGAGAGGGAAAATTTTATTTCCTCTCTTGTGTGTGTTGTACGGCCAAGCATGAAGGAGGGAAGGAAAATTTTGAGTTTAAGAGCCAAATTCAAATTTCAAATATACCCTAAACCCTAAGGAGACAAGTATTTATTGCTCTAATTAATTATGTTCCCCACTAAGTAAAGCATCATAAAAGCCTAGGGTGGTTGTAATTAAAACCTAACCTATTTTGTCTTGAACCTACATTGACTAAAATTGCACATGAGCCCTTTTTGCCTCTTGATAAATTCGAACCCCCTATATTTTAGTGATCAACCCCAATTAAATTTTTGCAACCAAGCCCTTTTTGCTTGTTTGGTTGGTTCGACCCCCATTTTAGTCAGGAGACCCCAACCTCAAAATTTCTATATAAACCCACCCAATCCTAAGATTACCCCTTCTTACAACCCATAGTCTTAAAAACGAGAGAGAGAGAGAGAGAGAGAGAGAGAGAGAGAGAGAGAGAGAGAGAGAGAGAGAGAGAGAGAGAGAGAGAGAGAGAGAGAGAGAGAGAGAGAGAGAGAGAGAGAGAGAGAGAGAGAGAGAGAGAGAGAGAGAGAGAGAGAGAGAGAGAGAGAGAGAGAGAGAGAGAGAGAGAGAGAGAGAGAGAGGAGGCCGAGAGGGAGAGAAGAGGAAGAGAAGGAGGAAAGCTTGATTCTTGCTCATTCTTGTTCATCCACTTAGGTATCAAGCTTTTAACTTGTGTTCTTTCTTTTTCTTCTTGTATTTTTCGGTTTCTTCAAATTCTTCAAAGTTAGATTTTTGTTGTTTCAAGATCAAAGCTTCTTGCATGTTTGTTCTTAAGCTTTCTTATGCTTTTCTACACTTATTATTACTTGTATTTGAGATTGAAAGTAAAAAAATGAACATGCATCAATGATGATGATGCTCACGGTTTTGGTCCTTTTTTGATTTAAATAATTTTTGATCTTTGATTTAAGTTTTTATGCTTGATAATGAGTTGATTTATTGTGTTCTTGAGCTATTTGAAGTTGATTTGCAAAAATTTTTCCAATTTCTCCTATGCATGTCACGGTTAGGGTTTGATTTGAGGGAAATGGTTTTTGTTTTTGTTTGCATGTAATTGATTCATGATTATTGATATTTATGTGGTGTATTTTTTATTTCTAAGAAGGATTGCATGATAAAATGAAATTTTGGTGGGATGTGTGTGTTAGAGGGCATTCGGTTTTTGGCCCTTTAGGTTCAAAATAATTTTTGTTCATTAATTTCTAATGCGAATCTTTGAGTATAAATGTGTTAATATTGTTTATAAGTTTTGTGTATTTGATTTGCAAAAATTTTCTTGGTTTCTTTGTTGCATGTCACGGCCTAAGCAAGAATATGAGGTAAATGAGTTTGTTTTTATTTGCATGTAATGGATTGATGATTATTTATATGTATTAAGTGTATTTTTGAGTTCTCATCAAAGAATGCATGAAAGAATGAATTTTTGTGTTAATAGGCTTTATTTGGGCTATACGGTTTTGGCTTGAAAAACATGCAAATGAGTTTAATAATTTTTTTTGAATAATTTGTGCTTAAGAAAGTAATTGATCTAAGTGTGTTTATGTGCTTAATTGATAAAAAAAATGTATATGTAATTTGGCCAAATCAAGAAAAAAGGAACAAATGGGTTTATTTTACACACATGTTAATGATTTGTTAAGATTAATTATTTTCCTAAGTATATTCTTGATTTTCATAAAGGAAATGAATGAATAAAATTGTTTGGTAAAGTTTTGTGCTTTAATTTGTATATGTGTGTGTATTCAGCCAAGAGAGAAAGAAAGAGTAAATGATTTAGTTTCATGAAAATAAATTTGTATATTGATTCTTGAAATGATTAAGTTGTTTAAAACAAGGAAAGCTAAATGTGTTTGGTTTGTTTCTTTGGTTAAATTCGGTTTGTAAGTGTCTGTATGTCTAAGTTGTTTTGTTTTGCAAAAATGAATTGCATGATGATGTTCCAAATTGATCTAGTGGATTTAAAGTGTTAGCACTTGAAATCTTGATTTATTTTGTTAAGTGCAATTCGGTTTTATTGAAATTAAGTAGGTAAATATGAAAATTAAATTGTTTTGAAAATGATTATGTGTTCTATAAGTGAGTAAGTGTTGGTTAATTGATTATATGCTTGGATTTAAGTGATAAAATGTTGTCTCAATGCTTTAAGGTTTGTTAGAAAAATTTATGAACATTGTTTGCCTTTGTGTATGATTCGGCTATGGTAGGATTAATAGGATAGGGATTTATTTTTCTAAGTGTTAATTGATATTTGAAAAGTGTTCTAGGTGATTGTATGAATTGTTTGTTAAAGTGTTGTTATCATTTGAATTTTTAAACTACGTTTGGAAAATGTTTGGTTATGAAAGTAGCTTTGAAAAATAATTGATTTTAAGTTTGATTTCTTTGAGTTATTTGGATTTGATGGACTTGTTTGGTGGCTGCCCAAGTTTTGTTTGGTGATGAAAAGCTTGAATTTTAAAGTGTTAAAGTGTTGGTTTTATATTAAGGAATGTTTGGAAGCAAAAAGTACTTTTACGTTGTTTTCGGAAATTTTAAAAAGTGATTTTAGGAAACAGTACCTTGCTTTCCATAATAGTTTGTACTTGTTTCTCAATTTTAAAAATGTGTTTAAGTGATTTAAAGCAAAGCTTTTAAGTGGTATTTTATTTAGGAAAAAGTCGGATTGAAAACGGTGGATTTTTCGATGTTTTCGGAGTTGTTTTGAGGTGCTTTCCAAGGCGGACCAGCAACCCGTATTTGTTTTTAAAATTTATTTATGGATTATTTTCAAGATGTTTTAATGTACTTAAGTTATGGTTTCACTTTGAAACGATTTGAGGAAGAGGAAATTGTATATTAATATATATTGTTTGATTTGAGGGATTAAAGGTGTTGCTGTGGAACATGATAGCGGAGATAAGAGTTTCGTGAATTCTTAGGGAGTTTCAATTCGTAATCAAAGTGAGTAACTGTGTTTAGTTTCGATTGTTTAAATCGGAATCGTGATCGGACAAGGTTAAGTAGTGTGAGGCAAATTGGTCTGTGATTGTCTGGCTCCTCGCACGAATGACTAAGATCACTATTGCCTTATGTGTTTTTATTTGATTGAGTTATGTGAACATGTGAATTTGAACATATGATGCCTGCTCATGCATAATGGTTCATGTTGTTATATTTTGTTTAACATAATGCATGACACTGAAGCATGGAAATAAAGTAATGAATGAATGTGATGCGTGAAGGAAGTAAATAAAGGAAAAAGGTAACGAGAGGAAATGGATTCCCTAATGAGCACAGAAATGATTGTGGTTATGATTTATAAGATGAATGAAGCTGGCCATGTGTGCAGTATGCCGTGGATCCAAGCCTTGATCAGTTAAGCAAGTGATACTGGAAAAGACTGGACGTTGAGGAAAAGTTGCGTAATTAGAGGCCGAGGATCACCGAAGTGATGGATAAGGGTGACTCGTCCAACCATAGGATTAATAAAAGCTTTAATAAGACTGATATATATCAAAGATAATAATTATATGCGGTGAGATGAGTGTGAAGTAGTGGAGAGGAAGATACCCTGTCTATTTGCTGATATTCAGGTGTGTGATTGTGATAGGGGAGGGTGATGACAGTGAAACGTCAAGAAACCTGAAGTTCTTTTCTAGGCGGAACTAGTCTATAAGTGATCGGGGATTAATACCCAAGGGATCGTAGCGTGTTCAGCACCGCGAACTAGAAAAGTACTGTCACCCCCTTGATCAAATTCGAAACGGTGAGAGGGAACCTGAACGAGGTGGGCAGATCGGCTGGAGATTGGATCGCGTGGAATATCAATTGTCGTGTTAGTCGGCCTATGCGGTTGTGGCTTGACATTCATATTTGTATGTTGTTGGTTCCCGACTGTTCGACCGGCGTGGGTTAAGGTTCCTGTAAGTCCCGTTTGCTTCCGACTAGGTTTTGGGAGGATATGGAGGAGATGTAAACGTGTGTGCTAATAATAAAACTTTCACAGTGATGTCTTATATTTCCCCTGACATCACGGATAATGTGAACTCTTGATAAGACTTAATAAAATACTCTGAAAAAGTTATCAATGTGAAAGTATCAAAGTGTGATGGTAATGAGATACAGATGGCAGTAAAGTGGTATGAGAACAACAATGTTGAATAAATAAAGTGACGATGATGATGACCATGCATTCATTTCGCATTCATTTGCATTGTGTTTTCATTTATTTTATGCTTGAAATGTATTGGTGGTGTGCCAGATTTGTTGGCATGTCATGCGTCCGGAAAAGCTTATTCTTTCTCATGTTCGTTGTTTCTCTTCGTTCTTCGTGGGGACGCAACGGGAAGATGGTGTACAGCATAGAGATTACCATGTGGCCCCTAGCGGGGGGAGCGTGGGAAGTCACCCTTGATGGATGGATTTGGAGAGGCTTGACGTGGTTGGAGATTAAAGACCCTGAACATCGTCTGAGAGGAGTACGGATTGATCTGCACATTGGTTGCATTACCTTGAGGGACTATATGGATGAAGGACCTCAGGCGTACTACGCTCGTGGTACGCAGGCCGCCCCGCCTGCGGATGTGAAGGCTGAAGAGGAGGAGATAGCACCGGAGGATGATGATGATCAGCCGACAGCTTAGGGAGTCCCGTGGGTCTTGTGGTGTAACATCCCGAATTTTAATTCCTAAAATAATTAGAATAATGATGGAATTAGGAAAATGATAGTTATCTTCAAGAATAATCAAGGTGATGGATTAAGATTGTTTTTTTAGCTATGAAGGAGTCAAGGAGCATTGGCATTGGAAAGGAAATTTAAAGAAGACCAAACGAGTGTTAAAAATCGATGTTTTTGGTGTTATAAACACCATATATTAGGAAATTCAAAATAAAAGATTTGCATCTCTAAACACCAATTCCACCGTTGGATATTAAGATTAGTATGCAAGGAAGGTTGCTTTCAAATTTGAGCAAAATCCGACGGTTAACGAAGAAGTTATGACACTTCGAAGTGCAAAGGAATGATGACTGATCTGGTTAATCGATTAACCTGGAGGTTAATCGATTAAGACCTAATTCATGAGAGATCTGAAATGCACGAGTTAATCGATTAACCTGGAGGTTAATCGATTAATGGCTTACAGCTGTTTTTGGAAAGTTTACACTGTGCGTTAATCGATTAACGAGCTGCAGAAACGAAAAAAATAAAAGCAAGTGAACACTCTCTCTCTCTTCCATTTTTCTAAGTTAGGGTTCATGAATTCCACTCTTCTTCTTCTTAATCTCCATCGACAACAACAATAAGTCTTAGATTAAGAGCAAAAATCATCATTGCCCTCACAAGATCAAGCTCCATTCTCTCCTTTCCTCCTTTCTCTCTCACGGATTTCTCTCTCCCTCTCCAAGAACAAGTGTTGTTCTTCCTCCTTTTCAAGGTTTAAGGGCTCCAACCTCAATCATCATCAAGAACCATCATCAATCTCACTTTCTCTCCCTCAAATACAAGGTAAATTCCATTTTTCTCTCTTCCTTCTTAGCCACACGAATTTCTCTCTCTTTTCCTCATAGAGTTTAAAAATCCCACTTTAGGGGTACCACCCTCTTATGTTTTTCTTCATTTTTATGGCTTGAAGGAGTCAAGATTTCTCTCCTCCCTCTCACTCCATTTGGGGCTCCTTGGTTGAGGTTGCTATGGGTTAGGGCATAAGGCTCAAGCTAGAACGTGGTGAAGGTTTTTCCACTCTTTCTCTCTCTCTTTGGTAGAGGTAAGGGGGTGTGTGTTACCTTGGTTTAGGAATTAGTTCCTAACTAGTATATAGTGATTTGATAAGGTTATGTGTTTAGTGTTATGATAGGAACCTTAGGGATAGTGAACATTGAAAATGCTATGAATATGACAAGAATGAACCCTAAATGTTAATGTTTTGTATATTTGCAAAAATGTGGATTATTGTTGTTAGTCATAAATATGTGAATGATTAATTGTAATATATGTATGAATATAGACATTTGTTACTTGATGTTAATTGCTAATTGAATTACATGTATAATGGTAGCTATGTTTGATTTGATATGCTAGGACTAGACTAATTGGATTGAGTGTATGGCTAATTAAAACGAAGCAATAAAATGAATTAAAGAAAACGGACTGTTGAATTGATCATTGGGGACATTGGGACACTAGGTGTTCCTGCTAGGTGTACAAACGCCCCATTAGGGCCAAACGCCCCATCAGGCTAAAACGCCCCATTAGGTGAAAATGCCCCATTAGGAGTCAATGTGCTCAACTGATCAATTCAACGAAAACTAAAAGAATGGAAAATGTGAAAGAGACTAAAGTATGTAAATTGAATATGCCAATAAATGTGATAAGAATGAGTATAAGATTATATGTATTTGTCCTAACTGGTGAGGCCTAATGGGTGAAAGTCCTGATGGGTGTAAAAGTCCCTAATGGGTGTAAAAATGCCCTAGCAGGAGCAACCAATTCCTAGTGGTACAAATAAGAGAAAAGATGTAAAAGAAAGAATAGAATGAATGATGAAAAGACTAAACTATATTGATTTGTAATGGGGCTATGAATGCAAATGTTGAATGTGTATGAGCATGATTTGTGGAATGATTAAATGAAATGACATGTGCTAAATGTCTAATTGTGTTTGGCTTGGTAGGTTATTATGTCTAGCTAGAAACTGCTTCCTACTTCAAGTGTAATGCTCACCCTTTTGCTATATTTTTTACAGGTAATGAGATTGAGCTTGCACTATTATCGGCCGAGCAAGAGTGCTCTCCCTCACAGGGAGAGTAAGTCATATTAGATAGTGCTTGTGATGTGTCCTAGATCTTTTGGGCATAGGATGTTATTGTGTTTATTACTTTCCTAATTTGTAAATGTTTATTTTGGGGTTGGTCCAGGACCACTTCTTAAGTGTAGGAAGCATATTTTTGGGAAAATTAAATAGTTCTAAAACCTGTTCATATTTGCTGCTATATCTCTTATGTATTTTAACTCTGATGTGAATGCACCCGATGCATATTGATAATTTGGCCCTGTTGGCCTCTGGATGAAAAGATTATTTTGTTTATAAAGGTTACAGGAAAATCTTAATTTATGGAATGTCCATAAAACAAAGGAAACTCTGTCCGATTTGATAGAGATTTTTATAAGCTAAAATGGTTTTAAAAGGAAATTTTTAAGTCACTATTTTATTATTGGGTAATTAAGGGTAATTATAAATAGGGTGTTACATTTATGGTATCAGAGCAATTTCTCCTAGGCCTTGGAGTGTGAACTCACATCTCCAGTGGTTTACTCACCAAGCAAGTAACCGAAGTTGGTGTCAAGTCTATAGTAGATACATAGGTATTTATATACATATAGATAATTATTTAATTATGTATATGTGTACTAACTTTTCTCTTTTCAGGAACTATGTCTCATAGTTAGTAGGTGCAGTGACGATGCTAGGATCGCTGCAACTCTAGGACACTTGGTTCACTTGGACCGAGATCAGGTTGAGTCGGGACTTCGTTGGGATGTTAGGCTTACCTTGGAGAACAAAAACGTTGGCAGTTCTCTCAACTAGTGAATATATTCCGTACCTATGAGAAGAACGTGCCAAGGAGGTTAGGAAGCACTACCAAGGGTAAGAGACCGGCTCGGAAAGTAGATCCATACGCCGACAACCACACTAGGACGGCAGTCCCATGAAATGCGGACCAAAGCGTGGCCGTTTCCATTACTAGACACCATGTCTGCATTTCGGAAAGTCTCACTGCGGTGTGTGCTAGTACAAGGATCGGATTGCAAGAGAGGGTCTTTGCTACCGATGTGAACAAGCGAGACATTTTGCAGAAAAATGTCCCAGTAATACCCCGTAGAAAGAAGTGAATACACTGCAGGTGCAACAGGCATCGGGAAGCCAACCCATACCGAGAGGTACATGTTATGTGTCGCATTCCTATAAGGTGTTTTATTAGAATATGAGGTCACGCATTCTTGTACTTCTCTTTAAAAGCAGGACAACAATAGAAACATCCTGTAAGCGTTAGGTTTTCATCTTCATGAGTTCTTTAGTGAAGACGTACGAAGCGCACTTTACTTATGTTTTCCAAGCAGTTTGGCAATAGTTCAAACCAAGTTAAGGTACAGGTCCAACTGAACGAGAGTAAATAACCAACACCCTTAAATTTTTCTGGAAGCGAATCTGCACGATATAGTTTCTGATAGCTATTTTCTTTAAATTACGTCTCTGTCAAAAGCATCACCTTAAAAGTCATCGGCGATAGGAAAGGACTTAGGATTCTTGATTCCTTATAGCGAGGGACTGTGAAACTTAAGTGATACGCAGAGGTGAACCAATCCTTTAGAAAATCATGAGAAGTCTTGGATAGAAACAATAAGTGGTAAGATCCTAGTTGGACTATGGCTAAATTCCGTAATGGTGTTGTCATTTGATGGAGTGTAAGGTCAGGATTGGCCATCCTTACTCTTACATTTGTTAAATGATGATATTATCAGCAAAACCAACAATGGTGCGCTATTGATAGACGTGAAGTTGGGACTGGTCACCTCAATCTTTGCATCTATTGACGGATGGTATCATTGTAGCCTCCTAAATGAAATCAAGGCAACTGAGATAGTAACATACCAAGAAATAGATCCTTTAGAAGACAAGAAACTAGCCTGAAAAGTATCCTTTCCAAACCTTCCCGCAGAATCGGGAAGTAGACCTAGAACAAAACTAACAGATAAGAACCTTAGTCTATTTTAATTGCTTAAGAGTAACATAGCCTAATACATAACCCTTGCAAAAATTAAGCGAACTTCATAAGAATCCCCTCTAACCATCATGAAAACAAACCAGATTTTAGATAACCTAAAACTCACTGGGAATCTTACCAAGGTTCCTGGATGATCGTCCGATAAAAAAGCCAACCTTGACAACTTCATGAAGTCTCTACACCGAGACTCACCAAGTTGAACAATTGACCCGTACTCCTCGTCGAGCACAAGAACCTAGATGTGTGCGAACGCGAGATATCGCAAACCTTGGGAAATTCGGTCCAACCCATCGACCACCAACAGGTAGTCAACTCAACATGGCCTTCGATCTCAAGAGTGATGCAAATCTCATGAGTGACGTAAAGGTCGGATTTCGTTAGCATTCTTAGTCTATATCAAATTCATTCAAGCATTCCTTAAGATCCAGTTCGAAATAAGTTGAAATGGAGTTGTTGTCATATACCAAGGTATGACTTAAGCTTCATTAACCTAAAACGGAGTTTTGTGAAACGTTCTGAATTCAAGAATGTCGGCCTACCTCAACTTATGATTACCAAAAGTAAATTAAGGCTTTATTAGTGTTTCTGTGAGCCTTAATTAATGCTTCAATTCGTGCAAGTAAATCTCTTTCTTCTTGTCCTTCTTGTTTGAATAAATTCTAAAGCAGCATTTCTAGATCACAATCAAGATTTTCTCGCTCCAACCGACCAAGGATCGTGAACTCATGCTTTTCTCCTTGTTTCTCATCCTTGAATAACAATTGTTCCTGGAGTTCCAGTATTGTCTATTCAATTCGTTTCCTCATTGACGAAGAAAATTCTAGCCATAAGTTGTTGCATTCTGCGAAAAGTCTTTGGATTGCATGATCTTGGACTATTTTCCATAAAACGAAAGCACAAATTCCTCGTGAATTTTAAAGATTTTATTTCCTTTCGTTGCTAAATCCGTACACTCCTCATTGAAAGTCGTATGAAAGGCGATCAGAAGCTGACATATTCAATTCCCTGATTTCTGGCACTGATAAAACCAGATATGTCGAAACCAAGTGGGGGAGAACTTGGTAGTCGAACTAAGATCTTGTCTAAGTAACAAATGGAAACGATAAGGAAAGCCGGGTGAGAACAAGAAGTAGAATGTTCTAACATAGGTCTAAAAGTGTTAGAGAGTTTTCACTTGAAGTATCGTAAGTGGGAGAATGAAATCGAAGGGGCGTAAAGACCATAGTCGAAATCCTTGTCCAGGGATGGCTCTTCATTTATGGGACTGGTGTAGCATCCCAACTTAATTTAGGAAATATAAATTTTATTAATTAAATGTTAAAATACAAATTGTCTTGTAATAAAACATGGGATTTACAACTTGATATTAGAACAATAATTGGAGGAAAGCGGCCTTTCTTCGTCATTTGTGATTTGAAACTCTGGTTCTTGACTCCTCCAAGCATCACCTAAAATGTTGAACCACAAGGGAGTGAACACCTTTTCATAATAGAATAGAAATTAAGAATTGAAATTCAGTAAATAACTCTGATAAGAGATCCATTATCAATTGATTAAACCATTACATTCATATACCTTTATTTGCAATTTTTATTTTACTTGGAAAGAAACTTTCATAGTTTGATTCTTTTCCATACATTTAGTTCATTTTTATTATCTTACTACTAGTTCCTTTATAATGATATTGGTATTAGTCATTCCGTTTATGCTAATTTAACACAATTCTCACAATTTCCATATTATGTTTATAGTTAGTTATTAGAACACAATCATTAATTATATAGTCTATTCTTCAAGCATAATACAAGATATAGTTTTAGAATTTATATAAGTTTAAAGTCACGCTTTAATATTTATTTTAGTTAGCATTATTATACCAATTATGTGTATTGGCATTTCATCGAACACCTTGCCTACATAGATTATTGTTGATTTAAAATTGTGAGTTTTATGAATCAATTCAAGCTTTTGAAGGTTTAATTCCATATACACAGGTATATGGTATTCAGAATCAACTAACCTAGGGTTCAATCCATAATATTCATTAGGTATTTACAAATTCCAAAACTTAAAAGTCTATTCTAAAAGAAAAGGAATCCTCCCTTACCTTAAAGGGAAGAAAACTCAACTCCAAGTGCTTGAGTTATGTTGTTTTGGTTTCTATACTCCTCTCCTTTGATTAGAATGCAAGAAATCCCCAACATCATGGAGGTTTCATGGCCATAGGAATAAGAGGAAAAGAGGGTTTTGTAGAATAACAAAGGAACAAGGATTGAAATTAGTATGAAGGTGTTTATTAGTGTTAATTTATGGTTTAGAGGTTGTATTTGAAGGTATCATAGATGATTAGTGCATGGAAAATGAGTTTGGTGCATGAAAATTGGCCCCTGGTGTGTGTCTGATGCGTCTGGTGCGGCTGGGAGACGGACTGGTGCGGTCAGGGAGGAAAATGGCACACCAACTGGTGCTGCTGGTGCCTTATATAGGCACCTCGCGCTTGAGCGCGGGACCTGGCGCTTGAGCGCGAGACTTTTCTAGATAATTCTAGCATCAGCGCGCGATTTCTGGTGCTGCGTGGATCTCGCGCTTGAGCGCGACAGACCAGCACTTAAGCGCGCCTGGTGTTGCTGATTTCCGCACCGGTGTGTCTGGGGCGCACCGGCTCATGCCCCAGCGCACCGGTTCGCCCTGGAATGCTGGTTTTTGTATTTTTAGCCCGATTTCATGAATTTTAATAATTTCTAACACTAAATCAAACTTATATAACATTAATTTACCTCTCCAATCATATTTATTATGTTACTTTTTATTAAACACTCGAACACAAAGTCCCTAAAATTCTTTCAAACGGGTCCCCGAACGCCCTGATAATTTTCTTCTGCTTACCCACATGGCTTAAGGTGACCTTCCAATTCTCTTCTCCGCTATATTAATCTTTTAGAAGGGATCAACTAGTTGGATTATATCCCAAGCTTGTGAATCCTAACTTGTTTCCTAAGCTTAATTACACTCAATCGCACTGAAACTTTCCTTAGTCCATGTTTGCTCATTTCTTTGGTTCTTCGCCTATATTTGGTATTCTCTTATCTAACTCTTAACTAAGTTCATGATACCCAAAACATTCCCAAATTTTGTGATTCCGGTACTTACATACGTTTTATAAGTCTTAATTGGACGATTGTAATACTTTGCCCTTATTATTACTTATCTAAACTTCTCTTCACTCGATTTCCCTTAACTTAAGTGCACACATATGGTTATGACTTTCAAGTTAAGAATTTTAGACCGTTACAATACTCCCCCACTTATATGAATTTCGTCCTCGAAATTCGATTAAAACTCAGTCTTCGGAAAAAGATTGAAGTGGGGTGTACTAAGACCTTTTCAAGTTCTTTGAACCTTTTTCTTGAATGAAAAGAAACTTTTGAGGTTTCATATACAATTATAATCCTCTCTCCCCCACTTAGAACGTTGCTACTCTCTAAACTTTCTTTTTAAATCTCTTCCTATTAGATTTTTTTTTCAATTCTTATCTTCCTACTTATTTCTACTCAATGTATTCTGCATTAGTTTATCAGGTTTATATTTATTCATATATATTATCTTATTTTAACCTAATCAGTAAACTTTTAAGTATACATACAATTAGAAGATTCACAATTTTGAACAAGTTATTTATTAGTGACATTATACCTTTAAATTTTTATCTCTTTATTTACTTCATAACTCATATAATGTCTTTTATACATTATAATTCACATGTTTATAATTCCTTTTTCAATCTTTTATTTTAATTCTTTTGATTATGAACTTTTCAATTTCTAAATGTCTATTGAAACCTAAATCACATATATATATATATATATACACACACACATTATTTTATTCCTCGTTCAACTATATTTTCTCCAAACAAACTTTTAAATTTTCATATTCTTCTTCCTTTTTCTTCTCTACTTTACATTTTAGCACTTTTTCATTTAGTATTCCTATCACAATCCTCAATTCCTATTTGAGGAATCTCACACTACATTCAAACATTATTATTCACACCAAACTTTTAATCTTTATTATTTATGTCCTCGTATCATTTACAATTACTTCATTTTTTCTTTACTTGGTTTCATTCAATATATAATATTTCATTCAATACTTCATAATAATTTAAGTATCTAACCTTCAAGTTATTACACCATCTTACCCAATCCTTTTATTCAAAACATTATTGATATTTCCTCATTGTATAAAATTTATAGATACAATAACTTCATCATCGTGGTTATATATATCTGAGCTCCATAGACATCAAATTCACCCTAACATTCATACAATTTTAAAAAATCACATATAAAATTTAGAACTGTTATAAATTTACTTTACACTTAATTCAATACAGATTCCAATTTAATATGAGTGCAATACTCATTAACGCATTTATGAAACATTAAACAATTATACATATCATCTAGAATTGTTATAATTTCAATTCATTCTCAATTCAATCATGGACACAAATATCATACTCATTCTTGTGTTCATGCAATTCTTAATCTTCACAATTTAATACTGGCAACATTTCATCCTTTATTTAATTATTTTTATTATTATTTTTTTTACACATATCCATGTTTCCTTGCAATTTACGGTACACACACAATTCCTAGATTTTCATATCTTCAACTTCTTATTTAAATTTTAATATTTAATTTCTCAAAACACCATACACTTCAATATTCATCTCCATATAATTCAAAAATATGATAACCATAATTTATAAAGATTCATTTTAATTTCAAATCCAACAATCTCAGTACATGACTATTAGATATTCTAACTTATTCATAAATTTTCATGCAATCACTTAGAAGGTCCTTGTTCATTTTATCTTCTTTTTGAATTTTATTCGATATATATACATTCTATTATATTATCAATCAATATACATATGTTTTCATTATCAATCAGTACTTTGTTTTATTTCCATTATTCAATATTAAATTCATTCATTTGTCTCATCATATTTAATTCGTATACTAAGATCTTTATCTTAATCATCTTCACTTTTCATTGGTTAAACTCATACTTTCATTTTATCATAATCACTTGATGTATTCTTTAATTCTCTATTTATGTCTAATACTTATGTAGTTACTAATGTAATTTATACACGGTACTCATTTCTTTCAATTGACTTAAACTCTGTTCTTTCAAAAAATATGATTCAATAGATGATGTATCTATATGCTCTTTCATTCTATCCAAAAATCATCTGGAATTGAAATTAGTTATGGAACCAATCAACATTCCGGCTTCTCTCTTATTTACATATAATCTTGTCTTTGAAACATCTTTTCACATATCTTGACAATCTTTACTTTAATATGGTTCCATAACTCATTTCCTCTTCTCATTCATTTTAACACCATTTTTATCTTTTTCGTATACCAATATCAAAGAACACGGAGAGTCAAAAGGGCTAACACCATCTATCATTCAAATCTGTAAATTCCACTTTCATTATCTTCCAATGAATGTAAGCATTGGGGTGATCAGTCCCAATCTTACATTCCTTAGTGATAATAGTTATTGCCATCTAAATTAATTCTTTGCTCTTCACATCAACAACTTATCATTTCAAAATTCATGTAGGCTTCTTGTTAGTTTAATACTAAGGGTTCCTCTTTTTCTTTCAAATTCCACAAACTTATCTTATTCATTTACTCATTCTCTGTATTGTTGTGTGAGACATTCATCATTCATTTCATTTCACTCGATTTCCTCACTTCACCCTCCACTCCAGGGAAAGACCAACCGGGAGTAAGTGTCCCTTTACCACTGCTTGCACGGTACTGGACACCCATTTTCAGTCCAGTACAACTTGGGTTGAAGGCCCAAGTTGGCTATAGCAGGGAACCACCCTCAACCGGTCCCGAAATGACTCTATGACCAATAGAATTACCGTAGTTAACGCAGAACCAATCCCCCGACATGGGTGGCCAGTCCATGCCCTCCTAGGAGATCAAAGTTCCACCCACGATAACTCCTAATCACATATCATTCACGTGCCTCCGCGTATGTCTTTCCCAACTTCCTCACCGTCCTCCTTATAACTTCTTTAACATTCGATTCTATGTATGGCAGCTTACATTCTCAATTCGATTCAATTTCTACTTATAAATTTTCCAATTTGAATAACTCAATTGATTTAGAATCCCACCTTTTTTTTTATTTTCATAAATCAAATTTTGTTGGATGGGTTTCCAAAACAATTGAGACATTTCTAAATGACATTAGTTTTAAAGAATTCATTTGTATCACATAATATATTAGATTGAGAATGTACCCTGTCCACATAGATTATTTACCAAGATCATTGAAAAGGAAACTACACATCCATTCTTGAAACTTTTGAAAATAATTCATTTTCTTAAAGAAATTTGTGATTGGATTCCAAAAGTATTCATTTACCATGATTTTCCTTTTCATTGGTCTTAGTTAAATATTCTCTCATCACTCGTGTTGTGGTGCATAATGTAATGGATTCTCAAAGGGACTTAAACCATCCTTTCTTTCTTTACAATTGAATCCTTTCACTTTCAAAATCATTCTTTTTCTTTATTCAAGTCCCATTGAGAATACGGGATAATCTCTAACACTTTTTCCAATATTATGGCCAATGGAAAGGAATTCAATTTTAAAAGCTAATTCACCTTAAACTTGAATTAAATCTGAACAGAAGTAAAGTCATGAAAAATTTAGTTAAATGAATTATAAAATCTTCCTTTCCCTTCCAATGACGTAAATGTGTTCATTATGCACCATTCAACATTTTATTCTCCTTATATTTTCTCCCTCCATATGTCACTCTCATTGTCTCATACAACAATATCTTGGCACTGGTCAACTACGTTATCCTCGGCGGACCCCGACAACATACCAGTCGGCAACATCCGAGGTGTCCCCCCGACCATGCCACATAAGTCTCATTTCATTGGTCTCCTCCATATCTCTCATGTATCTCATTAGTCTCTTTCTTTCTCGATAGCAAAGCTTTTCTTTCACATCTTTTAGTGGCATCTTCAATTCTTTCTTTTTGAACCCTTAGCATTAACCAACACATGTTCATTTCCTTATGGTGCTATGTCCATTTTGGCTCTCTTATACTCAACAATTTATCACTTTATTTTGCAACACGTAATTATATATTTCACTCCCTTGTGTATGAAGAGCTTAGAACTGGAGTTTCACAATAAATTTGGGGCCATTTCCCCAGGCCGAAAGGAAAGAACTGCTCTGATACCAAATTGTAGCATCCCAACTTAATTTAGGAAATATAAATTTTATTAATTAAATGTTAAAATACAAATTGTCTTGTAATAAAACATGGGATTTACAACTTGATATTAGAACAATAATTGGAGGAAAGCGGCCTTTCTTCGTCATTTGTGATGTGAAACTCTGGTTCTTGACTCCTCCAAGCATCACCTAAAATGTTGAACCACAAGGGAGTGAACACCTTTTCATAATAGAATAGAAATTAAGAATTGAAATTCAGTAAATAACTCTGATAAGAGATCCATTATCAATTGATTAAACCATTACATTCATATACCTTTATCTGCAATTTTTATTTTACTTGGAAAGAAACTTTCTTAGTTTGATTCTTTTCCATACATTTAGTTCATTTTTATTATCTTACTACTAGTTCCTTTATAATGATATTGGTATTAGTCATTCCGTTTATGCTAATTTAACACAATTCTCACAATTTCCATATTATGTTTATAGTTAGTTATTAGAACACAATCATTAATTATATAGTCTATTCTTCAAGCATAATACAAGATATAGTTTTAGAATTTATATAAGTTTAAAGTCACGCTTTAATATTTATTTTAGTTAGCATTATTATACCAATTATGTGTATTGGCATTTCATCGAACACCTTGCCTACAGAGATTATTGTTGATTTAAAATTGTGAGTTTTATGA
Organism: Crotalaria pallida; assembly: GCA_037953625.1. Lineage (NCBI taxonomy): Eukaryota > Viridiplantae > Streptophyta > Magnoliopsida > Fabales > Fabaceae > Crotalaria > Crotalaria pallida. The sequence goes on from CM075653.1 coordinate 89,254,263, forward strand.
ATCAATTCAAGCTTTTGAAGGTTTAATTCCATATACACAGGTATATGGTATTCAGAATCAACTAACCTAGGGTTCAATCCATAATATTCAGTAGGTATTTACAAATTCCAAAACTTAAAAGTCTATTCTAAAAGAAAAGGAATCCTCCCTTACCTTAAAGGGAAGAAAACTCAACTCCAAGTGCTTGAGTTATGTTGTTTTGGTTTCTATACTCCTCTCCTTTGATTAGAATGCAAGAAATCCCCAACATCATGGAGGTTTCATGGCCATAGGAATAAGAGGAAAAGAGGGTTTTGTAGAATAACAAAGGAACAAGGATTGAAATTAGTATGAAGGTGTTTATTAGTGTTAATTTATGGTTTAGAGGTTGTATTTGAAGGTATCATAGATGATTAGTGCATGGAAAACGAGTTTGGTGCATGAAAATTGGCCCCTGGTGTGTGTCTGATGCGTCTGGTGCGGCTGGGAGACGGACTGGTGCGGTCAAGGAGGAAAATGGCGCACCAACTGGTGCTGCTGGTGCCTTATATGGGCACCTCGCGCTTGAGCGGGGGACCTGGCGCTTGAGCGCGAGACTTTTCTAGATAATTCTAGCATCAACGCGCGATTTCTGGTGTTGCGTGGATCTCGCGCTTGAGCGCGACAGACCAGCGCTTAAGCGCGCCTGGTGTTGCTGATTTCCGCACCGGTGCGTCCCAGACGCACCGGCTCATGCCCCGGCGCACCGGTTCGCCCTGGAACGCTGGTTTTTGTATTTTTAGCCCGATTTCATGAATTTTAATCATTTCTAACACTAAATCAAACTTATATAACATTAATTTACCTCTCCAATCATATTTATTATGTTACTTTTTATTAAACACTCGAACACAAAGTCCCTAAAATTCTTTCAGACGGGTCCCCGAACGCCCTGATAATTTTCTTCTTCTTACCCACATGGCTTAAGGTGACCTTCCAATTCTCTTCTTCGCTATATTAATCTTTGAGAAGGGATCAACTACTTGGATTATATCCCAAGCTTGTGAATCCTAACTTGTTTCCTAAGCTTAATTACACTCAATCGCACTGAAACTTTCCTTAGTCCATGTTTGCTCATTTCTTTGGTTCTTCGCCTATATTTGGTATTCTCTTCTCTAACTCTTAACTAAGTTCATGATACCCAAAACATTCCCAAATTTTGTGATTCCGGTACTTACATACGTCTTATAAGTCTTAATTGGACGATTGTAATACTTTGCCCTTATTATTACTTATCTAAACTTCACTTCACTCGATTTCCCTTAACTTAAGTGCACACATATGGTTATGACTTTCAAGTTAAGAATTTTAGACCGTTACAACTGGACGGAATTTCGAGGACGAAATTCTTATAAGTGGGGGAGAATTGTAACATCGCGAATTTTAATTCCTAAAATAATTAGAATAATGATGGAATTAGGAAAATGATAGTTATCTTCAAGAATAATCAAGGTGATGGATTAAGATTGTTTTTTTTAGCTATGAAGGAGTCAAGGAGCATTGGCATCGGAAAGGAAATTTAAAGAAGACCAAACGAGTGTTAAAAATCGATGTTTTCGGTGTTATAAACACCCTATATTAGGAAATTCAAAATAAAATATTTTCATCTCTAAACACCAATTCCACCGTTGAATATCAAGATTAGTATGCAAGGAATCTTTCTTTCAAATTTGAGCAAGATCCGACGGTTAACGAAGAAGTTATGACACTTCGAAGTGAAAAGGAATGGTGTTTGATCTGGTTAATCGATTAACCTGGAGGTTAATCGATTAAGACCTGATTCATGAGAGATCTGAAATGCACGAGTTAATCGATTAACCTGGAGGCTAATCGATTAATGGCTGACAACTATTTTTGGAAAGTTTACACTGGTTAATCGATTAACCAGTGGGTTAATTGATTAACGAGCTGCAGAAACGAAAAAAAATAAAAGCAAGTGAACGCTCTCTCTCGTCCATTTTTCTAAGTTAGGGTTCATGAATTCCACTCTTCTTCTTCTAAATCTCCATCAACAACAACAATAAGTCTTAGATTAAGAGCAAAAATCATCATCCCCCTCACAAGATCAAGCTCCATTCTCTCTTTTCCTCCGTTCTCTCTCACGGATTTCTCTCTCCCTCTCCAAGAACAAGTGTTGTTCTTCCTCCTTTTCAAGGTTTAAGGGCTCCAACCTCAATCATCATCAAGAACCATCATCAATCTCACTTTCTCTCCCTCAAATACAAGGTAAATTCCATTTTTCTCTCTTCCTTCTTAGCCACACGAATTTCTCTCTCTTTTCTTCATAGAGTTTGAAAATCCCACTTTAGGGGTACCACCCTCTTATGTTTTTCTTCATTTTTATGGCTTGAAGGAGTCAAGATTTCTCTCCTCCCTCTCACTCCATTTGGGGCTCCTTGGTTGAGGTTGCTATTGTAAAATCAAATCTCTGATTAAGGTGGATTAATTTTGATGATGACAATGTAATTAAATTATGGACTTAATTTAAAGAATGCAAGCCCAACAATAAAGAAGATCAAGTGTTTAGTTTAATTATTCATTCTCATTTATTCTTAATGTATTTTATTTATGAGAGTGGGTAGTTTAGTTTTTATTCTCACATAAGGTCAAATGATATTCATGCATGAAAGGTTGAGATTAAAACCAATTAGACTTGAGAAGAGAATTGAAAACAATGTTAGAAAACTTAATTTTTCCAACATTGACCAATTCACTCGAGTGATTCTCAATTCACTCGAGTGATTTATGAATTTTCAGTAATATAGCCATTGGATAAAGTAAAAAGGCAACACTATCAGAGTTGACTAAAACACTCGAGTGTTTTCAAAAAGACTCGAGTGATTTAGGTCTGTCAGCAAATTTTTTAAACGTTAGAAGAGGACAAAAAGGGAGAATAACTTGGTTTTTGCTTCCCTTTGTCCCCTCACTTATATTCTGAATAGTGGCCATTATCCAAGTGAACAAGCTTACACTCTTTCATTGATTCTCTCTCTCTAGTGTTAAAAATCATTTTCTCTCTAAACTCAACCAAGCATTCATCTTTACTATTTGCCTTAGTGAGTTAAGAGAGTGTGCTTCATTTGTAAGAGAATTATTTGTTGTAAAATTCTCAAACACTCAAACACTTTAGCTTGTTTAGAAAATCTTGGTGAGGTATCCAAGTACTTGGTGAGGTATCCAAGTTCTCAAGCCTTGGGAGGTTCTCAAGCACAAAGACTAAGAGGATTCTTAGCTTGGTGGGCTCTTGGAGGTTCCAAGGAGCTTAAGAAGAAGGGACTCTTCATCACCAAATCAAGTTGGGGTAGAAATTTCAAGAGTTTGGTACACTCTTGAAAAGGGTTAGGATTGAGTGAGGAATCTCAATTTATCCTTGTAATTTCTAACAATTTGATCACTAGTAGAAACTCCTAAGTTGATTAGGGGGACTGGATTAGCACTCTAGATTGAGTGTGAACCAGGATAAAATTGGTGTTGTCTCTCTCTTTTATAGCTTTCTTAGATTTCAAGTAAAACCAAACCCTAAGTTCTCTAGAAAGGGGCTTTTATAATTCTAGTAGCAATTGGTTGCAATTAACTTGTTTTCAACTTGTTTTAACTTAGTTTAATTGCCCTCTACTTTGATTTATATGTGCCCTGGATTAGTCTTTAAGAAATTGAATCATTTTGCTAAATTTCTCTGAAACTGCTCCTTTCTGTTCTGCATAAAACACTCGAGTGTTTTTCAATTCACTCGAGTATTTCATAACATTTCACTCGAGTGTTCTTCATTTTCACGCGAGTGTTTTTAAATTCACTCGAGTAAATTGCCCAGTTTCAGAAAAACAAGCTTTTGATCAATTATCTTTTAATTGCACCGAAAATTAGTCACTGTTGCTTCCATATTACTATTCACCCCCCCTCTAGTAATTGCTAAGCCCGCTTGTTGGTTTCCAACAAGTGGTATCAGAGCTCGGTCGAAAGATCGATCGTAAAAGCTTTTTCGAAAAAGATCCTTTTGGAAACAAATGGGCTCTAGCAATCAACAAGAAGAGTCTATGTCTCTTAACCGGCCTCCATTCTTCTATGGTGAAGATTATTCTTATTGGAAGGTTAGGATGAGAGTGTTTGTAGAAGCAATAGACACCGATATTTGGGATGCAATTGAAAAATGTCCTTATATTCCTAGAAGAGTGATTAATGGTGATGCCATTGTTATTCCTAGGACAAGTTGGAATGAAGATGATAAAAAGAAAGTTTCATATGATTTAAAAGCTAAAAATATCATCTTCTCCGCTTTGTCCAAAAATGAATTTCATAGGATTTCACAATGTCAATCGGCTAAAGAAATGTGGGATACCTTGCAAATTACTCACGAGGGAACTAGTGAAGTTAGAGACTCAAGATTAAATGCTTTAACTCATGAATATGAGCTCTTTCATATGTTCCCTAATGAGTCTATCAATGATATGCAAACAAGGTTCACACATATCGTTAACCAATTGATTGGCTTAGGAAAGGAATTTAGAGATGGTGAAACTACTAACAAAGTCTTGAGATGTCTTGATAGGAGATGGCAACCTAAGGTGACCGCCATCAAGGAAGCTAAGGATGTAAAATCTATGGACTTGACCACCTTGTTTGGAAAGCTCCAAGAACATGAGATGGAACTATCAAGACTTCACTTAAATGAAGACTCGGACAAGAAAAAGAAGAGCATCTCTCTAAAAAGCCTCAACCAAAATGTCAAAAGAGGATGAAGATGAATCTTCAAGTGAAAGCTCCGATCATGCTCTAAATGAGGAAGAGATTGGTTTATTTGCCAAGAGGTTCAACAAATTCCTCAAAGGCAAAAAGGGTAGTTCATCATTTTCTAAGGACAAGAGACCTCAAGACAAAAGATCCAAGGATAACAAGCAAAGAAACAAGAGCTCAAGTGAGAGCGTGAAATGTCATGAGTGTGGTGGGGTAGGACACATAAAAATGGAATGTCCCACCCACTTGAGAAAGAATGAGAAGAAGGCCCATGATGGGAAGGGAAAATGAGCTTACATTGTTTGGGATGAACCGGAAAAGGATTCCAAGTCATCCTCAAGTAGTTCGGATGATGAGGAAGCCAAGCTATGCCTCATGGCCAAGAATGACAATGAAGCCTCCTCAAGTAGTGAAAGAAATGACAATGAGAGTGAGGATGAGGTATCATCTAACTATTCTTACACCTCCTCTCATACTATTTCTTATGATGATTTGCTAAATGAGTATAATGAAATGTTAACTCAATTTGAAAGACTTGCTAAAGTTAACAAAGAAAAAGGAAAGAAGCTTTTGGAGTATCAAAAGGAAATCAATGAATTAGAAAAAGCTATTAATGATTTGAAACTCCAAAATGCATCCTTGGAACTTGCTAACTCTAGTCATGTTTGTGAGAATGCAAATCAATCATATACCATCACTCATTGTGAAAAGTGTTGTGTGCTTGAAAATGAAGTTAATGATTTGAAAATCAAACTCAACACTTTTAACAAAAGTGATAGAAACCTAGATCGGTTAATTGGTTCTCTTAGAGACAATTCAAACAAAACCGGTCTAGGATATGTCCACAAGAAAAAGAAAAATAAAGTGGTTGGTTCATTCTCAAAAATTGATTTCACAAAGAAACCAACTTGCTTTTATTGTGGAAAATTTGGACATACAAACAATAAGTGCCATATCAAATCTTTTGGAATTCAAAATGGTACTTATGTTTGGATTAAGAAGGAAGAATCATCCAAGACTAACAAAAAGGGACCCAACATAATTTGGGTACCCAAAATGAGCAAGTGATTATGTCTTGTAGGTGTGCCTTAGAACCGGAAAGCAACTTTGGATACTTGATAATGGATGTTCTAGGCACATGACGGGAGATAAGCGACACTTCATTGAGCTTACTCCTAAGGAAAAGGGATATGTCACATATGGAGACAACAACAAAGGCAAAATACTTGGTATAGGTAAAATTGGTAATTCTTCCAACTTGGTTATTGATAATGTACTTTATGTTCAAGGATTAGAACATAATCTTTTGAGCATTAGTCAATTATGTGATATTGGTAACCATGTATTATTTACCTCTACTCATTGTCTCATAAAAAGTGACAAAGATGAATCTATCAAATTTGTTGGAAAAAGGTCTAATAACACTTACATGGTTGAATTGAATAATATCACTTCTTTAGTTTCAAAATGTTTAATTAGCAAAGAAAGTGATACTTGGTTATGGCATCGTAGGACCGCTCACATTAATGTAAATCAACTTAAGAAACTTCAATCCAAAGACTTAGTAGTTGGTTTACCAAAGCTCAATTTTCAAATCAAAGGTTATTGCACTCCTTGCAAGAAGTGCAAACAAACTAAAAATCATTTTAGTTCCAAAAATGATGTGTCCACAACAAGACCATTGGAAATGCTTCACATGGACTTGTTTGGACCTTCTCAAGTTAAAAGCTTTGGTGGCAACTACTATGCCTTGGTGATTGTTGATGATTATTCAAGATTTACATGGACATTATTTTTAAGTGCTAAGAGTGAGGCCTACAAGTCTTTTAAACGCCATATTAAACTTGCCCAAAACCAAGTAAACCAAAAAGTGATTATTATCCTAACCGACCATGGAGGTGAATTTGAAAACTATAAATTTGATAGATTTTGTGATAAGCATGGAATTGAGCACCAATATTCGGCACCTAGGACTCCTCAACAAAATGGAGTTGTTGAGAGGAAAAATAGGGTGCTAGAGGAACTTGCTAAAACCATGTTAAATGATTCTCAAGTACCTCAACACTTTTGGGCCGATGCCGTTAATACGGCTTGTTATGTAATGAATAGAATTTTAATTAGGCCCTTGATAAAGAAAACCCCCTATGAGCTTTACAAAGGTAGAAAACCCAATATATCCCATTTCCATGTTTTTGGATGCAAAGTGTACATTTTAAACAATGGAAAAGATCAACTTGGAAAATTTGATTCTAAATCGAATGAGGGAATATTTTTGGGTTACTCTTCTCATAGCAAAGCTTTTAGAGTTTATAATAAACGAACTATGACTATTGAAGAATCTATTCACATTGTTTTTAATGAGTCTTCGAAAGAAGATAGTGTTTTATGTGAGGGTAGTGATGATGGACTTGAGATTTCAAATGTTGACAAAGAGATGGAAAAATCAAAGGATGAAGGAGAAGTCAAAGATGAACTTGATCCGGCTTGGAAAACGGTGAAAGCTCACCCTATTGACAATGTCATAGGAGATCTTTCAAAGGGAGTATTAACTCGTAGGTCAATTCAAAACATTTGTCATTTTGTTTCCTTTGTTTCTCAAATCGAACCAAATTCAATTAAGGAAGAAATTATGGATGAACATTGGGTTATGGCCATGCAAGAAGAACTAAATCAATTTATTAGAAATGATGTTTGGGAATTAGTGCCTATACCCGATGATCATACCATAATTGGTTTAAAATGGATTTATAGAAATAAACTTGATGAATCCGGTTTGATTATAAGAAACAAAGCGAGACTTGTTGCCCAAGGGTACAACCAAGAGGAAGGTGTTGATTATGATGAGACCTTTGCTCCGGTTGCACGTCTTGAGGCAATCCGAATCTTGCTTGCCTTTGCATCAATCATGAATTTTACTCTTTATCAAATGGATGTCAAGAGTGCTTTCTTGAATGGTTTCATAAATGAAGAAGTGTATGTTAAGCAACCACCCGGTTTTGAAAGTCATGAGTTTCCAAACCATGTTTACAAGTTGAAAAAGGCACTTTATGGATTAAAACAAGCTCCTAGAGCTTGGTATGATCGATTAAGTACCTTTCTATTAGAAAATGGCTTTCAAAGGGGAAAGGTTGATAATACACTATTCATCTACAAAACCAAAGAGGACATTTTGTTAGTGCAAATATATGTAGATGATATTATCTTTGGTGCCACTAACATGTCCTTGTGTAGAAAGTTCTCTAATTTGATGAAAAAGGAATTTGAAATGTCCATGATGGGGGAGCTCAAGTTCTTCCTAGGACTTCAAATCAAGCAAGTCAAGGAGAGGATTTTTGTGCATCAAGGAAAATATTGCAAGGAGCTCCTTGGAAAATTCGGAATGGACAAATGCAAAGAAGCATACACTCCCATGAGCACAACATGCTACCTAGACAAGGATGACATAGGTAAACCGGTTGATGTAAGTAAATATAGAGGCATGATAGGTAGTCTTCTATATCTTACCGCATCTAGACCGGATATTATGTTTAGTGTATGCATGTGTGCTCGTTTTCAAGCAAATCCTAAAGAATCACACCTATCCGCAGTTAAACATATTTTTAAATATCTTAAAGGGACAATTAATACCGGATTATGGTATCCTAGGGATGCTAGTCTTAGTTTAGTTGGCTATTCGGATTCCGACTTTGCAGGATGCAAGCTTGATCGCAAAAGCACTAGTGGTACTTGCCATTTATTGGGAAGTTCATTAGTGTCATGGTTTTCTAAAAAGCAAGCTTGTGTTGCTCTTTCCACCGCCGAAGCAGAATATATCGCTGCCGGTAGTTGTTGTGCTCAACTCTTGTGGATGAAACAACAATTAGCGGATTTTGGTTTAAAATTAGAAAGTGTTCCCATAAAATGCGATAACACGAGTGCCATTAATCTAACTAAGAATCCGGTGTATCACTCAAGGACTAAACACATTGAAATTAGACATCATTTCCTAAGAGATCATGTTCAAAAGGGTGATTGCACAATTGAATTTGTAAGTACCACAAATCAATTAGCGGACATTTTTACAAAACCTTTGCCAAGGGATACCTTCTATCATATAAGAAGGGAACTTGGTATTTTAGAGGAGTCAAGTATAAACTAATTGATTTGTGCCATTTGAAAATCACCAAGTGTGTCTAACTTTAGTGTGTGGTGATACTTGTTTGTAATTACCTTGAAGATGTTATAAATTTGTGTCTTCAATTGTGTGTGATCATGTCTCCTATCTATTGGTTTCATTAAATGTGTTTGATTTTGTGCTTTTGTTTTTCAAAACTGAGTTTTTCTGCATATCTGATAAAAACACTCGAGTGTTTCGTAAATCACTCGAGTGATTTTAATTCAAAATTAAATCAGTTTTAATTGGAAAAGTTTTTGAGCAGGTCTGATGCAAAACACGCGAGTCTTTTATAAAAGACTCGAGTCTTTTGGGCCAACATTCGAGTGACTCCCATTTCACTCGAGTGAATTCAAAGTTTCTGAAAATCTATCTTTCGGCCAACACGCGAGTGAATTCATTTTTACTCGAGTGTTTTTCAGGTTTTCTGAAAAACACGCGAGTGTTTTAAAATTCACTCGAGTGAATTCATCAGTTATAGTCTGATGCTGCTGCGATTTTCTAAACTCGGTTATCAGTCATATTTCAACTCTATTTTATCTTCTCAACTCATTTCTACTCCTATTTCACATCAAATTCAAGTTTTTGAGCATCAAATTCATCATTCCCTTTCCAAAACCCTAACTCCCAAAAAACCCCAATTTCTCAAAATTTCTTCTAGTTTTTCACTAGATTTTATGCTTTATGACTTTATTTAGTTATTTTGAGACTTTTGTTAATTTTGTTGGGAGTTGGATGTACCTATTTTCAAACTCATGTTTTATGGTTTGTGTATGGTGGATTAATGATGTTTGTGCATTAATCATGTTTTCTTCATGGATTTCATGTTCCTTCATGATTTTTCAATATTGCTTCATAGTCATATTTTGATTCTTATTTACTCTTAAGGGAAAGTTTTCTTATTGGTATCCTTCATTCTCCACCTTTGTTTCCAAAATGTTATATTTTTTTTATCATGACAAAAAGGGGGAGAAAGGAGATTAAAGAGCAAAGAGCATATTTTTTATTTTTTCCGCTTTCTTACTTTCACTTTGATGATATATGCTCTTGCTCTGATACCAATGAGCACTTGATTATGATTATTATTGTATTACGTTGTGCTTGGCATTTTCTAGATTGTACAGGTTAAAAAGGTTCCTAGATTGAGGGGGAGCTCTCAAGTGCTAGAGGTTTAATTATTTTGTCATCATCATAAAGGGGGAGATTGTAAAATCAAATCTCTAATTAAGGTGGATTAATTTTGATGATGACAATGTAATTAAATTATGGACTTAATTTGAAGAATGCAAGCCCAACAATAAAGAAGATCAAGTGTTTAGTTTAATTATTCATTCTCATTTATTCTTAATGTATTTTATTTATGAGAGTGGGTAGTTTAGGTTTTTATTCTCACATAAGGTCAAATGATATTCATGCATGAAAGGTTGAGATTAAAACCAATTAGACTTGAGAAGAGAATTGAAAACAATGTTAGAAAACTTAATTTTTCCAACATTGACCAATTCACTCGAGTGATTCTCAATTCACTCGAGTGATTTATGAATTTTCAGTAATATAGCCGTTGGATAAAGTAAAAAGGCAACACTATCAGAGTTGACTAAAACACTCGAGTATTTTCAAAAAGACTCGAGTGATTTAGGTCTGTCAGCAAATTTTTTAAACGTTAGAAGAGGACAAAAAGGGAGAATAACTTGGTTTTTGCTTCCCTTTTGTCCCCTCACTTATATTCTGAATAGTGGCCATTATCCAAGTGAACAAGCTTACACTCTTTCATTGATTCTCTCTCTCTCAAATGTTAAAAATCATTTTCTCTCTAAACTCAACCAAGTGATGAGCATTTTATTTCCCATTATTCCTTGCATTATTTTACTCCTATTATTGATACTTGTTGCCCATTTGACATTGATTAGCTTGATTTAGTGATTTTGAGTTTATTGGACTAATATTCCGAATATTGTTTAATTTGGGATTATTTAGCCTAATTAATTCTATTTCTATTTTCAGGTAATATTTGGCACAAGGACACTTTGGGATGTTTGGAAATGAAGATTGAAGCATTGAAGTGAAGATTGTAATTTGCATTTAGGTCCCTTTTTAATTGTAATTTTTAGAATAGTGTTTCTTAGGACTTGGGCCCATGTTTTAGGCCCATTTTCATGACTAAAGAGGGGAAATTCGTGTAACCCCCAAGACACACTCCCATTTCAGATTTCTCACTCTCTCTCTAGGTTAGAACTTCTCTCTTGGCTCTCCCAAGTGGTGGTGGCTGCTAGGGTTTTGTTCTTCCCCATTTCTACTCGTTTTTCTTCATTTATGGCCATGGAAGGCTAGACTTCAAGGGTTAATCCCTTTGGTATTGTATTATCTACTCTTGAGCTCTTGTTATTAATGCAATTTCATTTTCTCTTCTCTGTTTTCATGTTTATCGATGTGTAGTGGTTTGCTTAATTCCATTTCGTAGAGATAATACATGAATATAAATGCTTAATTTGTATTAACTCGTAAAAACTCCAATTCTGGTTTCTGATGCTTAATTAGAAGTTAGGGTTTGGAGTGATAACTGAATTTTCGCTTAGTATTTGGTTATCACGAGTTGGACAGAGGAGAGGAGAGGAATCGATCTTTAGTGAGCTAGGATTGAGTAGTGTACGTAGCCAAAGGGGTTTGCCCGCTTTTGTTTCTGATTTTCTTAGTTTTTATATTCTGTTTATGTTTTGTTCTTCACATTTGTCACACACAAAAACCCCCCCATTTTACTGCACACTACGTGTTTGATACTTTGCCTAGACCGATATTCGCTGGGAAACGACCTAGGATCACCTTCCTAGTACTACAGAATAAACACCTTTTATTTTGATCGGGTACGGCCTCGATCAAAATTTGGCGCCGTTGCCGGGGATTATCGGTTCTTGCCAAAGATCATACAGTAGTTAATTAGATTAGTTAGTGTAGTTAGTGTGTGAATAAGCATTCTGATAACTGATTGAAAGTTGCCCTGTTTGCTGATTTGCTGTTCTGCACAACTGATGCTATTCTAGTGATTCTGTGAGTGCCATTCAACATAGCTGCGGGTGGAATTTTTGCACGAAAATTGGTATCCACACTTGTTTCATCATATATTAGTGTGTTGATGCATCACAGACACTCAGATATGCACTGGTTGTGAGTTCCAGAAAAATTTTCCATGTTTTAGCAGCACTTACTATAAATAGGCATAACTTTTGATCAGGTTGTCGGAATTGGACGAATTATATATCAAATCGAAGGGAAAAATTCAATAAAGAGATAATTACGCCAACGGCGGAATTAGAGAAAATATTGACCCCAAAATCCTTCGTTTACTATTTCTTTTTTATTTTACAAGTTTTATTTTCTTAGTTTTTGGTCCCTATTTTAATTTTTTGACTTGGTTCCTTTTTGAATTTTGTCCTCAAACTTTCTGTGATATGTTTTCATGATTTTAGGGTGCTGAAAAAAAAAATAAAGAAAAAAATTTTAAAAAAATAAAAATTTTGTTGCCTATTTTGGTCATGCATATCTGTTACAGTATGCTATGGTTGATGTTGTTCTGTTCAATACATGACTAGGGGCAACCCAAGTTATTTGCATCCTTACAACCCTGAAATTGATAGAACTTATCACAGATTAGTTAGACAAAATAGGAATCAGTCATTAGATAGTGAGTCAGAGTCATCTTATAGTCCATCTAATTCTGATTCTGTTTCTATTTCTTCTATTCCTTCTACTTTTATTCAATCTGATTCTATATATTGTGATAACATGGCTCAACCCCCACCAAGGGAAAGGACACTTAGGGAGCTGGCTGCACCTGACTTCACTATTGAAGACTCGTGTATCCGGTATCCTGATGAGGATGTTCCTTTTGAGCTTAGAACAGGACTAATCCATTTGTTGCCCAAGTTTCATGGTCTTGCAGGTGAGGATCCTCATAAGCATCTCAAGAAATTCCATATAGTGTGCACCACAATGAAACCACATGATGTGCAAGAGGATCATGTCTGTCTCAGAGCATTTCCACATTCCTTAGAGGGTCTAGCACAAGATTGGTTATCTGACTTGGCCCCTGGTTCCATCACAAGCTGGGATGACTTGAAGAGGGCATTTCTGGAAAAATTCTTCCCTGCAAATAGGACCACTGCAATCAGAAAGGAAATTTCTGGTATCAGGCAACAACATGAAGAGAGTCTCTATGATTATTGGGAGAGATTCAAGAGGTTGTGTGCTTCCTGCCCTCACCATCAGATCTCAGAGCAGCTTCTCATCCAGTACTTTTATGAAGGTCTCAACTTCATGGAAAGAAACATGGTAGATGCTGCAAGTGGTGGTACATTGGGAGATATGACACCCTTACAAGCCAGGAGCAAAATTGAGAAGATGGCTTCCAACTGTCAACAATTCCATGCAAGAAGCAACAGTGATGCAATAGTTGTGAGGGATGTAAATGATGTTGGTGCAGACTCGGGCAAGGTTGAGAAGCTTGAGCAGAAAATTGATTCTCTCACAACATTGGTCACACAATTGGCTGTCAATCAGAAAAAGATGATACTTCCTGCTAGAGTGTGTGGCATATGCACATCCATTGAGCACCCCACAGATGCATGCCCTTCCCTTCAGCAGCAACAGCCGATGACCAGTGGTGACCAACCCGAGGCCTATGCAGCAAACATATACAACAATAGAGGTCCACAACAACACAATCATGACCTCTCTTCCAATAGATACAACCCTGGATGGAGGAACCATCCCAATCTGAAGTGGTCTGATCAACAACAACCTCCTCCTAATGTTCCATTTCAGAACACCGCTGGACCGAGCAGACCACCATATGTACCTCCTCCAATCCAACAGCAAAGGCAACAACAGCAAGTGGTTCATCCTTCACCATCAGCCCCTCCATCCAACCAACCTACCTTGGAGGAGTTGGTGAGGCAAATGACCATGCAAAACCTCCAATTTCAACAAGAGACTAGAGCATCCATTCAGAGACAAGAGGCATCCATTCAGACTTTGACAAATCAGATGGGTCAAATGGCAACTTCTCTCAACAACTTGCAATCTCAAAATTCTGACAAGTTGTCATCCCAAACTGTGATCAACCCTCAGAATCAGAATGTGAGTGCCATCAACCTGAGGTCGGGAAAGCAGATTGTCACACCCACACCACAACCTAACCTCAACAATGATGCTCTAGCTTCCTCTAAAGGGAAGAGCCAAGTGGTAGATGAAGGTGAGCATGCTAGCACCAAAAAGAATCATCCAACTCAACCCTCCTCAACTTCAACCACAAGCCCTGCTGTTGTCCTACAACCTCCTCCTGTTCCTCTTCCATTCCCACCAAGAGTGCCTCAAAACAAAAGGGTGGAAGAGGTGGACAAGGACATTCTTGACACATTCAGGAAGGTGGAAGTCAACATACCCCTTCTTGATGCAATAAAACAGATTCCAAGGTATGCGAAGTTCCTTAAGGAGTTGTGCACTCATAAGAGAAGACTCAAGGGCAATGAGAGGATAAGCATGGGAAGGAATGTCTCCGCTCTCATAGGTAAACCTATCCCTCACATTCCTGAAAAATGTAAGGATCCTGGAACTTTCTCTATACCTTGCATCATAGGCAATGTTAAGTTTGAAAATGCTATGCTAGATTTAGGAGCATCCATAAATGTCATGCCTATGTCTGTTTTTAAGTCTCTTTCTCTTGGACCTCTTCAACCTACGGGTGTAGTGATTCAATTGGCAAATAGAAGTACTGCCCACCCCGCAGGTTTGATAGAGGATGTCTTGGTTCGGGTTGAAGAGTTGATCTTCCCTGCTGATTTTTACATACTTGATATGGAAGATGACTCTCCCCGTAATGCTGTTCCTATTATTTTGGGGAGGCCATTTTTGAAAACAGCCCGAACCAAGATAGATGTGCATTCAGGTTCACTTTCCATGGAGTTTGATGGCAGTGTGATCCGATTTGACATTTTCCATGCTATGAAACATTTTCCTGAGGATCACTCTGTTTTCCATGTGGACTTGCTTGATGATTTGATAGATGAGCATATGCTTGACTTTTTGCATCATGATTTTGAATTGCCATCTTTCACTGATTCATTTACTTGTCCATCATGCACTAACTCTGGATGGTGCACCGCATGCACTGAAATAGCCCAGTTTTTAGACTCTGCTACTGCATCTGATGATTCATATGTTATAGATTCAGATTATGCTAACCCTAACCCCATATCTGTTATGCATGAGTCTGATTTACTTGTTCAGGTGCAGGCAGCAGAATCCATTTCTGCTGTCCCTTTAGTTCCATCTATTATGCAGGCACCCTCATTGGACCTGAAGCCCCTCCCTCCTCATCTCAAATATGCTTACTTGGAGGATGAGCAAAAACTCCCAGTGATCATCTCTACCTCACTTTCTGTTGATCAAGAGGAGAAACTGCTGGATGTGATAAGAAAGAACAAGAGGGCAATTGGATGGACTTTAGCGGATATTCCTGGAATTAGCCCCTCCATGTGCATGCACCGCATTTTGTTGGAGGATGGGGCTAAACCAGTGAGACAACCCCAAAGACGATTGAACCCCCAGATTCTTGATGTGGTTAAGAAAGAGGTCACCAAGCTGCTCCAAGCGGGTATCATCTACCCAATTTCAGATAGCACTTGGGTGAGCCCGGTGCAAGTTGTCCCCAAGAAGTCTGGTGTCACAGTTGTAAAAAATGAGAAGGATGAGCTGATTCCCACTAGAGTGCAGAACAGTTGGAGAGTCTGCATTGATTACAGAAAGCTCAACCAGGCGACTCGCAAGGATCATTTCCCTCTCCCCTTCATTGATTAGATGTTGGAGCGCCTGGCAGGTAAATCTCATTATTGCTTCTTAGATGGATTCTCTGGTTATTTTCAAATTTGCATTGCACCAGAGGACCAACATAAGACCACATTTACCTGTCCTTTTGGCACATTTGCATATAGAAAGATGCCTTTTGGCCTATGCAATGCTCCTGCCACATTTCAAAGATGTATGATGAGTATTTTCGCTGACTTGCTCGAGCATTGCATAGAGGTCTTCATGGATGATTTTAGTGTTTATGGCTCCTCATTTGATGCATGTCTTGATAATTTGACTAAGGTGCTTAAGAGGTGCATTGAGACTAACCTTGTCTTGAATTTTGAAAAATGCCACTTCATGGTAGAACAAGGCATAGTCTTAGGGCACATTGTTTCGCACAAGGGCATAGAAGTTGACCCTGCTAAGCTGCATGTAATATCACATTTGCCTTACCCCTCTTGCGTGCGAGAGGTGCGTTCTTTTCTTGGTCATGCAGGTTTCTATCGCAGGTTTATTCAGAACTTTAGCAACATTGCCCTTCCTCTTTCCAAGTTGCTTCAAAAGGATGCCCCATGGGAATTTGGAGACCAATGCAAGAGGGCATTTGATGAATTGAAGAAAGCACTGACCACCACTCCCATCATCCAACCACCTGATTGGACCCTCCCATTTGAGCTCATGACTGATGCTTCAAATTATGCTTTGGGAGCAGTTCTTTCCCAAAGGGTTGGTAAGCTGTCGCATGTGATTTATTATGCTTCTAGGACTTTAGATGCAGCACAGGTTAATTATACAACAACTGAAAAAGAACTTTTGGCTATTGTTTTTGCACTTGACAAGTTTAGATCATATTTGCTTGGTTCTAAGGTTGTAGTGTACACTGATCATGCTGCTCTGAAGTATCTTTTGAAAAAGACAGATTCCAAACCTAGGTTGATTAGGTGGATGTTGCTCCTCCAGGAGTTTGATCTTGAGATTCAGGATCGGAGTGGTGCGCATAACCTTGTCGCAGACCACTTGAGCAGGATAGAGAGAGAGGAGGATGCATTTCCTATCCGGGATGACTTCCCGGATGAGCAGCTTTTATCTTTACATGTTTCCCATCCCCTTCCCCAAACTCCTTGGTTTGCAGACATTGTTAATTATCTGGTTGCTTCTGTTTTTCCTGCCTTGGCATCCAAAGCTCAAAGAGACAAATTAAAGAGCGATGCCAAGCATTATGTATGGGATGACCCCTATTTATGGCGTTTTTGCAGTGATCAGGTCATTCGCAGGTGCATTCCAGACCAGGAGATCCAATCGGTTCTCCAATTTTGCCATGCTTCACCAGTGGGAGGCCACCTTGGTACTCAAAGGACAGCACGAAAGGTGCTGGATTCTGGATTTTATTGGCCTACCATTTTCAAGGATGCGAGCAACATCTGCAGCTCGTGTGAGCAGTGTCAAAGAGCAGGAGGCGCCCTATCTTGGAGGCAACAGATGCCGCAACAACCTATGTTGTTTTGTGAGGTGTTTGACGTCTGGGGTATAGATTTCATGGGCCCCTTTCCTGTTTCTTTTGGTTTTTATTATATCTTACTTGCTGTGGATTACGTATCCAAATGGGTGGAAGCTAAGGCCACCAGGACTAATGATGCTCAGGTTGTTGTAGATTTTGTCAAGTCTAATATCCTTTGCAGGTTTGGCATACCTAGAGCCATAGTCAGTGACCAAGGCACACACTTCTGCAATAGATCCATGCAAGCTTTGCTCAAGAAGTATGGGGTTGTGCACAAAGTTTCTACACCCTATCACCCCCAAACCAACGGGCAAGCTGAGATTTCAAATAGAGAGATCAAGCGGATTTTGGAGAAGATGGTGAAGCCTAATAGAAAGGATTGGAGCACACGATTGGAGGATGCTCTGTGGGCCCATCGGACCGCTTACAAGGCACCCATAGGGATGTCACCCTATCGGGTTGTCTTTGGTAAGGCGTGCCACCTGCCTGTGGAGATAGAGCACCGTGCATATTGGGCTGTGAAGCAATGTAACTTAGCTCTTGATCAAGCGGGTGAGGAGAGGAAGCTGCAGTTGAGTGAGCTAGATGAGATCCGCTTGGAGGCCTATGAGAACTCCAAATTCTACAAAGAGAAGACCAAGAAGCTTCATGATAACTCCATTTCCAGAAAGGAGTTCTTGGTTGGTCAAAAAGTTTTGCTCTACAACTCTAGGCTTGGACTCATGAGTGGAAAGCTCCGCTCTAAATGGATTGGACCGTTTGTAGTCACCCAGGTGTTTCCTTATGGCACTGTGGAGATCAAGAGTGAGTCCACGAACAAGAGCTTCAAAGTCAATGGCCACCGACTCAAGCCTTTCCTAACCACCCCTTCTTTGGATGATGCACCTGTGGAGGAGGCCTCATTGGTCGACCCCACTTTTGAACAACCATGACTTAGGGAGTCTCCTTTTCTCCTTCCTTACTCTTTTTATTACACTTGTCTATATCTGTCTGGTTCTGCTATTTGTGTTCCATTGAGGACAATGTGTGATTTAAGTGTGGGGGGAGAGTAGTTTAGGTTGCATATTTTGCTTTGATTTTTTTTAGGTTTTGCTTAGTTTTGGGCATTTTCTTGCATGTTTTTGCTTCATTTTAGTAGAGTTTTGGTATCTCGTGTCTGAATTCATGCATTTCTGTGTGTAAAGTTGCTTTTGATAATTAAGAGGTGGTAACACTGTGATAGAATTGTCCCTTTTGTGAGGATTTGAGCCTTAATTGTGAGTGGATTGCTATATATGCCACCTAATTTTCTGTCATGTGTGATTGCACTCTGGATTACTTGCACTCTAGAACTTGACTTGACTCTTGTTGATACTTGATTGCTCATGCACATTTTGAAATGATTTAGGCACTTTCTTTCTTGAATAAGCTACTAGCCATATGAGCCTACCTTGAATGAATGTATCCTTTGCTAGCCCCTTTGAGCCTTTTTATCCCTTTCCTTGTTCTTTAGCTCATTACAAGCCTATGACTGAAAAACCATGATTGTCCTAACCTTAGGGAATTTTGGAGCTTTGGAATTGTTTTGGGAATGGGTATTAGGTAAGAAGTATGCTTTATGCTTTAATTGGTTGAGTTCTTGGTTTTGCCTCATTGGTTGTTATAGTTATGGCTTCATCTTCATGCCATTTGTGTTGTTTCTTCTTTTCTTTTTGTATATCTCTCAAAAACAAAAAAAAAATAGAAGACAAAAATACAAAAAAATAAAAAAAAATGCAAAAATAAAAAGAAAAAAAAAAGAAGAAAAAAAAAAGAAAAAAAAGTGAATAAAAGGTTGTTGAGGCAAAGAGGATTGGAATTAGTGGTTGTTGATTTTGGGGTGGATTTTGCTTACTTTTTACTTATTCTCCATTGCTCCTCTATTCCCTTGGTTTTAGCTACATTCCCATATTTTTATCCTACCTTGTCCTTGGCCCCATTACAACCCTTAAAAGACCTTTTGATCATTTTGTGCATGTGTGTTGATGGTTGATGTTAGAGGCTTGTCAAGCTTATGGTTGTGTTTGTTTTTCATGATGTGCCTTGAGTGTAAATAATGATTAACCCCAAACACTTGAGTGTAAACACTTTTGAGTGATCCTTGTGAGTTTCTATCATCTTTGTGACTATCCTCTTGATGTCATTGGTTTCTTTGCATACTTGAAGTAATTGGATGATGTTCGCGGATGCTTTGACTCTTTGATCCTTAACCATTTTGTGTGCTTGAGTTTGCCCATTTCTTTGCATTTCCTAGAATTCATTGTGAAGTATGTAATCTCTTAGGTTAGCATTTCTTAGTTGTAGTCATCTTGTTGCATGATTCACTTTGGTGCATATTGATCTTCATAGTCCTATCTTTTGGTTTTGCCCAGGAGTGCAAAAGGATAAGTGTGGGGGTATTTGATGAGCATTTTATTTCCCATTATTCCTTGCATTATTTTACTCCTATTATTGATACTTGTTGCCCATTTGACATTGATTAGCTTGATTTAGTGATTTTGAGTTTATTGGACTAATATTCCGAATATTGTTTAATTTGGGATTATTTAGCCTAATTAATTCTATTTCTATTTTCAGGTAATATTTGGCACAAGGACACTTTGGGATGTTTGGAAATGAAGATTGAAGCATTGAAGTGAAGATTGTAATTTGCATTTAGGTCCCTTTTTAATTGTAATTTTTAGAATAGTGTTTCTTAGGACTTGGGCCCATGTTTTAGGCCCATTTTCATGACTAAAGAGGGGAAATTCGTGTAACCCCCAAGACACACTCCCATTTCAGATTTCTCACTCTCTCTCTAGGTTAGAACTTCTCTCTTGGCTCTCCCAAGTGGTGGTGGCTGCTAGGGTTTTGTTCTTCCCCATTTCTACTCGTTTTTCTTCATTTATGGCCATGGAAGGCTAAACATCAAGGGTTAATCCCTTTGGTATTGTATTATCTACTCTTGAGCTCTTGTTATTAATGCAATTTCATTTTCTCTTCTCTGTTTTCATGTTTATCGATGTGTAGTGGTTTGCTTAATTCCATTTCGTAGAGATAATACATGAATATAAATGCTTAATTTGTATTAACTCGTAAAAACTCCAATTCTGGTTTCTGATGCTTAATTAGAAGTTAGGGTTTGGAGTGATAACTGAATTTTCGCTTAGTATTTGGTTATCACGAGTTGGACAGAGGAGAGGAGAGGAATCGATCTTTAGTGAGCTAGGATTGAGTAGTGTACGTAGCCAAAGGGGTTTGCCCGCTTTTGTTTCTGATTTTCTTAGTTTTTATATTCTGTTTATGTTTTGTTCTTCACATTTGTCACACACAAAAACCCCCCCATTTTACTGCACACTACGTGTTTGATACTTTGCCTAGACCGATATTCGCTGGGAAACGACCTAGGATCACCTTCTAGTACTACAGAATAAACACCTTTTATTTTGATCGGGTACGGCCTCGATCACCAAGCATTCATCTTTACTATTTGCCTTAGTGAGTTAAGAGAGTGTACTTCATTTGTAAGAGAATTATTTGTTGTAAAATTCTCAAACACTCAAACACTTTAGCTTGTTTAGAAAATCTTGGTGAGGTATCCAAGTACTTGGTGAGGTATCCAAGTTTTCAAGCCTTGGGAGGTTCTCAAGCACAAAGACTAAGAGGATTCTTAGCTTGGTGGGCTCTTGGAGGTTCCAAGGAGCTTAAGAAGAAGGGACTCTTCATCACCAAATCAAGTTGGGGTAGAAATTTCAAGAGTTTGGTACACTCTTGAAAAGGGTTAGGATTGAGTGAGGAATCTCAATTTATCCTTGTAATTTCTAACAATTTGATCACTAGTAGAAACTCCTAAGTTGATTAGGGGGACTGGATTAGCACTCTAGATTGAGTGTGAACCAGGATAAAATTGGTGTTGTCTCTCTCTTTTATAGCTTTCTTAGATTTCAAGTAAAACCAAACCCTAAGTTCTCTAGAAAGGGGCTTTTATAATTCTAGTAGCAATTGGTTGAAATTAACTTGTTTTCAACTTGTTTTAACTTAGTTTAATTGCCCTCTACTTTGATTTATATGTGCCCTGGATTAGTCTTTAAGAAATTGAATCATTTTGCTAAATTTCTTTGAAACTGCTCCTTTCTGTTGTGCATAAAACACTCGAGTGTTTTTCAATTCACTCGAGTATTTCATAACATTTCACTCGAGTGTTCTTCATTTTCACGCGAGTGTTTTCAGGTTTTCTGAAAAGCACGCGAGTGTTTTTAAATTCACTCGAGTAAATTGCCCAATTTCAGAAAAACAAGCTTTTGATCAATTATCTTTTAATTGCACCGAAAATTAGTCATTGTTTCTTCCATATTACTATTCACCCCCCCTCTAGTAATTCCTAAGCCCGCTTGTTGGTTTCCAGCAGCTATGGGTTAGGGCATAAGGCTCAAGCTAGAACGTGGTGAAGGTTTTTCCACACTCTCTCTCTCTTTGGTAGAGGTAAGGGGGTGTGTGTTACCTTGGTTTAGGAATTAGTTCCTAACTAGTATATAGTGATTTGCTAAGGTTATGTGTTTAGTGTTATGATAGGAACCTTAGGGATAGTGAACATTGAAAATGCTATGAATATGACAAGAATGAACCCTAAATGTTAATGTTTTGTATATTTGCAAAAATGTGGATAATTGTTGTTAGTCATAAATATGTGAATGATTAATTGTAATATATGTATGAATATAGACATTTGTTACTTGATGTTAATTGCTAATTGAATTACATGTATAATGGTAGCTATGTTTGATTTGATATGCTAGGACTAGACTAATTGGATTGAGTGTATGGCTAATTGAAACGAGCAATAAAATGAATTAAAGAAAACGGACTGTTGAATTGATCATTGGGGACATTGGGACACTAGGTGTACAAACGCCCCATTAGGGCCAAACGCCCCATCAGGCTAAAACGCCCCATTAGGTGAAAATGCCCCGTTAGGAGTCAATGTACCCAACTGATCAATTCAACGAAAACTAAAAGAATGGAAAATGTGAAAGAGACTAAAGTATGTAAATTGAATATGCCAATAAATGTGATAAGAACGAGTATAAGATTATATGTATTTGTCCTAACGGGTGAGGCCTAATGGGTGAAAGTCCTAATGGGTGTAAAAGTCCCTAATAGGTGTACAAACGCCCTAGAAGGAGCAACCAATTCCTAGTGGTACAAATAAGAGAAAAGATGTAAAAGAAAGAATAGAATGAATGATGAAAAGACTAAACTATATTGATTTGTAATGGGGCTATGAATGCAAATGTTGAATGTGTATGAGCATGATTTGTGGAATGATTAAATGAAATCACATGTGCTAAATGTCTAATTGTGTTTGGCTTGGTAGGTTATTATGTCTAGCTAGAAACTGTTTCCTACTTCAAGTGTAATGCTCACCCTCTTGATATTTTTTTTACAGGTAATGAGATTGAGCTTGCACTATTATCGGCCGAGCAGGAGTGCTCTCCCTCACAAGGAGAGTAAGTCATATTAGATAGGGCTTGTGATGTGTCCTGGATCTTTTGAGCATAGGATGTTATTGTTTTTATTACTTGCCTAATTTGTAAATGTTTATTTTGGGGTTGGTCCAGGACGACTTCCTAAAGGTAGGAAGCATATTTTTGGGAAAATTAAACAGTTCTAAAACCTGTTCATATTTGCTGCTATCTCTGATGTATTTTAACTCTGATGTGAATGCACCCGATGCATATTGATAATTTGGCCCTGTTGGCCTCTGGATGAAAAGATTATTTTGTTTATAACATGTTACAGGAAAATCTTAATTTATGGAATGTCCATAAAACAAAGGAAACTCTGTCAGATTTGACAGAGATTTTTATAAGCTAAAATGGTTTTAAAAAGAAATTTTTAAGTCACTATTTTATTATTGGGTAATTAAGGGTAATTATAAATAGGGTGTTACATGTGGTCTAGGTGTTTTATTTTGTTTTGATTAGGGTCGAGTCTGACTGAGGAAAGTCATACTCTGGATAACATATATTGTAACTATCCTATCTTCTTATGTATTTTGGGAATCCGCACTCTTTTATGTTATTCCTTTATAATTATGTTGGAAAGACCGTTGGAAACCGCTCTTGGGAAAGTTATGTATTTACGGGTACTGGTGAACTTATTGACAACGTTTGAAATGCGAAGTATTTTCAGTTTATGATTTGTGTATGTGACGGGAGTGTTGTGACAACTCGATTTTGTGAGACGGAAACGATAATCCTTTATGAGAAAATGTGCAAGGTTATTTTTGTATTTAGTTGATAATGAAGGATGTTTTGAAAATAAATAAAATGAATTATATATTGTATCTTTACATGAATGTTTTGGAAACACGTTTGTGTAAACAAAAAAAAATTTGACCCTCATTTTTACTAATAACTAATAAATAAATACAATATTTTCGGGAAACAAAATCGGTGTGTTACAGGCTGGACTTTATATTTTGATTGTGATATTTGGATATGATCAAATGAGTGTAGGAAGTTAGTCTATATTTTTATAAAGTGAGCTTGCATGCTATGTGATTTAAATTGGTTTAAGGTCAAGAATTTGTATACCCTAGCGGTTCATTCCCATGTTTCGGTTCTTGTTTAAATAAACGTGTGGCTATGGAAGCTAGTTTATTTTAAGTTGTGTTCTTGATGACATGATTTTTTTTAATTTAATTAAAGCATGTAAATAGGGTTAGGATTATTGGTTGATTATGATGCATGCTACGATTCCTTGAAGGAGAATTAGGAAATTTAGAGTGACTTTACGGTGTTTTCAGGTTTCGAAAATGTGATTTACGGGACTTGTTTCATGGCTGTCTAGAATTGTAATCATAATGTTTTCCATTTGTAAAATGTTTTCAAGTGATTCAAAGGTTAAGTTTTATGTGGTACTTGATTTGGGTAAAAGCTAGATCTAAAAGTTAACGTTTTTTGGTGTTTTCAGGTTTGAACGAGTTGCTGGTCGGACCAGAAGCTAACCCATTTATTCAAAATGATTTTGTTAATTGTTTTACAATGGTTTTGAGGAATTAAAAGTGTTGAAAATTTTGGAACGGATTTGAGAAAAGACCTTGTGTTTTGGTTCTACCCGAGGGAATTTAATCTAAGTTTTCGAAGATTAATTTTTTGTAATGAACTTAATGCTTGATTTAAGTTATGATATTAATGTGTGATGTCTGACGCGAGGGTTTAAAATGTGTCAACTGTGGACGTGTGTCGGAGGACTGTACCCATAAGGACTCCGTGAATATCTGTAGGCAATTAAGGTGAGAGAGCAACTTTCCTAAGAGACCGTGGTGTGTAGGTAATGTATTAAGAGGTTCTTGGCCATCTGAAAAGCTGGAACGTAGGAGTCTGCGAGTCAGTCGTATAGTGCCAATCGGTTGTGTGTGTATGGCCATCTATACGTAGGACTATGACATCCTTTTTTCTGTTGCAAGATTATGACATGATGCTATCTATTTATGATGATGAAATGGTATGATCTGTTGCTCTATGTCTGCAGAACTTTTATTTGAAATTTGAAAGTAATCATGCTCTGCAATATGCTTGCTCTGTTTTTAATTGTTAAATGGAATAATAATGCTGATGAAAATAATGCAATGATATTGAAAGAATATGATGGATAATAAAAGACTTTTGTTAAAGGCAAGATTTGGTTATGATGGAAGAGATTGATGATTTTTGAAGTAATAAAAGTGAAAATGCAAAGAAAGGAATGATTATGTGATTGTGATCTGAACTCCCTGATGTGCATGGTTGTTGTGACGTCCTTTCCAGGTTGAGGATGGTGTTGGCCACGTGAGCTTTATGCCGTGGTTCCGAGACCTCAGTTGTGATAGTAATGTGATGATGCGAAAATGAGTATTGTGAATAATTTAATCAGAGGTCGAGGTTCACTGAAAGGATGTACTAGAGTGAATCGACCAACTCTTAGGGTTAATAAAACTTTAATAAAACATTTAAAAAGACATTGATTAATGCGGCGAGATGAGCGTGAAGTAGTGTAGAGGAAGATACCCTGTTTATCTACGGATACTCAGGTGTGCGATTGTGATAAGGGAGGGTGATGACGGTGATACGTCAAGAAACCAAGAGTGCTTTTCTAGGCGGAACTAGTCTATAAGTGATCGGGGCTTAAGACCCAGGGGATCGTAGCGTGTTCTGCACCAGGACTAGAAAAGTATTGTCGCCCCCTTGATCAATTTCGAAACGGTGAGAGGGAACCTGAATGAGGCGGGCTGTCAAATGGTATTGGGCCTTGTTGATATTAATGATGAATTGTGAAATGAAATGATGTGATCATGTTTATAATGATGATTTATCGGCAGTTCGACCTGCGTGGGTTAAGGTTCATGTACGTCCTGTTTGCTTCCGTTTAGGCTCGGGAGGATTGGAGGAGATGTATTGTGTGCTAACTAATTCCTTAGTGACGTTCTCGTATCCCCTTGTCATCGATGGATGCGCTTGATAAAACTTAATAAGAAAAGTTAAAGAATATGATGAGTTATAATGTTTAATAATGAGAAAGGAATTGTGGAGATGTCATGGAATGAGTGAGCCTTTGGGCATGGAAGTGATGATGATGATGATGACTAAGGAAAGATTTGTAAATAATGTTCGAATATCAATGAAGATGATAATTGTGATAATGAAAGAATGATGTGACTTTGGGCGTGATATGTGTATATTGTTTTGTTATTTCATCTTGATATATTGCCTACTGTAATCCCACACCGTCGGCTTATCCGCCCGGAAAAGCTGACTCTCTCTCTGTCTCTTGGTTGTATATTTATATTGGCTCTGTGTCGGGCAAGTAGATGGTGGACTCTGTCAAGTTTACATTTGATATTTATCATGAAGGGCAATGGGAGGTGAATCGGAAAGGTTCGGAATGGCGCGGTGGCGTGGAGGTGACCATTCGAGACCTTGGTCATACGCTTCGAGGGGATTCGATCGACACTAGTGTTTGTCGTTTCTCTTTGGCGGATCTATAGACCGGAGGACCCATTGACTACCATGGTGGTTATCCTTTACCACTACCAGCATGCATTGACCCAGGAGCAGAGGAGGAAGAGGAGTATGAGGACCTGGACCCTGCTGAGCCTCCTGATGATGCATTCGAGGCTGTTCCCCAGAGTGATCCAGATGTAATTGAAGAAGACCCTAGTGAAGGATCTTTTCCCGCAGAGTGTTCTGATGCTAATGAGTGAGAGTATGATCCCGAGGATGTGCCCGCTGCAGCCTCCAGTTATGAGGGTCATTAGTTAGCTTTATTTTATGTTATGTTTTAAGCTGGTCTTGTATTGTATTAAGGTAAATTCGATGACTCTGTTCAGATATCACGTAACTCCCGAAGTTTTTCAGACATAAAATTTGAAATTGTATCTTAATGATTTTGAATGATGATAAATTGGATTTCAAAGCGCGATGTTGGTAGCATCTTGATTTGGAACTTGATGGATGACGTGGGACATGGATGATTTAATCTTAGAATGTAAATGTATTTGAACGGTAATGTATTTACAAGAATGAACCCATGTCCGCGTCATCAATATAACAATAAAAAAAATTTCCCGTATTTTTAATGAATTAATTAAAAGTGTAGTGGATCTGAGAAATAGATCCACCACGATGTGTTTTTGTGGTTGTTGCAGCTGACGAGGGTGACCCCGGTCCTACGTACCCCCAGTGATAAGGGGATCAAGCCACACGTAGTTCTTGAGAGTAGGGATGAGAGAACATACCTTAGCCCCTATAGCATGGCGATACTTATAGGGGAAGTTGTGTTGTGGTGCCTTATGGTCCTGTTCGGCCCAGTAGGGCTGACATGGCTCTTAGAGGATAAGAAGGATGAGTTATTCACCCTTATCCTGTACTAGAGAGCTCATGCTTATCCTGTAGCGGTAGGATTTATTATTGGTTAACCCTACAAGCCCCCCAAGCTCGGATAGGCTTGAAGAGCCTGTGCTGAGCTTCTGGGAGTTGGCGATGACATAAAGCATTGTTTGCAGGCGTGGTCTTCCGCTCGGAAGAGTGTTGCGGATGGTTGATAGTGCTCTTTTGTGCTCGGATGATGAAACTGAACGAGTACCCCGATCTCGAACCGAGTTCCCGCGGGGAGATCCGCCACAAGCTCGGTGAGGCTCATCTCGAACCGAGTACAAGCTCGGTGAGGTACATCTCGAACCGAGTACAAGCTCGATGAGGCTCATCTCGAACCGAGTGCAAGCTCGGTGAGGAACATCTTGAACCGAGTGCAAGCTCGGTGAGGCAAGCTCAGTGAGGAACATCTCGAACCGAGTGCAAGCTCGGTGAGGCTCATCTCGAACCGAGTACAAGCTCGGTGAGGCTCATCTCGAACCGAGTATAAGTTGGGAAAGGCAAGCTCGGTGAGGAACATCTCAAACCGAGTACAAGCTCGGTGAGGCTCATCTCGAACCGAGTTCCAGAATGGATTTGGGGATGCTCCGGGTGATGAAGTTATGAGTGTAGGTCGGACCGGAGTCCGGTCCACGACACAAGCCCCCTAGCTCGGGAAGAGTCATAGAGACTGTCGAGTTTAGAGCCCTTTTGGGTCGATCAGTCGTTCTTTTTTGAGGCTTGGCAGTGACGTAAAAGAATGTTCGCAGCCAAGGTCTTTTACTCGGAAGAGTATCGCGATTCGGAGATTCATACACCTCTCTTATCGGGGTGTGCTTAAAGTAATATCATGAATTGGATCGTAACGTCTACGGGGGATGCTGTCGAAATGACTGCCTTGGCCGAGGTGCATTCCTCGATCCTGCGACATATTTGGCCGATGGCCAAGTTATCGAGGTAGCAATTCCCGTTTTTACTTGTAGCCACGCCGATCTGGTCGGCCAACCGAGATCGTAGGCAAGTGCGTCGGGACGTGATCCGAAATGAGTGAATATTTATAATATCCGTTATGATTTTGTGCTTCTTTTTGTTCTTTTTGTTAAGAATTCAAGTGTTAAGACCTCGGAACTCCAGCACTTTAGCCGAGGTGGGTTCCTCTATCCGCGATGTATACGATGATTTGTTATAACAAATCATGTTCGAATCGGGAATCTTCTTTGGAGTACTTGACGAGTTATAAGCTCTTGTTGGAGCTGTTTATAATCGTTCGCGTCATAAGCGGTGGCTAATCGGTTATGAGGAAAAGTACGTGATACAATGAATTCAATAACAGAACGTTTATTTAATTGAAGCAGTAAATACAATGGGCTTGTGGATTTAGACCTGTGGTCGGCTTGTGCATGTTTTCGGATGATAGGAATCCTGACTTGGTAATGCGTGAAACACTCGAATCATTTTTGGCCATCATGCTCGAGCTATTGCGCCCGGTAGTTCCGACCATCAAATTTGTACCTTTACATGATGTATAAAAACAGCTATTAGAATATCAAGTAGTAAATGATATGTAATGACATTAATAGCGAAGTATGAATTAGTTCACTGTTAATTATGATTATTATCTAAGATAACACATGTCATGTGGTGAGTGATTCAATAATAATGAATATGACAATTAAACCATGAAATTGAAATAATATTAATGGGGTAATGAGAAAGATCCTTCCCTATTAGTCTTCGTGGTTAGACTATTTCTGAATAATGTTGATATGCCCGGCATCCTTTTGGCATTGAGGCCTTTCTTCTTCTATCACTAGAATGTGTGGTTAGCCGGTATTCCTCACCCTTTTTCATCCAAAACCCCTGTACGCCATTATGGGCAAATCACTGTGTAGCACTCGTGTGAGCAACGCTGGATCCCGAGGAGGGATGTTAACAAGGATATCTTTTGGCTGTAAGTAACCGTGAGAGGCAAGGGTGTCATGGCAGAGGGTGCGAGGATGTGGCAGGCTTTGGCACGTTGAAGATACTAATATTAGACGCCAATAGTGACTGAGCAGTTTAACACCAATTAATTTTGAGAATATCTTCTGGCGGTCTGAAGCTCGGAATGGGCTTTGTTTAAAAAGGTCACTACTCGAAATGGGCCTTTTAGAAGTGGGCTATTATACTCGTACCTCGCATATGTAAAATAATTGGTAATCGTCGTTAAATTGACAATTTATAGCAATCAAACAACAATAATGACAATTATTGGCAGAGATACTATGTATAATATCGGTATAGAGGTAGTATGATTTAGTAATATCACACGTAATAATATAATAATATCATGACTGAAAAGACAATAGTTAAATATCGTGCAAATAGACAGGATTGCCCATGAAAAGACGCATATATATCATGCGCAATAATTGTAATTGAAGGACATTTATAAATATGTCAAAGCATTTAATGACAACAAGTCAAGTGATGAAAGCTTATCCATGAAAAATGAGAATGCGCGATATATATATCAAATAATAAGCGATATGTAAAGGACTTAAAAGGAACTAAGTATTAAAAGCACATTTCAGAAATATTGCGTCAGCTGAGTTAATATCAGCATGTGTGCAAATAATCACGTAAGGTGCTAAATAAATAGAAGAATAATATTGGAATGAGAATTCCTTCCCTGATTCAGTGAGGTGAGGAATGTCAGTTTGAAGCCTTCTACCAATCCTTTTCAACTGAGCTTTTGTTGAGCATCGAGACCTGACCTTCATTTTCTTTAAATTAATTTGGGCCTGTTTAGCCCGTATCAAATAAGCCCGTATAGGTTGGGCCATTTAGAACGTTTACTCCCTGGCTCGGGCTATCATACTTGTACGTTGCATGTGTGTATGAAAACAATAATTAATTAGTTATTGTCGTTCAAGATTGACAATTTATAATATTTATTGGCAATTAATAAATTAATCATGCGCTAATAAATGATATTGACAATTGAATAAAAAAGTTACTTCCCTGTTTTGTTGTTGTCGTCCACATTTTTGTAGTTAGGGCCTGTTGAGGCCCTTTTGGCGCTTTTTTTTATAGGGCCTGTTGAGGCCCTTTTCTCTCTTTTTTTTTTGTTAGGGCCTGTTGAGGCCCTTTTCTTTTCTTCTTCTTCTTTTTTTCTTGGTTGTTATTTTGGGCCTGATTAGGCCCTTTTTTTTTTGTAAATTGGGCTGCTGTACTTTTTTTTTTGTAACTGTTTGGGCCAATGGCCTATTAGGGCTTGGGAACCCTAATGCAGCAACAGCTGCGTGTGGTGGGTGCTGCGATGTACAGCAGCGACGGTGCCACGGCTCCAGTGGGGGCAAGCACCGACGACGACAGGGATTGTTGCCTCCCTTCTTACTTTCTGGTTTTGCGGCAGCGGTAGGAATCGTGGACGATGGAGACGAATAAAACGGAGTCGCCGTTGGTCATCGTGAACAAAGGAGACATGCTCATGGGCTTGATAAAACTGAGGATGCGAGGGATGCTCGATGTTCTATCCAAGACGACGGTGGCGACGGTGGTCGCGTGCTTGACCCTGGAACGAGCTTTGCGTGGCGGATCTGAAATCTGAAACTAGGGCGCAAATCGCTCATCACCTATGCTATTTTCATCGTGACAAGAGCGCCACGATGGGGCGCAGCGGCTGTGGCCTTCGGTTCTGTAACATGGTGGAGCACAAAGCAGGAGGATGATGGTGAGGGTGAAGGGGCGATGCTCGCAAGCTTCACACAATGTGGCGGCGTTGAATTCCTTTTCTGGTTTCGCCTTCACACCGAAGGCACGATGGAGAGAAGCACCGCGACGGTGCCGTCATCGTCCACGAAGAGCACCGCGACGGTGCCGTCATCGTCCACGATTGTGAGAACAGCACCGTTGCAACCTTCAGCGACGTGAATGACACCGAGAGCGAAACCGGAGTAACCTCATCAAGATCCCATGTCCTTCACCGTCGCAACCTTCTAATCTCTTTTTTTTTTGTTTATTTATTGTGGATGGGAATCGAAGTTTATCGATCCCCACAGACGGCGCCAATGTAGTGGATCTGAGAAATAGATCCACCACGATGTGTTTTGGTGGTTGTTGCAGCTGACGAGGGTGACCCCGGTCCTACGTACCCCCAGTGATAAGGGGATCAAGCCACACGTAGTTCTTGAGAGTAGGGATGAGAGAACATACCTTAGCCCCTATAGCATGGCGATACTTATAGGGGAAGTTGTGTTGTGGTGCCTTATGGGCCTGTTCGGCCCAGTAGGGCTGACATGGCTCTTAGAGGATAAGAAGGATGAGTTATTCACCCTTATCCTGTACTAGAGAGCTCATGCTTATCCTGTAGCGGTAGGATTTATTATTGGTTAACCCTACAAAAAGGATATTTCCAAGTTTTTAAATCAGGGTGTTACACATACGACAAAGTTGTTACCGTGCGGGCAAATCAAGGAACTGCTCGAAAATGCTATAACGCTAGCTTGAGCAAGATTAAAAGCAAACACAGTGGCAAAAGCAACAAAAGGCGGGGTCAGTCTAATCAACCAAAGCAAACACCAAGGAACAACCAATGGTCGAGCTTCAACAAACTCCCAACGGCGACCCGCCAAGAGCAGGAGGAAACCAAGCAAATACGGGCCTTACCAGGCTCCAAAGCAACAACCAGGGGCAGGATCCCTTCTGAGTAGCGCCTATGACCGATCAGAAAAAAAAGGGTACCGTAGGCACAACAACTCAATCAGTCCAAGGCACAACAACTCAATCAGTTCAAAGCACAATACTCAATCAAGCAGTGGCGCGTAATTCAATAGCAAAGTCAGGAAGGCATCGACGTGAGCCTCTGACTAGCAACCTGCAGAAATAGTTATATCCCTATCCCAAATTCCCGTTTTTTATTTTATTATTAAAAAGGCATGTTTTGGGAGACATCACCAAGAATTGGGAGGAAAAAGCTCGTATCACCGAGCTAATTTTGTAAACCTCGTTATAATAGTAAAATCGACTTTAACTTTCTCTATATGAACTCCTGTTATTTACGTACTTTTCCTTACGCTCGGTCGGCCACCGACGCATAAAGCGAAACATTATACGCAACTACTCGCCGGGTGTATAACAAAGCAAGTACAATGACGACACCCGAACGCCAACTAGTTATTCAAAATGACTAAGCGCGGACAACTCGTGGTCCGAGGAATCAACCTTGGCCAAAGGTATGAGCTTCGAGTTCCGAAACATGACAATAGTTCATATGCAGAGAAAATGGAAAGTCTTCTTTTATTTACTTTATTCAAAGAATACAAGGCCTCAACAGGCTTACAAAAAAAAGAGGAAAAAAAAAGGACCCACACACGGGTACTTACAAAAATAATAAAATACGCCACTTCTTTATATCCGAGAGCTGAACAGAAGTCTCATCAAAAGAAGGATCATCTATTACCAACTTCAAAGGATCAGGAAGGTTCGGGGTGGACAGGTCTACCTTAGACTCGTCCTAACGGTTTATAAGCTTCCCGTCCTTCAAATGAAAATAAGGATCCATTCCAGCCACCTTCAAACCATGATGGCGCACTTGGAATTGGCGAACAACATTGAGAAACTGCTCCTCGTGAATTTGCTCCCAATACAGGAAGTTAAGCTCAGACTTTCTCTTGTGCTTCAATGCTTTTTGCCGCATCTTCTCGAAGCGCTCCTGAGATTCATTCAGCTGCCTCTCGAACGAGTTTCGCAATCCGCTCAGCTGATCCTTGAGCCGAGCATTCTCTTCTTCAAGAGCACGCAAGCGCTCACCTGAAGCCTTCTCAGCCACCACTCGGTTAGCCTCGGCCTTCTCTGCCTTTTCCCAAGCAGCATGTTTGCGCTCTTGGGATTGGGAAAGGGTATCTGCCTGCTTCGTCTTTTGCTCAGTAACGTCACCAGCATGATCTGTGACGTTGTACAAGAGCCTGACCCCTCACAAAATAAACTTGCTTATCAGGTTGGCCTCCTCGCATCTCGCGACCTCATTCTGATGACACCACCGCTTGTCGTCGGCCTCGGTCTTTACTCGACACCGAAGCTCATCAGGAACTTGCTCAAAACTCCAACGTTGTACGATATAGAATCAGATCTCCTGGTCCCGGTGGTAGGACCACCAGTAGCCGAGACAGGGGCAACCCAGTCAGAAGCCTTGCCCTTGCCCTTCCCTTTCTCCATCCTAGCCCGTTTGACAAGGGAACTTTGGGGCTTGATTCCCCCTCACGAATCAGCATCCAGAAGATCTCGGAGGAGGAGGAGGAGTCCAAAACGCCAACGCTCGCCGACCTGGGAGCGACCTCCTTTGCAACAATGGGAGGAGCTGGAGCTTTTGGAAGAACCGGGGCAGGCCTACGACCATTGGCAGGAGTCGACCGACTGTAGGGACAGATTGGCGAACTGAAGCAGAGGGCACATTGGTCGAGCCACCGACCTTACACGAGTTGTGTTCGTTAGACATCTCCACTGAAAACAAATGAAAGAGTCGTGAGTTAAAAAAAAGAGAGAGAGGCCTAGATTCTGGTTACCAACTCGAAGAGAGACCAAGTCAGGAGGTTGGGTAATAATGTTGAACACATCGACCCAACCGCTTTCCCGCACGAAGTCGTGGATAGAAACACAGGTATGCTATTCGTCAGTGGTCATCCTCTACCACTCAGGCTCAAAAGATTGGGACCGGTAGGTGTAAAACTTCTTCGACCACGACAGAGGAAACCGTGGCCAATCCCCATCCATGAACCAGCACTGGCCCTTGCCAACGAAGCGGTATTTGAAAAAGAAAGGCTAGAAGGACTCCTATGTCTCGCCAGGGGCGGTGTAAACGTCATGACCATTCCGACCCCGGAACGAGACACACGATCGTTTATTGCTCCCCCTCTCAAGAACAGTGGTTTCGGTGCGATGGAGCCAAAGAAAGGCATCAACGGCGTAGGGCAGCGCCAAAACTGTACAGAAAATTTGGAAGGCTCGTGCAAATGCCCAGCTGCTGGGATGAAGTTGGGTAGGAGCCACATCCAGACGGCGGAGGAAGCCCATCTCGAAATCGGGAAAGGGCACGCGAACCCCTAACCTCACCACCAGATCTTCATACATGAAGAACTCTCGCTGCTTAGTCAGTGCCAGATGTCACACTTGGTCATCAGAACCAGCAGGAGCCACCTCGTAAGCCTTCCCTGTCCTGTAAATAGGGCAAGGAAGCACGAAGGGTCGAATATGGCTAACCACAACCTGAAGTGGAGGAGTGCCCAGTATCCTTTGATCCACCCAGCTACACTCAGGGGCATAAGAGGAAATGAGGGGTTTGTTAGGGACGTTGACAGCTTTGCATGGTCCTATACCTGAAGAGCAAGAAGGGAGGCCGGAGTTAGAAAGAGAAATGGAGATAACAGGGTTCCTAACAACCCTACTTTTAACCTTCATCCTAACCCACCCCCTAGCTCCAAAGGATGAACGGACATCCCTCTTCATCTTTATTTTAAAAGTACCACCATTGCCCCGCACCAACGACATCGATGTGTCGAGTCGAGCCCGTGCCTCGGCAACACGGTAGACCATGACCCCTTGTCTTTCCTCGAAAAATTTACGAGGAACGTACTCCGCAAGGGGTTTCAAAGGATCAACATCACTTCCGCTCTTACGATCAACTAGGTGTGGGTGAGGGGAAGGAAAAATCTCCCCCACACTACCGCTATCTCTAGAAGAAGACAAACCCCCCACAAAAATACTATCTTGACAAGCAAATGACTCACCCATTTCAAAGGATTCCCAGAAATCACACTCACTACTTTGTGCAAACCAAAAATCCTAAGAAGAACGAAGAATGCAAGAAAACTCAGAAACAAAAATGTGCACAAGAAGAAAACGGGTAATACCTGAAGAAAAATGGAACAACGCTGAAGAAAACAAATGCTTCAAGAAAGAAGGTAGCCACAAACGAAAAGGAGGAAGTGAAGAAGTTGGTGTCGATGTTTTCTGAGGGATGTTTGGGAAGAGAACGTGAAAAAAGAAGAAAGAGAAGAAAAAACCAATTTAAAGGAGAAATTGTTCTTTCAGTTCCCTCTAAGGCCCAAGAAAAGGCTTAGTTTACGGGGAATA
Organism: Crotalaria pallida; assembly: GCA_037953625.1. Taxonomy (NCBI): domain Eukaryota; kingdom Viridiplantae; phylum Streptophyta; class Magnoliopsida; order Fabales; family Fabaceae; genus Crotalaria; species Crotalaria pallida. Next base: position 89,289,508 of record CM075653.1, read on the forward strand.
AACATGTGGCAGTAAAAACGCGACTTTCGAAATTCGAAAAAAGCAAAATCAATCATTACAAATTACCTTCCCAACGCCAACACAGGTGAACATAACGTCGCCTCCTAAAGGGGAAAGACTTCTCCCTTGCCCGTAGCAGAAGAGGGCAGGAAACCACTCGGGCTTGAGGAAATTCACTACATCTACCCTAAGAAGCTCGCCACAGGCTTTTCGAGCCTACACTAGCTTGGGGGTTTGTATGGTTAACCAATAATAAGGCCTAACAAAGCCGACTAAGTTACATTAGTTGGACGATCCCTAGCCAACCTAAAGCCTATATTATGAGGGCTCACCCCGACCTCTAACAGGTTGGGATTGCCTTGATGGAACCAACCTCGAACAGGTCACCCTTCACATGGTCGCCATCCGACCGTACACTCAGCCTCCTCTCGGAGAATCTCGAGTGGCCTACTAAGGATGGATGGGATAATCTGGCCTCGGGACGCCGTACTGGCCACGTATCATCCATCCCCCACATCCTTAATGGGCTAGACATGAGAAAGGACATGTTGTGCTGTCCAGGTTCTAGAATATGCTGCGTTGTCCCCATTCTGGAAAGGTCCCAGATATTTTGCAGATATTTCCCACAGAACCTGACATCGGCATGGAAACCCTAAAGGGCCCCCATTTCAGGCCCATATCCGTATGACCCTATAAAAGGCATAACGCTGCCTGGGGCTCAGGTGCGTTCTCTCATCCCTAAGTTGTCACTATAGCACACACTTCGTTGACAAGGGGAGACCATGGGTATTCCCACAAAATATTCAGATATTTCATACACGCCACATATTAATTACTTGATCCTTCACTGATTCAAAGGCCATAGACTCTGGTCCTAGGATCCTAAAGGTTAAGAACATTTTCCATTTTCCATATCCACTACATGTTTAATGTTATGTGATAGATGTTAAGGGATAATTTGAGTTAATGGAATAGATTGAAGTTGAAAATAAGTGTGATTGGCAAAAGACGCTGCCATTAATCGGTTACCTTGGGTTGGTAATCGGTTATGAGTACTTTTTTGCAAAGTTTCAAGTGATTTTTACATTGGATAATTGGTTAACTGGTAAGAGTAACCGGTTACCCCAAGTAAAATTTTGAGTAAACTAATTATGAATGAATAACCGATTACCAGGGCGTGGTAATCGATTATTTTGTTAAGAAACTTGAAAAAAGGAATAGTAATGTTTTCAACCTCAATTCTTATTCAATATAATGAATCATGTGGATACCATGTATCATATGTGGAGTTGAGGTGATAACGGTAAGGTACGGTGAAAGGATACATGATGGTTCAGGGAACCGGAGTGGAAATGGAAAGAGGTTAGGAATTATTTGTTGGAATGCAAGTGGGCAATACGAATACCTAGAGGGGGTGAATAGGTAGAGAGTATAGTCTTGACCAATTTTTACTTTATTTGAAATGAAATCGTTTAATTCAATGATTTAGTTGCTGATTTTTGTGAATTATCTAGTTAACCAACTGGTTATTTGGATAACCAAGATGCTTATCTGGTTAAAGCAACCAAATATTCTGAGAGCAATAATTCCAAAATAATTTGTAAAACGGATCTTTCTTCGCACTCAATTGAGAAAATTATCAACAACTAATTACCAAAGATTAAACAATCACAAATCAATCAAAAATGTTTAGTTTGATATGAACAAGAATCAATTTTTTTAAAACTACGTTTTTACAAAATAAACGTGATAATACGTAAAGATAATAGGGAAGAGATACGACACAGAGATTTTTATACTGGTTCACACTTGAACATCAAAGGCTACATACAGTCCTTCCTTGTGGAGTTGGGAGATTTGCTAATAGAGAACTTTAGAAATCGTTTATTACAAGACACGCTCCTCAAGATACCCCACTTGATAGCATTCCAAAGGATAACCTCACCCTTGCCCTTGTCAACACCTTAATCTTCGAAATCTCTTCCAACCACCAATGAGAACCTCTTAGCACCAATGATAATTCCAAAACATGAAAGAACCTCTTCCAAGCACTAAGAACCTCTTAGCTTTCTCTTCTTGCTAGGTAGATACCTCACCACTTAGACTTCTCTTTCATTTTGGTGATACCACACACCAATGAGTTACAATCTTTGTTGTTTTCTAATTTTGCACTTCTGAATTTGTAGGATAAAAACACTCATCTAAATACTTTCTAATATTGAATCTCTCTTGATTTTCTCATGAACATGTGTATGCAAGAGATTCTTTGGAAATTGATTTGAGAAGAAGATAGAAACCAAGTGTGTTCTTGGATGAATCTTTTGGAAAATTGATATGAATCTATAAAAGCTTGTAATTGTTGTGTAAATGTGTAAAAACTCTTGTTGACACGTTTTCTAAAGATTGGAGATATATATTAATTTCCCACATGGATTTGTTAACATAAAACCAATTTTCTAACTGCCATAACAGTCTTTATCCGGTTAACGGGACCCTTTAACCGGATAAAGGTCTGAAATATGATTTTCTATTAAATTTTACATTGTTTATTTGGTTAACGGAACCCTTTATCTGGATAAACCACTATAAATCGCATAGATTTAAAGGTTTAAATGGGAAAACCAATTATATATCTATTCTCAAGTCTTTACCATTTAAATTCATTATTAATGATGCATGTTTTATACTTTAAAACATTTGAATAAGTTTATGCATCAATTTTCAAGAACACGTTTTAAAAAATAATGAATCTTTGATTTAATGCATGCACTTTCAATTAAAAATCATTGAGATTCACTACCCAACCTAGATTCTACCCAAGCAAACATCTTAAGGACCTAAAGCAATTAATAATAATTCAAATAATATTGTCCTAATGATGTGCTCTTTGGTCTTTGGTTGTTTTTCTTCTTCTCCTTTTGTTTTGTTGTTCTTTGCACTTTGTCTTTATCCAAACTAGTTGGAATTTCACACTTGCTCCACATTATTGTGGGTAAGATGGTCCTGTGATCGGTTGGTCTACCTAACGTCGCCCAAGATAATCTTGCAGAACTGCAATAATTCTATCTGCTGATTGCAATAACTTTGTGATGGTCGCAAGGTTTGTTTGAGACATACGTGAAAGTGAGACATTTACTCTCGATTGCTTTTCCCTTGAGTGTTGAGATTGAGGAAGTGTTGATGGAAAGTGAATGGAGATCATTGTGTTATTGAGCATACATTGTATACATATATACAAGATAATTGATATGAGTAAGACACTTGCTTATGCATGCATCACTTGCATTTAGGTTATTATACTATTTGTGTTTGTTTACTTATAGAGTTATTCAATTACTAATCCGATTATGTGATATGACAATGACTTACTCCCATTTCCCTAAATGTGTGTTAGGTGATGATGGACCCCTAGGATGAATGGAACTGAAGTCACTCCCTGTTGGGAGTAAAGTATTGACAGAGTCATCAGCCAAGAATGACACTACGTCATTAGAATTCTGGACATGATCATTAGAGTTTTGAGAATATTGCTCCAGGTGTAACAAGAATTTTATGATATAGTAGGGCTTTATTTCTATCTTTTGTAAAAGTATTACTATACGAGGCTCACCTTTTGAGTAGATAATAACATGAATATGTTTTCTGCTATTATCGTTTCAAAAATTGGTTCACCACTATTAAGAATCCTTACAAGTAGTTAATGAATGTAATTTTTGGGATTAGAAATTGAGTCGTTACAAGACAGGGTTTCAATAGCATTAAATTGCAAATTATATAACAGGTGATGAGGGTGGCTTCACTTGCTTCTTTCTTTTGGGATTTATGTAATATGTGTAACTGACAGTTGTTTTTGTAAGAAGTATAAATTATGCTTATCCCCTACTTTCAATAATGAATTCTTATCTTAGTAAAAAAAATGACTGTTGTGTGTAAGAAACTTTTTTAAGAAGGTTGTAATCTTTTATTGATATGTTAACTTTTTATGAGAAATTAGTTAAACTTTATGTATATAGTCGATTATTTCCTTTTTTTTTTTTTTAAAAAAAATTAGATGAACTTAGGTAGCCGCAGTTTAAATCGTGGCTATCTATTTTTTTTAAAAAAATTATTTATAGGTTTGTCATGGATATAATTATGGATAACTTTTTTTTTTATAAATAAATTGAACTTTTTATTGGGAGAAGTGTCCTCGGTAACTTACCAAGGAGAAATGCTCTCAATAATGCAGTCTTAATCTCAAGAGACAGTGCCCTCGATAATTTACGTTTCCGAGGAGAAGATTATCGAGAGATATGTGGCTTTCGGTGTTCTGTCGGTATTTTAACATTTTCGACGGGTTTTAGCCCATTATAGAGGGCCTTGGTCCTCGATAATAACCGTTTTTTTTATAGGTATCCTTAACGTATAACAGGATCGAAACAAAGTGTGATTCATTCTTATTTAGATTGGATTTTAAACACATTGAAATGTCTTAGAGATCAATATTAAGGATGTTTCTCTATCTTGGCTGATCATGTATGTCTATCATTATGTAACTCTATATCTACTGTACTAGATTTGTTGGGAGTATTACTAATGCTCCACTTTTTTTTTTTACAAAAAAAGACTTAATTACATTTTTGGTTTTTCAATTTTGGTAATTTGTTGAATTTAGTCCCTCCACTTTTAATTTGGCGAATTTAGTCATTTAATTGTCAATTTGTGGCGATTTTAATCCTTCCGTATCTAACAAAATTGCTTAGTGCTGACACGTGTTCTTCTATTAGGTACAGAAGGACTGAAATTGCCACAAATTGATAATTGAAGGACTACATTCGCCAAATTAAAAATAGGAAGATAAAATTTGCCAAATTAACAAAATTGGGATAACAAAAATGCAATTAAACCATTTAAATGTTGGAAAAAAAACTAACTAATGATAGGTTGAATGGTCTCTTGATAAATGATGGACAGAATTACTAACCATGCATTATTAGGCACTCAACATTAATACCAGTCATAACAATTGCATTGTTGGTAAGAATTAACAATCTAATACTCATATATGCAAATTTTATTACTTAATTGATAAGATGGATGAATGGATTCTTAAAAAAAATAAAATTGGATGAATGAATTAACGGTGCATAAATTAAAAAGTTAGAGGATTAAATGTCATCAAAATAAAATGGAGAATTTACGAAAAAAAATAAAATGGAGTATTAAAATCACAAAATCTTAAAAATTAAACTGAGAGTTTAGTGGGTGTTTGATTTATATTAAAATTATGTTTTGAGCTTTTTTTTTCAAAAATAATCATAATATAATGCGTTTGGTTGTCAATGCAGATTACAATTTTATATTATAATCTACGAAAAATAATTAAAATCCTACATGTCCCTCATAGGTGCTGTAAATTATTATTGGTAAGATTATTTTTTGAAACCTGTGTAATTTTCTTATTATATTCTTATCACTCCAACCACGACTAACCCCATGCCCTTTTTTGTAATTTAATTATGAAAAATAATCTTTACACTATTCAAACAAAACAAATTAGCTTAAATTCATTTTTTTAGCTAAAAGATCCAAAAATAAATAAATTATAATAACATATACAAATAATCACAATCTTTTTTTCTCCGGCAATGCCAAACACGCATTAAATGCCTTTAACCCATTCAATTATTTAACAATTATAAATTACACTCACACATTAATACCGTTACTATGATGGAGAGCAAGAAAAAAAAAGAAAAATGTTAAATAAGATCTTTAGGACATTACTTAAGAAAGTAAAAGAGTTAATTTTATCTTGAAAAATGTTTAATTTAAAATAACGAGAACTAATAAATTTAAATTTTTAATACAAGTTTTCCCTTAATAAATTTCTTAATCAATATGCTTAGGTTCCTAAACGAAAACTGTTCATTACTAGCAAGTAAGCCCGTGCACATGCACGGCGCCATTACGCGAAGCCCCTAATTTAAAGGTGAAATTATTAAAGGTTTCATATCATAACTTAAATTTGATTAACAAATAATTGATTAAAATTTGTTGTCATGACCTAAATTTTATATTTTAAAAATAACCAAATTCTAAAGAAATTCAAATTAAAACATGTCAAGTGACAAAACTTTCTTTAACCCTCTTAATTTGGTTGTTTTAGAATTTGTTGATTTGTTAGATTATTTTCATGATTTTTTATTTTTGTAATTTTTTATCATTTTTTTAAGACAAATGAAGCATTTTAAATAATTTTTTTTTAGTTTTCTTAACTTCAATCATAAAAACCCATAATCTTTTGATTTTTTTCAAGATAATAAAGTTTATCCCTTTTTAGATTCTTATTCTCAACCCAAGATTATTAAAAACTCTTACTTATGCATCAAAGTTTATCAACTTGAAAATATTCTTTAAATGTTGTAGATATTTGTCTCATATTTGTCTTCTCGATGATCTAATTAATTTCGATCTTCTCAATGATCACATTAAGTTCTCTTCTATTAGTAAATTTCTCTTCTATTAGTAATAGATTTCTTTAAATGCTGTAAATATTTCTCACCTATTTGTCTTCTCAATGATCTGATCCCATTAATTTCAGTCTTCTCAATGCCATTAATTTCGATCTTAAATGTTGGAGATATTTCTCTCCTATTTGTCTTCCCAATAATCCCATTAATTTTGGTCTTCTCAATGCCATTAATTTTGGTCTTCTCAATGATCTCATTAAGTACTTTTCTATTAGTAATAGATTTCTTTTTTTTTTGTTTGAAAAAGATTTGAACTATTTGTCTTCCCAATAATCCCATTAATTTTGGTCTTCTCAATGCCATTAATTTCGGTCTTCTCAATGATCTCATTAAGTACTCTTCTATTGGTAATAGATTTCTTTTTTTTTTGTTTGAAAAGGATTTGAACTATTTGTCTTCCCAATAATCCCATTAATTTTGGTTTTCTCAATGCCATTAATTTAGGTCTTCTCAATGATCTCATTAAGTACTCTTCTATTAGTAGTAGATTTCTTTTTTTTTTGTTTGAAAAAGATTTAAACTATTTGTCTTCCAAATAATCCCATTAATTTTGGTCTTCTCAATGCCATTAATTTCGGTCTTCTCAATGATCTCATTAAGTACTCTTCTATTAATAATAGATTTCTTTTTTTTTGTTTGAAAAAGATTTGAATCAGATTTGGAATAAAATAATTACATTCAAAAGAATAATATAATACCTAAAATTGAAACTTTTTATAGGCCAACATTCAAGTGCCAAAATTAACACGCGAATCAGATCGAAAAAATCGATTTCACTTCACTGTGCAGAAAATTAGTCAACGAAGGATGATCAAGATTTGAAGATCTGTAGAGTATCTATCATGGATAAAGACAAATAAAATTGATATCTGCATGACACATAAAATAGGAAAGCTAAATCATAAAGGTGTTCGCTATGAAAATCAATGAAGTTGACCCTTCATATGTACCAGTTTGCTGGAGCTTAGCTATCAACTCTCAAGGATAACAATAAAGGGAACACACCATATAGTAACAGACAGCAACAACTCCATCTACTGACTATTTCAGATAGATAGAGTACAATACCAAGAAAGCAAGAAAAAGTCCAATAAGCTTAACAAAAGTCTGAAAGCCACATATGACAGAAATAAAATGTAGAGTGGCAATAGAGTGTAAGGAAGTGTAAGGAAGGGTTAGAAAAGATATTTAATAGAGTGGCAATCTTAAAAACAATTCTCAACTTCATGGTCTTGTCAATAACTATATTGTTCATAATAATAATATTCGTTTGCTATACCTCCAGCCCTGCACAAAGATGATCACATTGGTATAAATTAAAAGAGAATGAAGAAAAAGTATAAATTAAGAACGATAAAATTAAATTTTCAAAAAGATGAGTAACTAATGCATCATTGAAGAATCAATAGTATAGCAAATATAATTAACCCTGCACATTCAAATATACTAATGCATCATTGAAGAATCAATAGTATAGCAAATATAATTAACCCCTGCACATTCAAATATAAGTAAGAAATGTATTAGTAAAATTAAGAATAGCCTTGTTGCACCAGCTACTTGAAGGAGCCACTATAAGACACAAATGTATAAGGTAAGTAACGTAAAGTTGTAAACCACAACAACTCCAGATTCAATACTCCCTATAGAAGAAAGTACATACTACGTACCTAAGAAACCTTGATTGAATTTATTAGTGGCACATGGCAATATGTCTCAGTTTTTTGAAACATACTACATACCTGAGCAATACTTTTTTGATGAATTTCTGAGTGACTGATGATGAAAATCTTAAGAAAAAGACACCAAAGAGGGGTTTAACAAACATCATATATCTCAGTTTCAAAAAATTCTTATTTAACATTGCATACAAACTAAAAGAAAATTTTGACTTAAAATGACATTGTCTTGAATCAGAAACTCACTCCCTTCAGCACAGCAAATGATTTTTTTCTAAGTTCTGAGTCCGAGGCACATATAATAACCATTTTAACAGCCTGAAAGGTAAAAAAGTGACCATAAGAATATATTAGCACCTTTTCTCTTCTTTCAATCAAAATGCAAGGACACAAGAATATATTAGCCATCACCCAAGCATATTCAGGCGACAAACGTAAGGATCTTAACATCAGTTCAATTTTCGCAGATTCACATCATTGCAGTAACAAAATGCTATTTAATTTATGCATAATCTTCTTATGTATGTTACTAAAATCATGTTATAATAAAACCAAATGATAAAAGTCATAAACACTACTTATTACTTTTATCAAATATGTGGTGTGCATCAGTTGTAGTGGACTCAATTTAGAAATAATCTATTGCCAGTTATTTTATTAACAGATGTTAGAGTAAACTTCATGGTTAAATGATGGGACAAAAAAAACTTTAAACTTCTCATGCATTATTGTTTCAGGATATCTACAAAATTGTCATTAAAGATTACCATGAGTCCTTTCTTTAAGGCCAACTCCCTAGCCATGTTAACTGTATCTTCACTGCTAACCTATCAAGGTCGTTAGGTGAAACATAAAACATTCAATGACAGTGAGGAGAAATATAAAATTTTGAAGGAAAAGCTCCATATCCAAATCCCACCTTTTTCAAAAGTTCAAAAAAGCTAAAAATCCAAATAGAAATTAGTTTCAAATATCATTACAAATAGTTGAAATAGCAGTATTAAGAAGCAAAACATATTTTGGTTATTTTGAGCACTTACCACAATCATCTCAGCACCTTCAAACTAAACACACGCATGAGAATCGAAAATATTATTAGATAGAGTAAAATAATAAAAAGCAAAAATATCACATGATAAGAACCTTCGTCAGCATGCCTTGCAAAGCCAGCACCAAGACCCTTGATCTGTCAAAAATAAACAACAACAAAAGTGCACACAATTCGTCAACTTTAGTGTAAAATAAGTCAATGCAACATCGATGGAGTATAAAAGAAGAAATTTATACGAAAGAAAAATATGATTATTTGACCAGAAGGAAGAAAGATTGAATCTGATCCAGTACAGAAATCCAAAACACAATACGCACTCAGTAATACCAGAATCTTGCTTCATTTTTGAGCCAATCCAATGTACTTTTATTTTGTTCCAGTTTTAACTTCCTTTTTTTTTAGTATAGGTAGATAGATTTTATTTTAGTTGAGTTAGTCTCAAACTCAACTATGACTCCAAACCACACTAAAAGAGAGACCAAAAATTAAACACAAAAATGAAAAAGTGCAGTTCCTAGCTAAAAGATTATTAGTGTACCTGTTTCCCAACTTGTCATGCAACTGGATTATTGTGTCTTCTTCTTCTCTAGTAAAGTTTACCCGTTTGATATCAGGCCTCAAATAATTTGTCCACTTGAGTCTGCAACTCTTTCCACACCTCAAAAGCCCTATTCATTAATTAAAGTATTATTATTAGGAACCAAAAATTAAATATTCAAGGATTATTGTATCCTTTAAGTTGTGATCGATGGAGCATAAATGAAGCTTAAAAGGAGGAAATTGCAAAGGTGGTGATGGTGGTGGCCATGATTCACGACGGTTCCCTGAAATTCCTTTCTTTATTCTACTCATTTCCAGATCTTCTCCTTCTCTCTCTTACTCTCTCTTAGTCTCTGTAGCAACAAAAAAAATAAGAAACTTCACTTTGGCCAGTTATCAGACACCTTGTGTGCATAATAAAAAAAGCTCAAAACAATAAAGATCCGGTGTGCAATTTCATTGTCAGGAACGAAGAGGGTGAGAGTTCGAGACTTACTTACAGGAACGGAGATCTTCATTGTCGGTGTCTAGCGGTGATGAAACTGAGAACTTTGCATTTCATTGCATCATGGATTGCAACTATAAGATTTCCACATGCAAATCATTTTCGTAAAGCTTGTGCAATGAAAAATGGAAAGAAAGATGAAGAGAGAAAGAACCTGACCCTTCTTCCCACTATCGCTGCCTATTTGTCACGGTGATGGGTTTCTCCCCACGACTCCTTTGCCAAATCTCGGTCCGGTGGCTACCTCGATTTACAGAGATGCAGGATTGAATGGAGAAAGAAAAAGAAGAATATGGAGAAAGAAGAATAGAGTTAAGAAGAATGAATGGAGAAAGAAAAAGCTTCGAACAAAAAATGGAGAAAGAAGAATGAATTGGAAAGAGACGGTACATTTTCTCACAAACAAAAAAAAAGTGCAAACCTACCTTGGGCTTCCAGCCCACTATCCCAATGAGCCTCCCAATGGTCTGCCCATTAATTGCACCATATAATCATTAGCTGCTGTCTTAGTGGAATAGATTAACTTAGAATTAGTCAAAATTAAGTCAAAATTAATTCAAATCAGGATTGAACACCAAGTTTCTTTTATAAAAGTATTGATTAGAGCTTGAATTTTTAGTCTGCAGGTGATTACACCCATTTACTCGTGGTTAGAAAGATTGAGAAGAGTCATGCATGAGGTCCTGAATCATTTGTCACATTGTTGTATACTAGGCGAAGGCAGACCGGTCCTAATCTATTTCGGGCCCTAGGGCGGAAAAAAGAATTTGGGCTCCTAATCCATAAAAAAAAAATTAAAAAAATCAATTAAAAATGTAGTATATATACATATAATCAATTAAAACAATGACTTCAATCAATAATAAAACTAATTATTAAAAAATAAGATTTGAATTAAAATAAAAAGTTATTAAGTAAACAGGTAATAAAAAAAACTTTTTTTTATGTTGGGTTGCAAAGTTAAGTTAATTACTTCATTTATTTATAAATTAAGTGAGCAAATGAAAAAGACAAATTGAAGTTTTATGCTAAAAATCATTGATGATTAAGAGATAAAAAAACTTGCAACTATTAATTTTTTTTTTCAAAAATAAATATACTATTAAAAAAATATAAAATCTTTTGGGCCTAGGACGACTGCCCTCGTCCGCCTCCCTGAGAGCCGGCCTGCTTTAACCCATTCAATTATTTAACAATTATAAATTACACTCACACATTAATACCGTTACTATGATGGATAGCATGAAAAAAAAAAGAAAAATGTTAAATAAGATCTTCAGGAGTCAGGACATTAGTTAAGCGAAGGTGATTCTTTCTATAGCGGTGGTCTTAATTAGTGAAGACAATCTGACAATTGTTATGGGCGTGGATGTTGAATCTTCCATATATCCAAATAATGGATAAGATATTCCTCTTTGTTACTCCATTATGATCGGCAGCATCATGCAAGCCAGCCAGGTATGAAATAGCCATGACAATGTTACTTGTGCTGCTTTGCGTGTCATGGGAAGTGACCCATAGAAATTTAATTTATACTTTATGAAGAACTTGAAAATAATATTGTAATCAATTATTATTGGCAATTTCTAAGGGACATATAAAACTTGTAAGGTTTTGATACCTTGCATATGTGGCCCAATAAAACATTTACACCTGTTTTAATTTGCCACATCATTTTATTTTTTCATTTTTATTCAAAAAATATTTTATTTGCTATTTGACCCTCTTCTCTTTCACTGTAGCACCCCTCTCCTTTCTCTACTATTCCTATTATGTTTGAAGAAGGAGGAAAGTAACATGCAGCAATGGAGCCAATGATTCATAGCCACACTCACCTTTCATCTCCATCAAAGCAATACCCTCCCATTTCTCTCAATCCCACGAAAGTCGAACTCCCTTTCTCTTAGTGTAGAACCCTAACCGAAATTCATCCTCCCATTTCCCTACCGAAGCAGTAGCCGCGTGAGGCTACCGGAATCTGACGAGATCCTTCGAAACAAGCACCGGTTCGCCATTGTTTCTGAGGACCACTTTCTCATTCTGGATTTGAGTAGGTTAGTGTTCTTACTCTCTATTTTTCTATTGTCTCGAAACTTTAAGAAATACGAATTATGTTATTTTGTAATTACTGATATTTTTCATGGATATATTCATGCATAATACCTATTTGTTGAAAGGTCAGAGTCAATCAGAATGTAAATTTTCTTGTCATTGTTCCTCCTCCTTCAAATGTGTTATTTTTCATGGGCAATTGATCCTTAATATGTATTATGTTCCATGGTGATTATTGGAATTTTTATGAATATATTCATGCATACTACCTATTCGATGAAATGTCGGGGTCAATTCAAATGTAATTTTCTTGCCATTTGATGCTATATTCATGCATACTACCCATTTTTTATGTCAGGGTCAATTCATTTGCATACTACAATTGTCCAAAATTAATTCATTTATTCTTGTTTGTCAAAGTTTAGGGTAAGATCTTATCTTAATTTTCATTAATTCATAATAGGTGCTCCGTTATGGTCCTTATCTACTTTGATATAGTATCTGAATTAATTTAGAACAGGTGCTCTGTTATGCTCTGTTATGGTCCTTATCTACTTTAGTACATTATATTATTAATTTAGAACAGAACAGGTGCTATGTAATGGTCCTTATCTACTCTGGTATAGTCTCCGAACTTCGAGCTATAATTTTCATTTCATGTTCTATTTCCTTTGTAAATTTGTTGCTCATAGGTAAAATGAGGCTGAGGCACCATCAAACAGATTTGCATGCCCCTGCCATGATTCTTTTAAATTGATTTATGATTCACTGATGTTGCAGCAGTATAGTATAGAATTCACTGCTATATACTTATGATTGTACAAGCTATTGGTACTGTAGTATGGAATTGGTTTTGGCACCAAACCCCTTTAATTTGCAATAATAAATCCTTAGTACTCTCTTATTTTCTTAGGCATGAATTAAATCAATTAATCCTTGATATTATTTATTTACTCTTTGATTAATATCGTTGATGGTATTGTAAAGTAATTAATTTAACAATGATGCAGATGGATAAATTTGTTGAGGATCCTGTTGTTAATTTGGATGATGATAATTCCGCTTCTAATGAAATGGTGATGAAGAACATGATGAGTTGGGTGATAAGAATGGGCCTGCAAGTGGTGATCAATATAAAAGGATTACAGACTTGACGGCCGAAGATATTTGGGGTCTAGAGTTTGGTAGTGAAGAGGCAGCTTATCAATTTTATAGTAGGTACGCAAGATGTATTGGCTTTTATGTGAGGAAAGAAGCAATAGGTCACAATTCTGCTGAGAACCGTAACAAGCGTTTGTATGTATGTAGCAGACATGGATTGAGGAATTCGAAATACTTGACGAGGGTAGACAGAAAATATTGAGTGGAGTTAGGCCTAAAATTCCCCAAGGGGTGTATGGATTTCCTCATTATGTGCATGGTGTTGCAAGTCAGGGGCTATCACCATTTCTTCCTTATGTTGGATATCCCTTTTTCAATCAAAATCTTCATCGTCATCCGGTGTACCAGCAATTTCCCCAGGTCTGTTTATCAATTTTAACCCAATTTTATACCAGCAGTATGTTTATTGCTAGTTTTTATGTGTTTTACATATAATTTGTGAGTATATTTTATTTTCCCAGTATTTGAATGGAGGAGAAAAAGCTAATAGTAGTCAATCCTTTCACGGATTGCTTCAAGAAGTCATAAAAAACGGAGCACACAGCAGCAGTAATCTGCATTTTAGGTTTGTTAGATTCCATACTAATTTCCGTAATTGATATTCATAGGTAAGAAGGATGTCCATCAATAATTATTCCACGTTCACATATCCAAAAGCAAAGTTGAGGCTGCCAGCATAAAGTAGCAGAATAAAGTTGAGACTTCCAGAATAACTACTACTATTAGTATTTAAATTGCTAAAACTTCAAATATACTGCTCCTTTCTAGAAACTTGAGATATTTGTTTGCTTCTCTGAAAGCAAAGTCATGGTGACTGTTGGTTTTTTTTTTTTTTTTTTTTTTGAGATTGGACATGATGAATAAAGTGTCATGGTGACTGTTGGTTGTTTTTGTTTTGAGATTAGACATGATGAATAAAGTAGCAGTTTAAAAAGGTGCATACTGCATACTACAATTGTCCAAAATTAATTCATTTATTCTTGTTTGTCAAATGAGGTTGAGGCACCATGAAACAGATTTGCATGCCCCTGCCAGGTTTTTTTTCCTTGATTTATGATTCGCTGATGTTGCAGCAGTATAGTATAGAATTCACTACTATGCTATTGGTACTGTAATATGGAATTGGTTTTTGCACCAAACCTCTTTAATTTGCAATAATAAATCCAATCCTCTCCAAACTAGTTAGTTAGATTAGCAATCATGGAAAAGACAGGAGCATTATAATTTCTCACCCTCTAGCTAATGCTACTGATTGAAATGAGATTATAGGTAATCAATTTCTAGGCATTATGACAATAGAAGATTCTTTATTTAGCTGATTAGATTGAGAAAAGTCTTTATCATAGTTTGTGACAAAAAAGATAATGAAAATGCTAGTTAAAAAAAAATGAGAATTACAGTAGATGAATGAAAGGGGGTGGTAGTGATAGGAAGGATTTCACTATCCAAACCATGCACACCGTACCACATACATACTGCAAATGGGTTAATTAAACCATTGTTGTACTGCAAATGGTTGTTTTCCGGCTGCTGTTTTTATTTTCATGCTATAATTGCTTCATCCCAACTTTTCTGAAGCATGGTCGAATTGACCATCTATTCCATTTAGAAGCTACAAACATTTTGAAGTCTATTGAAACCATGACATTAATCTGTTGCAAGGGGAGAAGCAGATGAAGAGTAAAAGAGAAAGCGATGAAACATTCAGATGTTGAGAGACCAAAGAGAAGCATTAGGGAAGTGAAAGATGAAAGTTTTATTTATAAATTGAAATAGGTAGCAAAAGAAGTGTGGTCAATTTGTTAGGCAATAAAATTGTGTTTTGTAAATCCTAGCTAAGCACATGAAGTCATGTGTAGCAACTTACACATGTTCAGATGAAAAAGTTAGAAAGCTTTCATAAAAAAAAAAAAGCTTTCCGTGTATATGTATTTGTTGTATTTTGTCCATAGCTGACTGAGTTAGGAATCCATGGACCATTAAAAATCTATGTTATGACAGATTTCTTGTAGAAGCTGCTTGAGGGAGCATGTAATTATTTGATGTAAAAGCTGGTTGATGAATTTTATAGGCTGGGCTTGTTTTTATGCTGTTGCTGGTTGGTTTTCTGATGATGCTGCTACTGCACAATGATACTGAATTAGTAAGTGTACAATGATAGCTTGCTTCAGACAATCAAACACATCTTACTCCATAGCTTGCTTCAGACAATCAAACACATCTTACTTCATGAATTCTTGTTGAAAGATACAGAAAGGATAAATGAAATATCCAAATATTGCTTGTTGCTCAACATTTATAAGCCACAATCAACTGGCTTGAACAATTCTCCTTGTGTATTGTTTTCTTTAATGCTGACAAGGCTTTGTCCTTCTTTTAATTCCATCAATCGTTTTTCAGGTACTGCATTTTTACTAAATGCGGTGTTGTAGGCTGAAATTGAAGAGCATTGTTGCTGTTATAGTGTCGTGCCATAATTCATGCTTTGGCATTTTTGCATCATGTATTAGGAGAAAAATTAGGAGGTCATAGTGGGTTAAGACCCAAATTATTTCCACTTGGGTTTCAATCATAATTCATAAGTCACATTAATTACATGTCATTTTCAAAAATTTAATTCAGTTAAAAAAAAATTTCAAAAATTTAATTATAATAAATTTTTATAATGCCTATAAATTTGAATTTGTAAAAAGGGAGAGGAACTTCGTTTTTATGCCACTTCGGTTTAAATCATAAGGCACCATTCATGTAGTTTCCTTCCTTTTTATGGATTCAGCTTTATACGTTGATGCATGATTTGTAAGACCATTGCACAATATTGTGAAGGAACCAAGGTACTTAATAATTAATAATCACCTTCACTTGAGGAATGGAATCACTTGAATAATGTCAGAGTTCAATCAGCCACTATAGTTAGTCAAGGTTGTAGTGTTAGAGTTATGAAAACTTATTGAGGCAAACTTTTTTGCTAACTAATGATTGCTAAAATCTTGGCTACAATGAATGAAAAAAGATTGAGATCACAGGATAAACGAATTTGAATTTGTTTGCTAACCAATTAATGCTAAAACTTGATTGCTAAAACGTTGTTAAAGCTTATTAAGGAATAAATTCTAAATTATTAATAATTTGGTTTCAATCATAAAGCGCATTAATTACATGTTGTGCATATTACTATCTTCAGTTTCAAACATTTAATTATAATAATTTTTTGTAAAAATAAGAATTTGAATTTATAATTTGAATTTGAATTTATAATTGAATTCGAATTTGAATTTATCTTCAGTTTCAAACACTTAATTATAATAAGAATTTAGAGTCAATGATTTATTTATTCATTTATGATAAGAATTTGGCCTCTACATTTATATAATGTTTAGGTTTTGGTCCCTCCTGATTTCATTTTAAAGATTTTTTTTGGTCCCTACTCCATTTACCAAACGTTTAATTTTTTTTTGTCTCTACATTTACCAAACGTTTTTTTTTGGGGGCTAGAGCCATCGGAATTGCCTTCTGAACAACAAGAAAAATAATTAAAAATTAGTCCTAGTCTTAAAAGTATTGTTAACCTGTACCCTACCCTAGTATTGTTGTTGTGTACTCTCGTATAGAGGGATTTTTTGCCCATTATAGAGGGATTTGGCCCTCATTAATTAGCGTTTTTCTTGTAGTGTATTCTCTTATTTTCATTGACTTGTTTGACTTTTACCAACATAATGGGACGGTAGGAGTACATAAGAGAACCAATTCAAAAATCATAACAGTAGATGGACCAAAACCAATTTTTTTTTAGGAACCATTTTGATATTTAAAAATAAAAAAGTATGAGTGATAATTGATTAACTTGTACCCTAATCTTGAATGAGCCTCGACTCATTTCTTGAGGACATGAAACATTATTACCCTAGTCTTAAAAGTATTGTTAACTCGTACCCTACCCTAGATTTGAACGCACTTGTATTACTCTAGTCATGTGTCACCCTTGTCACAAGTCCTAAATAGGTTGAACAAGCATCTTAAAAGTAATGTTAACTCGTGCCCTACCCTAGTCTTGAAGGAGCCTCGACTCATTTCTTCAGTACATGGAACATTTTGGAATCATTATTACATTGTCTAACTTGCATATTAACCTTAAAATAGATCCTTGTTATGAGTTCTTTTGAACGCACTTGTATTACTCTTGTCATGTGTCACTCTTGTCACAAGTCCTAAATAGATTTGAACGCACTTGTATTACTCTAGTCATGTGTCACCCTCGTCACAAGTCCTAAATAGGTTGAACAAGCATCTTAAAAAAATGTTAACTCGTGCTCTGCCCTAGTCTTGAAGGAGCCTCGACTCATTTCTTAAGTACATAGAACATTTTGGAATCATTATTACATTGTCTAGCTTGCATAATAACCTTAAAATAGATCCTTGTTATGAGTCCTTTTGAACTCACCCTACCCTAGTCTTAAAAGTATTATTAACTCGTACCCTATCCTAGTTTTGAACGCATTTGTATTAATCTAGTCATGTGTCATCCTTGTCACAAGTCATAAATAGGTTGAACGAGTATCTTAAAAATATTGTTAACTCGTGCCCTACCCTAGTTTTTAAAGGAGTATCGACTCATTTATTATTGTTAACTCGTGCCCTACCCTAGCCTTAAAAGTATTGTTAACTCGTGGCCTACCCTAGTGCTTGAAGATTTTTTTTATAGGACACTTAAGTCCCTTCGTCCACTCCGTCAACTAAAAGTGAATTTTCACATTTTGAGGGACTATAGTGTCCCATCAAAAAAAATGAGGGACCAAATTGATACTTTACTCTTATAATTTTGGGTCTTGTTAACAAGTGACCATATTGTTAAGGATACTAAAAGTGAAAAAAATTAATTACTCTAAGGTATTTACTCTATCGAGAATCCAAAAAAGTGATTTATATATTATCACTTAAAAAATTGATCTTTTGCTTTTTGTTAAAAAAAATCTTTTGCATTTGAAAATTTGATAAACGATCTTTTGTTTTCAACCAATGTTTACTTATTGTTGAACAAGTTATTAAAATCATTTTTCAAATTCAATTTATAACATAATTTGGGCCAATCTTTTTCATTTGAAAAAATTACTACGGCTGCCATTTGCATAATGAATATATATATATATATATATATATATATATATATAAAGACAAATTTTAAGTACTCTGAGTCATGGTTTTACTTTTCAGATATTTCTCCAATGGTTTTACTTATTCATGTTCACATACACATGTAGCATTCACCGAAACATTAGATTTTGTAACCAAGCAAATGAAGTACCGAGCGAACATGGCTACCGAAGCATATTTTGTACATAGCCATAATTTTGAGCAGCAAACAAAATCAAGAAAGTAAACAAAATAGTTCAAAACAATCTTTGAGCCGCAACTTCCGTTAAAGATCAAAGCCATAATTTTGCAGAGCCATAATTGGGGGTTTCTTTCCCTCTTTGCAGAGCCATAATTATGCGATGAAATCTATTGGGGTTTCTTCCCCTCTTTGCAGCCATAATTTTGTGAGTAATAATCATCTTTTGATTTTTTTTTTTCAATCATGGAATCAATTAGAGTTATATTCAACATTATAAAAGGTGATAGGCAGTGAATTCATGCAATAACCCTCATAATATCCAACAATCTCCTTAATCAGTGTCAATGGTTGGTGGTGGTAGGACAAGCCTTAACCGAGGAACGCCTACTGCTCCAAACACAACGTGACGTTGATGGATCCTTCATTCTATGATAGTACCACATATAACACACCATTAGTATCAAACTTCACTCTCATCGAACCTGATTATATCGGGGAACAATGTGATGGGACGTAAGAAAAAAGAAAGCATTTATATTCAATAAAAATTTACGCTTCCAATTAAGTTATGACAAGTTTGCTTACATTGCCGAATATTTTTTCTATGTCAGGGACTATGGTATTTGGGTTGCTCATTGGATGACGAACTGTGTTATGTTTGATGATTACAAGATATCTGTAATCTCCTTTCCTAATTTTTAGGAAATCTATTTTACTGCACCCTTTAAATATTTTGTTTGTTATTAATGGTATTGGTTGTGTTTTCTAATTGGTAGGTGCTATCTAAATCGAGGATGCGTATTGCCATCGACTTGGTTTTGAGTCCTTACAACAAAAATAAGGAAGAAGTTATTCGTACTGGGAGGACCTAAAAACAAAAAGGAAGAATTTAGTGAAGAAGGGATTTGAAGACTGATTCATGTGTAGTTTCATTGTTTTGGCAATATTGTTGAATTGTTGTTGTTGTTTTTTTTTTTTTTGAACTTTCTCATTTACTCTAAGATTTCTTATATTTGGATTTCTCAAGACTCGTGTTCATTTGAATTTTGACAATATCTCTTTGAAGGAGAAATAAAGTTTCCTTTTCATTTTGTTGTTAATAAATTATTAAGTATGAAGTTGTAAAATTCTTATTTTGTTCAGGTTGGTGAGTTGCAAAATTTGTATGATTGATACTTGGCCTCAAAATTCTTATTTTGTTCAAGTTGGTGAGTAGCAAAATTGCAGTTGCAATGGTACTATATAATTAACCAACACATGTCTTTCAAGCTTTAGATTTTAGTATGCCATTTCCAATTTAAATATTAACAAATTTCATTGTGCATTTTCTAATTCGAACACTGTCTTGGCTGCCAAAGGATCCAAGAACATATTGAATTCTGCATATTGATTGGCAGGAACTGAGAAGATATTTCCTTTGTCATTAGTATTCATGCTGAGCAAATAGCATAGAAGTACATTGTGATGAGTTTGTTGCGATCACTATATGAACTGAAAATATAACATCACCTTAAATTAGCATGACACTAATGTGAGCAATACAATTGCCATAGCCACAAATCCCAAATCCAAATTTATCCTCTGCCTCCAAACTAATAGCCTGGCTTGTTCCAAATCCAAATCCCAATGTGAGCAATACAATTGCCATATCCACAAGTGCTTCTAATCTATCATCTACCAAATCCCAATGTGAGAAATACAATTGCCCTAGCCACAAGTGCTCAGGCTGGATTTGGTAAGCTGAAAATGCTCTAATCTATCTTCTGCCGCCTTCATCAGACTGGATTTGATTTTGGTCCCTGCAAATGCAGGGAATAGCCACAAGTGCTCCTTGTAACACCCTATAAAATATTACCCTTAGGGACCCTTAGATTAAATTAGTGATTTAAAAATTTCTTTATTATTTCAGATGCTTATAAAAATTCTCCGACCAAACGGACGGGGTTTCCTCTGTTTGTAAGACTTTCCCAAAACTTTAACTTAACCTGCAAACTGTTTAACAAGATATTTCATATTCATTCAGTAGCCAACAGGGCTAAAACATGTTTTGTGCAACATTGTGCACCCATCAGCAGTCAAGTCATTATCAGAGTTTTCAGCAGATATTTACAAGCTTTCAACTTAACTAAGCTTTCCAAAATACCCCTTCCCAAAGAGGCTGTCCTGGGCCCACCCAAAAGCATACATTTACATTTTTAAAAACAAAAATAAATCACGTCATAATCATTCTAATCGGGCCCAGAACATTTCTGTAACACCCCGCAAATTCCTCGTATTGTTTTAAGAAATAAAAAGATTTATTTCTGAGAAAGTGTTTTTGAAAGAATATTTTCTTGAATGAATTTCTCATTTTATGATTTCAAGTGGTGGATGATTTTTTTAAGGAAATGATTTTCATAAGAAAATATTATGAGTTTTAAAGTTGAATTTCTAAAGAAAGGATTATGTATTTGATATTTTTGTGTGTTTCAAGGAAATTGTGATTTTTGTGCATGAGTGATTGTATGAGAAAAAGATTTACTTTCATGTATGTATGTGCATGTATCTACGAAATTGCTATAGGTGTATGCTTAGGATTATATGGAAAATTAAATTAGTGGAAGATTATGAAAATGTGTACGTGTGTGTGTGCAATACGTGTATATGTGTGTGTATGTAAGTTTAGAATTTTAATTTTTAAGATAGGAAGTATATGAGGTAAATTAGAATTATAAAAGGGAATTAAAGGGTAGAAAATTTAAGTAGCAAAAGTAAGTAGACATGAAGTGACCTAAAGCCATGAATTACTCCCCTTGGTCCCCTTTGATAAAATCCACCCATGCAACTTCTTGAGTTGCCAAAATCGCCCCTCCTCAACACACATGAGCCAAAATCAAACCAAGGGCAACATAGGGACTTCACGGTTTGCCTATATAAACCTTGGCCCTTAAGTTTATTTCACTCATTTTCCATTCACTCCCTTCACAACCAAACACAATTTCTAAGAGTTCCCTTTTAGCTCTTAGAAAAGATAGAGAGAGAGGGAGAGAAAGAAGGTGTTGGCCGTGAGGAAGAAAGGAGGAAGAAGAGGAGATCAAGCCAAAAACCTAAGACCTCCCTTGAAGATCTAAGAACTTAGAAGCTAAAAGACCTTGATTTGGTGGGTGATTCGAAAACCATGGAGAAATTGTAATAGTTTAGAATTTTTCTTTTGATTTTATGATTCTTCTCTTTTTCTTTCTTTGCATGTTAATTTTCCAAGTTTAGATGATGAGTACAAGTGTTGTTTGTGCTTAATCATGGACTTTTAAGACTAAAAATAACTTGTAATAACTTAAATCATGGACTTTATGATTCAGTTAAGATTTTCTATGATAGATCTTGATGCTTTTAAACTAAATCTTAAAGATCTAAAGAGTTGTTGAGATTCTTGTGAAGTTTGAAGTAAATCTCTTTGCATGTTAAATTTTAATACCTAAAACCGTGAACCCTAATGTGTTTAAGAGTTTATTTGATGAGTAAATGTGTGATCTAAACTTGTTTAATGATAAAGTTGTGATCTTTGACCTTGCATGTTGATTTGATGATGATCTTGGTGCTTTGTGTACATGCATGTGTTATTTATACCTTGATCTTGAATTTTTAAGAGTAAAGGAACTCATAAAACACTAGATCCTAAGTTTTATAATTCGGCCATGGCTTAAAGTTTAGGTCTTGATGCTTTTTAATTTGATTCAAGTAATTACATGTTAACTTTATGTTTAGAAACCTTGATTTGAGTTGTTGAAATGTTTGATTTTTGATGTGATCTTGGTGAAACTTTGATTTCTTGGTCTTGATCTTTAAAAAGCTTTGATCTTGTTTTGATCCATGAAAAAGTTATGATCTTGAAGCCATGCATGTCATTTTTGAACAAAAAGCCTTAATTTTTCTTATTTCATGTCACGGTTTTGATAAGGGAACCAAAGAAATCAACTCTTGAAAAGTGGTTTGTGTTAATCTAAGTTTAATATTCTTGCATGTTAAAGATTTAAGTTTTACACTTGATTTATGATGATGATAATTCGGTTTGAGTCAAAAACCAAGAGATCATGTTTTGTTTTCATGAAAAAGACATATGCATGATTAAACCCATTCATGAACCTTAATTTTTGCATATTGAAAAATGAACCTAAAAACCTTGTCTTGACTATAAAGGGTATTCGGCCAATGCATGTTAACTCGCCTAGGGTTCTTTTTCATGAAGTGACCAAAAAGTAACGGGTGTGTTTTGTGAAATAATGCTAAGATAATGTGTTTGAAATTGTGTTATGATTATTTATTTTATTCGGTTTTAATTAAAAGATAAAGGAAACAAATGAATTAAATAGTTTGGGAAAAAGTTTTTGTGCTTAAATGTGTATATGTGTGTGTATTCGGTTTAAGAGAAAGAAAAGGGTAAATAATTTTGGTTTCATGAAAAAGAAAGTGGAATTTAGGTGTTTGAAATAAATCAAGTTGATTTATGTGTTTTGGATTGGAAATTTTTGATTTGTCTACTTGGGTTCCATTCGGTCATGTAGTGTAAGTAAGTCTAGGAAATTTATTTGCATAAAAATAAATCTACTTAGTGAATTTTTGAAAGGAATTAAGTTGTTTAAAGTAAGAAAATTAAATGTGTTTGGTTTGCATCTTTGGTTCAATTTGGTTTGTTAGTATATGTATGTCTAAGTGTTTTTGTTTTATGAAAAAGAAATGGTTTTGAAAGTAATCATGTATTAAATAAATGATTAAGTGTTTGATTATGAAAGTGTTGTTTGAAAATGAATATCTGGTCTATAATTAAGTAAGTAATTACATGACTTAATTTATCTAAGTGTTGTTGTAGTTGTGTGCTAGCTGATGTTTGAAAATTATTTAAGCACGTGAGTGGTTTTGAAATTAATTGATTTTAAGATGATTTGATTTGATTCATTTGAGATTTTTGAATTGTGTTTATGGCTGTCCAAAACTTGTTTTATGATAAAAGCTTAAGTTTTAAAGTGTTGGTTTTAAGCTAAAGAACTATTTGAGATAAAAGCGCTTTTACGATGTTTTCGGATGTGGCAATCTTATGCACTATGCCTTCAGTGATGGCCCCTCATGTCATTGGTGCCAAAGATACGTTTTTTTTGTTTTCAGTCATGGCCCCTCATGTCATTGGTGCCAAGATTTCATCTTAGGGTGCACGTTGGGCACATTCTACAGGTTTCGCCGCTTTGGGCCTTATCAGTTGTCACTTTGGACATTTTAGCTTGCCGCCTTCGGGCTTTATTCGATAAACTAACGGATCACTTTCGGATCTTACGTTAGCCAACCTCTTTTTCTACAGATTTTTTCCACCCGCGTTTAAAGACTAGCGCCCTTGTTTCCCGGGACCTTTTCTAGCCTCGCGATATGGCGTACTTCGCCCGCGTCTGATCCCGGAAATTTGTTTTCAGAGAGGTCTATCCGGGTGCCGCGATAAGGCGTTTTGTGCCCGCGGTATGATCCAACTACCTTCGGTTTTTATTATTACAGTTTTCGTACAAGGGTACCCTCAAGCATTGGATCTCGCGATTGGCCTTTTGGCTCTTTCGTTTGAGAGCGCTTTTCTACAGATTTCATGTTTTTCAGGGGAGTACCCCCCCTTTTCCTTGTCATGAATATATTTTTGTTATTTCATTCTTGTAAAGCAAAACTCTTTAGTGTTTGTATTTTAAACAAGATATTCTGAGAGACGCTTTTGGTCGTGGGAAAAGTGAGTTCAAAACATTTTCATTAAGTTCGTAGGATGGGATACATGTTTCTTTTCCAAAAGAGAGTCACAAAGAAATCAGAATAGTACTTTTCTTTTCCCAATAACTAAGCATAATATTTCTTAATATATTTAAAATTCAGAGGTCCTACTTTTCTTTGGGTGTTTGGGTCAAGCAGAAGACAATACCCATTAGGATGCGCCTCCTGCACAATGTATGGCTCTTCCCATTTGGGCGTCCACTTGCTGGTGTGAATATTCCGCATGACCGCGTTTGTCGCCTTTAGAACAAGCTCGCCTTTAGCAAACATTCGTGACCTCACCATCTTTTCATATGCTATCATGACACGCCTTTGGTGCTTGAGTAGTTCCTCGTGTGCTTTGTCCCTGACGCCTTCTAGCACTGCTAGCCTGCTCTCTGCACCTTCTTCATTCTGTGCTATCATTCGGGCAGAGGGAACCATTATTTCTGAAGGCAGTTTCGCTTCCGCTCCGTAGACCAGGGAGAACGGTGTTGCCTTTGTTGAGCCATGCTTGGTAACACGGTACGCCCAGAGGGAGAGCAGCAAATACTCACTCCATTCGGTGGGCGTGTCTTCCACCGTTTTGGCCAAAATCTTGACGAGGATTTTTTTAGTGGACTCTGCTTGACCGTTGGACTGAGGGTAGTAGGGAGTGGACCTGTGGTGTATTATTCCATATTCTTCCATGACTTGTTCTACTTTCTTGTTGATGAAGTGGGTTCCATTGTCCGACACTATTTTCCTTGGTAATCCGAAGCGACATATGATGTGTTCTTTGATGAACTGCACCGTGGTGTCCGCGTCTGCCTTCTTGCATCCTATCGCCTCAACCCACTTGGTAGAGTGTTTCGTTGCCGCGAAGATCCACTTCTTCCCTTTGGATGGCAGGTCAATTGGACCTACAAAGTCCATTGCCCACGTGTGGAATGGATAAGGCGAACTGAGTCCTTTCATGGCTAGAGCGGGTGCATGGATCTTGTTATCGTGCTTCTGGCACTGTACACACTTCTTGGTTAAATTGAAGGTGTCTTCTTTCATGCTTGGCCAGTAATAGCCGGTCCTCAACAGTTCGTTCCAGAGCGACTTCCTCCCTTGATGTCTTCCGCAAGATCCTCTGTGCACTTCTTTCATGACCTTGACTTGATCTCCCTTGCCAATGCATCTAAAGGTGCCTCCTGTAAAGTTCCTTTTGAATAGCTCGCCTTTCTCCAAGGAGTAATGCTCAGACCTCTTTTTCACCCTTTCTGACTCCATGTGGTCCTCTGGAAGGATGCCGCTTTCCAGATACTCTTGTATAGGCCTGGTCAAATCTTCTTCTACCAAGTGAACCTCAAGTTCCTCCTTGGTGTCTTGGCATTGGCTGCACGCCTTCTGGAGTGAATCTCATCGCGCCTTCATGTCAGGCCAAAACACTCCTACCCTCTGCATCCTCCTATACAAACCAGGGCCTATCTGCCCACAGATACTGTCATGTAGCCTTGCCATCTTTTGAGCCCCTTCTTCTTCATCGACACACTTCATGAGCAAGCCATCAGCACTCCTTTTATACAGTACCCCTTTTAGGAGGCAAAAATCTCTGGTTGTCTTTGTTATCACCTTGCTGCGGAGTTCCTCCATGACCGGAGTCCTCCAATCCTCTCTTGCCTGGCTTTCCTGTACACCATCTTGAATCCCAGGTTGATACGCCTTCCTGAAGTGTACCAGATGCTCGCCTTCAGCCATGACTGCTTTGCTTCCCAGAGTGGTCAGGGCGTCTGCCTTTCTGTTTTCTGCTCTTGGCACATGCTCCAAGGACTCTATTTTAAACCTGGCCAGTGCTTGTTGTGCCCTTTCTCTGCATAACGCTAGAGATATCTCCTTTACTCCGTACTTTCCCTTTATTTGCTTTACCACCAGATTTGAGTCTCCCTTGATAATGATCCTCTGAATCCCCAGCTCTTCTGCCACATCAAGTCCTAGCAACAGAGCCTCATACTCATCTTCATTGTTGGTGCACTGGAACTCAAGTTGGAAAGCGAAAGCCAGCTCCTCTCCTCTTTCATTTGACAAAGTGACTCCGGCCCCGCCTTTGGGTGATGAAGGCGTTCCATCAAACATTAGCGTCCATACTTCAGGTCTTCTGTAGATGTTGACAGGCTCAATATCTTCCTCTTCGCCTTGTGTTGTGCAGATAGGCATCAGGTCCACTAAAGCTTGGCTTTTTAATGCAGTAGGCGTCACTAAAACTATTTCATACTCAGATAAAGTAAGCGCCCACTTGCTCATCCTCCCTGTGAGAACAACGCCCTGCAACAAATATTTGACCCCTGCTGCCTTGCTTACCACGTGAATGGTGTGTGCCTGGTAGTGACGGTACTTCTGGGAGGCGTACACCAGAGCCAAACACTGCTTTTCTTGGGCGGAGTATCTGGTTTCCGCTCCTTTTAATATCCTGCTCCAATAGGTGACGGGACGTTCTGCGCCCTCAACTTCTTGCGCAAAGAGTCCGCTTACTGCTTTTCGGGTCACGGTCATGTATACTCTGAGTGGCACTCCCTTTCGCGGTGGTATCATTACTGGAGGGGATGCTAAAGCCTTCTTGATTTTGTCGAAAGCGTGTTGGTGTGCCTTTTCCCATTTGAAGGTCTCCTTCCCTTTAAGAAGCCCCCTCATGGGTCCTATCAATTCTCCCAAGGCTGGTATGAATCTGCGGATGTATCCTAGCTTGCCCATCATTTGTTGTAACTCCTTCTTGGTACGGGGCGCCCTCATTTCCCTTACCGCTTTGACCTTCCTTGCATCAGCTGAGACGCCTTCTTAGTGGACCTTGAAACCCAGGAAGTCTCCCGAGGAAACTCCAAATTTGCACTTAAGAGGGTTCATCCTTAATCTGTATCTTTTGCACCTAATGAAGACAGCTCTCAAATGTTCCACGTGTTGTTCTTTCTTTCTTGACTTGACTACTATATCATCGACATAGTCTTCCACTGTGTCATGCATCATGTCATGAAAGATCGCCGTCATTGCTCTCTAATATGTTGCCCCGGTGTTCTTGAGCCCAAATGGCATAACCACGTAGAAGAAGTTACCCACTGGTGTCCTGAAGACGGTCTTTTCTTCATCCCCCTCTGCCATTCTTATCTGGTTGTAACCGCTGAACCCGTCCATGAAAGAAATGTTGGAAACCAACAAGCGGCTCAAAATAGTCTAGAGGGGGGGTGAATAGAATATTGAAGCCTTAGTACAAATATTTCGATCACCGTAGAGAATGGTTTTGAGAAAATAAATTTTTCTTCAAAAAAAACACTGACTAATCGATTAATAGAGAGCTTAATCGATTAATGCCGCAAGCCACTTTTGAACTACTCGAGTAATTAGATTGTTACTCGAGTAATGCCGCAAGTAACTCAAATATTAATCGATTAATGAACGAATTACTTTATTAATCTGGGCAGAAAAACAATGAAAACTGATTTTGATGAGAATTCTCTTAGAATCGCAATGCCTTGATGATACAACAAATTATGAATGAATGCTAGAACAATTTACAAGTAAATTTAACAATCAATTTAGGTCAATTAATCAAAGATATGAAAAACCCCAATTCTAACCTAAATTCAATTATTCTTGAATTAATGCAAACTTGAAAAGAAAAACTATGAAGACGATGATTTATCCTGGTTCACTCTCTACCACTGAGAGCTACTCCAGTCCCCTTTATCTAAAAGATAAAGAGTTTCTTCTAGACAATTCAATTGTTATAATTACAATGTTAAGATGCAACTTCTCACAAAGCTATCCTATCTTAACCCCTCTCAAAGAGTGTACCAAACTCTTTGATGTTCTAACCCAATTGAATTCCTTGTCCGTCTTCTTTTGATTTGTTGAAGATGCTTCCAACCAAATCCTTTTCAATTTGCTTTGACAACCTTCAAAGACTTTACTTGTGAAATTCTTCACTTCTTGTTGAATCCTTGAATATGCAACCTCTTGTTGCAAATAGCTTCAACAAACAATTGAGACTAGAAAATATTGATCTATATCAAACTTAGAATATTGAATTGATTTTGAGTGAAGAATAGAGAGAATTGTTGAATCTTGATATCTCAAAGAAAGCTTAAAATAGCTCTTGAAAATGAAAGAATATTTCTCAATAGAAAAATTATGAAAGAGTTTTTAACCTTGTCCCAGTATAAATGAAATCTTTTTATATTTTTCTGAAACAGTACGTGTTACTCGAGTAATGGTTAACACATTACTCGATTAACCAGTGTAAAAGTGTAATACTCGAGTAATCTAAAATTACTACTCGAGTAACCAGTATAAAAATGTACTACTCGAGTAATCCAAACTTGCTACTCGAGTAACCAGTACAGACATTGATTAAAAACAATGCTTTTCAAATGTATTTTGACAATTACTTTAATTTGAGCTATTTTAATCAAGATTAAGTTTTCTTCACTCTTAATCAAACAATATTATAAGCTTAATTAAGATCACTTAAAGCTACCCACTCTCATGATATGCATTGCATAAAATAAAATATTACATTGATTAAGAATTAAAATAAATCCTAATTCTAATCTTCAAGAGTGTAGCTTCCTTGTTGAAATGTTGTTGCATGAAATACGTTTGATATCATCAAAACATAGAAACCTACAAACTCCCCCTTTTTTGATGATGACAAACCTCCTTTTCAATTAAGCATTAAGTTTTAAAATACTCCCCCTAAATGTAATACACTTAGGAAAAATATAATAAAAACTTATCCTACAAGAACAACATCAGCAAAATATTCTCCCCCTTTTTGCATCATTAAAAAGATTGAAAGATGATAAGAAAAGTCCTTTGCCAATAGTGGAAGGTAAGTGTAATAACCATGATTTAGAGAATAAAATATAGTAGAGACTAAAATAATAAGCCAAAATCAGAGTAGAGGCTATACTATATAAAATCTCATAATAGTCCATAGCCATAGTGCTAAAAACTAACATGAACAAAAACAAGTCAAAACAAAGCACCATAACCATAGTTCATAAACACCATTAAACCGTAATCAGTCAAGTCATGCAGCAAAAACATAGTTCATAGTCACAAGATATCAACCATAGCCATAAGATAAACTAGGCCATACACAAGGCCCTAGAAACATCCAAAAAATAGAACAAAGTTATAAGCTAAGTCATAACAGCATAAACCAGCAACATAAAAAAAACAGAACCAGCAGAGAAACAAAATAAACAGTGCAAGTGTCTGTGAAGTAGTGAGAAAAGAGTAGTGAAATCCCAACAAGAAAATCATCAACCATAAACCACAAGGCTAAGGATATGGTGGAGTGGGAAAGTGCTGGGAAAAGAGATCCGAGATATGATCCATCAAGCGCTGCTCCATAGCCGCATTTTTAACATCTTGACGAATCTCCAACGCCTCCAACTGCTCATCAATATGCTGGACTAATGAAGCATGGGCAGCCTTTGCATCAAAAGGGGTTTCCAAATTATCAAAATCGATAAAATCCTCAAGATGCGGTCCATGATCCGTTTCCATCATATCCAGTGGTTGAACAGTAGCAGAAGGACCAGCATGATCACCAGCAGAAGCTTGAGCACCTTGCTCTAAAGCTTTGATTTGAGTTTTCCACAACCAAGACCGGGATGGCTTATGATATGCAATTTTCATATAATTAATATGATGTTCATTTAAGCACCAATTTTTCTTGACATCTCGCTCATAAGACTCATCAACAGCAATTGGAACCCTATAATGCCTCAGCAATTTTGTAACATGCATAGGGTATGGACGGTATTGGGTAGGAGGAGATTGGGCAGCATCATACATCCTAGCAAGAATAGTCTTGTTCCAATTGATTTTATACTTTTTCTTAATGCCATGAAACAACTTTAAATTGTCCTCTTGAACCTGAGCATAGTTTTGGTTACCCTTAGGAAGCAAACAATAACTAATAATATACATCAAAATCCTATCCTCAGCATGCAATCGAGAAAGATTTTTAGTAGCCTTGTTTTCCCATGTTTCACCAGGCCTAAGAGCATCAGTATAAACTTGTCCTGGGTCTACCACTAAATCAAGACATTCATCATCTCCAATAAAAGTTCCTTCATCCTCTAATCCAAAAAGCAATCTCAAGTCATCAGGTTTTATCAAAAAATGAACTCCCTTAACCATACTTTGATACTCACCATCAAGCTTTGTGAAATTTTGATAAAATTGTTGAACTAGCTTAGGGTAGTAATGAGTATTGAATTCCAAAAACCTTTGAACACCTTGAAAGACCAGATTATCATGAAAATTGAACTTTTCTTTTCTCAGCCAAGCAAAATTAACATACCGTTTAATACCAAAAGTACGTCGATCAAACTTGTGAGCACGGTTGTCTCGCTCTACTGCAGAAAACCAAGGATGATTCTGGCTAGACACCTTTTTACCCTTCTTACGTGGAGGTTCTGCTGAAGAAGAAGCCATACCTCTGAAATTGAAGGCTAAAATTCGTGGGTTGGGTTTTTGGGTTCGGTTAGGGTTTGGAAATTTGGGGAAATGTGATTGTTGTGAGAAATAAATGAAATTGATGGAGGATAAAAGGTGTATTGGTGTTATAATGAAGAAATATGAGAAGAAATGGATTGATTTATGGTGTTTTGTTAGCCTTGGGTGCGATTTGATGATATTTCAATGTGAGAAGACAGAGAGAAATTCGAGAAGAGAGAGAAAAAGAAGTGAAAAAGGAGTAAAATTTCGAAGAGCAGGTTTTAAAAAGTATCGTGTTACTCGAGTAGATTGGCCACTACTCGAGTAGTTCAAGCCTTAATCGAGTAAAAATAAACCATAACTCGATTAAGTGCGCAAGTGTTTTAAAAAGAACTCGAGTATCAGGTCAATTAATCGAGTAATGCCGAAACTGGTTTTAAAATTAATCGAGTAACAAGGCCTTTACTCGAGTAATGCCGAAAGAGATTGAAAAAATTAATCGAGTAAGGACTATGTTAATCGAGTAGTCTGCACTAAATTTCAAACATATTATACACAAACACAAGGAAACACTTAGCAATTAGCATTTTTCACACATTCAATAAAGCAAAGAAACATATTATAGGGAAAAACATATACACACAACTACATATCAAGAGAATTAAATGAACACTTAAACATACAACTAACTCAAGATCAAAGACATAATGAAATAGGCACTTGAGGTGATTAATAAAAGTTTCAAATACAATTAGCTAATGGTATATTCATCAAAAATACCAAGTTCCCTTCTAATTTTATAGAAAGTATCTCTTGGTAGAGGTTTTGTAAAAATATCAACTAATTGATCCGAAGTTTGAACAAATTCAATGACACATTCACCTTTTTGAACATGATCTCTTAAAAAATGATGCCTAATTTCAATATGTTTTGTCCTTGAATGCAATACCGGGTTTTTAGTCAAATTAATTGTAGAAGTATTATCACACTTTATAGGGACTTTTGTCAAATTTAAACCAAAATCCGATAATTGTTGCTTCATCCAAAGGATTTGAGCACAACAACTACCGGCTGCTATGTATTCGGCTTCCGCGGTTGATAAAGCTACACAATTTTGCTTTTTAGAAAACCACGATACAAGTGAACTACCAATTAAATGGCATGTTTCGCTTGTACTTTTTCGCTCAACTTTACAACCAGCAAAATCGGAGTCCGAATAACCTATTAATTTAAAAAATGCATCCCTAGGATATCACAAACCGGTATTGGTTGTACCTTTTAAGTATTTCATTATTCTTTTAACAGCAGTTAAGTGTGACTCTTTCGGATTAGCTTGAAAACGTGCACACATACAAACACTAAACATGATGTCAGGTCTAGAAGCAGTTAAGTATAACAAACTACCTATAATTCCTCGATACTTTGTTACCTCTATAGCTTTTCCAACCTCATCTTGATCTAGGTAGCATGCAACGCTCATTGGAGTGGAAGCGGACTTGCACGAATCCATGCCAAACCTCTTGAGAAGTTCCCGACAATATTTACTTTGATGTATATAAATGCCATCATTCAGTTGCTTTATTTGAAGGCCAAGAAAGAAAGTGAGTTCTCCCATCATCGACATCTCGAATTCGCTTTGCATTAAATCTGAAAACTTCTTACACAAGTTATCATTAGTAGCACCAAAGATAATGTCATCAACATATATTTGAACCAAAAGTATATCCTTATCATAACGTTCAATAAAAAGAGTAGTGTCCACAGTACCTCGTTTAAAACCTTTTTCTAATAAAAAATTGCTTAGTCGATCGTACCAAGCTCTAGGAGCTTGTTTAAGACCATACAAAGCCTTTTTCAACTTAAAAACGTAGTCCGGATGTTCAAAACTTTCAAATCCGAGAGGTTGTGAGACATAAACTTCCTCTTGAATGTATCCGTTAAGAAAAGCACTTTTGACATCCATTTGGTACAATTTAAAATTCATTATAGATGCAAAAGCGAGAAGAATACGAATAGCTTCTAATCTAGCTACGGGAGCATAAGTCTCATCATAATCAATTCCTTCTTCTTGACTATAACCTTGTGCTACCAACCTAGCTTTATTTCTAACAATAATACCCGATTCATCTAACTTATTCCTATAGACCCAACGAGTGCCTATTTCAGGACGATCATTAGGTTTTGGCACAAGCTCCCAAACTTGGTTTCTTTCAAATTGATTTAATTCTTCTTGCATGGCCATAATCCAGTGATCATCTTGAAGAGCCTCTTTGACATTCTTAGGTTCTATTTGAGATACAAAGGCAACATAATAACAAAAGTTATTTAGTGTGCTTCGGGTTACCACCCCCTTAGCAATGTCACCTAAGATGTTAGAAACCGGATGATTTTTGTTTGACTTCCAAGCAATTGGTAGTTGAGGTTGTGTCTCTTGTGCTAAGTCTTTATCATGTGCTTGCACCTCTCCATGCTCAACTTGAGTCTCCTCTAATTGTTGTGGTGTTGACTTCTCATGATCCATATGAGTACCTACAATATCATCATCACAAGAAACAACACAATCTCCTCTCGGAGATTAATCAAATACAACATGCACGGATTCCTCAATGGTTAAAGTTATTTTGTTATAGACACGATATGCTTTACTATGGTTTGAATAACCTATGAATATACCTTCGTCGGCTTTGGAATCAAACTTGCCGACATGATTCTTACCGTTATTTAAAATAAACACCTTGCATCCAAATGCATGAAAATATGAGATATTTGGCTTTCGCCCTTTTAAAAGTTCATAAGGTGTTTTATTTAAATGAGGTCGAATAAGAACCCTATTCATCACATAACAAGCGGTGTTTACCGCATCAGCCCAAAAATAGGAAGGAACTCTAGATTCTTTAAGCATTGTACGAGCAAGTTCCTCTAAGACTCGATTTTTCCTTTCTACAACTCTGTTTTGCTCCGGAGTCCTAGGGGCTGAAAATTGATGGTCAAAACCAAATTTTTCACAAAACGCATCAAACTTAGCATTTTCAAACTCACCTCCATGGTCACTTCTAATAGTCACTATTTTCAAACTTAGTTGATTTTGGATGAGTTTGGCAAACTTTTTAAAACTTTTGTAAGTTTCACTTTTTGCGGATAAAAACAAAGTCCATGTGAATCGAGTGAAATCATCTACTAAAACAAATCCATAGTAATTGCCACCTAAACTTCGAACTTGTGATGGGCCAAACAAATCCATGTGGATTAGCTCCAATGGCTTTGTTGTGCTTATCACATTTTTAGGTTTAAAAGAGCTTTTAACTTGCTTGCACTTTTGACATGATTCGCAAATGCTATCAAGCTTGAAATTTAATTTAGGCAAACCAATTACTAGGTCTTTTCGTAAAAGTTTATTTAATTGATTCACATTGACATGTGCAATTCGTCGATGCCAAAGACGAATTTCATCATCAAAAGATTTAAAACATTTTGAAAATAACGAAGTTATCTCATCCAAATCAATTAAGTAAGTGTTATTAGAGCGACGACCAACAAACTTAACACTATCATCTATACTATTCTTAATAAAGCATAATTCCGGAGTAAAAGTCACATTGTTGCCCATATCGCATAGTTGGCTTATACTAAGCAAGTTGTGTTCTAAGCCTTCTACGTATAGGACATTTTCAATGACAAGGTTAGATACGTTACCAATCTTACCAACTCCTAGAATTTTGCCCTTGTTGTTGTCGCCGTAAGTCACATGACCACCACCTTTAGAAGTAAGCTCAATGAAATGCGTTTTGTCTCCCGTCATGTGTCTCGAACACCCACTATCCAAGTACCATCTACGTTCCTTGGTTCGAAGACACACCTACAAAAAATAATATCATTTGGTTGACTTAGGTACCCAAGTTGTCTTGGGTCCTTTAATGTTAGCATGGGGTGAAGTCCCCTTAACAATCCAAATATACTTTCCACTTGGTATACCAAACCTTTTAATATTGCATTTATTCGTGGTATGCCCAAAAATCCCACAATAATTACAAGTTGGAGTTCTTGAAAAATTGATTTTAGAAAAAGTTCCAACTTTGTGAAAATGTTGATTTTTGGGTTTGGTAAAACCAAGTCCAGCTCTATTACTATTGTTTCTTTGATTAGAAAGCAAATGATCTAAGCATGTGTCTCCTCTTGTGAGCCTTGCAATTCTATCATTCAAATTAAAGACTTCCTTTTCTAGAGATTTGCAATTATCACAAGATAAGATATCATTTGTTTTCAAATCACAATTGCATGTAGAATTTGCATAAATGAGTTCAAGTGTTTCATTTTGAAGCTTAAGCTCCTCTAGGGAGTTTTGTAATTCCAAAATTTTTTCTTGTTGCTTCAAGATGAAATTCTTTCTTTCAACATTTATTTTTGCAAGTTTCTTCAACTCTTTATGCATTTCTACATACACATTATAAAATTCATTAAAGGAGGAGGAATTAGAACTAGACCTAGCATCGGAAAGATAATCTACCTCATTGACGTTGTCACTTGATTTCATGCTCGAAGATGCTTTTTCATCAAGCTTCGTCATCAAACAAAGGTTTGCAAGTTCTTCATCTTCCGATGAGCTAGATGATGATTGATTCTCCGGTTCATCCCACACTATGTAAGCCCGTTTTCCTTTAGATGAGTTGGGCTTACAATTGTCACCTTCGGACTTTTTAGAGTTAGTTGGACAATTTGATCTATAGTGACCAAGCTTCCCACACCCATGACATTTAATGTTTTCTTTGTTAGTCTTATTTCTTGGTTGAGTGTCCTTAGAATCTCTTGATCTATTCCTATTGAAGTTACTCTTTTTCTTAAGGAACCGTCCAAGCTTTTCGACTAACAAGCCAAGGTCTCATCATCTATTTCGGAGTCCGAGTCATCCACTTGAGAGTGATCCTCCTGTGCCTTTAGGGATTTTGAAGTTGATTTAAGAGCAATCCCCTTTTTCTTTCGATCGGCATCTTCATTCATGGACAATCTCCCAAGCTCCATTTCATGCTCTTGAAGCTTTCCGAATAGAGTTGCTAAATCTATTTCGTCTAGATTCTTAGCCTCCATGATGGCCGTCACCTTAGGTTGCCATTCCCTGCTAAGACATCTCAAAACTTTATTAGCAACTTCACCATTAGTTATTATTTTTCCAAGAGCAGAAAGATGATTTATGATGTGCGTAAAGCGCTTTTGCATGTCGCCTATATTTTCATTAGGCAACATACGAAAGAGCTCATATTCATGCATGAGAGTGTTAAGCCTAGCCCTTCTAACCTCAGTCGTGCCCTCATGTGTGACTTGTAGTGTGTCCCACATTTGTTTTGCATCAGTGCATTGGGATACCCTAAAGAACTCATCATATGAAAGAGCGGACGTGATGATGTTTTTCGCTTTTAAATCATATTGCACTTTCTTTTTATCATCATCCGACCAACTCGATTTTGGTTTTGCAGAAACAACATCATTTACTTTAGTTTGAGGAACAAAAGGTCCATTCTCTATAGCGTTCCAAATTTCTATATCAATGGCTTCTATAAAAATTTTCATTCGGACCTTCCAATAAGCGTATCCCTCACCGTTGAATAGTGGGGGGCGATTAATGGAAGCTCCTTCACCACCAAAAGGAAAATTTGAGCCCATTGTTTCCAAAAATTAGGATCTTTTCGAAAAAGCTTGTTAAGGCTCGGATTTTTCGTCCGAGCTCTGATACCACTTGTTGGAAACCAACAAGCGGCTCAAAATAGTCTAGAGGGGGGGGGTGAATAGAATATTGAAGCCTTAGTACAAATATTTCAATCACCGTAGAGAATGGTTTTGAGAAAATAAATTTTTCTTCAAAAAAAACACTGACTAATCGATTAATAGAGAGCTTAATCGATTAATGCCGCAAGCCACTTTTGAACTACTCGAGTAATTAGATTGTTACTCGAGTAATGCCGCAAGTAACTCAAATATCAATCGATTAATGAACGAATTACTCGATTAATCTGGGCAGAAAAACAATGAAAACTGATTTTGATGAGAATTCTCTTAGAATCGCAATGCCTTGATGATACAACAAATTATGAATGAATGCTAGAACAATTTACAAGTAAATTTACCAATCAATTTAGGTCAATTAATCAAAGATATGAAAAACCCCAATTCTAACCTAAATTCAATTATTCTTGAATTAATGTAAACTTGAAAAGAAAAACTATGAAGACGATGATTTATCCTGGTTCACTCTCTACCACTGAGAGCTACTCCAGTCCCCTTTATCTAAAAGATAAAGAGTTTCTACTAGACAATTCAATTGTTAGAATTACAATGTTAAGATGCAACTTCTCACAAAGCTATCTTATCTTAACCCCTCTCAAAGAGTGTACCAAACTCTTTGATGTTCTAACCCAATTGAATTCCTTGTCCGTCTTCTTTTGATTTGTTGAAGATGCTTCCAACCAAATCCTTTTCAATTTGCTTTGACAACCTTCAAAGACTTTACTTGTGAAATTCTTCACTTCTTGTTGAATCCTTGAATATGCAACCTCTTGTTGCAAATAGCTTCAACAAACAATTGAGAACTAGAA
The DNA here is from genome assembly GCA_037953625.1 of Crotalaria pallida. Taxonomy (NCBI): domain Eukaryota; kingdom Viridiplantae; phylum Streptophyta; class Magnoliopsida; order Fabales; family Fabaceae; genus Crotalaria; species Crotalaria pallida. Next base: position 89,327,146 of record CM075653.1, read on the forward strand.
AATATTGATCTATATCAAACTTAGAATATTGAATTGATTTTGAGTGAAGAATAGAGAGAATTGTTGAATCTTGATATCTCAAAGAAAGCTTAGAAATAGCTCTTGAAAATGAAAGAATATTGCTCAATAGAAAAATTATGAAAGAGTTTTTAACCTTGTCCAAGTACAAATGAAATCTTTTTATATTATTCTGAAACAGTACGTGTTACTCGAGTAATGGTTAACACATTACTCGATTAACCAGTGTAAAAGTGTAATACTCGAGTAATCTAAAATTACTACTCGAGTAACCAGTATAAAAATGTACTACTCGAGTAATCCAAACTTGCTACTCGAGTAACCAGTACAGACATTGATTAAAAACAATGCTTTTCAAATGTATTTTGACAATTACTTTAATTTGAGCTATTTTAATCAAGATTAAGTTTTCTTCACTCTTAGTCAAACAATATTATAAGCTTAATTAAGATCACTTAAAGCTACCCACTCTCATGATATGCATTGCATAAAATAAAATATTACATTGATTAAGAATTAAAATAAATCCTAATTCTAATCTTCAAGAGTGTAGCTTCCTTGTTGAAATTTTGTTGCTTGAAATACGTTTGATATCATCAAAACATAGAAACCTACAAGAAAAGAGTTTGTGCTTTCCCGTCGCATCCACCATACCGTCAATGTGCGGCAGCGGGAAGTCGTCTTTGGGGCATGCCCTGTTTAGATCCCTGAAATCAACGCAACACCTAATCTGTCCATTCTTTTTCTTTACGGGGACTATGTTGGCCAACCAGGTTGGGTGTTGTATGGGCTTTTGATGAAATGTGCCCTCAATAACTTCTCAACTTCATCCTTGATCGCCTTTTCAATTTCTAGACTGAACTTCCTGGGCGGCTGCTTTACTGGCACGGCGTCGGCCTTCACTGCCAAGTTGTGTGTCACTAGTCTGGGGCTGAGTCCCGGCATTTCTTCATATCCCCAGGCGAATACTTCTCGAAACTCCTTCAATAGGGCGACAAATTCTGCTTTTTCTGATTGAGTGAGCGAAAAGGCGATGAAAAGTGGCCTGTGCTCGCCTTCTTCACCCACGTTGACTTCCTCTAGCTGTTCCGGACCATCGGCTGAGGAAACCGCAATTGGTGGTTGGAGAGACAAAGGAACCCTAGGAATACACCTAGAAGGGGGGGTTGAATAGGTGTACAAGATACCTTGAAAGATTTTCGAACGAAACAAATCGAAACAATCAAAACAAATGATTTTTTCAAATTCTACAGCACTTAATCGATTAACCTGAAATTTAATCGATTAACCTGCAATTTAATCGAGTACTAATCGACTAAACCTGAAAGTTCAAAAGTTCTTAATCGATTAAACGAACACTTAATCGATTAAATCTATCAGAAACTGAAAAATCACTTTTCAATTGAATACGAAAATCAATCAATCAACACTTAAGATCAGAGATTCAGCGGAGATGATTAACACCTATATTCTTATTGATTATCCTAGTTATGAAAATGATTTTCCCTTTATCAATTTGAACAAATAAAGATTTAATTCAATCAATTATGAAAATCAATCTTTCTAGGTTTTCAACCAAGAACGCAATCAAATGACTTGAATATAAAGAGTAAGGGTTTAGAGATACGACACAGCGATTTATCCTGGTTCACTTTCATCCACTTGAAAGCTACATCCAGTCCCCTCTTCAACCAAGAGAGATTCTTCACTATGAGGAATTAGAGTTCTCAAATTACAAGTGATTGCCTCACAAGACTTCCTTCTTGCTAGCCTACAAGAGATAATCGACACCCTTGCCTTGTAATCCTATTGATCTTCTCTCTAATCTAACCTCTACCCCTTGTTGATAATCGACACAACAAGTCTTCAATTGCTTGATGATAATCCACACATCAAGGCTTCTCCTTGCTTGATTCACAACCAAGACTTTCTTCAATTGCTTGAACTTTGCTTGATGATAATCGACACACCAAGGCTTCTTGTTTGTTGTAGTGGCTTGCCTTATTGCAAAGATTACAACTCAATGAATACACATAACAATCCTAATGAATCTCCATCAATAGCTATGACAAATCACACAAGAGATTCAAAGGTTCTTGATCAAAGAATATGAAAATATGAAAGCTTTGATCTTTTAAATTGAGAGAGAATAGAGTGGCTTGATTCTTGTAAAATTAATATCAAAATGATAGGTTATGATCACAAAGGTTAGGAAAAGGTTTTTATAGAATACCCAAAAGTTATGGCACTTGAAAACTGATTTTGAGAAGTGAAAAACGTATTAAAAAAACCAGTTCAGCAGTACTTAATCGATTAAATCTTTACTTAATTGAGTACTAATCGATTAAATATGTTCTTAATCGATTAAACATGTCTGATACTTGTTTAAAACTTGTTTTCTCAAAACTAAACCTTTCCTTTAAAAACTTTAAGCCACCTATTGATTCTAGGTTAAGTGAAAACTCAAATTATGATTAAATCATGACTTATGAATGAGATTCACTACCCTCTAAACAAACTACCCAAATGAAAACCTATGAATCTTGAGAGGCAAAAGATAAAACAAAAACAATTACACTCAAACTTAAGTCTTCATGAGCTTGTTTTCTCTTCTTCACTTGATGTTTGTTGTTGCTTGTTGAACTTGAACTTGATCAATACATGATAGCTTGTTCAAAACACTTTGTCATTATCAAAACATTCACCATGGAACTAACAATCTCCCCCTTTTTGAAAATGACAAACCATGTTTTGAAGTTCTCCAAAAGTTCTTTGAAGTTGTTGATGCTTTAACAATTTGATCACTTGGTGAGACTCTTGCTCCTCCTCAATAAATGCTTTTTACATTTGAATCCAATTGAGATAAGCTTGATTCTCCCCCTATCTTCAACAACATAGCTCAACCTACATAAAAACAACCTTTCTCCAAACAAACATCTAAAAATCATATTATTTATCCAACAATCATTTCTCCACCTTTGAGAAACATTCCAATCAATTCAAAACATCATATTTCTCCCCCTTTGACATTATCAAAAAATAATATATACCAATTGAAATATAACATCTAAGCCAAGGTAAGAAATCAATGATCATTTCTTTACAACATTGATACCAATTGAACAAATACATTAGAACTATACTTTGAAATGTGATATCAATTGGCAAGAGAATATAACAATGAAATATGATACCAATTGAGAATTAAAATGATCATAATATCACTTAACAAAGAAGATATCAATTGTAAAGAAGTAAATATATCACAAAAATTTGATACAAAATGTGATATTTCTTTAATAACAACCAAAGCATGTCACTATATCATGATAACCATCTATGAATCTACTCAATGATACCAAATGATTTAATTAAACATTTAGAAAAGTAATACCAATTGAGAAGATACCATATGAAGTTCACAAATCTATCAACAACATTTGTACCATATTGTAGGACTTCTTTTGATACCAATTGAAGATGCAAATATGAATAACACTTGTAAGCTCTCTTTGCTCTTCAATCATACCTACAAAACAATCATGCTTTGCTTTTTGGTATCCAAATGGTTTTGGATCCATTTTTGTTAGTGTAGGGACTTTCACCCTTTCTCATCCAAACAAAATCTCCTTTAGGTATACCATGCACTTTAATATAACACACATTTGAAGTATGTCCATGAGTACCACAATAGAAACATGTTGGTGCATTTGAAAAATCAACTTTAGAAAAATCACCAACATTTCTATGAGAATTACTCTTAGCATTAGTATAACCCAAACCAAACTTGTTTGAATTTTCTCTTTGAAAATTTAACAATGTGCGCAATCTAATATCACAAGTGGTGAAACTTGCAAGCTTATTTTTCAAAATAGCATTTTCATCTTTAAGCAACTTGCAATTCTCACAATCAACCACAATATTCACTCTACTAGCACAATCACAAGAAGAACTAGCATATATAAGATCAAGAGTTTCATTTTCAAGATTAAGCTCATCAACTTGTTTTTGAAGTTCTAAAATCTCTTTTTGATGTTTCAAAATGAGCTTCTTTCTTTCAATGTTTTTCAAAGCTAGTTTTTCATGTTGTTCATGCATTTCTTCATAAGCATTATATAACAATTCATATTTAGAAGAAATTTCGGATTTAGTAAGACTTACATTGCTATCCTCGCTTTGATAACTTGATTCATCATTTGAACTTTGTTCTTCATCATCTACTAGAGTTATCAAGTTGAGACAAGCGGCTTCTTCATTATCGGAGGAACTACTCGATGTGCTTTTCTTGTTATCTTCATCACTATCCCAAACTATGTATGCTCTTTTAGATTTAGAATTTTTCTTGTCTTTCTCCTTCTTCTTGAGATACCTAGAGCATGAGTACTTGAGATGTCCGGGTTTTCCGCATTCATGGCAAACTACACCTTCTTTTGATGTCTTGGTCTTGTAGTGTGGGGAATCCTTCTCTTTACTTTTGTCCTTGTTCAACCTTCCTTTTCTCCTTAGAAACTTGTCAAACTTCCTTAGCAAAAGTTTCATTTCTTTTTCATCAACATCCGAATCGGAATCTTCACTATCATCATCATCGGAACTTTCTTTCTTTTTGTATCCACTTTTGACTTTAAGAGAAAGTCCCTTTCTTTCTTTGTTTTTATCCGACTCTTCATTGATACTTAATCGTCCAAGCTCCATTTCATGTTCTTGAAGCTTTCCGAAAAGTGTTGCTAGATCCATAGCATCCAAATTCTTAGATTCAACAATAGCCGTTACTTTTGGTTGCCAAATCCTGTCTAAACATCTCAACACTTTGTTAGAAAGTTCACCTTGTAAGAAAGTCTTACCAAGAGCAAGTAAATGGTTAATAATATGAGTAAAACGCTTTTGCATATCATTAATAGATTCATTTGGAAGCATTTGAAACAACTCATAATCACGCATTAAAGCATTCAATCTAGCTCTCCTAACCTCACTAGTTCCTTCATGAGTCACTTGTAAAGTGTCCCACATTTCCTTAGCACTAGAACATTGAGAAACTCTAAAGAACTCGTCATAGGATAAAGCGGAGGTAATGATATTCTTTGCTTTATAATCATATTGAACTTTCTTTCAATCATCATCCTTCCACTTATCCTCGGGGATCAATTGTTCTACACCTTCAACTAAACTAGAGGGGATATGAGGACCTTTTTCAACTACTTTCCAAATTTCACTATCTATGGCTTGGATAAAGATTTTCATTCTAACTTTCCAATATGCATAGCCTTCTCCGGCAAATAATGGAGGACGACTTATTGAATAACCTTCACCACCAAAGGGATTCATGGAACCCATTGCGATTTTCTTAAAGGATCTTTACGAAAAAGCTCTTATGCTCGTGTCTTTCGACCGAGCTCTGATACCAATTGAGGAAACCGCAATTGGTGGTTGGAGAGACAAAGGAACCCTAGGAATACACCTAGAAGGGGGGGTTGAATAGGTGTACAAGATACCTTGAAAGATTTTTGAACGAAACAAATCGAAACAATCAAAACAAATGATTTTTGCAAATTCTACAGCACTTAATCGATTAACCTGAAATTTAATCGATTAACCTGCAATTTAATCGAGTACTAATCAATTAAACCTGAAAGTTCAAAAGTTCTTAATCGATTAAACGAACACTTAATCGATTAAATCTATCAGAAACTGAAAAATCACTTTTCAATTGAATACGAAAATCAATCAATCAACACTTAAGATCAGAGATTCAGCGGAGATGATTAACACCTATATTCTTATTGATTATCCTAGTTATGAAAATGATTTTCCCTTTATCAATTTGAACAAATAAAAATTTAATTCAATCAATTATGAAAATCAATCTTTCTAGGTTTTCAACCAAGAACGCAATCAAATGACTTGAATATAAAGAGTAAGGGTTTAGAGATACGACACAACGATTTATCCTGGTTCACTTTCATCCACTTGAAAGCTACATCCAGTCCCCTCTTCAACCAAGAGAGATTCTTCACTATGAGGAATTAGAGTTCTCAAATTACAAGTGATTGCCTCACAAGACTTCCTTCTTGCTAGCCTACAAGAGATAACCGACACCCTTGCCTTGTAATCCTATTGATCTTCTCTCTAATCTAACCTCTACCCCTTGTTGATAATCGACACAACAAGTCTTCAATTGCTTGATGATAATCCACACATCAAGGCTTCTCCTTGCTTGATTCACAACCAAGACTTTCTTCAATTGCTTGAACTTTGCTTGATGATAATCGACACACCAAGGCTTCTTGTTTATTGTAGTGGCTTGCCTTATTGCAAAGATTACAAATCAATGAATACACATAACAATCCTAATGAATCTCCATCAATAGCTATGACAAATCACACAAGAGATTCAAAGGTTCTTGATCAAAGAATATGAAAATATGAAAGCTTTGATCTTTTAAATTGAGAGAGAATAGAGTGGCTTGATTCTTGTAAAATTAATATCAAAATGATAGGTTATGATCACAAAGGTTAGGAAAAGGTTTTTATAGAATACCCAAAAGTTATGGCACTTGAAAACTGATTTTGAGAAGTGAAAAACGTATTAAAAAAACCATTTCAGCAGTACTTAATCGATTAAATCTTTACTTAATCGAGTACTAATCGATTAAATATGTTCTTAATCGATTAAACATGTCTGATACTTGTTTAAAACTTGTTTTCTCAAAACTAAACCTTTCCTTTAAAAACTTTAAGCCACCTATTGATTCTAGGTTAAGTGAAAACTCAAATTATGATTAAATCATGACTTATGAATGAGATTCACTACCCTCTAAACAAACTACCCAAATGAAAACCTATGAAGCTTGAGAGGCAAAAGATAAAACAAAAACAATTACACTCAAACTTAAGTCTTCATGAGCTTGTCTTCTCTTCTTCACTTGATGTTTGTTGTTGCTTGTTGAACTTGAACTTGATCAATACATGATAGCTTGTTCAAAACACTTTGTCATTATCAAAACATTCACCATGGAACTAACAATCTCCCCCTTTTTGAAAATGACAAACCATGTTTTGAAGTTCTCCAAAAGTTCTTTGAAGTTGTATATGCTTTAACAATTTGATCACTTGGTGAGACTCTTGCTCCTCCTCAATAAATGCTTTTGACATTTGAATCCAATTGAGATAAGCTTGATTCTCCCCCTATCTTCAACAACATAGCTCAACCTACATAAAAACAACCTTTCTCCAAACAAACATCTAAAAATCATATTATTTATCCAACAATCATTTCTCCACCTTTGAGAAACATTCCAATCAATTCAAAACATCATATTTCTCCCCCTTTGACATTATCAAAAAATAATATATACCAATTGAAATATAACATCTAAGCCAAGGTAAGAAATCAATGATCATTTCTTTACAACATTGATACCAATTGAACAAATACATTAGAACTATACTTTGAAATGTGATATCAATTGGCAAGAGAATATAACAATGAAATATGATACCAATTGAGAATTAAAATGATCATAATATCACTTAACAAAGAAGATATCAATTGTAAAGAAGTAAATATATCACAAAAATTTGATACAAAATGTGATATTTCTTTAATAACAACCAAAGCATGTCACTATATCATGATAACCATCTATGAATCTACTCAATGATACCAAATGATTTAATTAAACATTTAGAAAAGTAATACCAATTGAGAAGATACCATATGAAGTTCACAAATCTATCAACAACATTTGTACCATATTGTAGGACTTCTTTTGATACCAATTGAAGATGCAAATATGAATAACACTTGTAAGCTCTCTTTGCTCTTCAATCATACCTACAAAACAATCATGCTTTGCTTTTTGGTATCCAAATGGTTTTGGATCCATTTTTGTTAGTGTAGGGACTTTCACCCTTTCTCATCCAAACAAAATCTCCTTTAGGTATACCATGCATTTTAATATAACACACAATTGAAGTATGTCCATGAGTACCACAATAGAAACATGTTGGTGCATTTGAAAAATCAACTTTAGAAAAATCAACAACATTTCTATGAGAATTACTCTTAGCATTAGTATAACCCAAACCAAACTTGTTTGAATTTTCTCTTTGAAAATTTAACAATGTGCGCAATCTAATATCACAAGTGGTGAAACTTGCAAGCTTATTTTTCAAAATAGCATTTTCATCTTTAAGCAACTTGCAATTCTCACAATCAACCACAATATTCACTCTACTAGCACAATCACAAGAAGAACTAGCATATATAAGATCAAGAGTTTCATTTTCAAGATTAAGCTCATCAACTTGTTTTTGAAGTTCTAAAATCTCTTTTTGATGTTTCAAAATGAGCTTCTTTCTTTCAATGTTTTTCAAAGCTAGTTTTTCAAGTTGTTCATGCATTTCGTCATAAGCATTATATAACAATTCATATTTAGAAGAAATTTCGGATTTAGTAAGACTTACATTGCTATCCTCGCTTTGATAACTTGATTCATCATTTGAACTTTGTTATTCATCATCTACTAGAGTTATCAAGTTGAGACAAGCTGCTTCTTCATTATCCGAGGAACTACTCGATGTGCTTTTCTTGTTATCTTCATCACTATCCCAAACTATGTATGCTCTTTTAGATTTAGAATTTTCTTGTCTTTCTCCTTCTTCTTGAGATACCTAGAGCATGAGTACTTGAGATGTCCGGGTTTTCCGCATTCATGGCAAACTACACCTTCTTTTGATGTCTTGGTCTTGTAGTGTGGGGAATCCTTCTCTTTACTTTTGTCCTTGTTCAACCTTCCTTTTCTCCTTAGAAACTTGTCAAACTTCCTTAGCAAAAGTTTCATTTCTTTTTCATCAACATCCGAATCGGAATCTTCACTATCATCATCATCGGAACTTTCTTTCTTTTTGTATCCACTTTTGACTTTAAGAGCAAGTCCCTTTCTTTCTTTGTTTTTATCCGACTCTTCATTGATACTTAATCGTCCAAGCTCCATTTCATGTTCTTGAAGCTTTCCGAAAAGTGTTGCTAGATCCATAGCATCCAAATTCTTAGATTCAACAACAGCCGTTACTTTTGGTTGCCAAATCCTGTCTAAACATCTCAACACTTTGTTAGAAAGTTCACCTTGTAAGAAAGTCTTACCAAGAGCAAGTAAATGGTTAATAATATGAGTAAAACGCTTTTTCATATCATTAATAGATTCATTTGGAAGCATTTGAAACAATTCATAATCACGCATTAAATAATTCAATCTAGCTCTCCTAACCTCACTAGTTCCTTCATGAGTCACTTGTAAAGTGTCCCACATTTCCTTAGCACTAGAACATTGAGAAACTCTAAAGAACTCGTCATAGGATAAAGCGGAGGTAATGATATTCTTTGCTTTATAATCATATTGAACTTTCTTTCTATCATCATCCTTCCACTTATCCTCGGGGATCAATTGTTCTACACCTTCAACTAAACTAAAGGGGATATGAGGACCTTTTTCAACTACTTTCCAAATTTCACTATCTATGGCTTGGACAAAGATTTTCATTCTAACTTTCCAATATGCATAGCCTTCTCCGGCAAATAATGGAGGATGACTTATTGAATAACCTTCACCACCAAAGGGATTCATGGAACCCATTGCGATTTTCTTAAAGGATCTTTACGAAAAAGCTCTTATGCTCGTGTCTTTCGACCGAGCTCTGATACCAATTGAGGAAACCGCAATTGGTGGTTGGAGAGACAAAGGAACCCTAGGAATACACCTAGAAGGGGGGGTTGAATAGGTGTACAAGATACCTTGAAAGATTTTCGAACGAAACAAATCGAAACAATCAAAACAAATGATTTTTGCAAATTCTACAGCACTTAATCGATTAACCTGAAATTTAATCGATTAACCTGCAATTTAATCGAGTACTAATCAATTAAACCTGAAAGTTCAAAAGTTCTTAATCGATTAAACGAACACTTAATCGATTAAATCTATCAGAAACTGAAAAATCACTTTTCAATTGAATACGAAAATCAATCAATCAACACTTAAGATCAGAGATTCAGCAGAGATGATTAACACCTATATTCTTATTGATTATCCTAGTTATGAAAATGATTTTCCCTTTATCAATTTGAACAAATAAAGATTTAATTCAATCAATTATGAAAATCAATCTTTCTAGGTTTTCAACCAAGAACGCAATCAAATGACTTGAATATAAAGAGTAAGGGTTTAGAGATACGACACAACGATTTATCCTGGTTCACTTTCATCCACTTGAAAGCTACATCCAGTCCCCTCTTCAACCAAGAGAGATTCTTCACTATGAGGAATTAGAGTTCTCAAATTACAAGTGATTGCCTCACAAGACTTCCTTCTTGCTAGCCTACAAGAGATAACCGACACCCTTGCCTTGTAATCCTATTGATCTTCTCTCTAATCTAACCTCTACCCCTTGTTGATAATCGACACAACAAGTCTTCAATTGCTTGATGATAATCCACACATCAAGGCTTCTCCTTGCTTGATTCACAACCAAGACTTTCTTCAATTGCTTGAACTTTGCTTGATGATATTCGACACACCAAGGCTTCTTGTTTGTTGTAGTGGCTTGCCTTATTGCAAAGATTACAACTCAATGAATACACATAACAATCCTAATGAATCTCCATCAATAGCTATGACAAATCACACAAGAGATTCAAAGGTTCTTGATCAAAGAATATGAAAATATGAAAGCTTTGATCTTTTAAATTGAGAGAGAATAGAGTGGCTTGATTCTTGTAAAATTAATATCAAAATGATAGGTTATGATCACAAAGGTTAGGAAAAGGTTTTTATAGAATACCCAAAAGTTATGGCACTTGAAAACTGATTTTGAGAAGTGAAAAACGTATTAAAAAAACCAGTTCAGCAGTACTTAATCGATTAAATCTTTACTTAATCGAGTACTAATCGATTAAATATGTTCTTAATCGATTAAACATGTCTGATACTTGTTTAAAACTTGTTTTCTCAAAACTAAACCTTTCCTTTAAAAACTTTAAGTCACCTATTGATTCTAGGTTAAGTGAAAACTCAAATTATGATTAAATCATGACTTATGAATGAGATTCACTACCCTCTAAACAAACTACCCAAATGAAAACCTATGAAGCTTGAGAGGCAAAAGATAAAACAAAAACAATTACACTCAAACTTAACTCTTCATGAGCTTGTTTTCTCTTCTTCACTTGATGTTTGTTGTTGCTTGTTGAACTTGAACTTGATCAATACATGATAGCTTGTTCAAAACACTTTGTCATTATCAAAACATTCACCATGGAACTAACATCGGCTTCATGTCCTTGTTCCTGAGCGTGCATAACCTCCTCCTGCGAAGCGAACTTTGCTTCCCCTCTTATGACGCTCATGAGGGTGGGGTTAGCCAAGTCTCTGAGTTTGGGCTTGGCTGGCCCCGCGAGTTCCTAGAGGATAGCCCGCCTAGACCCTCCATAAGGGAGGTGCTGCTTCTGTAACTTGAGCTTGGTCCTTGACCCTGACCCTTGTACGCCTTCCGATTGATGAAGTCTTTTGAACACTGATACCCTTTTCCCGGGTTCCTCTGCTTTCTCTTTCCCTTTGATCTGTACCTTCGACTCTCTCCCTATCCCAGTGACTCCTGGAGGATCCAGTTCATCGAATGCTGACGCATCAATCAGGTGTAATTCTGACACTTCGAAGGGCGCCTTTGTTGCTGGGATCTCGATGTCTTGCCCCTTGTACATGGATTTTACATATTGATGCAATGTGGAAGGGATACATCTATGAAAGTGAATCCAGGGGCGGCCTAGAAAGATGTGGTAAATGGGGTCCTCATCTACAATGTGGAAGCTGTTTAGTGTCTTGATAGGCCCCACCTCAAGGTTGATCACGACGCATGCGCTCGCCGTGACCAAGCCCCCATTGAAGGTGCTTAGTGCAGTCTCTGTTTTCTTGAGCCTTTCCTTGGGTATTCCCAGCTTTGCAAAGATGTAGGTTAGGATAATGTTTACCCCTGAACCATTGGCTATGAGGGCACGCCTTACGCGTACGCCTTCGATCACGGCCTCCACGTACAACGGCCTGTTGTGACAAAATCCCGGGTGGGAATGTTGTGGCTCTTTGAACATTACCGCCGAGGCATGCGCCTTGGCCACCCTGGTCGTCGGTGCATATGCGGCGCTGGCGTTACCGCCTTTCCTTACTATTACATCTGCCAGAGCGTGCGCTGCTTCGTTTCTCACATCCGCTCCCAACCTTAACTGATCGAATAGAGCTCTGAACCCCCTGGTCTTTACGAGCCCCCTCCTCAGCTCTTCCTCTACTACCTCCTCCTCTTCAATTTCTTCTAGGAGGTCATCCCCGCTAGACAGATTGACATTGACATCATGCCTAGGAAAAGGGCGAACGCCCAGGCTTTCTTCTATATCGCCCTCTGGCAGTAATACCTTCCCGGCTGCCAATTGCTTCTGGAAAACCCCTCTGATGACGTAACAGTCCATAGTGTCGTGACTCCTTTGCATATGCAATATACAGAACTCAGGGTCTTCATACTCCTGACGAGTCAGTGGACGCTTTTCTGCTCTTTCAGTAAGGATGCCTTCCTTCAGCCACTCCTCTACCAACTGATACGTGAGCTCTCTAGATATTGGGAGTTTTGGTGGAGGTTCCCTCTTCTCATAACTTCTTGGAGGCGGCACAACCCTATAACTCCTTTTCCTCCTATCATCCACAGAGTTCACATCGAAAGCGGCTTGCTCCTTAGTTCTCTTTCCTTGCTTTCTCGTTGCCTCCGAGACATCAAGCGCTCTTCCCAACAGCTCGGAAAAGTAGTGATCTTACTGAGCGCCAGGAATATCTGCGATCCATCTTCGATGCTTTTGATGCACCCATAAACCAGGTCCGCCTCAGGAAGGGTCTCTTTGCAATGAAGCGCTATGTCTCTGTACCGTTTGATGAAGGTACTAGGCCTTCTCCCGCCTGCTGCCTGACACGCCCAAGGTCCATGATGTGGATAGCGCCTTCTTCCTCCAAAAATTTGTTGCAGAATTCTACGGTCATCTCCTCCCAGGTGTGGATGGAAGCTAGTCGCAACTTAGAGTACCAAGTAAAGGCATGCCTAGTGAGAGATTTCGAAAACTCCCTGAGCCTTAAATAATGGTCCGCGCTATGAATTCCCAGATCATCCACATAGGTCATTAGGTGCTCTCGTGCACTTCCGGTTCCATCAAACTTTCGGAAAGCAAGGGGTGTATATCCTGGGGGATAACGATAGGCAACTACGTCAGCGGTAAAAGGAGGGTTTAAGTCTATTACCAGATTATTTCCTTCCTTGTGCGCCTGGAGGATGTGCTTTAGTTCTGCTTGTGTCACAGGGGCATCCTCCATGCCGCCTCGTCCCCCATGTGCCTCGTACCGAAACTCGCTTTCCAGCCTTGCCCTTGTTTTCACTAATTCTGCTTCCCTGCGCACCTCCTATTCTTCCCTTAGTTTCGCGTTCAAGGCCTCATTCTCCTCTTTCGCCTTTGCGGACTGCGCCTTATATTCTGCCACCATGTCAGCCAGTGCGCTCTGGTTGGACATTAGGGAGTTGAGGATCGCAGCTGATATCACCACCTGAGTGTTCTGATCCCCTTCCACATGAGGGATCTTGATGTGGCTCAACCTTTCTCTTTCGCTACTAGGCTCTTCTTCAGGACGCTCTTGGTCATCATCTGGAGTGTCAGATGGAGAGTTGGCGTTATCGCTCCCTTGGTTGACTGGGCTAAAGTTCAGCCTACTGACACCCACGGTGACTCCCGGATTCACCAACGCAGAGATTGAGGCCAGGTTCGGAGGAGTCGCCTTTGTCGCAGCAGCCCCGATGAACACCTTCTGGATGCTGCTATTTCCATTTCCTTCACTACTGGAAGCCAAAACTTCCCCAGTGGAGTCGCCAAATTGTTCTGGATCTTTTTATTGTAAAGATATGATTGTACAGAGATTAATGGGTTCGTAAACTTGATGAAATCACTACAACAAAAAAGCATTTTTGTAGCGTTTATTTTTCACATTCTGTAGCGCTTTGAAGTGCTACGTATGTAAGTGTAATAAAAAGTACCTGTATTAATAGTAGCGCCTCCGAAAGCGCTACTGAAAACAACTATTTAGTAGCGCTTATGCTATGAATGCTACAAAAAATAGAGAATGAAACGCTACTAAAACTAAAAGAATTAGTAGCAGTTTCTATAAAATGCTACTAAAAGTGAACACTTTCTGTAGCATTTTATAGAAACTGCTACTAAAAGTGAGCACTTTCTGTAGCACTTTTCATTTCAAATGCTACTAAATGTTCAGCAAATTCATTAATGCTAATAAATGTTCAATAGTTTCAGTAGCACTTTTTCCTAATAAATGCTACTAAAGTTTAGAAAAAAAATTTTAATATAAATAATATTTGCTAGAAGAACATACTATTTACGAACAAAAGTAATATTAAATCTTTGAATAATAAACCATTACAATAATACCAAATCTGAAATGAAAAAAAGTAACTACGTGATCAAAATCTAAATGATAAGGTATATATCATTATAATATTGTAGCAATTTCTACTAATCTCATGTACATGCTTGCTTCAAATGAGCTTCAAAAACTCTTAAATTTGGACACCATTGCACATGCATTTCTTCTATAGGTCTGCAATTGAAACCAAAAAATAGATATTCACCAAAACATGCCTATAACTTCGCGTGTTAACCCATGAAGGAAATCAAAGAAGAACAAAATTAAAAACTAATAAAAACAAAGATACTGACCAGACCAAATAGTTATTTAGGCGCATGATTGAAAGCAACATAATGAGACCATTCTTCCTTAATTTCATCAAGTTGATCAGAAGAGTATGTCAAGCCACAGTCAGTAAAGTACTGCAACGTTATACCAAGCTAAGTTAAAAATAACAAATCTACATGGAATAATAATCAAAATTGAGTATCTCAGCAATATAAATTAAACTAAAATGTAACACAATAATACTTTTTTCTGGAATTGTGTTGTTGTTGTGTAAGATGATTTCTTTCATGAATCTCATAACATAGTATCCACAGTCTATACCATTGTCTTGACGAGGGCCCTATATCAAAAAAATAAAAACAGATAAATTAAATAATATATGCAAGCATTCAAATCTGTTATAACTTGGCCAACCAAAGAAAACCAAAGAACTATATCAATCTAAACAATTTGCTACAACAAAGATTTTTGTGGTTTGGAGGTTCAGTAGTAATGGTAATTGAGCAAAACTCAACAATTATATAATGTTAGAGCAAACTTACAACGAAACTGTAAGAAAATTAAATTGAAGTTGACATCTAATAAATTAACAATAACAATAATAGCTAATCAAGCTTCAGATAATTGTTCGGAGTTTTGTAATAAATTAATAGAATATAATGTTTGCTCAAGTTTCATTGTTCAACAATCAAGAATAATTGCTCGAAGTTTTGTAATCAATACCTTTATTTTAATCCATTTGATGTTAGGTGTAGATTTGCACCCTGTAATTGTCCTGTTACCCCAATAGCTTATCAAACCTCTGCAAAAAGAACAAAAAGTCAATATATACAAGTATATACCTTGAATGATTACATCTGTATAGAATGCAGAAAATTTAATAAATAAAATACTTTTCAAAATTGTCCTTCATTAGCTTGTCGTTAGCTGGACTACCATGCAAAGAATCCAGATAGTATATCTTCAATTCAATAGGATGAATGACAAGCAACACCCAATGGTTACTAAATAAAAAATAATGTATTAGCACGCAATAAATCTAACAAAATTCATACAGTTCATTTTTGTAAACATTGTTACTAACAATCAACTGACCTTGCAACATTTACAGGTGCCAAAAACAACTTATCTTTTTCAGTTTCATGGGAGAGAAGAACATTAGCAATATATTGGTGACATCCATTTAACAACTCATGTGTTCGGTGCGCAGTTAAGAACGAGAACTTACTCTCCTTATTAAAAATGAACTCTTCAGACAAGAACCTGAAAAGAAAATATAAAAATGGATTCTTAATAACATCAAAATCCTATGATTAAAAAACCTTACAAACTTAATGCAGTTAAAAATTGATAAACAAGGGCATATGATTTCACTAGGATTTTCTCCATGCTGAACTGCATACCTAATGAACTCTTTCACCCCTTCTTCATATTCCGTAGACAATCGATTAGCAAACATCCATTTTCGATCCATTCTTATGTGATCTATATATATATATATATATATAATAATTATTAATATATGTTAATAAATGCAAGTTTCTAATTATTAATATCAGGCACCGAATAATTGAAGTGACATTGAGATGCATTTCCATACAAGAATCAAAACACAGCACCAGAAAAAACAAAAACAACAGCAGAAAACAATGGAACAGTAGCAAAAAACATCACAGCACAACACCAACAATAAAAATAGCAAAACCAGAGCTAATTTATTGGTTTGAAGAGTACCTTTGCACCTTGATAGTAACAGATACGCCAAATATCAATCAGCAGAAGTTGCAAAGAGTGGTTGTAATAAGCGAAAAATGATAAACAAAGAGAAAACCAAATTGAATAAGTTAAACACAAAGTAAACCAAACTACTAAGCAATAAAAATGATAAAAATTCTGAAGCGGATTGAATTCAAAAGAACTATTTCACTGCTGCGTTCTATATGTTACTATACTCAATACATCAAGTAGTCAAATAGTTCTTAAAAAAATATCCTCTTTTAAATTTGTTTAGCTTTTAGTTAAAAAAATTGCTCTTTTAGTTAATTTATCAAAATAATCACGTTTGCTTAAGGTTTTTTTTCCCAAATTAGTATTTCTTTTTAATAGCTCGTCTTTTTTTTTAACAGCAAACAAAAAGAATCCATTAAAAAGGATGCAACCAAGCATCAAACACACAGCAATGACCCCACCTTCTATGAAGGGTTTGCCATAATAAGGTACCCTATCATGTTCTCAAAGAAGCCCCAAAGCCGAAATACAATAAGTTTCCTTCATACTAAAGTGAAGATAATGGAACATACATAATACATCTCCCACCTACACCTACCAAACTATATAAATGAAGCACCTCATCCATAATAAAAATCTTCAAAGGCACCCTACATCCTTAAAAACCTTGCTAAGAAAAACCCAAAAGGGAACAAATTCAAAGCAAGGGGAAAAGAGCATAGCAGTACCTAAGAAGATACACCACCTCTAACCGGACTTGGTACAAGGTACAAGAAATACCTTTAGCCAACAAAACCTCCCTAATTAAAATCACAATTAGCTAAATATTGGGCACATACGCAAATTATTATAAGAAATATCAAAACCCCCAGAATATTGATCAATTGCCACCACTTCCACTTAGATGTCTCCACCACATCTGTCATATCTAGATCTGCATCTTGAAACAGATTTTGTTACGTTGAAGCCACAGTACCCATACCACTGCAAACCAGATAGTTGCACTCTCTAATTTGCTCTTCTTTCCTTTTAACAGCTCCATATAATTAAGAAAAACATCACATACATTATTTCCATTATGCACAGAGGTAATTGTAGCCAATCACAGACCATACCTTACCAACCACAAAACATGAAAAGAAAATATGCGAATCTTCCTCCTTCCCTCCTTCTCACACAAAGCACAATCCAAAGCCATGACTATAAACCCAACTAGACCACTTTTGATTGGAGTCCTTGTGAGATAGTCACGATGGATATTATAAGCAGAAACACACAATAAGAGTGATTATTTTGATATTAAAAAACATAAAACAAGCAAGGAAAAAATGCTTACAACAATGGACAGCAACGAAGCGCAGCAATCGGAACCGCAGAAGCAACAGAATCGCAGAAGCAGGGAACCACAACAATGGAATCGCAGAAGCAGGGCAGCGGTTGGGAGCAACGACCGCGAGTCCTTGCAGCGGCGGCGGGGAGCGCGGGAGTCCTTGCGGCGGCGGGGAGCGCGTGAGTACATAGGGGAGCGCGAAGCATAGCAGCGGCAGCGGCGCAGCGAAGGCAGCGAACGAGAAGCGCAATCGAGAGGCAGCAACGAGAAGCGCGATAGAGAGGAGCAACGAGAAGGGCGAGAGGCAGCAACGGAACCAGAGGGACACTGCACAATACACACGATCTCTGAGGGTGAGTGGGGAAGAAAAATAGGGATTAGTTTCTAAGAGGGAACGAATAAATTTATTTATTTTTTAGAATAATTTATTAGTAGCACACTAGCACTTGTTAAATAAATGCTACGAATTATTTTTAACAATTTTATAGGATTAGTAGCGCTCATGTTTCTAAGCGCTACAAATAAGTAGAAGTTATTCTATTTCAAATTTAAAAAAAATTAGGATAACTTATTAGTAACATTTGTTAAATAAGTGCTACAAATTAGTTAAATAATTAGTAGCGTTTATAGAGTAAGCGCTACAAATTGTATAAACAATCAGTAGCGCTTATCAGTAAAATGATACAAATATTAAAGATTTTTTTTTTAATTCTATGATAACTTAATAGTAGCACTTTTCTGGAATACGTGCTACAAAAGTTTTCACATTCCGTAGCATTTATTAATTAAGCGCTACTAAAAATATGAGAATTAACATTTGTAGCATTTATTCCAGAAACACTACAAAATATATGCGCTACTTATTCTACTTTTTGTTGTAGTGAATTATGGCCTCGAAGGCATACGAATACTACAGGTGTTACAAGTAAAGGGACATCACTACTTGCTATTTAACTATGGTAGGATGCGCCTTTGACAGTAGTGACGCCTTCTGCAGCGGAAATCGGGGCCGGTGGTTATAAAGGTTCGGCAACGACGGTGTGCTACATCACTGGTGCAATAGTTGCAGTAGTGGAGTTTCTTTGTGATGGTGATGAGAGGGGGGAGGGTGAGCGCTCTTGCTGCTCACTTCACTCTTTCACGCTTCTCACTCTTACTCCTTTTCTGAAACTTAGAGAGTAGAAACATGTGTTTTTGGTGTATTGCTTCAGTGTGTCGCCATTGCCTCTCTTGCTCCTGCTTTGATGGTGGCACCTTTATATAGTGCTCCTTTTATCCACTGGTTATTGCCTTTTTCCCTTTATCTGTTGGTCCACGCAACTTTTCCTTCTTTGTTGCTGCCTTCCTCCTTCTTTATCAGGTGACAGTTTGTCCTTTTGCCATTTCAAGCTTTCCATTAATGGTTGGGGAAGGAGGGCATACAAGGCATGCCATTTCCGTCTCTCTCTTGGGAAGGGTCTATGTGAGGTGAGCAAAGATTCTCTTCTAGCTTCCTGTGCAAGATGCACGTGTCATGTGGAGTTGGGTGGCCCTTTGTCTGCTTGTGTGCTCTCTGAGGGTGGGGTGCGCCTTCGTGTGCGAACATATACCCCGGGTACGCCCTTCTCCGTCGCTACTTCCTGTTCGTGGCTCTTTTGATTCAGCCTGTGTTTTTGGCATGCTTAATGGGTTTGGACCTGGCTTTATTTTTGGGCTTCACAATTGGGTTATCATATTTTTTCTGAGTATCAACAATTGTCATGATTATTGATGCTGCTGCCATGGCTTCATAACGTTGTTGATGAGGCTGCTGTGGCTTTCCAAGACTATCAAATTGGAAATGTTTAATTACCAGGGGTTAAAATGCAATAAAAAAAATATTTACTATTTAAATTTTAAAAAAAATGATATGGCATTGATATAACCATTTGTCATCTTATTATTGGTCCACATCAATAGAGTATCAAAACCTTATAAGTTTTCTAGGTGCCAAAGCAATGCCCTTAAAAAAAAAATGATGTGCCATTGATATAACCATTTGTCATCTTATTATTGGTCATCTTATTATTGGCCAACATCAATATAGTATCAAAACCTTATAAGATTTCAAGGTGGCAAAGCAATGCCCATTATTATTTATTGATTTTTGTTAAAGTCCAGTTATAATCTTACGCGACTATGAAAGGTCTATGGGTAGAGCTATTTGCACTTTATTTCAAATATCTATTCATAATCTTTATTGATTAATTACTAATTACTAGCTAATTTGTAAAACAACAACAACAATATAATAATAATAATAATAATAATAATAATAATAATAATAATAATAATAATAAGTATTGCTAATCAATGTCCTAAAAACATCGGTTTATTAGGAATCTATTATGGAAAAACATGCATTTGGAAATCGAAATCTATTAATTTTTCATGTTTTAAATTTAACATTTTTTAAAATAAAACTACCTTATTTGCTCTCTTAACCAATATTTTAAGGTAATATTTTTCAATAACAATATATAAAATAATCGATTAATAATGTGGAGTCTGGGCAAGATTGTCTCACGCTTACAAGAAATTATTAATTCATCATGTGCCACCATATCAATAAATAAATAGTCAAAACTAAAATTCTCTAGCGTTTACGTTATTATAATATCCTGTAATCATTTCAAAAGTTATGGAACTTGTATTTTTGAAGTACATATTGGGGATGTTGATAGGGCCTTTGCCACTTCACAAGACCGATAAGATTGAAATAAACAAAAACTCAAAATCAGGTTTCTTCTCTATATTTTTACTTTGAAACATGAATATTGATGTATCCATGTTTTAAAAAATGTCACGTTTTTACTCTTTTTTAGAAAAGAAAGACTTAATTTTACTCTCCAAGCTTGTGGTGGATGTTAGGGTTTCTCTCTCTTCCATTTCTACACGTTTTTGGTTTTATTTCATTATGGAAGGCTAAATTCTTAGGTTAAATCTCTTTGGTAATGTATCACATACTCTTGAGGTTTTGTTCTTAATGTTATTTCGTATTTCTTCACTGTTTTCATGCTTATTGATATGTTATGGTTCGCTTAGTTTCATTCTATAGAGATAATTCATGTCTATGAATGCTTAATTGATGCAAACTCGTAAAAACTTCATGTTTTGGCTTTTAATGCTTAAGTTAAGGTTAGAGTTTTGGGGTGAGAACTGAATTTTCGCTTAGTATTTAGTTGTCACGAGTTGACAGTGAAGAGGAAGAAATTGATCTTTTGTGACCGAGGATAGAGTTGTGAACGAGAGCCAAAGGGGTTTATCCGCTTTTCCCATATATGTTACTCCCTTCGGTCCTATTTATAAGACCCTTTTGGGGTTTTTATTTTGGTCCTATTTATAAAATCCCTTTTCAATTTTCAATAACATTTAATTACTTCTTTCCACTAACACTACCTCTATAAAGTCAACATTTTTTAGAGTTCCAATAATAATTATAGGGACAATTTTGAAAAAGTATATCAAATTTTCACATTTCCAATGTTACTAAAAAATTTATAAACTTTCCTTGATAGAGTGAAAACCTCCAAAAGAGTTTTATAAATAGGACCGGAGGGAGTACTTCGTTTTTATTTAATTCTGTTTTTGATTTCAATTATTCAATATTCAACACAAAATCCCACTATTTTCTTTTGCATACCATGTGTTTGACCTTTTGTTTGATATGATATTTCTTGGAAGACGACCTAGGAATCATTTCTTAATACCATGGTTTTGAAAACCGGACCGGACCAGCCGGTTCAACCGGAAAACCGGTGAACCGGTGGAGGTGCCGGTCCGGAATAAGCCAGAAACCGTTCTGGAAAAAAACCGGGATTGAACCGGTTGAACCGGTATTAAACCGCCAAAATTGGTCAAAACCGGTGGAAAACCGGTTTGACCCGGTTTGAATTTGGAAGCCCAAATTCAGCAAAAATTTGGTTTTTTTTTAATATTTCTTTTAAAATAACGAAATCCTGTATGCTGGAAACTTAAACGGCACCAATATGAGTCTCAATTACGCATTTTCTCTCATCTCAACGAGAAAGAATATTAAAACTTTAGATTTTAGAACTTAGAAAAATCAAAAATCAAAAAGCCAAAGAGGCAAAGAAGTGAAGTGAAAAAAGAAATAACAGTGAGTGACATACAAGAAAGCAGTATCAATAATCAACGGATAAAAAGCAAAAAGACACAAAAAGTATTAAATTATATGATTATATACACACGCCTACATTAAGACCGGTTGGACCACGGTTCGATCGCGGTCCAACCATTGAACCTTGAACCAATACCTTGACCGGTTCAATAACCGATCCGGTTTTCAAAATATTGCTTAATACTATATTTAAACTGTTTTTTTATATGTATTGGGTACGACCTCAATCAAATTTGACGTATTCATGTTTTAAAAAATGTTGTACCCATGTCATTAATTTAGAACAAAGTACTTATTTAAAAATCAAATTTGTAACCTCGCTCTTTCAAAAATCAAATCCGACTAAATCTTTACATTTCTAGTAAGAACGGAGATTCTCGTTATTTTTTTTTTAATCTATTTTCCTCATTCAATAATTATTATATTTTTAACAATATTTAATTTAATATTTTAATTTATTGCTTAATTATTAGATAGTTGAGATGCTCTGTCGATTTTAATTTTTTTTTTAAAAAAAAATAAAAATCAGACTTACAGTGCATAACTTTTACTTTTATGTTGTACTCTTAATTTGTCCAATACATTTTAATGGTCTGATTTTGTAAGAATTGAAGAGAGTGTTGTCTCATACTGTATTTCACCATTCTTTCGGAATTCGGATGTTATTTTTTAGGTAATAGATTCTCTTTCTGCACTCAATAAATCTCATGACGTAGAAAATCAATTTGTACCTTTCCCCTTTAGGACTTTATTATAACATAATACAAGCTCCAATACATGCATGCAATGAAAAAGAAAATTAAAAAAAAAAAAAAGCTATTCTATACGTTGCTGTTAAGTGAATTATCTTTTTTTTTTATGAACCAGGGTACCCACCCGCACAACTGGGTGACTAATCCCTCGCACCACAGTCGGGCCCTTTCGGGGGCGATGCTCCCAGTAAGGCTTGCTCCATTCACATGCGCCTCGGGTACGACTCGAACCCGCGACCATATGCTTAAGGGACACGAGCCCCTTCCACTTGTGCCAACCTCCACTGGTATTAAGTGAATTATCTTAGCATGTTACTCCAGTATGAAAATAAATATATGAATTTTGTTAAATGAGCTTAAAAAACAAAGTATTAATTTCTCCAACTTTAAAAAATAGATAATTTTTAAATTAACTTTTTCTATACTTTATATTTTTTTATTGAGTACATACCAAAAAAATAGATAATTTTCACTTTTAAAAAAAAATAAAAAAATCAATACATTTCTCTTGGTACATCTACTCTTATCTCTTCTTCAAAAGTAGTTGTTCAACATACTATCCATTTTTTTTTTAAAAAAAAAATGATATTCAAATTTTGGTTGCACGCAAATCATCTTCATTCGTCTCAAAATTAAATCTTAACAATTAAATCTCCTTATATAAACTAGCTCTTACCCCGTGCAATGCACGGGTTACTGATAATTTAATTTTTTTATATTAAATATTTTAGAGTAAAGATTTTTTTTAATTTTAAAGTAAAAATTATTATTACACAACAATAAAAAATATTCAAAAAGACAGAGACTCAAATCAAACCCTACACTTAAAAAAAATTAATTTGAATGAATTTGTTGATAATTTTGTACTTTCTTGTATAAATAAAAAGTAACATTTTTTATGTGATATCTTCCTTATTTATTTAATGGATAAATTAACATTTTTATATGATTATCAACTTTATTTTGAAGAATCAAAAGTAAATTATATTTAAATATTTAAATATTTTCATCTTTTTGTTTGGTGGTATTATGAGTAAATTTAAGGATAAATTAGAATATTCAGTATTTCATGGGACATGAAAATGACATTGAACTAATTGTTATTCTTGACTGTCTTGATTAACACATTGCATTTTATAAGGAATATAACGACTGCCCTTTTTTTTATATTTTTATTATTATATTTGTCTATGTATAGATGAATATTAAATTAATGTATTTCTTATTTAGTTTATCGATGAAGTAACAGGTTTTTATATACGTTTATTATGATATTATGATTAATCGGAGTGGAATCAAAATTAAACTTTTTTTTAATATTTTTTTGTTTGATGGTATTATGAGTATATTTAAAGATAAATCAAAATATTTCCTATTTCATGGGACATGATAATTTAGTATTTTTTGAATATAAATTATTATCTTTTTAATGTGATTATCACATTTATTATTATTACTATTATTATTCATATTTAAATATTTTGATATTTTTTTTATCGTTTATCTTATCTCAAGTTAATCATAAGATTTTATCCTAAAAATTTTTTATCTTAATTGTTCTAATCATCTTGAATTAATTTTTTTTTTCAATTTTTGAAATGTATGTACCTTTGTTTTTAATCTGTTATTTTTTTTAGAGATTATAACAACTAAAGTATTTATCCATTGCAAACTTTTTACAACATGATAATCATTATATTTAATCATATATCCATATTATTTGTAATGTTTGAAAGGATCTATACTTTTTAATATTTAATTTGTTTTAATTTTAAAAAAAAATATTGGAATACTCTCAATTTCGATATTGTAATACTCATAAAATATTGGTATGTAAATAAATTTGTCATTTTTATAAGATAATGATAAATAAATTGGAATAATGATAATGATAATGATAATGATAATGATTTCATATACAGATAATGATTTCATATACAGATAATGATAAATAAATTGGAATAATGATAATGATAATGATAATGATTTCATATACAGATAATGATAAATAAATTGGAATAATGATAATGATAATGATAATGATAATGATTGTGAATTCAATGCTCCTAATTAGGTGGATTATGTTTTGATGATGACAAAATAATTAACAAATCATGCCTTGAAGATATTGCAACATCAACATCAACAAGAAGTCAAGAAAAGAAGACAAGTGCCCAATCATTCTCAATCAAATATTAATTGTAAATTTCTAATTTATGTTGAGAGTGGTTGAGAGTGGGTAGAAATAGTTAGTCTCTTCTAGGAATAAATTTTTATATTTTTATTAAGTTGAGATTGACCAAAAATTAATACTTGAGAGGAAAAATAAAATTGAAAAATAATTTTTCCCATATCTGATCAAAATACTCGAGTATTTTGATAAAGACTCGAGTATATACTCGAGTATTTATAGAAAAACTCGAGTGTTTGTGCCAGGTCAGCAAATATGACCGTTAGTCTTGTTCGTGCACCAATTCACTCGTGACCGACCAAAAAGACTCGAGTATTTACCAAAAGACTCGAGTATTTTTGTCCAGTCAGCAAAAATGAACGTTGGAGAGACTCAAAAACCAATTGAGGACATTTGAGTCTCATCCAACCCAAGAGAGCAATTAAGAACCTGATTGTAAAATTTCTCTTTGAATTTGTGCAAGAACAAACAAGACAACAAGATCATATTGATTCAAGCTTTCTTAATTTCCTCTTCTCAAGTGTTAATTCCCAAAAAGCTCAACTTCTCACTCATATTGTCATTTTATTCCAAGTTGAGTTTTAGGCCTCAATTCTTACATTGAGCTGTGCTTATTTGTGCTAATCCATTGTGAGATTAGTAATACACATACAAAAAGCTTGATTATTCAAAGTCTTGGATTGTTCCCAAGAAAACCCTAAGTGGCTTAGGGTGTTGGAAGTCTTGAGAGGTTCTCAAGCACAAGACTAGGAGGTTCCTAGCCCGGTGGAGTTTCTTGAAGGGAGTTCAAGGAAGCTTTGTGAAGAGTTCTTCAATCACCGGAATCAAATTGGGGTAGAAATCAAGAGTTTGGTACACTCTTGAAAGGGTTAGGTTGAGTGAGGCCATTCTCAAGCAATCCTTTGTAATTTCTAACAATTTGATTATTAGTAGAAACTCCTAAGTGATTAGGAGGACTGGATGTAGCTCATTGTTGGAGTGAACCAGGATAAAATTGCTTGAGTGTTGGTTTATTGCTTTTAATCTACTTTCTAGCTCAATAGACTTAAGTCATTTCAATCAATTAGGATTTATACAATTAGGTAGCAAGTTCAAGGAATCTTTGTGTTTAAAAGTTATTTAGATTGCTTGCTATTCTGTTGGATAAGTTCCTGTTTATTATTGAATTGATTTGAGTTAAATTGCTGAATTTTCGTTTCTGGTTTTTCTGCTATCTGATAGGAAAAACTCGAGAATTTCAGAAAAGACTCGAGTTGTTCATCACTGAAAAACTCGAGTATTTCACAAAAGACTCGAGTCTTTTGTGTCTGATTCCAGAAAATTCAGTCTTAGCTCCATTCTTCAATTATCAATCCAAATATTTGGTATTAGTGCTTCAAAATACTATTCACCCCCCCTCTAGTATTTGCTTAGCCCGCTTGTTGGTTTCCAACAAGTGGTATCAGAGCTCGGTCGAAAGATCGAGTGTAACAACTTTTTCGAAAAAGATCCTTTTGGAAACTTAATGGGCTCTAGCAATAACTTTGGTGGAGAAGGAGCTTCAATAAACCGTCCTCCACTATTTAATGGTGAAGGATATGTTTATTGGAAAACTCGCATGAAAGTTTTTATTGAAGCGATTGATATGGATATTTGGGATGCAATTGAAAATGGTCCTTTCATTCCCAAAAAGAAAATAAATGATGAAATTGTTGAAATTCCAAGGAGTAGTTGGAGTGATGATGAAAAGAGAAAAGTCTCATTTGATTTAAAAGCTAAAAACATCATCTTTTCGGCTCTATCCCATGATGAATTTTATAGAGTTTCCCAATGTAAATCGGCAAAAGAAATGTGGGATACTTTGCAAGTCACACATGAGGGAACAAGTGAGGTTAGAGATGCAAGATTGAATTCTCTAACACACGAATATGAATTGTTCCACATGTTGCCAAATGAAACTATTAGTGACTTGCAAAAACGATTCTCTCACATTGTTAATCATTTGATTTCCTTGGGAAAAGTATTTCGCAATGGTGAAACTACTAACAAAATTCTAAGATGTCTTGATAGGAGTTGGCAACCCAAGGTAACCGCCATCAAGGAATCAAGAGACATAAATAGCATGGACTTAGCCACTTTGTTTGGCAAACTCCAAAAGCATGAGATGGAGCTTACAAGACTTGGGATGCATGAGGAATCGGACAAAAAGAAAAAGAGCATAGCACTCAAAGCTTCAACCAAAGCTACAAAAGAAGTTGAAGAATGCTCTACAAGTGGAGATTCCGATGGTGAACCAAATCAAGGAGAATTTGGGATGTTTGTGAAAAGATTCAACAAATTCTTCAAAGGGAAGAAAGGTGGATCTTCATCCAATTTCAAGAGAACCAAAGACTCCAAACAAAGAGAAAAGAGTACCAATGATGGAGTTAAGTGTCATGAATGTGGTGGGGTTGGTCACATAAGAATGGAATGTGCCACATTCTTGAAGAAGAATGACAAGAAGACCCAAGAGACCAAAGGGAAGCGTGCATACATTGTTTGGGATGCACTGGAGAAGAGCAATGAATCGTCTTCAAGTAGCTCCGGTGATGAAAATGCAAACCTTTGTCTCATGGCCAAGAACAATCATGAGTCCTCATCAAGAGCTAATCATGGCATGAGTGAAAGTGATGATGAGGTAACCTCTAGCTCTTCTTGTTCATCTTCAAACTCCATTTCATATGATGATTTGCAAGAAGCCTACAATGAAATGTTAATTCAATTTAAAAGGCTTGCTAAAATTAATAAGGAAAAAGGAAAGAAAATTTTGGAGTTTCAACATGAAATTGATGAATTGCAAAAATCTATAAATGAGTTGAAACTTCAAAATGAATCCTTGGAACTTATTAATTCTAGTCATCAAAGTGATTGTGCAAATCATGAGGAAATTATCACTTCATGTGAGAGATGTGATGATCTTGAAAAAGAAGTGAAAGAGTTGAAAAACAAACTCACAATCTCACATAGTGATAGAAACCTCAACCGGTTGTTGAACTCTCAAAGACATAATCACAACAAAACCGGTTTAGGATATGTTCATAAAAAGGACAAAAAGTACAAGGTGGTTGGAACATTTTCTAAGAAAAACTCATCAAAGAGACCAACTTGAACTTATTGTGGAAAAGTTGGACATATCAACATCGAGTGCCATATTAAGAAGTTTGAAATGAATAAGGGCACTTATATGTGGATTAAGAAGGGAGAAAGTCCCAACACTAACCCTAAGGGAACCAACATTGTTTGGGTACCCAAAGTGAACAAGTGATTTCATTTTGTAGGTGTGTCTTCGAACGGGAAAACAATTGTGGTATCTTGATAGTGGATGTTCGAAGCACATGACGGGAGATAAGCGGCACTTCATTGAGCTTACTCCAAAGGAAAAGGGTTATGTCACTTATGGGGACAACAACAAAGGCAAAATCCTTGGTATTGGTAAAATCGGAAACTCTTCAAACTTGATTATTGATAATGTGCTCTATGTTCAAGGATTAGAACATAATCTCTTGAGCGTAAGCCAATTATGTGATATTGGCAATCATGTAGTTTTTACCTCTACCCATTGCCTCATTAAAAGTGACAAAGATGAATCAATCAAATTTGTTGGTAGAAGGTCAAATAATACTTACTTAGTTGATTTGAACAAAGTCACTTCTTTGGTCTCTACTTGTTTAGTGAGCAAAGAAAATGACACTTGGTTATGGCATCGTAGGACCGCTCATATAAATGTAAACCAATTAAAGAAAATTCAATCTAAAGATCTAGTAGTTGGTTTACCAAAGCTAAATTTTTCTATTGAAGGTGTTTGTTCCCCTTGCAAGAAATGTAAACAAACTAAAAACACCTTTGGATAAAAAATGGTTATTTCCACATCAAGGCCATTAGAAATGCTTCATATGGACTTGTTTGGACCATCACAAATAAAAAGCTTTGGTGGCAACTATTATGCATTGGTGATTGTTGATGACTTCTCTAGGTTTACTTGGACTTTATTTTTAACTACTAAGAGTGAGACCTACAAATCTTTTAAACATCATGTCAAACTTTTGCAAAACCAAGTAAATCAAAAAGTAATTATTATTCGTATCGATCATGGTGGTGAATTCGAAAACCACAAATTTGATAGATTTTGTGCTAAAAATGGTATTGAGCATCAATTCTCCGCACCAAGGACTCCGAAACAAAACGGAGTGGTAGAGCGGAAAAATAGGGTGCTAGAGGAACTTGCTAGAACCATGTTAAATGATTCTCAAGTACCTCAATATTTTTGGGCCGATGCCGTCAATACGGCTTGTTATGTTTTAAATCGTATTTTGATAAGGCCCTCTTTGGATAAAACCCCCTATGAACTTTACAAGGGAAGAAAGCCAAATATATCTCATTTTCATGTCTTCGGATACCAAGTTTTTGTTTTAAATAATGGAAAAGAACACATTGGCAAGTTTGATTCCAAATCCGATGAAGGCATATTTTTAGGCTATTCTTCTCATAGTAAAGCTTATAGAATTTTCAATAAAAGAACTTTAACTATTGAGGAATCAATTCATGTGGTTTTTAATGAGTCTTCAAAAGAAGATAGTGTTTTATGTTATGCTAGTGAAGATGGCATTGTCTTTTCAAAAGAAGAAAAAGAGAGAGAGAATTCAAAAGTTGATGAAGGAGAAGTAAGGGAAGAACTTCCTCCAACTTGGAAATCGGTCAAGGCTCATCCTATAGACAAAGTCATAGGAGATATGTCAAAGGGAGTACTTACTCGTAGTTCTATTCAAAACATTTGCCACTATGTCTCATTTGTTTCTCAAATTGAACCCGATTCAATTAAAAAGGCCATTGAGGATGATCATTGGGTTCTTGCTATGCAAGAAGAATTAAACCAATTTGAAAGAAATGAAGTTTGGGATCTAGTCCCTAAACCCGATGATCATACCATAATTGGTACTAAATGGATTTATAGAAACAAACTTGATGAATCCGGGTTGATTATAAGAAACAAAGCTAGACTAGTAGCTCAAGGGTACAACCAAGAGGAAGGTATCGATTATGATGAGACCTTTGCTCCGGTTGCACGTCTTGAAGCAATCCGAATTTTACTTGCTTATGCTTCAATCATGAAATTCACTTTATATCAAATGGATGTTAAAAGTTCTTTCTTGAATGGGTTTATAAATGAAGAATTGTATGTCAAACAACCCCCCGGTTTTGAAAATAGTGAATTTCCAAACCATGTTTATAAATTGAAAAAGGCACTCTATGGATTGAAACAAGCTCCTAGAGCTTGGTATGATTGATTGAGTTCCTTTCTATTAGAAAACAAGTTTCAAAGAGGGAAGGTTGATAATACATTATTTATTTATAAAACCAAGGATGACATTTTGTTAGTACAAATCTATGTTGATGATATCATTTTCGGTGCTACTAACGTGTCTCTATGTAGAAAGTTTTCAAATTTGATGAAAAAGGAATTTGAAATGTCAATGATGGGAGAACTCAAGTTCTTCCTAGGCTTACAAATAAAGCAAGTCAAGGAGGGGATATTTGTGCATCAAGGGAAATATTGCAAAGAGCTCCTTGAAAAATTCGGATTGGACAAGTGCAAGGAAGCCTACACTCCAATGAGCACATCATGCTACCTAGACAAGGATGAACAAGGTACACCGGTTGATGTTAGTAAGTATAGGGGTATGATAGGTAGTCTCCTATATCTCACTGCATCTAGACCGGATATTATGTTTAGTGTATGCATGTGTGCTAGATTTCAAGCTAATCCTAAAGAATCTCACCTATCCGCAGTTAAACATATATTTAAGTATCTAAAAGGAACAATTAACACTGGTTTATGGTATCCTGCTGATGCCTGTTGGAAACCAACAAGCGGGCTAAGCAAATACTAGAGGGGGGGTGAATAGTATTTTGAAGCACTAATACCAAATATTTCGATTGATAATTGAAGAATGGAGCTAAGACTGAATTTTCTGGAATCAGACACAAAAGACTCGAGTCTTTTGTTAAATACTCGAGTTTTTCAGGATGAACAACTCGAGTCTTTTCTGAAATACTCGAGTTTTTCCTATCAGATAGCAGAAAGACCAGAAACGAAAATTCAGCAATTTAACTCAAATCAATTCAATAATAAACAGGAACTTATCCAACAGAATAGCAAGCAATCTAAATAACTTTTAAACACAAAGATTCCTTGAACTTGCTACCTAATTGTATAAATCCTAATTGATTGAAATGACTTAAGTCTATTGAGCTAGAAAGTAGATTAAAAGCAATAAACCAACACTCAAGCAATTTTATCCTGGTTCACTCCAACAATGAGCTACATCCAGTCCTCCTAATCACTTAGGAGTTTCTACTAATAATCAAATTGTTAGAAATTACAAAGGATTGCTTGAGAATGGCCTCACTCAACCTAACCCTTTCAAGAGTGTACCAAACTCTTGATTTCTACCCCAATTTGATTCCGGTGATTGAAGAACTCTTCACAAAGCTTCCTTGAACTCCCTTCAAGAAACTCCACCGGGCTAGGAACCTCCTAGTCTTGTGCTTGAGAACCTCTCAAGACTTCCAACACCCTAAGCCACTTAGGGTTTGCTTGGGAACAATCCAAGACTTTGAATAATCAAGCTTTTTGTATGTGTATTACTAATCTCACAATGGATTAGCACAAATAAGCACAGCTCAATGTAAGAATTGAGGCCTAAAACTCAACTTGGAATAAAATGACAATATGAGTGAGAAGTTGAGCTTTTTGGGAATTAACACTTGAGAAAAGGAAATTATGAAAGCTTGTGATCAATAATGTGTTGTTGTCTTGTTTGTTCTTGCACAAATTCAAAGAGCAATTTTACAATAAGGTTCTGAATTCTCTCTTGGGGTTGGATGAGACTCAAATGCCCTCAATTGGGTTTTTGAGTTTCTCCAACGTTCATTTTTGCTGACTGGACAAAAATACTCGAGTCTTTTGGTAAAAACTCGAGTCTTTTTGGTCGGTCACGAGTGAATTGGTGCACGAACAAGACTAACGGTCATAATTGCTGACCTGGCACAAATACTCGAGTTTTTCTATAAATACTCGAGTATATACTCGAGTCTTTATCAAAATACTCGAGTATTTTGATCAGATATGGGAAAAATTATTTTTCAATTTTATTTTTCCTCTCAAGTATTAATTTTTGGTCAATCTCAACTTAATAAACATATAAAAATTTATTCCTAGAAGAGACTAACTATTTCTACCCACTCTCAACATAAATTAGAAATTTACAATTAATATTTGATTGAGAATGATTGGGCACTTGTCTTCTTTTCTTGACTTCTTGTTGATGTTGATGTTGCAATATCTTCAAGGCATGATTTGTTAATTATTTTGTCATCATCAAAACATAATCCACATAATTAGGAGCATTGAATTCACAATCTCCCCCTTTTTGGTGATGACAAAATAATTAACACTTGATCCATTTGTTAAGCTTGATCCACTTGGAGATGCAACTCCCCCTCACTAAATGATACTTTTCACCTATCTAAAAATTCAGCTTGAGCAAGATGTTATGACAATTTAATTTTAGCACCAAGCCTATGGTATTAGAGAATTTAACAATTATCAGAGTATATACCATAATTAGAGATTTTAGGTGCAACAATATCAAGACAAGACAAGTGTAATATCTCTCCCCCTTTTTGTCATACGCCAAAAAGATGTAACAATTTAGAAAAAGATCAAGGGAGGAGAGGTGCATAATCGGAAAACCCCATAACCAACTATGCAAAAAAAACGGAGATATAATAACAATAAAGAGCTCCCCCTGAAGCTTTGCACAAACATCATAATGAAGACCAAATTCATTAACATAAAAATATCATAAAAGGTCCAAATCAAAGGTGCAATTAATAAACCCAAAGTCGCAAAACACCAAGTTCTCAAAGTACAGAAAATGCAACAAGATCAACATGATGAAAACATAATGAAAACTAAAATAGAAAATCCATAAGCAGCAGCATCAAAACATGGAAGGAGCTGGATCATCTGGAGGAGGATAAAATCGAGAGAAGGCCGCCATCATCTCATCAAACCGGCGGTGCATCTCCCCTGACTGCTGGTCCAGGCGGGCATTAATCTGGGCCGAGTGCTGATCCAAATGAGAATAAAACATGGCAGACTCTGCACTCATCCTAGTGTCTAGGCTAACAAAATCATCACGCTGGGCGTCCATAGCATGCACAAGGGAGTCCATTCTCCCATCTAAAGTGTCCAGACGTGTGATCACATTCTCTCTCCAGCCCGAGTTGTCAAACCCAGATTGAGATCCAGCGAAGTCATCAAAGTTAATCTGATCAATAGGATCCCCTTCTTCAGCCTGGGCAAATGCAGCAGCTTCCTCTTCCATCTGATGGGCATCCATCCCTTGTTGAGCTGCCACATTTGCAACCCTCTCTAGCTCAGCAATATCAGATCGGTACAAGTATTGGCCAGAGGGTTCATGGAATGCCATGTCCTGGTGACTCAAGGTGCCTTTGTTGAGGCAATGCTGGTTCACATGAAGAGTCTTTTTCTCTTCATTGCGTGGGATAGGCACCTTGAAGTAACTCAACAGATAACAAACATGCATGGCATAGGGCAGGGTTTTTGGGTGTTTGGACTTAGCAGCAAGGAGCATTCTATCCAAAATTATGCGACTCCAGTTCAGCTTCTCATTGTTCAGGATGGCACTAAGAAGCCTAAGTTCATTGTTTGTGGGTTTGGCATAATTGGGTGAGGTTTGAGGCACTAATTGATGACAAACAATATAATGCAACACCCTAGATTGGACAGTCATATATGAGGAATGCTTAACTCCTTCGGTCCATACACGACCGGGGCGCAAACAACTTTGAAAAATGCCGTCCGCATCGGCCTTTAGAGAATTGTCCCCGTGACGTGTTGTCCCAAAAGCAACAAAAAGGTCCTTAGCGCTAATTTTGAATCGAACACCCTCAACCATTGTTTCTATGACATTGTCCTTTAGCCTAAGGTTTGCATAGAATGTTCTAACTAACCTAGGATATATAGGTCCATGAAATTCCAGAAAATGAATCAGTTTCTGATATCTAAGGTTAGTAACAAAATGGAAACCCTTACTCTCAAGGAAAGTACTATTGATCCATGTGATTACTCCGAATTCTCTGGTGGCAAAGCCTTCCATCCTTTCCAAGCGTTCATCCTCTTGATAGTAGTCGGAAATTTCCTCCTCGGAAGATGAGTCAGCAATCCTTACTCTCTTTCCTTTGCCAGATGATGAAGCCATAGAGGAATTGATGAAAATTGAAGTTTTGGAAAGTTAGGGTTTGAAAAGGGGGTGACGGATTTGAGGTTGAAAAGAGTTGAAATTCGTTGAAATAATGGTAGAAAAGTGATTAGAGGATGTAAAACTAGTAAGATTTGGCAAAAATTTGAGTAAAAACGGAGTTTTGAGGAAAGAGATATGAGAAAACCGAGAGAGAAGAGAAAGGGGTTCGTGAAACTCGAGTTTGTGGGGGCTGGAGAATATATAAACTCGCCAAAATACTCGAGTATATTCAACAATACTCGAGTTGTTCGTTACAAAATACTCGAGTGTTTGAGAATATACTCGAGTCGTTCATGACTCAGCCCAAATTTCCCCAGAAAACTCGAGTAAAAATTGAAAAACTCGACTTTGGTCCGAAAGTTCAATTTTCAGGAAAACGCAAAATACTCGAGTTTTTGGAAAATACTCGAGTTTGGTCTGAAAGTTCAAAAATTGGGGGTTTCGAGAGACTCGAGTGTTTTGAAAAACACTCGAGTATTTTAATAAACACTCGAGTGTTTTTAGAAACACTCGAGTATTTTTATCAGACCCTGATTAAAAACTTTTTCAATTTAAAACTGATTTAATTTTGAATTAAAATACTCGAGTGTTTTTGGAAAAACTCGAGTATTTTGACAGAACAGAAAGTAAAAACTCAGTTTTAAAAGACCAAACACAAATCAAACACAAATGCTTCACTACCAACTTGGAATACAGTACAGAATCACACACAATTAACATATACAATTTCAAATATCATCAAGGACAATTTAACTAAGAATCAATAACACATTAGAGTAAGACTAATATGGTGATTTTCCAAAAATGACACACAATGCAATTAGCCTATATTAGCTTCATCTAAAATACCAAGTTCTCTCCTAATATGATAAAAGGTGTCCCTTGGTAGAGGTTTTGTAAAAATGTCGGCTAATTGATTTGTGGTACTAACAAATTCAATTGTGCAATCACCCTTTTGTACATGATCTCTTAAAAAATGATGTCTTATTTTAATGTGTTTAGTTCTTGAGTGATACACCGGATTCTTAGTCAAATTGATTGCACTCGTGTTATCGCATCTAATCGGAATATTTTCAAGTTTCAAACCAAAATCCGATAATTGTTGTTTCATCCATAACAGTTGAGCACAACAGCTACCGGCTGCGATATATTCCGCTTCGGCGGTAGAAAGAGCGACACAAGCTTGCTTTTTAGAAAACCATGACACCAATGAACTTCCCAAGAAATGGCAAGTACCACTGGTGCTTTTGCGATCAAGCTTGCATCCCGCGAAGTCGGAATCCGAGTAACCAACTAAACTAAGATTGGCATCAGCAGGATACCATAAACCAGTGTTAATTGTTCCTTTTAGATACTTAAATATATGTTTAACCGCGGATAGGTGAGATTCTTTAGGATTAGCTTGAAATCTAGCACACATGCATACACTAAACATAATATCCGGTCTAGATGCAGTGAGATATAGGAGACTACCTATCATACCCCTATACTTACTAACATCAACCGGTGTACCTTGTTCATCCTTGTCTAGGTAGCATGATGTGCTCATTGGAGTGTAGGCTTCCTTGCACTTGTCCAATCCGAATTTCTCAAGGAGCTCTTTGCAATATTTCCCTTGATGCACAAATATCCCCTCCTTGACTTGGTTTATTTGTAAGCCTAGGAAGAACTTGAGTTCTCCCATCATTGACATTTCAAATTCCTTTTTCATCAAATTTGAAAACTTTCTACAAAGAGACACGTTAGTAGCACCGAAAATGATATCATCAACATAGATTTGTACTAACAAAATGTCATCCTTGGTTTTATAAATAAATAGTGTATTATCAACCTTCCCTCTTTGAAACTTGTTTTCAAATAGAAAGGAACTCAATCGATCATACCAAGCTCTAGGAGCTTGTTTCAATCCATAGAGTGCCTTTTTCAATTTATAAACATGGTTTGGAAATTCACTATTTTCAAAACCGGGGGGTTGTTTGACATACACTTCTTCATTTATAAACCCATTCAAGAAAGCACTTTTAACATCCATTTGATATAAAGTGAATTTCATGATTGAAGCATAAGCAAGTAAAATTCGGATTGCTTCAAGACGTGCAACCGGAGCAAAGGTCTCATCATAATCGATACCTTCCTCTTGGTTGTACCCTTGAGCTACTAGTCTAGCTTTGTTTCTTATAATCAACCCGGATTCATCAAGTTTGTTTCTATAAATCCATTTAGTACCAATTATGGTATAATCATCGGGTTTAGGGACTAGATCCCAAACTTCATTTCTTTCAAATTGGTTTAATTCTTCTTGCATAGCAAGAACCCAATGATCATCCTCAATGGCCTTTTTTAATTGAATCGGGTTCAATTTGAGAAACAAATGAGACATAGTGGCAAATGTTTTGAATAGACCTACGAGTAAGTACTCCCTTTGACATATCTCCTATGACTTTGTCTATAGGATGAGCCTTGACCGATTTCCAAGTTGGAGGAAGTTCTTCCCTTACTTCTCCTTCATCAACTTTTGAATTCTCTCTCTCTTTTTCTTCTTTTGAAAAGACAATGCCATCTTCACTAGCATCACATAAAACACTATCTTCTTTTGAAGACTCATTAAAAACCACATGAATTGATTCCTCAATAGTTAAA
Organism: Crotalaria pallida; assembly: GCA_037953625.1. Classification (NCBI taxonomy): domain Eukaryota; kingdom Viridiplantae; phylum Streptophyta; class Magnoliopsida; order Fabales; family Fabaceae; genus Crotalaria; species Crotalaria pallida. The sequence continues at coordinate 89,364,094 of CM075653.1, forward strand.
GTTCTTTTATTGAAAATTCTATAAGCTTTACTATGAGAAGAATAGCCTAAAAATATGCCTTCATCGGATTTGGAATCAAACTTGCCAAGGTGTTCTTTTCCATTATTTAAAACAAAAACTTGGCATCCGAAGACATGAAAATGAGATATATTTGGCTTTCTTCCCTTGTAAAGTTCATAGGGGGTTTTATCCAAAGAGGGCCTTATCAAAATACGATTTAAAACATAACAAGCCGTATTGACGGCATCGGCCCAAAAATATTGAGGTACTTGAGAATCATTTAACATGGTTCTAGCAAGTTCCTCTAGCACCCTATTTTTCCGCTCTACCACTCCGTTTTGTTCCGGAGTTCTTGGTGCGGAGAATTGGTGCTCAATACCATTTTTAGCACAAAATCTATCAAATTTGTGGTTTTCGAATTCACCACCATGATCGGTACGAATAATAATTACTTTTTGATTCACTTGGTTTTGCAAAAGTTTGACATGATGTTTAAAAGATTTGTAGGTCTCACTCTTAGTAGTTAAAAATAAAGTCCAAGTAAACCTAGAAAAGTCATCAACAATCACCAATGCATAATAGTTGCCACCAAAGCTTTTTACTTGTGATGGTCCAAACAAGTCCATATGAAGCATTTCTAATGGCCTTGATGTGGACATCACCATTTTTGATCCAAAGGTGTTTTTAGTTTGTTTACATTTCTTGCAAGGGGAACAAACACCTTCAATAGAAAAATTTAGATTTGGTAAACCAACTACTAGATCTTTAGATTGAATTTTCTTCAATTGGTTTACATTTATATGAGCGGTCCTACGATGCCATAACCAAGTGTCATTTTCTTTGCTCACTAAACAAGTAGAGACCAAAGAAGTGACTTTGTTCAAATCAACTAAGTAAGTATTATTTGACCTTCTACCAACAAATTTGATTGATTCATCTTTGTCACTTTTAATGAGGCAATGGGTAGAGGTAAAAACTACATGATTATCAACATCACATAATTGGCTTATGCTCAAGAGATTATGTTCTAATCCTTGAACATAGAGCACAATATCAATAATCAAGTTTGAAGAGTTTCCGATTTTACCAATACCAAGGATTTTGCCTTTGTTGTTGTCCCCATAAGTGACATAACCCTTTTCCTTTGGAGTAAGCTCAATGAAGTGCCGCTTATCTCCCGTCATGTGCTTCGAACATCCACTATCAAGATACCACAATTGTTTTCTCGTTCGAAGACACACCTACAAAATGAAATCACTTTTTCACTTTGGGTACCCAAACAATGTTGGGTCCCTTAGGGTTAGTGTTGGGACTTTCTCCCTTCTTAATCCACATATAAGTGCCCTTTTTCATTTCAAACTTCTTAATGTGGCACTCAATGTTGATATGTCCAACTTTTCCACAATAAGTTCAAGTTGGTCTCTTTGATGAATTTTTCTTAGAAAATGTTCCAACCACCTTGTACTTTTTGTCCTTTTTATGAACATATCCTAAACCGGTTTTGTTGTGATTATGTCTTTGAGAGTTCAACAACCGGTTGAGGTTTCTATCACTATGTGAGATTGTGAGTTTGTTTTTCAACTCTTTCACTTCTTTTTCAAGATCATCACATCTCTCACATGAAGTGATAATTTCCTCATGATTTGCACAATCACTTTGATGACTAGAATTAATAAGTTCCAAGGATTCATTTTGAAGTTTCAACTCATTTATAGATTTTTGCAATTCATCAATTTCATGTTGAAACTCCAAAATTTTCTTTCCTTTTTCCTTATTAATTTTAGCAAGCCTTTTAAATTGAATTAACATTTCATTGTAGGCTTCTTGCAAATCATCATATGAAATGGAGTTTGAAGAGGAACAAGAAGAACTAGAGGTTACCTCATCATCACTTTCACTCATGCCATGATTAGCTCTTGATGAGGACTCATGATTGTTCTTGGCCATGAGACAAAGGTTTGCATTTTAATCACCGGAACTACTTGAAGATGATTCATTGCTCTTCTCCGGTGCATCCCAAACAATGTATGCACGCTTCCCTTTGGTCTCTTGGGTCTTCTTGTCATTCTTCTTCAAGAATGTGGCACATTCCATTCTTATGTGACCAACCCCACCACATTCATGACACTTAACTCCATCGTTGGTACTCTTTTCTCTTTGTTTGGAGTCTTTGGTTCTCTTGAAATTGGATGAAGATCCACCTTTCTTCCCTTTGAAAAATTTGTTGAATCTTTTCACAAACATCCCAAATTCTTCTTGATTTGATTCACCATCGGAATCTCCACTTGTAGAGCATTCTTCAACTTCTTTTGTAGCTTTGGTTAAAGCTTTGAGTGCTATGCTCTTTTTCTTTTTGTCCGATTCCTCATGCATCCCAAGTCTTGTAAGTTCCATCTCATGCTCTTGGAGTTTGCCAAACAAAGTGGCTAAGTCCATGCTATTTATGTCTCTTGATTCCTTGATGGCGGTTACCTTGGGTTGCCAACTCCTATCAAGACATCTTAGAATTTTGTTAGTAGTTACACCATTGCGAAATACTTTTCCCAAGGAAATCAAATGATTAACAATGTGAGAGAATCGCTTTTGCAAGTCACTAATGGATTCATTTGGCAACATGTGGAACAATTCATATTCGTGAGTTAGAGAATTCAATCTTGCATCTCTAACCTCACTTGTTCCCTCATGTGTGACTTGCAAAGTATCCCACATTTCTTTTGCCGATTTACATTGGGAAACTCTATAAAATTCATCATGGGATAGAGCCGAAAAGATGATGTTTTTAGCTTTTAAATCAAATGAGACTTTTCTCTTTCCATCATCATTCCAACTACTCCTTGGAATTTCAACAATTTCATCATTTATTTTCTTTTTGGGAATGAAAGGACCATTTTCAATTGCATCCCAAATATCCATATCAATTGCTTCAATAAAAACTTTCATGCGAGTTTTCCAATAAACATATCCTTCACCATTAAATAGTGGAGGACGGTTTATTGAAGCTCCTTCTCCACCAAAGTTATTGCTAGAGCCCATTAAGTTTCCAAAAGGATCTTTTTCGAAAAAGTTGTTACACTCGATCTTTCGACCGAGCTTTGATACCACTTGTTGGAAACCAACAAGCGGGCTAAGCAAATACTAGAGGGGGGTGAATAGTATTTTGAAGCACTAATACCAAATATTTCGATTGATAATTGAAGAATGGAGCTAAGACTGAATTTTCTGGAATCAGACACAAAAGACTCGAGTCTTTTGTTAAATACTCGAGTTTTTCAGGATGAACAACTCGAGTCTTTTCTGAAATACTCGAGTTTTTCCTATCAGATAGCAGAAAGACCAGAAACGAAAATTCAGCAATTTAACTCAAATCAATTCAATAATAAACAGGAACTTATCCAACAGAATAGAAAGCAATCTAAATAACTTTTAAACACAAAGATTCCTTGAACTTGCTACCTAATTGTATAAATCCTAATTGATTGAAATGACTTAAGTCTATTGAGCTAGAAAGTAGATTAAAAGCAATAAACCAACACTCAAGCAATTTTATCCTGGTTCACTCCAACAATGAGCTACATCCAGTCCTCCTAATCACTTAGGAGTTTCTACTAATAATCAAATTGTTAGAAATTACAAAGGATTGCTTGAGAATGGCCTCACTCAACCTAACCCTTTCAAGAGTGTACCAAACTCTTGATTTCTACCCCAATTTGATTCCGGTGATTGAAGAACTCTTCACAAAGCTTCCTTGAACTCCCTTCAAGAAACTCCACCGGGCTAGGAACCTCCTAGTCTTGTGCTTGAGAACCTCTCAAGACTTCCAACACCCTAAGCCACTTAGGGTTTGCTTGGGAACAATCCAAGACTTTGAATAATCAAGCTTTTTGTATGTGTATTACTAATCTCACAATGGATTAGCACAAATAAGCACAGCTCAATGTAAGAATTGAGGCCTAAAACTCAACTTGGAATAAAATGACAATATGAGTGAGAAGTTGAGCTTTTTGGGAATTAACACTTGAGAAAAGGAAATTATGAAAGCTTGTGATCAATAATGTGTTGTTGTCTTGTTTGTTCTTGCACAAATTCAAAGAGCAATTTTACAATAAGGTTCTGAATTCTCTCTTGGGGTTGGATGAGACTCAAATGCCCTCAATTGGGTTTTTGAGTTTCTCCAACGTTCATTTTTGCTGACTGGACAAAAATACTCGAGTCTTTTGGTAAAAACTCGAGTCTTTTTGGTCGGTCACGAGTGAATTGGTGCACGAACAAGACTAACGGTCATAATTGCTGACCTGGCACAAATACTCGAGTTTTTCTATAAATACTCGAGTATATACTCGAGTCTTTATCAAAATACTCGAGTATTTTGATCAGATATGGGAAAAATTATTTTTCAATTTTATTTTTCCTCTCAAGTATTAATTTTTGGTCAATCTCAACTTAATAAACATATAAAAATTTATTCCTAGAAGAGACTAACTATTTCTACCCACTCTCAACCACTCTCAACATAAATTAGAAATTTACAATTAATATTTGATTGAGAATGATTGGGCACTTGTCTTCTTTTCTTGACTTCTTGTTGATGTTGATGTTGCAATATCTTCAAGGCATGATTTGTTAATTATTTTGTCATCATCAAAACATAATCCACATAATTAGGAGCATTGAATTCACAATGCCAATCTTAGTCTAGTTGGTTACTCGGATTCCGACTTCGCCGGATGCAAGCTTGATCGCAAAAGCACCAGTGGTACTTGCCATTTCTTGGGAAGTTCATTGGTGTCATGGTTTTCTAAAAAGCAAGCTTGTGTCGCTCTTTCTACCGCCGAAGCGGAATATATCGCAACCGGTAGTTGTTGTGCTCAACTGTTATGGATGAAACAACAATTATCGGATTTTGGTTTGAAACTTGAAAATATTCCGATTAGATGCGATAACACGAGTGCAATCAATTTGACTAAGAATCCGGTGTATCACTCAAGAACTAAACACATTGAAATAAGACATCATTTTTTAAGAGATCATGTACAAAAGGGTGATTGCACAATTGAATTTGTTAGTACCACAAATCAATTAGCCGATATTTTTACAAAACCTCTACCAAGGGACACCTTTTATCATATTATGAGAGAACTTGGTATTTTAGATGAAGCTAATATAGGCTAATTGCATTGTGTGTCATTTTTGGAAAATCACCATATTAGTCTTACTCTAATGTGTTATTGATTCTTAGTTAAATTGTCCTTGATGATATTTGAAATTGTATATGTTAATTGTGTGTGATTCTGTACTGTATTCCAAGTTGGTAGTGAAGCATTTGTGTTTGATTTGTGTTTGGTCTTTCAAAACTGTGTTTTTACTTTCTGTTCTGTCAAAATACTCGAGTTTTTCCAACAAAACTCGAGTATATTAATTCAAAATTAAATCAGTTTTAAATTGAAAAAGTTTTTAATCAGGGTCTGATAAAAATACTCGAGTGTTTTTCAAAACACTCGAGTCTTTCGAAAACCCCAATTTTTGAACTTTCAGACCAAACTCGAGTATTTTCCAAAAACTCGAGTATTTTGCCTTTCCCTGAAATTTGAACTTTCGGACCAAACTCGAGTTTTTAAGTTTTTACTCGAGTTTTCTGGGGAAATCTGGGCTGAGTCACGAACGACTCGAGTATATTCTCAAACACTCGAGTATTTTTCAACGAACAACTCGAGTATTGTTGAATATACTCGAGTATTTTGGCGAGTTTATATATACTCCAGCCCCCACAAACTCGAGTTTCACGAACCCCTTTCTCTTCTCTCTCGGTTTTCTCATATCTTTCTCCTCAAAACTCCGTTTTTACTCAAATTTTTGCCAAATCTTACTAGTTTTACATCCTCTAATCACTTTTCTACCATTATTTCAACGAATTTCAACTCTTTTCAACCTCAAATCCGTCACCCCTTTTTCAAACCCTAACTTTCCAAAACTTCAATTTTCATCAATTCCTCTATGGCTTCATCATCTGGTAAAGGAAAGAGAGTTAGGATTGCCGAATCATCTTCTGAGGAGGATATTCCGGAGTACTATCAAGAAGATGAATGCTTGGAACGGTTGGAAGGCTTTGCCACTAGGGAGTTCGGAGTTATCTCTTGGATCAACAGTGCATTCCTTGAAAGTAAGGGTTTCTCATTTGTTACTAACCTTAGGTATCAAAAACTTATTCAATTTCTGGAATTTAATGGCCCTATCTATCCTAGGTTGGTTAGAACCTTTTATGCGAACCTTAGGCTACATAATGATGTCATAGAAACCATGGTTGAGGGTGTTCGATTCAAAATTAGCGCTAAGGACCTTTTTGTTGCTTTTGGGACTACACGACACGGGGACAATTCTTTAAAGGCAGATGCGGACGGAATTTTTCAAAGTTGTTTGCGCCCCGGTCGTGTATGGACCGAAGGAATTAAGCATTCCTCATATATGACTGTCCACACTAGGGTGTTGCACTATATAGTATGCCATCAGTTAGTGCCTCAAACCTCACCCAATTATGCTAAGCCCACAAACAATGAACTTAGGCTTCTTAGTGCCATCCTGAACAATGAGAAGCTAAATTGGTCTCGCATAATTTTGGACCGAATGCTCCTTGCTGCAAAGTCTAAACACCCGAAAACCTTGCCTTATGCCATGCATGTTTGTTTCCTATTGCGTTACTTCAAGGTGCCTATCCCACGGAATGAAGAGAAAAAGACTCTTCATGTGAACCAGCACTGCCTCAACAAAGGCACCTTGAGTCATCAAGACATGGCATTTCATGAACCCTTTGGCCAATACTTGTACCGAACTGATATTGCTGAGATGGAGAGGGTTGCGAATGTTGCAGCTTGACAAGGGGTGGATGCCCAACAGATGGAAGAGGAAGCTGCAGCATTTGCGCAGGCTGAAGGAGGGGACCCTATTGAGGATCAGATTAATTTTGATGACTTTACTGGATCTCAATCTGGGTTTGATAACTTGGGCTGGAGAGACAATGTTATCACACGGCTGGACACTTTAGATGGGAGGACGGACTCCCTTGTGCATGCTATGGACGCCCAGCGTGATGATTTTGTTAGCTTAGACACTAGGATGAGTGCAGAGTCTGCCATGTTTTATTCTCATTTGGATCAGCACTCGGCCCAGATTAATGCCCGCCTGGACCAGCAGTCAGGGGAGATGCACCGCCGGTTTGATGAGATGATGGCGGCCTTCTCTCGGTTCTATCCTCCTCCAGATCATCCAGCTCCTTCCATGTTTTGATGCTGCTGCTTATGGATTTTCTATTTTAGTTTCATTATGTTTTTCATCATGTTGATCTTGTTGCATTTTCTGTACTTTGAGAACTTGGTGTTTTGAGACTTTGGGTTTATTATTGCACCTTTTGATTTGGACCTTTTATGATGTTTTTATGTTAATGAATTTGGTTTTCATTATGATGTTTGTGCAAAGCTTCAGGGGGAGCTCCTTATGTTTATTATTAAGTCTATTTGTTTTGCATAGTTGGTTATGGGGTTTTCCAATTATGCACCTCTCCTCCCTTGATAATTTTTTTTAACTTGTTACATCTTTTTGGCGTATGACAAAAAGGGGGAGAGATATTATACACTTGTCTTGATATTGTTGCTCCTAAATTTTTCTAACTATGGTATATACTCTGATAAATGTTGAATACTCTAATACCATAGGCTTGGTGCTAAAATTAAATTGTCATAACATCTTGCACAAGCTGAATTTTTAGATAGGTGAAAAGTATCATATAGTGAGGGGGAGTTGCTTCTCCAAGTGGATCAAGGTCAACAAATGGATCAAGTGTTAATTATTTTTGTCATCACCAAAAAGGGGGAGATTGTGAATTCAATGCTCCTAATTAGGTGGATTATGTTTTGATGATGACAAAATAATTAACAAATCATGCCTTGAAGATATTGCAACATCAACATCAACAAGAAGTCAAGAAAAGAAGACAAGTGCCCAATCATTCTCAATCAAATATTAATTGTAAATTTCTAATTTATGTTGAGAGTGGTTGAGAGTGGGTAGAAATAGTTAGTCTCTTCTAGGAATAAATTTTTATATGTTTATTAAGTTGAGATTGACCAAAAATTAATACTTGAGAGGAAAAATAAAATTGAAAAATAATTTTTCCCATATCTGATCAAAATACTCGAGTATTTTGATAAAGACTCGAGTATATACTCGAGTATTTATAGAAAAACTCGAGTGTTTGTGCCAGGTCAGCAAATATGACCGTTAGTCTTGTTCGTGCACCAATTCACTCGTGACCGACCAAAAAGACTCGAGTATTTACCAAAAGACTCGAGTATTTTTGTCCAGTCAGCAAAAATGAACGTTGGAGAGACTCAAAAACCAATTGAGGACATTTGAGTCTCATCCAACCCAAGAGAGCAATTAAGAACCTGATTGTAAAATTTCTCTTTGAATTTGTGCAAGAACAAACAAGACAACAAGATCATATTGATTCAAGCTTTCTTAATTTCCTCTTCTCAAGTGTTAATTCCCAAAAAGCTCAACTTCTCACTCATATTGTCATTTTATTCCAAGTTGAGTTTTAGGCCTCAATTCTTACATTGAGCTGTGCTTATTTGTGCTAATCCATTGTGAGATTAGTAATACACATACAAAAAGCTTGATTATTCAAAGTCTTGGATTGTTCCCAAGCAAACCCTGAGTGGCTTAGGGTGTTGGAAGTCTTGAGAGGTTCTCAAGCACAAGACTAGGAGGTTCCTAGCCCGGTGGAGTTTCTTGAAGGGAGTTCAAGGAAGCTTTGTGAAGAGTTCTTCAATCACCGAAATCAAATTGGGGTAGAAATCAAGAGTTTGGTACACTCTTGAAAGGGTTAGGTTGAGTGAGGCCATTCTCAAGCAATCCTTTGTAATTTCTAACAATTTGATTATTAGTAGAAACTCCTAAGTGATTAGGAGGACTGGATGTAGCTCATTGTTGGAGTGAACCAGGATAAAATTGCTTGAGTGTTGGTTTATTGCTTTTAATCTACTTTCTAGCTCAATAGACTTAAGTCATTTCAATCAATTAGGATTTATACAATTAGGTAGCAAGTTCAAGGAATCTTTGTGTTTAAAAGTTATTTAGATTGCTTGCTATTCTGTTAGATAAGTTCCTGTTTATTATTGAATTGATTTGAGTTAAATTGCTGAATTTTCGTTTCTGGTTTTTCTGCTATCTGATAGGAAAAACTCGAGTATTTCAGAAAAGACTCGAGTTGTTCATCACTGAAAAACTCGAGTATTTCACAAAAGACTCGAGTCTTTTGTGTCTGATTCCAGAAAATTCAGTCTTAGCTCCATTCTTCAATTATCAATCCAAATATTTGGTATTAGTGCTTCAAAATACTATTCACCCCCCCTCTAGTATTTGCTTAGCCCGCTTGTTGGTTTCCAACAATGATTTCATATACAGATAATGATTTCATTATCCTCAGTATATCCATATTGCATACTATATATAATGATTTTATATACAGATAATGATAAATAAATTGGAATAATTTATTTAATTTCAAATTGTAATTTTGGTTGGAAATAATGATTATCTTTTTATATAAGTATAGTAGATAAATGTATGGCATTAACATCTAAAATTTGAGTGATATATATATATATGGAAAACAAAATATTCCCTAAAAAAACTTATCAAACCATTATTTAAATATTTTATCCAAACATAATTATCTTATTAAAAATATCTATGATTAATTTTTTTAACTATTTTTATACATTAGTTAATTTTTTCCAAAAATTTTACTTATAATTCCCTATAATTATAAATTTTCAAAATTGGTCCTCATCAAACATTCCTTTTTCCTTCTAATTTACTATTTAAAGCTCAAATTTGGCATTATTTATTAGAGGATAAGATTTACGCTTTTTTATATCACACTATTAATCTTTTTTTTTGTCTTTTTTTTTCCTATTTCTCTCGTTGTAAGAGTATGATTTTTATATTTGTTATATTACTTTTGAGTGGATGGATTACTTCAAAATATATAGATGGGTATACATGTTTTTGGAAGAACCAATTTAAAAAATTTCTAAAAATTAAAAAATAAAGCAGGTTAAAAACATTTCAAATATATTTATCTATTTAAGTATTTATCAAAACACGGATTTATTTCCAATATTTAAAATACATGTACCATAACAATCTTATACATATCTTATACGTACCACAATATTATTGAGGAGTCATCAAATACATATTGCATACTACATATAATGATTTGAAAAACTTGTCAAACTAAAGATAATGATTTAACAGATAAGATTAAATAAATTTTAAATCTAAGGATAATGATTTCACAGAAAAGAATAAATAAATTTTAAAACTAAGGATAACGATTTCACATATAAGATTAAATAAATTTGAATTATTTATTTAATTTTCAACAACTAAAGATAATTATTTCACATATAGATAATGATTATTTTCCTAAAATCACTCAAGTGTCAGTATTCCTTAAGCGAACAAACGTGGTGACTCGAAAATTTCTCCGACAAACGTGGTGCCTCGAAAAGGGATGTGTTTATATAAGTATGATAGATTTATTGTTGTTTAATGATCATTTGAGGATAATAATTACTTTTTTTTTATATCAATAAACTTTTGTTAGATGTTTGAGTTTATCATAAACTCTTTAATATGATTATAGAAGTCTCATCTCTTTGGGTTTATCTTTTTGAGGATAATGATTATTTTTTTAACAAAATGATATTTTTAAAGTCTGCTCATCACACAAAATTAATTATAAGCAAATATATCAATCTTTTTTGGATATATATAAACTTTTATTAGATGTTTGGGTTTATGATACATGTACTCTTTATTATGATCATAGAAGCCTCATCTCTTTGGGTTTAGCTATTTTTAATTTTTTTTTTTTGTTGATTCAAAGTTTAGATTGGGTGGAGGCTCCGAAAAAAAGTTTAAAAATTTAAAATTCAAATCAAGTTAATTTAAACTCTAAAGTACAAGTTAACTCTAGAGTAAGTGTAGGGTTTGATTTGATTTCCTACTTTTTTATATAATATTTTTTATTGTGTTTTAATAATAATCTTTACTTGATAATAAAAATAAAAATAATCTTTAATTTAAATATCTACTACTATCTATATATATATATATATATATATATATAAGAATTAAAATATCAACAATTTGTGCATTGCACGGGGTAAGAGCAAGTTATTAAATAAAAAGAAAGTTAGAAGAATAAGTCAACAATAAAATTCCCAAAGGACTCAACCTCTCACCGAATAAATTTCCAAACTTTGCATGCGTCATTCATTTTAGTTTCGGATATTATCAAGATTACTCAACAATTTATTATATTGATAACCATATTTATGTTAATTTTAGTTATTTTGACTGCAACATTGATTCAAATATAATAACCAATTTTATGATTTAATAGTTAACACAATTATCTGGAATTTGAGTTTAGTGGTAAGACATAAGAGAACATCATTAACCAAGCATAATATAATATAATAAATAATTGAAGAATTTATTATTGGTTATTTGGTGACCAAATAATTTGTAAAAATTAAATAACAAAGAGAATGAAAATCATGTGTGAACAACTAATATATTGATGTGTGAGTTTTACTTCACATGGTTAAAGTAACACTCCCTTGGCACATCATTATTTACATTATTTAACAAATCTAGACTAATGATAAAGATCTAAATATCTAGACTAATGAAATCATAATTCTTCACCTAAATATCTAGACTAATGAAATCATAATTCTTCACGCAGCAATGAAGCATATGAAGTTTGTTGTTCTTCCTTGTTGTTGGAAATTCATTGCTATAGACAACTTATTATATGGTGACACATTGGAAGAGACGGTGGTTTATGAATAATAAAAAAGAGAGGAGAATGATGAAGAAGGTGACTTTCATGATTTGAGAAATCATCATATTTATAGTTTGAAATATGTGATAACTAAAAAGATATTTGGGTTTATCATGAATTCAAGCATCATCTCTTTGAGTTTATCGATCTTTTTGAGGATAATGATTCCACATATTCCACATATAGATAATTTATTTAATTTTAAATATTAATTTTGGATAGATAATTTATTTAATTTTAAATTATTATTATTTTGATTAAAGATGATGTTATCTACCTACAAATGCTTTGGTGCGAATATTCTTTAAGCGAACAAACGTGGTGCCTCGAAAATTTCTTCGACAAATGTGGTGCCTCGAAAAGGGATGTTTTTATATAAGTATAGTAGATTTTCTGTGATAAACTTTTAAATACGTATGGTATTTGATCTAAAAAAAACACTAAATTACTCATATGATTCCTTACCTTATTTTTCAATTTCAAATTTGATTCCTTACATTTTTTTATTTCATATTGGTCTTTCAGATTTCTTTTTGTTATCAATATGGTCCCTGAATCACTGTTCATCCTACATGCAAATATCATATTGGTCCACGTATACATTATTATAGAAAAAAATGACATGTATGTGTTCATATCATATTGGTCTACATAGGGTAAACAGTGATTCAGGGTCCAATTTCATAGTAAAAAGAAACATGAGAGATCAATATGAAAAAAAATGTAAAGAACTAATTTAAGATTGAAAAATAAAATAAGAGATGAAATAAATAGTTTAACCTTTAAAAAAAACGTTTTTAAACTTTTAAATTACAGTTATACATATGGCACTAGGTTAGGTCACACGAACCTAGTGACACGTGGCTAGATTCCACGTTCTCTCCTTCCTCAGCTGGCTATAAATCAGCAACCCACAACACCAATCCATGCAACTCATCACAGCTCACTATCCCAAAATGGCCACTTGTAATTCCACCGCCTTGCTCCTCCTTTTTGTCACGGCCATCTCCACCACCTTTTGCCTCCAAGAAATGGAGGTCCTCCAAATGGCCCAAACCCATGTTTCAATGGCCAAGAATCGGATTGGAAACTCAATGATGAGATTGCATGGCTTGGAAAGCCTTAGCCATTCTTACCAAACAAGTATGGCTCTAAGTGATTGTGTCAAGCTCTATAGTGAGAGTGAGTCTCGGCTCTCTCACATGATGTCTGACCAAAGTAGTTACACCAAAGAAGATGCGGTTACATGGTTAAGTTCTGTGATGACAAACCATAGGACTTGTTTGGATGGATTGAATGGAAAAGGATATGCACAAGCTCAAATTTTGGATAAAAACTTGACCAGCTTGCTTGGACAAGCTCTTGGTTTGTATGCAAAGCACAAAGGCAAAGCCAAAGGTATATAACTTTTTTTTTTATAAGAAGGTAAGTATATATCTTGAAATTTTATAAGGAAATAGATTTATTTAACATGAAAAAAAAAAATTTGAGAACAAGCGAGAAAAGTTCAAAAATTAACATATAACTCGTGTGTGCGCGTGTGTATAGTGCATACTAGGTATTGTTACATGGAGGAGAGATAGATAAAGAGGAATTTAATTGATGGATTCACTTGAGAAATTTCATTTATAACTTCTTTTATAGTTTTTCCATTCTAAAAATTTAGTGAAAATTTACAAAAATTATCATCCTAAATTAAAGTTTAATAAATAAAAAATTAAAAAATTATATTATCTAATTTACTATTGGATTATCAATTAAAGATACATGAGATGTTTGATGTTATAATTAATTGATTTGAAAAACAAAACATTAAATATTTATTCCTTTTAAAAGTTTCACTAACTTCTTTTGCACATTACCAAGAAAAAATAACATGAGAGAATCTAAATTGTTAGGCATTTAAAGTAACAGCTCGCTCAAGCTTTTGAGCTTTCTTTTTTCTTTTTTCTTTTTTTAAATGAGCTAGCTTTTGAGCTTTTGTGAAAAGGAGTTTGATCTTTGACATGTTTTTTTTTTCTTAGCAGTAAAAAAAGTTGATTTTTTTTTTTTAAAAAAAAAGTTGAATTTTAATGTAAAGCATGATAGATTTGTGCACACTGCACGCTTCAAATCCAAAGGATTATCGCATGACGAGTATGTTAACTACTTAAAATAAATCACATCATTCATTTATTTTTATCTCATAGCTTAAGATTTTGGAAAGTTGGATTTTTTCTAGCTAGAAGCACTTCATTGTGAAATGAAGTCTTTTTTTTCTGTATTCCTTACGGAATCATTGGTATCCCCAAGAGCACCATTAATATCAGGAAGCTTTTGAGACTAATCTAGAGTGCGAGCTGCGTGGTTGGCTCTCCCATCGAGATGTTTTTAGTGGAAATCGAACACAAGACTATTAACACTCGTGTTCCATTCCCAAGATTTCAATTCGGTTTTACACCGAACTAAACCCATTGATTTTAGTGGAAATGAAGTCATTTTTGATAGATGAGCATGGAATAATTTTCATGTGCAAGACTAATAGCTAGGTGTCTATATGCCAATTTTGGCATTACTACGTACACATAAACATAAACATTATCTACATTTTGCAAGTACACTAAATGTTGACCAAATGAGAAGGAGCGCTGGTCGGTGTCCACGTTGTTCAGCATTAAGCATATTAGTAAGACAGCACGTAGACATCTCTAGTTTACAAACTGCTTCTGAATTAACAGTGATCCACCGCGTGTCTCCATGAGTCTAATATATATTTTGTTTTTTAATTAAGTTTTTTACTTAAATAATTTCATGAACATAGTACTATAAGCTGAGTATATAATGTTGTTTGTATAGCCGCATCGATCGGTCATATTTTCCCATAATTTCTCTCAAATATGGTATATATATGGAATCGGTAGCATTTTTCACAATTATTTTTCGGTAAATGTTTCAAAATCAAAATCCCAATTTAAAACCACATCCGTTCATTTAGACACTAGATGCTAGAGGGATTCTTTTTCTCTTGGTTTTTCTTAAAGTGTATATTTTTCAATCTTAATTCTTACATTTGGGAAAGGACGGCTACATTTTGCGGCAAAAGAGGTTAGAAGAAACTTTGTCTTTGTTTTAGAAGGCCACTGTTGGAATATTGCCCTATATAGTGTATTGAACAAACAGAAGAAATCAAGAAAGCTGACTGGAATACGCAATAAGCTCATTATTCGTTTAACTAATTAGTATATGATGTGATATAAATAAAAATGAAAAGTGGGAGGATAGTATTCCCTCAATTTGATGATGATGGTAAAAAATGATTAATTTTATTCTTTTAAACTAAAGTTAAATAATGAATGAGAAACTTAAAAATTATAAATTTTGAAATGTGATTGGTTGTGATTGGTTGATTAATATAAAATATATTAAATTTGTTGTTTGATAATTTTTTTATTTGATAATTAGTAGATATATATATGTTAAATAAATTATTAAATACATACAACCGAAATATTATTTAAGTGGTTGAATATTGATTTTTGTTCACCTCTAAAAGAGGAAAAAGCTATATTCTTATTATTTTTTTCATAATAATACTCTATTCGATCTTATTTATAAACTGACAATTTTCTAGTTCTATTTATAAGGTATTTTGTATTTTTTATGACGCATTTATTTTTTTCTCGTATTTGTTTTTTATTCATTAATGTAAAATAATTTATTTATGAAATTTCTAATCTTAATTAAAGAGAGTAAAATTGTAATATTAGAGTATCTTTTTAAAGCTAAGTTTCAAGAAATGTAACGTTTTCTTAATTTGTGTGATATTGTTAAGTACGATATATAAATAGGATAAGAAGGATAAGAAGGAGTATATACTAAGTTACTCATTATTTGATATACTCCCTTATTTTTAGTGATAAATAAAAATATTTAATTTTTATAATTTTTTTTGTTAGCTAAATTTTATTTGATTCTTACTTTTTATTACTCTTTCTAGTTTTATTTATAAGATTTTTTGGGGTTTTTCACTCCATCAAGGAAAATGGTTAAATTTGCTAATGACATTAGAAATGTGAACATTTGATATATTTTTCAAAACTATCCTTATAATTATTATTGGAACTTTGAAAAGTGTTAACTTAATAGGGATGTTTATGAAAAAAAAGTAATTAAATGCTATTGAAAATTGAAATGAGGTCTTATAAATAAGATCAAAATAAAAACTTCAAAATAATCTTATAAATAAGATCGGAGAGAGTATTAAAGATCTTTGAAGTGAAATTTTCATCTCTAAAATAACTTGCAACAATTTCAAAGCCAAAATAGTTTAGAGTATGCTAATTAATGTGGATCGGAGAAACCCAACTATCTAGGATATTATGATATCGGTCCAACACTCCAACTTAAATTGTACATCAATTCTACAATTTTCAAATTGAGAAAATAAATGAGAAAATAAAAGAAAGAGGGTGTTATTTCGGTACCTTTTCAAAATAAAGGGTTTTGGTATCCTATTATAATTTTTCAATCAAATAATGACAAGTATAATATACTATCATGTCAATAAAACCAATAAAATTTACACCGAGATATTTTTGGCACTCAATAAAGACCGAAGATTATATGTTAAGATGTTCTTCACCTTTTATATGTTTTTGGTGCTCAAAAATCTGCGCTAAATTTAGACGAGAACATATATTTTTGTGTGCTGAAGATTATGTCTCAATTGCAGTAATACAAATTTTTAAGCTAATAAAAAAATACAGTGAAGTGTTCTTATTCTCATCGTTATCTAGCAAGAAGATTGATAATAGTGGCATGATGTTGATGTTGCTAGCCCGAAGATGAATGCAAATTTCATATTAAGGTTCATGATTTGAGAGTGATTGTGAATTGATTTAGTTAAAAAATCTTGTAAATAAGATCAAACATATTTGATTACAAAATTTTATTAAACTTGCATGCTTTTTTTCACGTGATAGTATATTAGAGTTGTTATAATTTGATTGAATAAATATAAGAGGGTACAAAAACCCTTTATTTTGAAAGGATACCAAAGTAAAACCAAAAAAAATTATAAGTATAAAAAATATTTTGTTTCTCAAGTTGTAAGAGGGAACTTTTAAGAAACCGCTAGAATTTTAGCAAAAGCCCTTCTTCGGGTTGCATTGATGATTGATTGAAGGGTCTAGAAGTGCATAAACAATTTGGGCATGCAATATAAACAAAACATCTTCTACAAAATATGGAGTCATAGCTCTCCCCCTCGTTAAAATCAAGCTCCATCACCGCTAAGTTTTTATTATATACTTCCTCCACTTTTATATGTAGGGACTTACTTTGGATGGTTGCTATGTTACTTTTTCTTAAATTAATAAGAAGTTGTCACCTATGTCATGTCATTATTTGAAGTAGTTAAAATTAGTTTTTTGCAATTTACTCTAACATAAAAACTAAATTAAAAATTTAGTCCTTTGTACCTATAGACAAATTATAATTTTTTTATAATTTGTCTATTTTTTTTTTTTTGAACTTTAATTTGTCTATAGGTACAAAGGACTAAATTTTTAATTTACTTTTTATGTTGGACTAAATTGCAGAAAACTAATTTTAACTACTTCAAACGATGACATGACATAGGTGACAACTTCTTATTGATTAAGAAAAGGTTTTATAGCAACCATAGAAATATAGTTATATGTAAGGTTTTTTTGGAATTTTTTATTTTCATAAAAAAATGCAGTTAAATTTGTTAGTAATATTAGAAATATGAAAATTTGATATACTTTTCTAAATTATCTGAGTTGATAAAGGTGTTTGTAAATAAGATCAATATAAAAATCCAACAAAATTTTATAAACAAGACCGTGAAAGGAATAGTCATAAATAAACAAGGTGAAAAATAACATTTTAGAGAAAATAAGAATAGCAGTAAGTAACACACTGACACAGGAATAATCAAAACACTAGTTTGAATATCTTTCGAGTTTCGATATTCTTTTATATATTTATGTATTTTGTATGTCCAGGACCAATATCTCAAAGACCACCAGTACCATCAAATGCTGGTCTCTTAGCATCATGGAGTCCAGCAACCTCTAAGGCAGACTTCACAGTGGCACAGGATGGTTCAGGCACCCACAGAACAATCAGAGCCGCAGTAGATGCACTTGCAGCAGTGGGTCACAACCGTGCTGGAAGAAGAGCAGTTATTTATGTAAAATCAGGAGTCTACCATGAGAAAGTTGAGATTGGACAAAAGCTGCAGAATGTTATGGTTGTAGGAGATGGCATAGACGAGACTATCGTCACGGGCAACCGAAATGTTGTTCAGGGTGCTACCACTATGAGCTCAGCTACATTTGGTAACTAAGAAATAAGTAGATTTTTTTTCTATGATGGGGTAGTTGGGTGTTTGTTCGGTTAATCATGTTAATAAGTTTTTCTTTGTTTGCTGTATTATATTTTTTTTAAAGGATTTAAAAAAAATTAAAAAATGGAAATATATGTTTTCTAGATAATATTGGAAAAGTGCTATTATTTTTTAATATAATCAGCTTTTCCATTTTAAAAAAAAGTAGTCAAATATATATGTTTTCGGTATTTTTTATAATTTTTTTTTAAAAAAACTTATACATTTATGATTAAAAAATGTGTAAAATTCTTATTTGCTAGGCAATTTTTTTAAATTTTCATAGCTGGATGCCTGGATATGTTTAACAGTAATAGTGCTTTTCCCAACTAAGTTCCACACGATTTGTAAATAACTGAGTTTTCAAATATAATCGATTGGAGCTTTCCAATTTTGATATAAATTAAAAAAAAGTTATTAATAAAAATAAATTAAAGTTTATTTTAATTTAATGATCTTTATACATTGAAAGATATTAATATTTAGCCGGATGACAATCTTTGTTGTGCACAAAAATGCCTATATACTTAATTAATTAACCTTTATTAATAAAAGTTCCTTGCATGTTAATTGTTAACATTATATATATATTTTTTTTAAATTAAAAAGAAACTCCTTTTTAATAAAAAAAAATAAACACTCTACTTTTTTTCCAATGGAGTTTCATAAAGAGACATAATGGAATAAAAAAAGGGTGGAGTGCAATGCATTACACGTTCTTTATATCTTAATCATGTGTGTTTGTAATAAAGAAACCTTTTTAATCAAAATAAATAGTTAAATACAATAAAGACCTCAAAGTCCTAAACAAAGTATATGTATATCAAATTAAGTGTCAAATTGAGTTGAAAGGTTCACTTCACCAACTTGATTTGGTAAAATATCGTGAAACAGATGTATCAGGAGATGGATTTTGGGCAAGAGACATGACATTTGAGAACTCAGCAGGGCCTGAGAAGCACCAAGCGGTGGCACTTAAGGTAAGCTCAGACCTGTCAGTCTTCTACAGGTGCAGCTTCAGAGCATACCAAGACACTCTCTACGTTCATTCAAATCGCCAATTCTACCGTGACTGTCACATATCTGGCACCATAGATTTCATATTCGGTGATGCCACAGTTGTCTTCCAAAACTGTGACATCTTCGTGAGGAAGCCAATGAGCCACCAAACCAACTTCATCACTGCACAAGGAAGAGATGATCCTAACAAAAACACTGGGATTTCAATACAGAGTTGCAGGTAATAAGGAAGTCCATGCACGGTTTGATTTTTATTGAAAAACCAAATCACATAATATGGTTTGACATTTTTTTTTTATAAAAATTGGTTTTTTTAATAAAATAGTTCGTAATCGATGGGAATTTTTAAGAATGAGTTATGTGAATAAAATGAAGTCTCACATTTTATAATAATGGATAAGTTGGAGCATATATAAAAAATGTCAAATATGAAGTGTCATGGACTTATAGCCTTAAAAAATTCTGGATCAATATAAAGTGTCAAATTCACTTATGTGTAATATCATATAACTCGTTATTTTGAAAAATATTATGTTAAAACTCAATTTAGAACTAGTTCAAGTCGGTTAACGATCGAAAGAGTTAAAAACCTAAACCATTTCTAAACTTGAACCTAATTTTAGAATTGGTTTGAATACATTGGTTTTTTTGTTTATTTGGTTCACTTTGGCATATTGTTTTGTTTGGTATATTTGGTTTTTCTGAATCGCCTTAAATAATGCAGAATTAGGCCAGCTTCTGAGTATGTTGTGTCTAAGGATTCTTCGTTGAAGACCTTCTTAGGCAGACCTTGGAAAAAGTACTCAAGGACTGTGTTTCTCAAGAGTGATTTGGATGGGTTGGTTCATCCAAGAGGGTGGGGTGAATGGGAAGGAAATTTTGCACTATCAACTTTGTATTATGCAGAGTATATGAATACAGGGAATGGTGCCTCTACTCAGAATAGGGTAAACTGGTCTGGTTTCCATGTGCTGAATAGTGCTAGTGAGGCTGCACCCTTTACAGTGAGCAGGTTTTTGCAAGGAGATCGGTGGATTCCAGCTTCAGGGGTGCCATTCTGGTCTGAAATTTAAGTCTGGATGAAATCTGGTTTAAAAAAAGTGTGGACAAAACTAGTTGATGCAACTATATGATATTATTAATCTATAATCTTTTAATGGGTTGTAATTAAACTGTATGTTAGCCAGTCAGTGTTATTTGCTGTTAGCAATGTATACTTATCATAGATAGCTAGCTTGATTAATTACAACCAAGTAAATGGTCAAATCACTAATATTGTAACTATGGGGAACATTTGTCTTTGAATTTGCAAAATGGAAAATTAATCTCTACGATAAAAAAAAGTGAGTTATATTAGTCTCTAAAAATTTACATTGTCAGTGATTCATGGCAAATCCACGTGGATCATTAAGTGCTATGATAATTTATGCCGAACTAATTTACCTCACATTATCCAATGCCTTAATGAGAATCAAAAACCACAAATCTAAAATTACGTTCACAAATTACAAATCCTAAGCTCTTAATGTTTACATTGAGTCTCAATTCACAGAACCTATCTTCAATTGCAACCCTAAACTCAAAATCCTAATTCCCGAATCGGAAATTCAATTATAAAAATTTTAAGTAAGAAAAAACTCAAAATTCCAAAACATGTGTGGTGACAAAAACCTTCTTTTCACATATGCATTCACTAAAAATTGTTTCAATGACAATGGTGCTTGAAAGGTTAAATGGACTAAATGGATTCTTGCTTTAATGGCTTCTGAGTTGTGGTGTGTGGGTTTGATTTTCCTCTTTATGTGCTTCTTTCAATGCCTTTAAGTTGTGGGAGGGTTTTTATGATAAAGTAGGCAAAGAATTAGAATGATGGATGGGGTTAGTGCCAAAAAGGCACGTGGACCATTTTTTAACCTACTTTCCAAAATAATTAATGATATGGGTTTCCGTTACAGATTACTGATGGCACAAAAACTCTGAAACTAACGTAATTCAAGTTTTTTTTATTTAGAAAACTAATTTGTCATTTTGTTAATTTTAAATAAACAATTTGTCAAATAGTTACAATTTTAGAAATTGATTTGACCATCTACTCAATCACATTTATAATGTGATACTTTCCCAAGTTTGCAAGTCACTTTTTAATGACACAAAAGTAATAAAAGAATTTTATAGAGCCATCTTTTATTATAAACTGAATGATATCAAAATTGTAAATTTTTGTTGAGAATTAAAAAATTTGTTAATAAAAATATGTTGACAAAACAAAATAAATTACATATAGCATGGTTTTGAAAACCGGACCGGACCGGCCGGTTCAACCGGAAAACTGGTGAACCGGTGGAGGTGCCGATCCGGAATAAGCCACAAACCGCTCTGCAAAAAAGCCGGGATTGAACCAACTGAACCGGTATTAAACCGTCAAAACCGGTGAAACACCGGTTTGGCCCGGTTTGAATTTGGAAGCCTAAATTAAGCAAAAAATTGGGGTTTTTTTTTAAAAAAATTTTAAATAACGAAATCCTATATGTTGGAAACTCAAACAGCACCAATATCAGTCTCACTAGTTGATTACGCGTTTTCTCTCATCTCAACGAGAAAAAAATATTAAAACTTTAGATTTTAGAACTAAGGAAAATCAAAAATCAAAAAGCCAAAAAGGCAAAGAAGTGAAGTGAAAGAAGAAAGAACAGTGAGTGACACACAAGAAGGCAACATCAATAATCAATAGAGAAAAAGCAAAAAGGCACAAAAAGGTAAAAGTACTAAACTATATGATTATACACACACGCGTACATTAAGACCGGTTGGACCACGGTTCGATCACGATCCAACCATTGAACCTTGAACCAGTACCTTGACCGGTTCAATAACCGGTCCAATTTTCAAAACATTGATATATAGGAACAAATTGAAAAAAAAAGAACTTATTTTATAGTTTTACCATATTATTTTAAAAAATATATTAACTTTTAGAAAAATCATTTAAATTTTTATAAATAATTTTTTTTAATATTTTAAAAAATTAGGTAAGTTAGGTTTCAAAAATTTAGCAAAATAACCTAAGATGGATACATGCATAAGCAACATCAGGCATTTAAGCCCTACCCTCATGAAAACAATTTTTTTATGGACCTATTAATATTGTTAATTGATTTCAGATTTTATTTTATATAAAATTTATAACGTAGGTGTAACTGAATGACTACTAGCCAGAGGATTAGTTTAAAGCCTTAATTATATTTTTTGTTTTTATCTTATTTTTAATATTTATTTTGGTCCTTAATTATTTTTTTTACTTATTTTGATTTTTTTATAGAAAATTCAATTTGGTCCTTATGTCATAATAATAATGTTAGTTTTGTCCGAAATATTTACATTCATCACCATTTCATCGATAGAGCTTAATATATATTCATACAGCTCCATTGATAAAGCCCAAATTGTCATCTCCGTTCATATCTCTCTCACACTGTCATCTTTATCCTTATCAATCAACCACCACTATGTGTCAGCTTTCTCCACCATTGGTGAATCAAAACCACTATTCCTAGCCTTTGTCGGACTGTGGCCTTGAATTTTTCCAGATTCAGTCAACATTTTTCAGTTTCCAAGGATGATTGTGAATATTTCGATAAAACTAATACTAATATGATAGAAGGATCAAATTGAATTTTTTTTTTAAAAAAAGGGACCAAAATAAGTCTTAAAAAATGTTAAGGACCGAATTGAATCTTGAAAATAAGGTAAAAGACCAAAAATGTAATTAAGCCTAGTTTAAAAGCATAACATTTTACACTACTATATATTATTTAGACAGAACTCATGTTTTGGCCTCTAATTTATTTTTGTTTTTCACTTTCATCCTTTAAGTTTTTTTTTTTAATTTTGTCCTAAAATGTTGTTTTTTTTCCAAATGTATTCTAATATCCATTTTTTTCATGATAAAATTTTAAAATAGTACTGAATGTATTTCGTAGATCTTGAAAATTGAGAAAGTTATGAAGGAAACAAAAATTTATGGGACAAATTATTCTTTTAAAAAATAAAGGACGAAACTGAAAAACGAAAATAACTTAAAAGACTAAAATATCAATTTTGCCTATTATTTTTTAAGGGGTTACTTCGCACCCTTTCAAGAGAAAGGGTTGATTTTAGGTGAGCCAATAAAAAAATGTTGATAAAACTATTAGATTGGTCCTTTAAGTTATTTTTAGGTTATGAATAAGTTCTTTAATAAATACCAAAATGGTCCTTGTAAACATTGATTTCTTTGAAGTTGGTTCCTGAAAAAAATTTTGGTTTTGGTCCCTGCATTTATAAAACATTTTGGTTTTCGTCACTCCTATTAAATTTTAGTCTCCATAATTATGTTGGTAGTTTTTTGTGGTCCCTCTATTATTAGATTTCATATATTTTGGTCCCTCTACTGTCATAGTTTTTGAATTGGTTCTCCTACGTAATGGAAGTTGTTTTCTTACCCTTGAGAATTAATGCAAGAATATCATCCTTAATTGATCATATAGTGTAATATCACATTTTCGGTGTTTTCCATCCACATTTGACAAGAGGGACCAAAACAAAAACTTTTTTTTTTGTAGGGATGTAGTGTCCTGGATCGAGAACAGCCCTGTGGTTATGGAAGAACCAGAGGTATGCTCCCAATCGAGTTTTAATGTTGGACTTCGTAGGATTTCTGAATATCCAGTTGGGATTATCAGGATCTCCCTAGTCAACAATGTGTGTGATTGTGTCAACTTAGGGATGGAGAAAACGTACCTTAGCCCCTATAGCATGGCAGTTCTTATAGGGGGTTTACCTGATACATGTGTTGTGGGCTTTCTGATGAGGCCCGTGAGAAGGTAGTGTTTAAATAGGATTAGTTTAAGGTGTTGATAAGCTAACCCTTGTAAATCCTGTGATGGATAAACACTAGCCTTTATCCCATGGTTTACCTAGCTGTGCGAGAATATAGGAGTGTTTGTTAGACTGTTGGGACCGTAGCTGGAGCTGATAAGGATGAGGATCCTGTGCTCGGCTCCGATCCCGTAAGCCTGGAAACCACTCAAGTGTCCTTAGCTCGGTATAACATGCTTCCGACCATATGGTGGTCGGTGTTTTCTTACTCCAGTGTTTAACTGGTCGGATCTAAGTGATATCGGTCGGATCAGAATCTGGTCCACTACATAAGCCCCCAAGCTCGGTAAGGTGATTTGAACCTGTGCCGAGTTAAAAGGTGATCCGAGCAGATGATCGATCGTTTTGACTTTTCTAAGGGGAATCCAGCTGTCGAGCATGGTCTGTGCCCCTGACCCTTTGTCTGCACGGAGGTGACGTTTTAGTGTTTCCTTTTTCTTCCACGTGTCTTTTATAACTTTAGGAACTGATAAGTAATGATTTCTTTTGGAAACGGAGAATCTTGTCCAACAGTCTCCGTAATGGGCTTTAATAGCATTTAGGCCCAACTTGTTTTCATAGTGGAGGGAAAGTTTAGAAAGAGGGAAACAATTGGATTTCTCAATTCATTTTCGAATTCCCAGTTCATTTCCTTTTGTGCTTTCTCTCTCTTGTGGTTTCCAGAAACGTTCTCCTCCATTGCTACGATTCTTGTTTTCGTGAGTTCAATCAGAGCCTTCTTGCCGGTTCGTGTCACTGCAACTTCCTGTCCAAGATTTTCGAAGATCTTTCTCCAGTTCCAAACTCAGGTATTCATCTTCCCCCTTTCATTAATATTTGATGTTGTTCTTTAAACCATGTTTGCTTCTTCCTGGTTTCAGGGTTTGCATTCGTTTTTCCTTTTTGGGTTTATGAGTTTGAATGTGTTTGTCGGTCTCTATTATTTGTTTGACAGCCACGTTTAGAGGCCCTTTTGTTCCTGGTAACCCATTTTTACTTATTCAACCATTTTTCCGATTTTGCTTCGAAACCTATCTTAGCCTGTGGATGATACTCTGTTTCCGAGAACTTTTATTTTCTTTCCCTTGCTGGGTGATTGCTGTAGCTGTTTGAGCGTTTTTCGAGGGATATTCACTGTTCACTACCCTTGGGATTCCTTAACAACACTTGGAATGGATTTTCAACTAGAGAGAGGGGGGTAATATGAGTGAGGAATTGGTGAATTCCAATTCGCCTTCGCCAGGCATGGGAGACGATCAAAGTAGCAGTGTTAAGCCGCTAGCAATATATTACCCGAGGAATTTGGTGGAGTCAAGACAAGGAATTTTATTTTATAAAATTACTGAGAGAGTAGAACGAGTGAGGTTAAGGAGGCAATGGAGAAGTACCAACAGATTCAATTGGGGAGGTTCGACCAAGGTTTTCAGAGGGAGGTGCTCCCCAATTGGTAATGTAAATAGCTAATAGCTTAGAATTACCAGGTTATGTGTTGATAATGATCCGAGTGTGCCTCCTTCCTCAGGTATGGTTCGAAAGTGCGTGTCGAATCCCGAGCTGTTTCCCTGGCCTCCAGATGCTGCTGAGTATGACTGGGTCGATCGAGAAGTCGTGGGCACCCCCTCTGAGCTTACGACTGCTGACTCAGTGGAGCAAACGAGGGACATTTTACTACCGCGTCCTGGAGACAAAGACGAAAACTCCTACACAATTACTTCAGTAGGAATAAACTACCGAATTTGCACCCGAATTCCGGTCGAGAGTACAGGATTCTATTTTTACGAAGAAGTAGTGACGCGGCTCGGCGTTAGGATGCCCTTCACCGAGTTTGAGATGGAAGTCTTGAATATTCTAAGGATTGCACCCTCGCAATTGCATCCTAACGCTTGGACCTTTGTTCGAGCCTTTCAACAAGTGTGCTCGGCGATGGACTGGTTCTGCACCATACCCATTTTTTTGTATTTGTTTGCCCCCCAGGCCAACGCGTTCGAGAAAGGGTCCACAAAACGACCTTGGGTGTCATTGAAGGCCCGAAATGGTTATTCTCTGCTGACCAAGTATTCTGAGTCGTGGAAGACTTTTAAACCCTTCTTTTTCAAATATAATTTTGTCGGAAACAGAGTTTGCTGGTTCACGAGGGCTGGTGAAAACCGTCTGATACTTTGCTTCCCCTTACAATGGTTTAAGCAATTCTTCAATCGTAAGATCAAGTCCTACAGCTCAGATTGGAAACAGTTGTTCGAATTTGAGAAAAGAGTGTGCCGAGAGTTTCAAGATTACTTGGCTAAGAAGGGTGTAATAGAGACCAAGGAAATAGTAAACCTCCCCATTGCTAGTGTTAAAATTCAGCTCGGTATAGTACTTGTGTTTCTTGTTTATCGCTTTGTATGCCTGTGATTTTGCTTTAAGTGTTTAATAGGCTTCTGCTC
Source organism: Crotalaria pallida (assembly GCA_037953625.1). Lineage (NCBI taxonomy): Eukaryota > Viridiplantae > Streptophyta > Magnoliopsida > Fabales > Fabaceae > Crotalaria > Crotalaria pallida. The sequence goes on from CM075653.1 coordinate 89,390,741, forward strand.
TTTTTTGCAGATGCCATGGCTGCGCGTATGGCCGAGTTGATGAAAGGTAGTAAGAAGAGGAAAGCTCCCTCAACTAGTGCGGCCTCGGAAACTTCAAGTCCAAGCACCCCTACTCCCTCCGCTTCATCTGTCGGTGGCTCGCCTCGGCGGGTGGCCACTGTTACCGCTGCTGCTTCCCCAACTTCAAGTGGGCAGGCCATATCTCCCCCTATTCAACCGCGCAGACGTTAACGCTTGGACAAGAGCAAGATTATGATCAGCGAAGGTGCCAGCACTGGAAGAGCACCTGCGGACGCCACTCCCATCGAGCAAGAAACTGAGGAGGCCAGCTCGGTGTGGAACCGGAGGATGGACGAAAAATATCCCAACTTCATTTGCCCGGAAGCCGATCATGACAGGTATTCTGGGTAATAGCTTCTGAGTGGGTGCAATACACCCAAATTCTGAAAAAGTTCCTGCTTCGAGGGGCCAATCTGACGCATTATATGTCCCAACACTCGGAGGACTTGTTCGTCGGACTGAATGCTGAGCAAAAAGAAGCTCAAGGGCTCTATGTTGCAAAGGAAGCCAGCTTGACGGATGAGCTAGCTCGGGTTCGGTCTGAGGTGGAGAACCTAAGGGCGGATCATGGCGAGGTGGCGAAGGAAAGGGATGCTCTGAAAACCTCTTAGAAGGCTACTGAGGAGGGAAAGAAGGAGGCAGAGAGAACTCTGCAAGTGACTCGTCAGCGAAATAACGAGCTGAGTAGTGATGTGCAGAGGCTGACTGCCTCTTTGGAGAAATTCAAAGGGAAAGCGCTTGGCTTCAAGAAGAAAGCTGCTACAAACATCTACAACTGAGAGAAAGGTGTTGACAACGCCTATGTCTTGGCCGTTAGACAAATTCAGGTACTGAACCCTGAGACTGAGTTCAAGGTGGTCGGCGCTCACCCTTTTCATGCAGCCAAGGAGGGTAAGATAGTGGACCTCTCGTCCAATGAAGAGGTGGATTTGCGGGCCGAGGATTTGCCGAACCCCCTAATTGACCTGGTAGAGGGCCCGACTTTCAACGATTCGAGTATTGTTCTGACTGATGATGAGGCGTAAATACCTTACGTTGGGTAGTCCCTTTTGACATTGTTTACTGCTTTTGCAAGTTTCGTGTTTAAACCTTGCTGTATATGCAAGTGATTCTGTAATTTTACTCTTCTTTATGACAATTTTAGCTTGTCGTCGTTCGAGCATTTTTACTTGCTGTGGATACAAGTGTTTTTTAAAGTCTTTCTGCTCGTTGTTATTTTTGCTCGTTTGTTATACAAGCGCCTTCTGATCGTATTTACTTGTTGTGAGGCAAGTGTTTATGACCATTTAAATCTGTGAGTTAGAACTCGGATTGCCAACTTTAGCCGAAGTGGGATCCTCGGACAGCGATACAAGGAGCGTGAAGCTCCTGGGATCAGGCGTTTTTTAAGTACGAAGTTATAAGCTCGTGAAAAGAGCTGCCAGAAGTTCTCGATTTCACTTGGTGGCTAGCCGAACGAAATGAGTCGTACGTATTTTAACAGTTTAATAATAACGATTTTGAATAAAACCTGCAGATTTTATTGATGAACATGTACAAGCAATGATTCCTAACAAATGTTCGACTGAGTAACTACCTACAAAACTCAAAAGAGCTGTCTAAAAGCTCGGTAATCAAGCAGTAAACTGTAGATGCTAACTTACTCTACTTATTGAAATAAAGAAATACTAAATAAAATAGATGCTTAAAGGCTTAGTTGTAATAAGCTCGGAGTTTGGCCGCATTCCATGTGTTGTTGATTTCCATTCCTGAGAGAGTTTCCAGCCAGTAACCTCTCGACCCAGATTTGGATTTGACTCTGTAAGGTCCTTCCCAATTATGGCCAAGCTTGCCGACTCCTGAATTTCCTCGGTCGATATTTGCTCGTCGCAGGACTAGGTCACCCACTTCGAAGCTTCGTGGTCGAACCTTTTTGTTGTCATCCTGAGCTTGCCTTTCCTTTGCTTTCTTTTCCTGGGCAGCTGCTGATTCTCGTATCTCCTCGGCTAGGACAAGTTCGTCCTGAATGAGAGCCTCATTTACTTCCGACGAGCGTTCTCGTATTCTAAACGTTGGGATCCTTTTTTCGATCGGTATGACTGCGTCGCAGCCGTAAGTCAATCGGAAAGTAGTTTCCCCGGTAGAGGAACTAATGGTCGTTCGGTGTGACCAGAGAACACTTGGAAGTTTGTCAGCCCAGGCTCCTTCAGCGTTGAAGAGTTTTTTCTTCATTCCGTCGAGTATTGCTTTGTTGGCAGCTTCAGCTAGTCCGTTGGTTTGTGAGTGTTCCACCGAGCTGAAATAGTGGTTGATCCCTAGGTCGACAGCAAGCTCTTGAAAATGGGTGGCAGTAAATTGTGATCCGTTATCACTGATGATCGCGTGAGGGACTCCGAATCGTGAGACTACTTCATTAATGAAAAATTTCTGGATCCGAGCAGTTGTAATTTTTGCCAATGGTGCTGCTTCGATCCACTTGGTGAAGTAATCAATTGCTACTACGACGTATTTCAGTTGTCCCGGGGCAGTGGGGAATTGACCAATGGTGTCCATTCCCCACTAACAGAACGACCATGGTGCTCCGAGGGAATGCAACTCTTCAGCAGGGCGTTGATAAACACCGCTGTGAAATTGGCACTGTACGCATTTTTTAACATGATCCATAGCATCGCTCTGCAAGGTCGACCAGAAATAGCCTGCTCGGATTACTTTTTGTGCCAATGATTTGCCGCCCATGTGGTGGCTGCAGATGCCTCCATGAATTTCTTCAAGGATTTCCTCGCTTGGGAAGGATCAACACACTTGAGCATGGGCGAACCAAATCCTCTTTTGTAGAGGACTCCATCAACGATTGTATATTGTGCCGACCTTCGAACTAGCTTTCGAGCTTCGGCTTGGTCTTGAGGGACAAATCCGTGTTGAAGATAGGTTAGAATCGGGCTCATCCAGAAGGGGGACAGAGATACAGCGAGAATTACGCTCGGCTCGACAACAGTTTCTTGGATAAGAGTCTTATTGTTTTTTGACACCTTTGTGCTTGCCAGTTTGGACAATATATCCGCTCGGGCGTTCGAATCTCTTGGGATATGAGATATTTGAAACCCTGAGAAACTCGAGATCAGACGCTTCACTTCTTCAAGGTATTTCTGGAGGATGGGCTCCTTGGCTTGATATTGTCCTTTGACCTGGGAGAAGACCAGTTGAGTGTCACTGAACACATTCACTTGCGTTGCACCCAGCTCTAGGACCATCTTGAGACCCTCTAGGACTGCCTCGTATTCTGCCTGGTTGTTCGAAGTCTGAAACTTGAATTTTAGCGAGTATTCGATACTGAGCTCGTCCGCGTTTTCGATGATAATACCAGCTCCTGCCCCTTTTCTGTTGCTTGACCCATCAACATAGACCGACCAGGACCAAGAATCCGAGCTCGTCAAAGACTCGGTGAACTCAGAAACAAAATCAGCCAACACTTGAGACTTCATTGCTTTCCTAGGTTGGTAAGTGATGTTGAATTCTGACAATTTGATGGACCAAGAAACCATTCGTCCAGCCAAGTCTGGTTTGTGGAGGACCTATCGCAGTGGTTGGGCAGTTCGAACTATGATCTTGTGACTTTGAAAGTATTGCCTTAACCTCCGAGCCGAAACAACAAGGCAGTAGGCAAGTTTTTCAAGTTTTTGATACCTGAGCTTTGGCCCCTGAAGAGCTCGGCTGACAAAGTAGACTGGGGCTTCGATACCAGAATGCTCTCTGACCAGAACCGAACTGATGGCTGCCTCAGCCACCGACATGTAGAGAAATAGATCTTCACCGAAAAGAGGACTAGCTAGTACTGGCGGGCTGGATAAGTACTCTTTCAACTGAATGAAGGCTTGCTCACACCGGTCGTCCCAATGAAAGTCTTTATTTTTCCTGAGGAGTTGGTACCATGGGAGAGCCTGGCGAGCGGCCTGAGAGGGGAATCTAGAGAGTGCAGCTACCTGTCCAGTAAGTTGTTGAACCCCTCGAACATTAGTCGGGCTTCTCATGTCAAGAATGTCTCTGCATTTGTCAGGATTTTATTCTATTTCCCTTTTCGTCAGCATGAATCCCGGGAAAGAACTTGCAGGGATGCCAAACATGCACTTTTCAGGGTTGAGTCTTATGTCGTGGCTCCTTACACGAGCCAGTATTGCTACGAGGTCTTGAGTATGGTTTTCTTGTTGCTTACTCTTGGAAATTATGTCATCAATGTACACCTCCATGGTTAGACCGATCATCCCCTGGAAAACTTTATTCATCATGCGTCGGTACGTTGCTCCGACGTTTTTTAAGCCGAAGGGCATGACGTTGTAGTAGTACGTTGCTCTGTCGGTGATGAAGGCAGTTTTATCCAGATCAGGAAGGTACATGGGGATTTGATTGTAGCCTGAATAGACATCCATGAATGATAACAGTTGATACTCTGCCGAACTATCGACCAGTTTGTCAATGACGGGAAATGGGTATTGTTCTTTAGGGAAAACTTTGTTTAAGTCTGTGTAATCACCACACATTCTCCACTTCCCATTAGACTTCTTGACTAAGACGGTGTTGGCTAACCAGTCTGTGTAGTCAATCTCCCCAATAAATCCAGCTTGGAGTAGTTTCGCCACTTCTTCCTCTATTGCTAGAGCCTTCTCAGCACTGACCTTTCTTTTTCTCTGAGCTACTGGTTTGGCACCAGGGTTAATGCTCAGTTTGTGACAAATAAAATTTGGATCGATGCCTGACATGTCAACCGAGGTCCATGCAAACAAGTCTTTGTTCGCAATTAAAAGCTCTGAGAGTTCATTCTTAACATTTGGTGGGAGATCCGAGCCGAGTTTGATCTGCCTGAGAGGGTCACTGCCCAAGGTTAATTATTTTCACTCACCTTTAGGAGTTGGTCAGGACTCGTCTAGTTCGGCTCGAACATCAAGGTCGGCGAGGCTCACGTTTCCTTTCTCGAGAGAGGGCTTATCGAGTTTTGTCTGTTCTTTGCTTTTGATCTTATTGAGGCTTATATTGTAGCACTTTCGAGTAGCCTCTTGCTCGGCTTTGACTGTAACCACCTTATCGTCAGCTCCGATGAATTTCATTACGAGGTGAACCGTTGATACCACAGCACCGAACGCTTGTAGGAAGGTTCTTCCCAAAATAGCGTTGTATGCGACGGGGCAATCAACTACCAAGAACTTGATTATTTCAGTTCGTGCTGAAGGTTGTTGACCAAGGGTTACTGGGAGCTGAATGTAACCAAGGGGTTGGATGGTGTCACCCGTAAACCCAATCAGTTGACCCTCGAAGAGGGTGAGATTACACTCTCTCAATTTCAAAGCCTTGAATAGCGTAAGAACATAAATGTCAACCGAACTTTCCTGGTCTATGAATATCCGTCTCACTTCATAGTTCCCAACAAGGGCTGTAATGACCATGGGGTCGTTGTGGCCAAGGAGGATTCCGTCCAAGTCTTCGTCAGTGAATGAAATTGGAATATTCTTAGCCGACCTTTTCATGACCAGTTTCTCGCTGACAGCGAGGATCTGGTTAATGTATTTCTTCCTTTTTGACCTTTTCTCATGATTTTGGTCTAATATATGATGTTTTGAGCATGAATTTCACCTCCTTTTACTATGGATTTGGCTTGTTTCTCTTGTAAATTTAGGATGTTTTTATTAGTTTTAGGATTTTTATTAGGAATAGAGTCCTTTGAACGTTTTGATCCGTTTTGAGTATGTTTCAGGTGCTTTTGGAGCTTAATTGAAGAAAATAAATATGGAACTGGAAAGAGGGCGAAAAGACCTTGAAAATGGCACAAGAACGGAGCGAAACGGAGTCGGAAGTGGTGTCACACGCCTAGGCGCACAGATTGGCACGCCTAGGCGCGCGCACCACGGTGAACCAGTTCATCAGACCTGGCGCGCCCGGGCGTGGAGCCCGGTGTGCCCAAGCGCGCGGGACACGATCAGGCCCAATTGGGCCAATTTCTGAGCAGTTTTGAAGGATTCTCTTAGGTTTTTGTATTTTTCTAATTAAACAAGGATTAAAAAATAGGTTAGCACCTTTGGTAGAAGGGAGATTACGCATCTAGGAAGCATTCAAGGAGGAATCCATTGAAGTTCAGAGCATCTTTGTGGTAATTTACGAATGAATTCCACAATTATTGTTTTTGTTCTTCCTTTCTCTATGTGTAACTAAAACCCTTGTGTTAGGAACATGGTGAATTTATATGGATAGTTTATTTTAATTTATGAATTACTGTTTTTCTATTTTTAAATCAAGCGTTTGATTGTGTTTTAATTGTTATGCATGAAACTGATCACTTTATATTTTGGATCTCTAAATCTTCAATTGGAAAATTAGGATTTAGAATAGGCCTTTCAATCAAACGGTATATTTATCCAAATCGTAGGAATACCTTTGATTCTTATATAACTTTTCATAAATTCCACTGTTTTAATTAAGGTTATTCAATGGTTTAATTTCTTAAGGGATTAAGGATTATCAAATTGAATAATAAACAGTAATTGCACAAAAGGAATCTAGTAATTGCTACTTTAGGAATTTGTTCTTGATTTAAAGGAAAAACAAGGATTCATGATTAATAAACGATTCCTGCAATGAAATCGAGTTTCTAACCACTTTTCTCCACTGCATTCAAAACCTTTTTAATTTTCAGCATTAGTTTTACTTTTAATTTTAATTCAAAATCAGTTTTAAAAATAATTTTAGTTAATAGATTTAGCTTTAAACTACTCTTAAGTGAAAATAGTTGAAACAATTTACAATCTCTGTGAGACGATACTCGAGCTTTCTGCTCTATTACTTGTAGACCCGGTACACTTGCCGGTAAGCCAACATCTCACCTCCCCCAGCAAATCCTCTTGCGATGGTTGTCACCAAAAAATTGTTCGGTGACTTGTCAACTTCAGGAGCTGGGTCTACCTTTTGCCGACCCGGATATTTTTCATCAGGGGACCTACTTCGTCGACGCTTAGCCTTGTCCGAGGAAGGTTATCTATTCCTGGTTATACGACTGACCGCATCCCTGATGTATTGTTGGAGTTTTCCATCCCTGATCATTTCTTCGATCAGGTCCCTGAGCCAGATGCACTCATCAGTTGTGTGACCGTAACCTTTATGAAAGTCATAGTATTTGGACCTATCACGTTGTGAGCCCTTCCTCAGAGTAGGAGGTCTTTGGGCCTAGCGTAAGTCAGTCTGCAGTGTTTCTATGAGGATCTGGCTCCTAGGAACAGTCAGAGGAGTGTACTCCTGAAATTTATTCCTAGGTGGTGGCCTTCGGTCTCGGTCATTCCTCTCAGCTCTACCACTGAGCCTTTCATCCTGTTTTTGTTTATTATGTCCCCGAGGGTTGGATTTTTGCCGATCATCTCTGAACTTCTGACCCCTATTGAATTCTTCCAAGTGTATGAATTTGTTGGACCGATCAGAGAATTATGGAAATCCCCAAGTTGCAACCCTTGGGTAAAGAGCAAAACAGCTACCCCAGGTTCGAGCCTAGGTACTGTAACATCCCTCATTTTTATAAAAAGAATAAAATAAGTATTTTATTATTGAAAATTATTTAAGGGAAACATTTTGGAAAAATAAATTGAAAGAAGCATATTTTGGAAATAAAATAGCTTTGGCAAGGAAGATTTAAATGAAATGTGTAAAAAGTAATATTTTGTTAAAATAGCATGCAAAGATCGGGCAATATCTCCTTCGTTAACCGTTGGATCTTGCTCAATGTTTTTAGACAAGGTTTCTAATGATTTTATATTAACATCCAACGGTGGAAATTATGTTTTGAGAAGTAAATCTTTTTAAATTAATTTTTCTGTGAAACAGTTATTTAATAGTATATTTTGGGATTTTTAAAGGTGTTTAACCGGTTAAAGACATCAGATATGCAGAAAAATAAGTCGGTTTAAACGTGGAAGCTTGTGGAAACCCAGATTTTTTCTTCTGTTCAGGCCACTTGGAACGTCGCTAGGAAGGCTGGGACAAGTGTGTGGTATGAAGAAGAGTTGGGTGGCTTACTTGGCTCCACTCTTGCCTCATTCCCTCTCTTTTCCTCTTCTATAAATAGGTATTCTATGACTTCCTTCTTTCTCAGATTTCTCTTCGTTTTCAGAGCTGAAACTCTGCCCAAATTCCTTCTCAAATTCGTGCATACAACTTGCCTTGAGTTGTTGCACATCAAGCTTGTGTTTAGGGAGTGTGAGAGCTTGTAAATCAAAAAGGGATTTTGTGCTGTCCTTGCTCTGTTCTTGCTGCGTTGCTGTTGCTACCTTTGTGGTTGTTGTTCTTGGTGTTAAATTGCAGTGAATTAGTGCTGTCCAATTCGTGCAAGGTATGGGAGACCTCATTCATATCGCTAGGATTTATGGTTGTTGGTTTGTGCAATGATATGTGTGAATTTTGATGTTGGAACCAAGACAAGAATTGGTTGGCTTGGAGGCCAATACAATCTTTGGTTCCCTATGCTATGCAACTGAATTAAGAAGGAAATTAATGAGAAGCATACTGCTATAATTCTGTGATGATTGCTGAAATTGCGTAAGTATTAGATTCATGAACAATTGATTATGAATTGATGGTATATTGATTATGAAACTGAGTTAGTGTCATGAATAAAGAGATGAATGCATGAGAACATTAGTGAGCATGTCCTAAGTTGTGTTACATGCTGAAATTGATGCTTGTTGATTATTATTAGAATTCACAAGATTGAATTAGTTGCTGAATTAATCATGAACTTTTGAATATGAGTATGTTTATTATGTGGAATTAGATCTGAAACTAATTAGGAATTGCATAATAACTGATACTTGAAACTGATTAAGGACTATGACTAAGGATTGGAATGAATAAAGCATGAATATTGAGTCAGATTACCCTCAGACCTGTCATGCTTAACCGGTTAAAAAGGTACTTAACCGGTTAACATGACAGAATAGAACCAAATCAATTTATTAGTAATTGATAATTAACTTAGGCTTGGGTTATGATCTTAGGAGTCTGAGAAAAGGCTTAAATGAATATGTTATACTGTACTTATCAATTATGGTTGGGAAATAATAAAGTTAAGATAGTTAATCATGAGTTTAGAATTTATACAGAATGCATAGATATGTCTAAGTTTAATAACAACCTTAGAAACAAGTCCTGAGGTGCACAAATATATTTCCTATATGCATGATTATGACCTAAGTTAAAGGATTATGGAATTGATGTGTAAAAAGTGACGTTCAGAACCAAAAACTGCACAATTTAATCGGTTAAGGGTCCCTTTAACCGGATAAATCGTGCAGTTCACTGAAAGGGGGAAATTTGAATATTTAAATTTAACGGTTTAACCGTTAACGCCCATCTTAACCGGATAAACAGTGTATAAAAATGCAATTTTTATACTTTTCAATAACTTTATTGAATTTTCCCTTTTAATAAATTATGAACTTGGATTAACATCAATTTCATAATAATTAGAGATGTTATAAACCATTATGGATACAAGGTTTTTGATCGAAATCATGAACTGAACTAGTATTAAAATGTGAATATGATGATACATGATGGTTCATGAATTTAACTAGTATTGAAATGTGAATATAACGATGTATGACGATTATATAGCTCCGATACGAGATTGTGGAGATGGAATGAATAGCTCCGGTATGAGACCGTGAGCTTAAATGATTCTGTATAGTACGGTGTGGCCGCTATACGAATACATGTGGACCGGTGTGGCCGCCACATATGCGTGATTTCATATAGTACGGTGTGGCCGCTATATGAAGACATGGAACGGTGTGGCCGCCATGTGTACAATGATGATGATTTTCTTGATAATGGAAATGCTGATAATTATTACATGGAATATGCATCTCATGTATGATGTTAAGAGAATTGTAAAATGAGTAAGGTGCATGAGGGATTGGGAGACCATATAGTACGGTGTGGCCGCTATATGAGACGGTTGGAACGGTGTGGCCGCCATCGTTGAAATAACAAGGACCTAGAACTATTCGTGAACAATGGTTCAGGGATCATCCCCTTTTTCATTTTTGGATCGTGGTAGATGGGGTTCCAGTATAGAACGGTGTGGCCGCTATACAGATTGTGGAAACATTGAACGCACGAATGCCCAACCCAGAGTGTTATTTTATGGAAGTGATGAAAAGAATGTTTTGAGAGACGTACATGCATTGCATGAAAGATTAATAATATTAATTATTGTGTGTTAAGACACTTGAGCATGCATTCATTATATTTAAATGATATCTGTGATGCTTGTGTTTGAACAATCATATAATCTGCTTACGCGATATGACAAGTGACTTACTCCCATACTACCACATCGGTGGTGGTAGGTTCTGTTGAATGACAGGTCAAAGGTCTCTCCTGGTGAGTTAAAGTAGCGTTAGCAGAGACAGCTAGGATGACATCTTGTTGTCCGAATCCTCTTATTGAATGATATAGTTGTGAAGACCATGCTCTGGGTGTAAAAGGGGATTTTTGGGAAATTTTATATTCTTATATTTACACTCAGACTGTTTTGTAACATAATATGATATTAACAAGCAATGCTTTTAGTTTTCACACTCTTTTAGAAAAAAAGGTTTTTAAAAATCCGCATTTTTATTTCCTTTAATATTTTGGGACGTTACAGGTACCGAGCTAGCTTTGGTATGGAAGCGTGATAAGTATCCCTGAGAGATTCATCGGATTTTTGGGTAACTGCAACCAGCGTGTGATCGAATTTAGGTTGGATACAGCTGGTTGTTTACCGGTTCAGAAAAGCTCTTTTCATCTCTTCCCAAGAGTTTATAGAATTTCTTGGGAGTGATGAATACCAGCGTAATACAACAAGTTCTAGGGTCATTGAAAACGCTCGGCACTTCATTCGATCTCCTTCCCCGTAATAATTCATTGCCCCTTCGTACGAAACGATGAGATCCACTGGGTTAGTTAGGCCGTTGTAGGTAGGTATGTTTGAAGGGCCTAAATATCCCTGTGGAGTTTTGAAAGCCATGATATAAGGGGTGAAAGGATGGCCAGGATGGAAGTCTGCTTGGTCAGGATCTATGCTTGGGTTAGCTACAAGGAGAGGTGGCAGGGGAAGTTGGATCGTGGGTGATGAGTTTAGTGGCTGAGATGTGGGGTTAGGCAATGACTGAACAGGAGGTTGGTTATGTGTTAGCCTTGTCATCGCCTGCTGTTGGAGCTCGGTAATGACTCGTCCTTGTTGTTGGATAAGGGTGGTTTGTTGCTTCAAAATGTTAATCATCTCTTGATCACGGTTCCGAGCCGATGCAGTAGTTGCATACGTCCTGCTGACGGAATGCGCTCGTCGAGCGTCTCCTCGAGCCGTTCTAGTTGGTTCACTCCTAATACTGGGGGCTATCCCCTTGTGTTCATGGTTAGGTTGGGACTGGGGTGTCTAAGTTCTGTGGGTAGAACGTGTATGGCCAGTGGTTGGAGAATTTAGGCCATGGTTTCCCCTGGTTCCCGTTGAACGGGAAGTATCACGGGTCGGAGGAACAGTACTGCTAGAGTCTCCATGGGTGGATCGTATAGTATGAGGGCCACTATGAGTTCTGGAAGGAGGTGGTGGCGGAGGAAGAAGTAGATCCGTTCCTGGAGGTGGAATTGGGGAAGGTGAATGTGGTGGCTGAGAATTCGCCCCACGATTGTAGTTCAAGTGATCACGCATGTCACCAGTGGGGTTGTGATTATGGTTGTCTGTGTTCCTAGGTCTGCCACGATTGCGCTTGATGCGATCGTCGAGATCCCCTGCGTTGCTTCTCGTGTTAACCATGGTAGAGGTGGGGATGATTTGTTATTCGTTCCCCATAGACGACGCCAATGTAGTGTCCTGGATCAAGAACATCCCTGTGGTTATGGAAGAACCAGAGGTATGCTCCCAATCGAGTTTTAATGTTGGACTTCGTAGGATTTCTGAATATCCAGTTGGGATAATTAGGATCTCCCTAGCGAACATTGTGTGTGTAACATCCTAAACCTTATTTTAAATGAAATTATTATTAAAAACCTAGGAAAAATTGGAATAATGACTTAACGAATTTTGGCGGATAGGTGAGTGGTAAATATAAGTCCTAGGGGTTGTATAGAAGGCAGTTGTGGCTTCGGGCAAAGTCATATAATCGAAATCGGGAGTTAAATCGGCGTTTTCGATGTTAGAGATCGACCGAAGAGAGAAAATTAGAAATTTATTATGGGATGCTAAGAAAATAAATTCCACCGTTGGATATGAAGTTTATGGGGTGAAGAAGCTTGTCTAAAAATTTGGACCCGATCCGACGGTTAACGAAAAAGTTACGGTGAATCGAAGATTGAAAACTCTGTTTCTCGCCAAGGCGCACCATCATGCGCCCAGGCGGGTGCACTGTTCATACGTGCACCAGACAGTGAAAAACCTGCCCAGGCGAGGCACTAACTCGCCCAGGCGAGCCAAAATCTGCACCAGGCGCACCACGACCCACGAATTGATGCGCCAGCCCCCACCTGATGCGCCCGACGCGCGCGCCAACTCCCTAAGAGGCTAGGACTTGAGATTCCTCGCCACCTCTTAAGAAGGTAAGAGGGTTCGTATTACCTTAGCTTAGGAAGTAGATTCTCTTTAGTTATAGTGATGGCTAGGGGTAGAGAGGGAGTATAGCATAAAAACCTTAGGGTATTTGATAATAAAAATAAAGGAAATAATTAGTGGAGAATAGAAAGAGTAACTAGTGTAATGTGTGAGAACAAATACATAAATGATGATGGATAGAAAGGGAATGATGGACTAAGTAGATATGTAATTAGAGAGTAATGAGAATAACTAGTTGACGAATCATAAGAAAGTTATAAAGGAAATTAAGAGCGGATAATAAGAGCGAAAATAATTAGAGACTCGTTGTAAGCTTGAAAAGATATGGAAATTGTGGAAGGAATGAAATATTATATTATTGGGATAACCAAGAGATAGGTAAAGAAAAGGGAAAGTGTTAGTGATAGACTTGTTTTAATTTGGGAGGATGAGGTGCAACGAATATGGAAAATATAGAGATAAGTGTGCTAAGTGAAAAGGATGTTTGTTGTAGATAATGACTTGAGTTGAATAATGGAATTGAAAGGAAATTAGATAATAAATGGATTAGTAATGAGTGTAATAATTGGACAATGGGAAATTATATTGTTAATGTGAGAAAGGCCCACCTATTTAGGTGTGGATATAGGAATGTGAAAAGGTGAGTTTAGGACCCTCCCTAAGTGGAGTGCGAATGTATATAAATGGACCCTCCATAACGGAGCGTGTATATATAAATGGACCCTCCATAACGGAGCGTGTATATAAATGGACCCTCCATAATGGAGCGTGTATATATAAATGGACCCTCCATAACGGAGCGCGTATATATAAATGGACCCTCCATAACGGAGCGTGTATATAACTGGACCCTCCATAGCGGAGCGTGTATATAAATGGACCCTCCATAACGGATCGTGTATAGAATAGGACCCTCCACAATGGAGTGTGATCTATAGACCCTCCCGTAGGGAGTGTGACTTGGTATGTTAAGGACCCGCCTATATGGTGAGCGTAAATATAACTAGGACCCGCCTATATGGTGAGCGTAAATGTAATTAGGTATATGGTGTGCGTAAATGTAGTTAGGACCCGCCCTCGTGGTGAGCGAACAAATGATAATAAGACCCACCGAAAGGTGAGCGAAGAATAGAAAGGAATGGAAAGTCTAGAAAGGCATAGGGAAAACATGTAACTGAAATCACAAGGAAATGTTGAGCTGTATAAAAGGAAAGTGAGGTAGTATATGATTTGGATAGTATGGTGTAGGGTAGGTCCTTGGTTTATTACTATGTTTTTGTAGAAACTATATTTCTAAGTTCTGTGTAATGCTACCCTTCTTGATATATTTTTACAGGTGAAGAAGGAGCTTACACGAGTAAGGCCGGACAGGATTACACTCCACCTCGTGGAAGACTGCTTAGTTAGTTGAGTGACCCTGTGTGGGTCAATAGTTTAATATTTTGGGAATTTGAAATATATAATATTTTGGGAAAGCAAACCCACTTTAGAATTGTAATCATTTTCTGAAAAGTGTAATTGAACTGAGTTGTATTTTGGCACTGCTAGCCATTGTTGTTGAAAAGAAGTTTTATGCAGGTTAATCAGGAAATCAATATTTTGGGAATGTCCCTAAAACAAAGGAAACTCCGTCCGATTTTACGGAGATTTTTATAACAAGCAAATATAATTAAGAGTTTTCATGATCATCTATAAGTTTAAAAGAAAAATTTTCAGATCCTCAATTAATTAAGGGTAAAAGTAACTAGGGTGTTACAGTGTGTGATTGTGTCAACTTAGGGATGGAGAAAACGTACCTTAGCCCCTATAGCATGACGGTTCTTATAGGGGGTTTACCTGATACGTGTGTTGTGGGATTTCTGATGAGGCCCGTGAGAATGTAGTGTTTGAATAGGATTAGTTTAAGGTGCTGATAAGCTAACCCTTGTAAATCATGTGATGGATAAACACTAGCCTTTATCCCGTGGTTTATCGAGCTGTGCGGGAATATATGAGTGTTTGTTAGACTGTTGGGACCGTAGCTGGAGCTGATAAGGATGAGGATCCTGTGCTCGGCTCCGATCCCGTAAGCCTGGAAACCACTCAAGTATCCCTAGCTCGGTATAACATGCTTCCGACCAGATGGTGGTCGGTGTTTTCTTACTCCAGTGTTTAACTGGTCGGATCTAAGTGATCGATATCGGTCGGATCAGAATCTGGTCCACTAAAGGACCAATTTCAAATGGGTCAATATTTACATGGACCAATTTGGTATTTAAGCCAATTTTTTTGTTTTAAGTAAGTCCTGTAAGTTATTGTCGTCTAATAAATCAGTCATTTTTATCAATTTTTTCCGTTAAGTGACATGTGACACCATAAGAAATTTTTTAAAAAAATATTAAATCATTTTTAACACATGACACCATTAATTGAGTAACATGTGTCACTTAACGGAAAAAATTAACGTAAAAGACAGTTTTGTTAGATAGCAACAATTTACAAGACTTATTTGAAACAAACAAAAAAACTTAAGGGACTGATTTTTGACCTAAAAATAACTTAAGAAACCAATTTAGTAATTTTGCCAAAAAAATGTTACTTGTGTTTTGATGCCCAAATCAGTTAAGCACAGTTATGAATTTTAAATTTTGCAATTAAATCCCTAGATTTTAATATAAAACCAAAAACTTTTAATCCTTAATAAATCGCGTGAGGTAATAAAAGTTCATTGTATCACAATCATATGAAGCGTTTGGTGCATCTATTATAATCAAGTAATGGATCACTGAAATGAAAGGAATTAAAAAACGTAAAGTCATCCATATCAATGAAAATTATATAACCAAACAAATCAACAAAAAATTAATCTAGCTATCTAGTATCTTATCCCAATATAGGATTACTACGATGAGCAATATCAAGGGCAGGTACCCTTCACTGAATCAATGTGTCTTTCAGTATAAAATAAGTGTTATTGGCTTTTGCAAACGGTGCAGATTTTTTTTAAACCAGATGATGTATGGGTTTCACATTTTTTGTGGCTTAACTAATCCATCTTGGATCCGCGAATTGTGCGAGTCTTTGACTCAACGGTATAAATTTTCCTCAAAATTTTTTGCCTCACCAGCCAATTTCCATTATTATCAATCCACTTGGATAAAACGGTGCTGATTTTATATTCCTAAATATCATAAAAAAGGATGGTGCAATAGTATTCCATGTTCACTCGGAGCGGTGAAGCAACTCGCCATAACAAGGAATTGTGTGCTCATACCGCAAGTTTGATGAATATTATTGTCATGCTTGATCTAAAATACAAATTGGCTGGTATAGCCCAAAAACACTAATTAAGGGTAAATCAGGGAGGGAGTAAAAGTTTTTGATTTATATAAATAATTCAGGAAGTTAATTATAGAATTTACAATTTATATTTGTGTTGAATTGAAGTGGTATTAAATTACATGTATTATTTTTTATTAAACCATCTAAAAAGGGTATTCAAATATATTTTTTTAAAGGTAATGAAGAAAAATCCTATTTATAAATTACTAAAATCTCTCTTTGGGTTTTCTAAGATAACATTTGAAAGAAAATTGTCATAGTTATTAGATTAAAAAAATAAAAGAAAATTGTGATCATGCATAGCAATTGACAACCAATAGTATAATATGTGCATACATTCTTGTGTACATACTTTGTACGAACTAGGTATGTATGTGCGTCTATTTTTTTTTAATTAAAATACATTAAAAAAACCAACAAAACCCAGCACAGTTGGTAGATAGCTGGGTTCCTTAAGCATGATGTCAGGGGTTCGATCCCTGCCGTGGGCATGGAAAAGACTTTGTTGGTAAAGGCAAAACCCACTTCGATGATCTCTACGCCTCGGAGGGGATTAGTCTTCGGCTGTCGGCTGGGGGATACCCTTAGTGTACACTAAAATACATTATAAAAAAATTGGTTATCCCTTCAATGATTTGATTTTTGGATCTGTTCTTGTAGGCTATAGCAGATAATGACATTATAGTTCAAAAAATTGCTTACAGTAATGCTTGTAAATTACCCAAATGGGAATAGTTCATTGACAAGGTGACATTCCATTAATTCACGTTAAGAATTATGCATGTTAAGAAAAGAACTATGCATGTTAAGAACTATAATGATGTTGCTTTAACTACTATTTCATTAACTATTTCAAATGATGTCACTTTAACTATTTCGTTAATCCACGTTAAAAACTATTGACGGTAATTAACGTTAGGACTAATGCGATTTATGTCTTTTTATCTTAGAGATTAATTTGAAATTTCAAAAATTTCAAAAACTAAATTAATCGATATACTTACAAAATAAGGAACCAATCTATAACATATTACTCAATTAATTTTATTTACAAATAAAGTAGAATAATTAACAAATTTAAAGGCGATCGTGGTGTGAGAGCTCGAAAGATATAATAAATACAATCTACTGTAATTTAAAAC
Source organism: Crotalaria pallida (assembly GCA_037953625.1). Classification (NCBI taxonomy): domain Eukaryota; kingdom Viridiplantae; phylum Streptophyta; class Magnoliopsida; order Fabales; family Fabaceae; genus Crotalaria; species Crotalaria pallida. Next base: position 89,407,862 of record CM075653.1, read on the forward strand.
GAGAGATACGTTAAAATAATGGGTCTTCACGCTAACAAGTGTCCTAAGAGCAATTGTTAAGGTTAGTAGAAATAATAGTAAATCAATCATAAGTTAGCATTAATCACTCTCTCAAAAATTCCAAAAGTCACATTTTTCTATAACAATAAACCACTTTTAGTATCTTTTAGTATCTTAATAAGTGTCCTTATGGTACTTGTTAGCATTTTCCTAAAATAATATTACTATAGGGTTATAAAAATATTTAAATGAAGCAAGTTACGAATATGTTGGCATTGATTTCACTTAAAAATAAAACGGCAGGCATTGATTTTATCACAGTTAAGTATATCTAAAGCAAAACTAACAAAAAAAACTCGTTTCCTAAGGTATAACAACTCAGGAAAATGTTAACAATGTCCTAAGATAACAATTATAGATAAAACGAATTACGGTTTTGATATATTCAGTCATTAGGCTGAGTTTAAGTATTAATAATTTTCTCTTTTCATTTGTTACAACAACAACATTTATTAGTATTAATTAAAAATTTATCTTTTTCATTTACTACTTTTAATTTTAATGATTTGACATTTTTTACAATAATACCTTTTATATCATTTTCTCTTTCCTTTTTTCTTTTTTAAGTTTTGCTTGTATATATATAAAAAAACTTATAAAAAATAACAACCTACGGGGTTTTTCCCTACAAGGGTGATATATATTTTTTTTGTGATTTTAAAAATAGGTTTCAAATAAATAGAGGCATAAAGATTAAAGCATAGATGAAGAATGAAAATGGTTTTTTACCTCTTCATTCTCCTTTTATTCAGTTTCTTTTATAAACAAAAAAAATATTATTATTGCTGTTGAGCAATAGTTTAAAATACAAGCCAAACCTTGTGCAGCAAAAAGAGCTCAAACATATTATATACATCCCCATTTAATTACAAATACATGACCCCTATATTCTATTATATATATATATATGTTCCATATAACAAAGTGTTTAATACTGTATTTCTTCCTTGCCCGTCTTTGATCTTTATGCTCAGCCCCAAACATTACACTCAAATAAATGTATCAGGTTCCTTTGTTCAGAAGTAGGTTGTTGTATTTTGCATAAGTTTTTTTTTTTTAAAAAGCAAACCTTAAAAGATAAAAGATAAAAGGAAAAATGATACAAAAGATATAGTAAAAAATATTAAATCAGAAGAATTAAAGGTAGTAAATAAAAAAATATATTTTTAATTAATCCTAATTAATACTAATAAATGTTGTTGTTATAATAAGTGAACAAAGGAAACTATTTAATGCTTAAACTCAGCCCTTAGGGCTGAGTATATCAAAACCGTAAAAACTATTTGAAAGTGTGATATTTTATGTTAAGGGCTGAGTATATCAAAACCGTAAAAACTATTTGAAAGTGTGATTTTTTATGTTTTCGATAGACATGAATGTGGTTGATTTATATTTGAATCATGTGGAGGGAGATAAGGAAAGGATAAGAGAAAACGCTACTAGAAATCTGTAATTTAGTGACCGCAATTAGTGACCGAAATAAAAAGGGTCACAAATAATAATAACCAATTTAATGACCATTCAACTATTTTCAAAGCTGAAATTTAGATTTTTTTTTTACCGAACTAGTTAGTAAGACCCAACAACTTAACTAAAATCTATCACAATTAATGAATTATTTTGAGGACAATTAATGTCATCAGAGTGGACAGACGATGTGAAGAATCATTTTGCGGTTGATTTTGGCTGTATCTTCTAAATTCAATGAACAAACGATTCTTCCCACATCTTATATGTATAGATTGAAAAATACAATTAGTATATTTGTCAAATACTGTCTCCGCCTTGAATTATAAACAACAAAAAACATACTTCTCTTACTTTAAAATATAAGTAAAATTAACTAACTTTATTAAAAAAAATTTCATTCCCAATGTCACTTTCCTAAAACATCTCTAGAAAATTGTAATCTTAATTAATTTTTGTTTCATTTTTTTTTTGGTTCGTATTCCTTGCGGAACCACCGGTATCCCCAAGAGCACCCTTAATACCAGGGAGCCCTTGAGACTAATCCGGAGCGAGCTGCGTGGCTGACTCTCCCAGCGAGATGTTTTTAGTGGGAATCGAACCTGGGGCTACTAGCACCCGTGTCCCATTCCCAAGATTTCAGTTGGGGCCTTACACCAACTGAACCAAGCCTCGTTGGTTCAATACTACTTTCCTAAAATACCTCTATTTTTTATAAAATTGAAAAAATTAAATACAATCAATTAATCTCCTTAATAAACATAAAAGTGGTTGGATTTGCTTATAATTCGAGCTATGGAAGGAGTATGATCCGAATATGTATGTCAATTAATTAAAAAGCTATCAGAGATATAATGTACTTCAATTTACTTGTAAAAAATATAGAAAGATAATGTGATAGATTGTATTTTTTATTTTTATTTTTGCTATCTAAAATGAATATAGTAATAAAAGTAATAAACTGTCTTGAGAAGATCATATGTTCATATATAAAATAAAAGTAGTGTACATAAGTTATAACTTAGTAGCAATATTGTCAATGAAAACAGATGAATTGATGAATAACTAAATTTAGCGGTTGCTTTTGGAAGTGTCTTCACGTGGATATTAGGCTGTAAAATATGTAAATGCAAAAGCTTCGGTTAATTGTTTCTCTATTTGCTTGGTTATTCCAGAAGCCAGTCAAATACAAAACTATAAAACAAAAGGATCGGATTTATTACAAGTTTGGCAAAACCATATACAGAAAGCCTAGCTACCAGGCTTACCGATTGCCAAATCATTCATTTCCCCACCCAGATTCCCTACACGTACGTTGTTTCACCAAAAGTTGACATAGAATAATGCTTCATCCAGAAAACGTTCCATGAAGGCGTGAAACAACTTAGCACATTGGCATCTAGGGATGTTTGCGTTCGGTTTAATTAATTTTGAGGTAAAAAATTATCCAATTCAAATATAAAAATTATTTAAGTTTTTATTTTGTTGAGTTAAAAAATTAATAATTCGGTTTGGTTTAATTCGATTTTTTATTATTTAAAATACAAATTTAATAGTATAAATTGATACACTAAACTTGTATTTCAAATAGCAAAATAAAAGTTTGTAACTTAATGATCATGTATCAAGTCTTTTGTAACATCTTCTTGGAATCCTAGTAGCTAATGTATGAACCCTAGAAGCTAATGTATATGCTTAACTATATTTTGGGATATGAATCGAAAAATATTTTAAAAATTTTCTATTTTCCATATATATTTATATTTGAGTAAGTTTTTATTCAAATCAAGTATTAGGAATTTTTCTTGTTTATTGTTTTGCAAGAAAATGAATTTGTCATGTGTTTTATACTTGCTTGAATATGAAAATATATGTGAGATAAGTTAGAAATGATTTCGTAATATTCTAAAAATAAACCATTTTGTGATTTATCATTACTAAATTTTCGAAAGGTTAATTTGGTTAATTAATTAATGCATTTGAATATGCTCAATGGTTCTGTTTGCTGCTGCCTATCTAAGCAATGATGAGGACTGCTCCCATCTGTTTTTTCAATGCTCTTTTTCTAGTGAAGTGTTGCAATTATGTAGGGACTGACTGGGAATTAGAAGACTGGATGGAAGGCTGAATATATGGATAGGCATATATGGAGGAATAGGAAGATGAAGAATCAAGTTTTATGTGCAGTTATTGCTACTGTAGTTTCAAGCATCTGGTATGAAAGAAATAGAAGAATATTTCAAGGGAGAAGCAATTCAACTGCTAGTCTCTTTGCATGTATTAGAATAGAAATTATTCTAAGAATGAAAGGAGTAGTAAAGGATAAACTACAAGAGAAAGAGAGTGAATTCTATAATAGAGTATTTTCTTAATGCAGAGTATGTATCTGTATCACTGTATGGTGCTTGAGGTAGTTTATGTTTTGTTAAATTTGTTCCCATCCTAGATGGGGTAATGGGGTAGCTTTTAGCTATGTTCTTGGATGTAAATACTTTTATTGTCGGGTAACGAGAATTTTCTATTTACCTAAAAAAAATTTTAATTAACCATGCGGATTCTCAATTTCTTAGTGAAATTAGTTAAGTGACTTTGGAGATGTAACACCTCGATTCTTTTATAAAGGGAATAAGAGAATTTAGTAAAAGAGTTACAACGGAAAATAAAAATTCCCTTTATTCAAGAATAGTGAATAAAAATTTTCCTTTTTAAAGTACAATATCTCAGGGTTACAAAGGATCAGATCCAATTGAGCATCTTCCTTCTTTGCTTGAGTCTCTGACTTGGACAGACTGACTATCTCTGATTTGAAATTGTACCTACCACCAGACATGGTAGATGGGAGTAAGTCACTTGTCATATCGCGTAAGCAGATTAATGATTAAGTCATACACATACAATCACCCATAATACAAATGATGCATGCTCATCAAGTGTCTTATCAGCCACATTCATCTATTTATTATTTGTATGCAATGCTATGCAATGCGAGACTTTTCTTTATTCTACAAAAGAATTCATAGGTGCATCATCACTATTCAAAAACATCTCAATTGTACAAGGGTCATACGCATACTGGGCTACGACGCTTACAAATACATCCCGTCGTATTTGCAACGAGTCCTTTCCCAAGGGACACGTCGTACCGGTATATCAACATTGACATGACGCTTACAGATACACTCCTTCGTATCTGCAACGGATCCTTTCCCAAGGGACACGTCATATCGGGATATCATCGTTGACATACTGCTTACGGATAGCGACCTACCCGCAACAGGTCTTTTCCCATAAGACACAGTAAATCGAGATTCATGGTTATATCGCTTACGAATATCGTCCTATTCGCAACGAGTCCCCTCCCAAAGGACATGATATACCAGGATTCTAATCATTTTCGTATACGTCCCTTGTACTCAATTTATCATAACATATTTGTACCTCATGAAATTCTTTTGTGCTCGACCTTCATACCAAACCGTGCATGAGGGAGACTTATTCATTCTTCCTGTCTTTGTTATCACACATTTTCCTTTTCAGGAATAGTTTATCAACTATGATTATCAATTCATTAATCACTAAACTTCATGTGTATGATGATCCAAACATCATTCAAACCATTTCCAAAGTATAATTAACAGATTCAGTCAAACATTATCAAATATAATCATCATTAAAATCATTGTCAATTCCATGAGGTCTCCAGTCAATAACTAACTAGTATAACGTCTATGCAAAGTTCTCCATGATTATTGCAATGAATTTATTTATTTATTCATTTCTCTCAGGCACTAACCGGTTACAAGATCCACTAACCGGTTAGTGAAAGCAAACTTGAGAGCAAACCGCAGTCCAAAACCTTCTAAACGTTAAACTAATTCCTTCCTACTCCTTATACAGCTTCTAAGGCATTACTAAAATATGATTTAATTAGATTAACCGTGAACTATGACTCTAAGGTTGTAACAAGACTTAAGCATATCGAAGCATACTTTGTAAGTTCTTAGTCCATTAACGTAATTCTCAATAAAGTCTTACTAAATCAGAACAATTACTATAATTATTTCATTTACGTACTACAAGTTATTAGCTTAATTATTAGTTCAAACCTAGGTTATACCAACCCTCGTTGATTTCCATACGAAACCTGAACAACCAATGCATGCTGTCAGGCACTAACCGGTTACTGAGACCACTAACCGGTTAGTCAGTACAGACCTGCATACCACAAAGCAGAATTCTGCACTTTTTTAGTTCCAATTCATTTTAAATCTCAAACAAGTCCTAATCAAACATACATATGGTCCAGAAATGATTCTAACATCAAACCAAAGGTTACTCCTCCATAATTCAGCCAAGTTTATGAGTTTCTTTCACTTCCTTTCATCATTTAGTTCCAATATGTTCAGTCTCAATTAATAGCAAACCAAGTGACTATCTGAACCTCCAAGTCCAGTAGCCATGTCTTGGCTCAAAACCACACAATCAAGTTCATAATTAATCAATCAATAATCCTAGCAATATGAATGAAATCTCCCATATCTATTTGAAATTGTTGAATGGATTTGAGGGTGAAATTTGACAAAGGCTGTTGCAACTTAGAGTTTGTAGCATTAGCAACACAGCTTCAACAAGCTAACTTTGGTGGGATTTTACATCAAGAACATGCCAATAAAAATTTTAAAAGAGAGTTAGAACCTAAACTAGGATATGAAGACTCAAGATTAAAACGAAAATGGAGGTTCAAAGAGGACTCAAGTTTACCATATAAGCTTGAAGAACAGAGGCTCATGAATCTGATTTCCTGAGTTTCAGGTTCCAGAGCCCAACTTGTTCAGCTTACAACTTCCTCTGTGGTTTACCAAATTAAAAAAACTTGGTCTCTATATCAAGATGGGATATAGAGCTTCACTCGTGTTAGGGTTTATGGTTGGAGGAGACTCTGAGAGGGAGAACGAATTCAAAGAATAGAGACAGATGAAACTAATTTATGTGTTTTCAGTTTCACTAAGCTCACTTTCTCATGTTATAACTTTCCCTATAACTTACCAAATCGAACAAATTCGGTTTCTATGTCAAGATCAGATAAGGAACTTCAATTTGATACAAGTTTCGTGGCTTGGGGTGACTTAGAGAGGGAGAACGAAAGTGATGAAGATTACCCTAGAAAACTGAGATATATGGCTTTAATAATGGGTTTTTGATCCAAAATGAGCCACATCACTCCATCCCAAGGCTCAAAACTCGACCACACTCTTATCTTTAGGTGTTAATGGGTGATATGTGGTTTAAGGGAAGTGAAACCACGTTTTTACCTCGAATTTTCGAGATAAACCAACTTAATGTTCTGCAGATGCAGACACACTAACCGGTTACTGATTTTACTAACCGGTTAGCCACTGCTAAAATTCATAAACTTAAATATAATACACTGTTGCACTGAAAAATTAATTTAAAAATATTAATTTCTCAAAACAACATTTCCACCATTGGATGTTAAGAAAAAAAGGTTAGGAACCTTGTCTAAAAATTTGAGAACGATCCAACGGTTAAAAAAGGAGATATTGCCCGATCTTTGCATAATATTTTACAAAAATATCACTTTCTTGATTATTCTATTTAAGTCCTTCTTACTACAACTATTTTATTTCCAAGAAATATATTAATTTTTGTTCATCTTCCTAAAACACTTCCTTTAAAATAATTTTCAATATAAAAATAATTATTTAATCTTTTTATGAAAATGAGGGATGTTACAGGAGACATGTTAAAACACTAAAAAATATTTGTCTAATGTGTTTTAGTAGTTGAGATTGGGGGTTTATTTTTAGTAAACCTAAAGCCTGACAATTAACTTGATCATTCAATTTTGTCCTCGATTGTCTTTGAGAAGTTTTTATTCTCAATTATATGATCCTAAAACTCTTTTGATGATATTAATTTTGTTTATATCATTCCTTAGTGTAACATCCGTCAAAATCCTCGTATTTATTTTAAACAATAAAGAGATTTATTTTGAGAGAGCATTTCTTGAAAGAGCATTTCTTGAATGAATTTCTTATTTCATGATTTTAAAGTGATGAATGATTTTTTAAAGGAATGGTTTTCATGGGATAATATTATGAGTTTTAAAATTGAGTTTTTGAGGAACGATTATGTATCTAATATTTTTATGCTTTGAAGAAATTGTGATTTTTATTCATGAGTGGTTTTATGAGAAAATTTTATTTTCTATGCATGTATGTGTATGTGTGTACGGTTTTGCCATGTATGTGTATGCTTAGGATTTTATTTTACACTACAACAATTTTGGCTTTCTGCGACGGCACAAAACCGTTGCTAAAAGCCCAAAAACCGTTGCTAAAAGTATATGCAACGGTTTTGCAACTGTTCTCTAGGTGAGCGTTGCCTATTGTCAAAGGCAACGGTTTTTTGACTTTTGGCAAAAGTTTTATAAAAACCGTTGCCCTTTGAGTAATAAACAACAACGGTTTTTATTTACATAATATGCAGCGGTTTTCTATAAACAGCAACGGTTTCTTTGTTGAGAATATGCAACGATTTTGCGAATAAAATCGTTGCCTTTTCCTAATAAACAGCAACGGTTTTACTATAAACAGCAACGGTTTCAGTGTTCAGCAACGGTTTCAGTGTTCAGAATATGCAACAACCTGATTAGAAAACCGTTGCCTTTTCCTTTAAAACAGCAACGGTTATTTTCATGAATAGCTTATGCAAGATTGATAAAACCGTTGCATTATGTTTCAGCAACAGTTATATAACTATTGCCAACTTGACATATGCAACACTTATTTTAAATTCAATCTATGTGCAACACTTTAAATAAAATTATATTGAGTAGTGTGTGTGTATATATATATATACACAGTATATATATATACACACACATAATGAAATTAAATTATAATCAACACCATACATACCAAAATAACATAAGATTATAACATAAGATTATATTGTTCCATAATCCAAAGAGTACAAGACCAAATTAAGTACTTGCTAAATAACATAATAATTTTTTGCTAGAGTTTAAAAAAAAGTCAAAGCTTAAATAATCCATATATAATTCTTGCATTGCCAATGATATCCTTCTCATTCATCTTCGGCTTGGTCTTCCTCAACATTCAAATTTTGCTGCAATATGAAAAAAAATATATGTTAAGAATATAGAATCAAAACATCATTACAATATATATATATATATATATATATATATTTTGATTAGGTGCCATGTGCAGTATGCACAAGAAATATAATCACAATAAAATGAAAACCACAAGTTACTCATTGTGCCCCAGCACTTAGTAGCCATATAGAAATGTAAATATTAGTAAACAAACAAAAAATATAATGACCCTGCTGTGGAGGAACATTTGAAAGAATGGTAACAGAGAAGAGAAGCAGAAGGGGTCAATTTCAAGAATCAATGGTAATCTTTGGTGCTCTTGGCCATTCCTAGCTAGTGCACACCAAATGAACAACAAGAGAAGAAGAGTCACATTCAATTAGCATCTATCTCACACCTCTACTCCAAGCAAGTTCCAAAATTCAAAATGGAAGAGAAGAGAAATTAAGACTAAAAAAACAAGTTGTTTTCATTGACAATAAGATCGCCATTAAAATCATGAACATCAATGCATTTCGTTACAAAACCAAAGACTCGCAGATATACATTTCATTAATAATAATAAAAAAATGACAAAGCCTAAAACTAAATAATAATCTAAGCAGAACTAGAGATTATTCCAAGGTGAGGGGGAGTCTACAACTACCGGAGTAGGTTAATATGATTGATCCCTATCAAACTAATTAAGTTGAAACAAGAAAGCAGAGATTATAAAACAGAGCTTTAAAATTATAAAGCTTTAGGATAAATTCAGGTACATTTATTTAAAAAAAATCAGCGCTATGATTGCAAACAACCTAAGAAAAGAGAAAATTAGATACAAAGATACAGGAAATTTCCATACCCGATTGTCATCCAAGGTATACCACATGTTATTTGAAGTGCGAACATAGCAGTAATAGTGGCCAGAATGAGTACTGGAACCTGAATGAACCAGAACCCCATAAAGAGAGTACTTCAAATCTCCATCCTGCTAAACAGAAGTTGAAAGTAAGTAGTGGAAAATAGGAATATTATCAAGTACTGACAAATAGAAGCCAAAAAATAGGCATAGCGAAAACCTTGAAGCAAGAAACTGTTAATGATCTTATTAAGCCTGTCCTTTCCAACTTAGTAAACCCATGGCCAAATAAATATAAGGGAAATGATAATTGTATTTATTGAAGAGTTTTTCAAGTACAACACTGAGGTATGTGTGTGTAAAGTGAGATAATATATATCATTAAAAACCAATAACTACTTACATATGACCCACTGACAAAAGGTTTCAAGTCCAGTGCACATCCAAAATGAACCTTCTTTTTAATCTTTAGTCCAGGATCATGTGCATAGAACCGCTTCATATGAATCGTGAGCACATAAGGTGCCTTATGAATTGTAAGCTGTTTGAGAGCCCTAACTTTCTGCTTGCATCGTTGACAATTGTATTGCTTCTCCCCTCCATCCAACCATTCTGGGGCTGTGAAATTTGCAAGTGCTTTTTGTAATGAATCTGCCTTGAATATTTCAAGGCTTAAATCTAAGAACGGATCAAACTTGTTAGAGGAATAAGAACATTGCTGGCATTTCACATGAAAAAGAAACCAAACACTATGTTCAACAAAGAAACTAAGATATTATTGTTCTATACACATTCCTAGGCTAATTGTTACATATCAATTGAGAATCATTTCAAGCCTCAACTAGTAATGACACCACCCCGGGCTAATTATTACATATCAAATGAGAACCATTTTCAAACGTCAATTAGTAATGACACCACCCAGGCTAATTGTTACATACCAACAGAGAACCATTTTCAAACCTCAATTAGAAATAACACCACACTTTAAATTTCCACCAGGAGTTATGAAACAGCTACCTGACTGCGGAGACGACCACCAAATATCTTGTGAACCAAACTTTTCTCATAAGCACCAGGTGAATCACTAGGTACACCAGAAGGCAGGCAACATTTATGCATTGACTCAAGTAAATTCACCATATACTCATGGGCGTCCTCCTGCCTTGCATTTCGGAAATTTCGTGATATGCCTGATCTCATGTCAAGAAGTACAAATTTCAAGCGAATAAAAGGGTAAGTAGGATCTTGATCCAAATATATCATGCTAAGCCTATGGACAAGGTGAATAACAATTTGCTTAGCCTCATAACCTGATCAAATGTAAGGTCAATAAAAGGGAATTAAAAGACAATGATGCTGTCTTATGTGCTATTGACTAACTCTTATCCCTTTTTAAAAGAAGTCAAAAAGGGCAAATACACAAAGGGGTAACTCCCAAAAAGATGCCCAAGGTCAAACATCATGGTTCGGAAAATAATGAATGTCAAGAAATTGGGGGGAGTAAATTAAACGTACCTGTGGAGAGCACAAGCCTGACATCCATTGCAGAATACCAACGTTTCCTCAAAACCTATATTGTCGCAGTGGAGACAAACAGTTTCCTACAACAAAGCAGAGCAGAGTGAATAGAAATATCCTTCTTCTGTTGGTATGTGTTGGAATCTGAATGCATTCTGAAGTTGTCAAGATACAGGTTGAGCCAATCATCGCAAAAGAACACTGGAGTGATGTATGCTCTATCTAAGGCATGCAATTCATGATACAATTCCTGCATTCCAAGAAAAAAGTTTAACTAACTTAGGTTAACTCTAAAAAAAAATAAAAATAAAAGCATTTCTGTGCAAATTTAAGAAATAAGAACTTCTTTCCAATAGAACAGTCATACATTGAAAAAAAATTGGTTATCTAGCTTGAAATAAATATTTAAATTCTATATGATTCTTCAAAATTTAAGTTATATGTTAATTTTAAAGATGTACTCCGTACAAGGCATCGAATATGACTCAAGTTGTTTGGCTGGACATAAAAAGAAGCCATAAGTTTCATTCAGAGAAAACAAATCTGAAAAATTCCTTTCAACAAACTAATCAAAACATGTAGGGTCATGTGTTTTCTCTTCCTTATAGTTGGATATAATTATAGGGAATAAATATGCACAGTAAAGTAGTTATGCCCAAGTCTCCAAGCTGATTCAAAGCCAATTCTTACCACATATTGAATAACATAATACCAAAAAAATCTGAAACTATATTAGTATAATATATAGAATGTAGACATCACAAATGGAGATATTATACTTCCATTGAGAAATTCATCATTTAGCAAGGAATTTATATGCAACAACAGGTCAATATAAACCAGCTCAAGTTCAGCAGAGCAGAACAAACTCATCAACTCATTCAAACAAAAGTTAACAAACTCTTACTCATTCAAATTACTCATATTTTATTCTTTCAAATAGTAGTGACATGTAGAGAATTCATGAGGCTTATAGCAATCACTCAAACCTAATAGAAGCAAATGACAGAAATGAAAATACCAATGCTTCCTAGCAGTGTGAAGATGAGATGCAGAGTCCAAATGCTTCACCTTCTCTTTTACACACTTTATCGAACACCTGGTATTCGACTAACTTAAGAGAGCAGAACGTTAGCGAGATGCAGCATATTCGACCAAAGAACAAAAAGCAATGAATTAGGGTTACGAGAAACTAACCAAAGAGAGTGTCGATGATTGGGATTTTGCCTTGCGGTTTCGAGATTGAAGGCAACAACTAGAGCAGTGACTGAAGACGGGGAACAGAGTTTCGATATTGAAGACGGGGACGACGACGGCGGCGTTGGGCTATTAAAGATGGTTTGCGATTGAGAGCAGCGGAGAGGACATGATTGAGAGCAGTGACGGAGCGGGGAACGCTAGCGGTGAACGATGGCTACGTGGAAGAGAGGAAACACTAGCCATGGACGGCGGAGATGAAGTCCTTGTGCGGAGATCGAAGATTCTGAGAAGTGGACGGAGAGGAGAGAAAACGTGATTTTGAGGAAGAGAATAGGGTGTTAGGGTAAAAGTAAGGAGTGTTTAGGCCCTCTTTTTTAATTTTCAGCCAAGTGAAAGAACTTCAGGAACGGTTTTATTAATCAAATTTTAGGCAACACTTATGAAAATGTGGCATTTTCTATCAACATTTGCGAAGTTATTTACAAATAATAGTAAAAACCGTTGCTTATTTATACTAATTGTCTACACTAAAAAACCGTTGCCTTTTTCGTTCATAGGCAACGGTTTTTCAACCGTTGAAATATTCTGTGCTACCTAATGTAAAAAATGTTGCAGTTCTATGTAAAAAACCGTTGCCCATTTGTGTTAATTGGCTACACACAAAAAACCGTTGCTTATTCTATGTAAAAACCGTTGCTTATTTCATATTAAATGACAACGAAAAAAAACCATTGCCTATTTCATATATAAGCAACGGTTTTTCATCCGTTGAAACTTTCGGTGTTGCCTAAACTAAAAACCGTTGCTTATTTCATATTAAATGGCAACGAAAAAAAACCGTTGCCTATTCCATATATAAGCAACGGTTTTTCAACCGTTGAAACTTTCAGTGTTGCCTAAACTAAAAAATGTTGTAGTGTTAAGACAAGGAGCTTATGGGATAAATTAGAATCATATAGAAATTAGATTAGTGGAAGCGTGTGAATTAAGGAGAAATAGCCAACCAATAGGAATTGAGATGAGTGCCTTAATTTACTCCTCTTTGTCTAGGTTGATAAGACCTAAACCATGCAACAAACCAAAGTACCAAAATTGCCCCTCCTAAACCCATGTGAACCGAATTGTTCCAAGGGAAAAAGAGTAAGCACACGTTTGCCTATATATAGCTAGCCTTAAGTTCATTTCATTCATTCACTTCTTCATTTCCTCATTTCCTCACTTTCATTTCTTCATTCCAAACACCAACACTAAGAGAAAAACTGTAGTGTCTAAGACACTGTCTATAAGATATACCCCTAGCTCAAAGGTATGGAGAGACCCGAGAGTTAGAGGATGGTCTGATGTTACTGTGTGATTGTTTTGGTATGCTAGATGTCCAGTTGGGACAACTAGGGTTTCCCTAATCACTGGTGTGTGCTAGTGTGTAATTAGGGAGAGATAGAACGTACCTGAGCCCCTTGCTGGAGACAGCTATTTATAGGGGTGGCATTGTACCTTGTGGGCCTGTACGGAGGTCCAGAAAGGCAGCTAACGTGTCCCTTTTAGGATAAGGAATGAGTCATTCATTCTTATCCTGTGTTAGAAGTCCTTATCCCTGTGGCGAGTTAGGTTCACGCGCCTCTAGCTCGGACCCTAAGGGGGTGTGGCCCCATGTGGTCGGCCTGGGGTCGCTAGAGAGTCCCAGGACAAGTGCTCGGCTTGGATTAGGCATAACCTGTCAAATGGGCCTATCTGGTCGGCCGAGTATCTTAAGGGTAGATCGAGGGTCGGTCTACCACATAAGCCCCCTAGTTCGGTAAGACTTTTTGAGTCTTGAGCCGAGCTGAGAGTTGATGGAGATTGGTATTAGAGGAGCCGAGTGTTGTGATCGGAATGAGGTAATGATCTTTGGACAACTCAATGTGCCTCGCTGTCCCTTCGTCTGCTCGAGAGGACGTTTGAATGTCCTTCTGCTGACACGTGCTGCTTTTGTCAGTTATGCCATTATTGTGCATGCTGGCTTTTGGATTTTCAAATATTTCCTTCCAGTGGTTATGTGCCACGTTTCACTTCTCGTGGCTCAATGTAGAATTGGGCCTTTGCAACCAAGCCCAAATACTCAAAATCGTGGAGGGAAGTTCCCTTTTGAACTTCAACCGTCTTTTCAGTTTCCTTATTCCCACTTTCTTCCAAACCTTGCGTTTCTGACACTCTCTTCTCCCTCCTGCGATTTCCTTTCTTGGTTCTTGGGCTCCAGACTCTTTTCCATTGCATTTTTTCTACCATTCTCTCTTAAAGCTTTTTGGCTTTCTTCTTGCTACACCAATCTGACTCGTGCCAGTCTTCAAATATCAGGTACTTTGATTCTTCTTCATTTGAACTATTCATTTATAGGTTTTGAGGTTCTGGTTTTCATTGGGCTTTGCGTTTCTTTCTGGGTTTTCTGTTTCTGGGCTTTCTGGGTTTTCTGTTTCTGGGTTTTTCACTTAATCATGGATAATAGATGGTATGCAAAGTGGTCTAAAGTTTTGGGTTTGAGTGATATTGAGGATTCTTCCTCTTCTTCATCGTCATCTTCTCCTTCTGACCTGGAGGTACTAGACTCCCTTCCTTCCCCCTTTCGCCAGCGCATGGCGGATCCCACGGTGGAGACACCGTTAGCGGTGGATTTCCCCCAAAATTCCGTGGAGGAAGAGAGTAGAAAGTTAGCGTATCACGCGGCGGAGGAGCGGGCACAAGCGGCGCCTTGTGCCTCCAGCCGCCGCACCTCGAATCGTCCTAGGGAAAGCCCCTTCTGGAGAAAAACCGTAAAGGTTAGGGGAAGGTGTAGTAGGCTCGGCTATATGACGAATAGACCTAGGGTTAGGATGTCTAAAGATTTTGATGTTGTAGATTCTGACGCCGAGTCTTCCCTTTCCCCAGGTATGGTTCGTCGGTGCATCTCACATCCTCATGAATTTATTTTGCCACCAAACGCTGGAGCATATGACTGGGTTGATTTGGAGGTACTTGGTACGCAGTCAGCCTTAGTCAACAGCAATCTGAGCCATATCCGAGCTAACATACTCCCGTGCCCCACGGATGAGGCTGGGACATCTTACACAATTAGTGCTCCGTCAGTTAATGACCGGGTGTGCACAACAATTGAAGAGAACCGCAAGGAGTTTTTCATGTATAAAGAGGTCGTGATAAGACTGGGCGTTAAGATGCCCTTTTCCGATTTGGAGATAGCTCTACTGCAGCGGCTGCACTTGGCTCCCACCCAACTACATCCTAGTGGTTGGGCATTTGTTCGGGCATTTCAGAAATTTTGTGAGGCTCGAAGGCTAAGGTGCTCGCTCCGAGCGTTTCTATGGTTGTATATACCACAAATAAACATATTTGAGAAGGGGTCGACCAAGAGATTGTGGGTGTCGTTGAAGGCACGTAATGATCATGCCCTTTTTTACCAAGTTCACTGATTCGTGGAAAACTTTTAAACCATTATTTTTCAAGTATCAGTTCTTCGGAGAAGGAGACTGTTGGTTTATGGAGGATGGTCACCCTCGGTTCCCTCTATCTTGGACGCCCAATTTCTTCAACAGACACTCGAAGCTTTACCAGTATCATTACGACAAGGAATTGACGGATGCCGAGAGGCATACTTGTGATACCTTCTTTAATTATCTTAAGCAAAATGGCCAAGTTGATATTAGGAACATTATTATTTTCCCCCAAGAGCTCGTGAAGGCTGAGCTTGGTAATAACTATTTTTTTAATGCACTTGTACTTTCTCTTTGCAGTTAGAATGGCTAAGGAAAACAAAGCTTTTGCTCGTATGAAGGAGCTTGCTAGGTCGAAGGCGGGTGCGGCGGTCGGGTCTCCGAGTGGAGCCGTTTCCTCGGAGGCTACTCGGTCTTTGACAGTGACTACGGCACCGCCTTCTGAAGTTGAGGGTGGTGCAAGAGGTCCGACCACCGTCTGTTCGTGAGGTGGGAGTAGCTACCGGAACTCCTCTTGTTCAGGTAGAAGGGGAAGAAGAAGAAGAAGATCGGATGCCATTGTCAAAAAGGGCTAGGGTGGATAAGGGCAAGGGAAAAGCTATCGATCTACTGAAGCCATTACAGTCGGCTGAAAGGAAAAGTTTATGGTTTGATGTTTCTGATCCCGAGGAGGAGACCGTATGGGCTCAGAAGCTGAGGGAGAAGTTTGTTGATTTGGTTTACACTCCAAATGACGAGAAAAGGTTGTCGGACCAGTCGGCCAATACTTTGAAAAGTAACTGTGAGTTGCTGGGCAAAAATATGCTAAGGGCTGCGAGCTATATGTTTCATATTGGGAGGAATGCTGAGGATATAAGTGCTACACTCTCGGCGGCTGAGAAGGAGAAGAGGAAAGCTTCTGCTGTTCAAGCGAAAAATCTCCTAACTCGGATTAAGGAGAGTGAAGCTAACCTCCAGGCTTTGATGGAGGCTAATACCTAGTTGCAGAAGAAATTTGACGCATCTGTGAAAGCTTGGGAGACTACTGAGAAGGCTTTAGAGGATGCTGCTGGGAGGGATGCTGAGAAAGGTAGGCTGTTGCAAACTGCCCAAGAGATATTGGCTGAAGCTCGGCAAAGAGTTACCGAGTTGGAGGATGTTCAAGGTCGGCTAACAGATTCTGAAAATGAAGTGAGTCATTTGCAGGGGGAGCTAGCAAAGGCCCGCCGGAAAGCTCTGAAGCATAAGGTCCTGGCCCAACGAAATCACTTTAATTGGGACCATGCAGTGAATGATTCCTTTGTTAACGCTGTCAAATAGCTGACCTTTATGAATCCGGGGATCCGAGTTGTAGGGGCAAGTCCGACCTTTGGGGTTGATGGTGATCGCATTATTGACTATGCTCACAAGGATAGAGAAGTAGATTTGTCGGCACCGAATCTCCCCAACCCCTTGGACTTAGAGGATGAAGATGAAGCTGACTTTGATGGGTCGTCCATTGCACTTTCCGAGGATGAAGAGTAGATCTTTTGTGATGTATTTCCCTGTTATATTTTTATGTAGTGATTATCATTGTAATGTGACTGGTTTGCTGACGATCAGGATGTTATATTGACTGTTTTTGTTGGTTTTGAAGTTTGCAATTATTTATGATATTTTGATCCTTATCCTTCTGTTCCAACGATAGTTTAGCTTTATCCTTTGTGTTGTTGTAAACTGTTATCGAGATTTCGGATCTCCTACCTTTGGCCAAGGTGGGATCCTCGGACCTCGGCTTATGTAAACTGTGTAAGTTTTTAGTCGGGCATCTCTACAAGTACTTGTAATTGTTAGTTTATAAGTCCCCGTTGGAAGGACATGTATAAACACCCAAGTTCGACTCGGTGGCGAGCCGAGAGGAAATGGTTAGTACGTTAACAGTGAGAAAATAGGAGGATGTAGTACTGAAAAAAGAGATCTTCATTAAGTTCTTTTGATCTGTTTACAAACAGTAGAATGTCAAATACAGAGAGTATTTCAATTACAGGAACATAAAGGTATTAAAATAAACGACATTAAAGTAAATGAAATTTAAATGACAGAATTTTAAAATCGGGGTTGAGCTTTTGCAGAAGTTGTTGTAGGACTCCGAGCTAGCTGTAGTAGGGTTTAAGCTTTGTAGCATTCCAGGTGTTGTTTAGTTGCTGCTTTGTTAATGTTTCCAACCTGTATGCCCCAGACCCTGTTCTTGAGACGACCCTGTAGGGGCCTTCCCAATTCCTGGCCAATTTTCCTTCTCTTGCATTTTCAAGCCGATGTCGGCTCGTCTGAGAACCAGATCTCCTACATCAAAGCTTCTCGGAACCACCCACTTGTTGTTTTATCGGGACTGCCTTTCTTTTGCCTTTTTCTCTCGGGCAGCCGCGAGAGATCGGACCTCGTCGCTGAGAGTTAACTCTTCTTTCAACAAACCATCGTTCACGCTTACTGGACGCTCGGAAATTCGGAAGGTGGGAACCCGAGTTTCTATAGGTAACACAGCCTCACAACCATAGGTAAGTCGAAATGGGGTTTCTCCTGTCGAGGTGTGTATGGTCGTTCGGATTGACCATAATACCTCAGGAAGGAGGTCAGCCCATGACCCCTCGGCTTCCAACAATCTCTTTTTCATTCCATCAATGATGATTTTATTCACTGCTTCTGCCTGTCCGTTCGTCTGCGGATGCTCGACCGATGAGAAATGGTGGGTGATATGAAAGTGGTCGACCAACTCTTGGAAAACCTTGGCGGTGAACTGTGTGCCATTGTCGGTTATCAGAGTGTGTGGGACGCCGAAGCGAGCGATGACTTGTCTGAGAAAGAATTTTTGGATTTTAGCTGAAGAGATTGTGGCCAAAGCCTCGGCTTCGACCCATTTTGTGAAGTAATCAACCACAACCACGACGAACTTTAGTTGCCCAGGAGCTGTTTTGAATTTTCCGATGATGTCCATGCCCCACTAATAGAAGGGCCATGGGGCGATCATCGAGTGGAGCTTCGTCAGAGGTCGCTGGAAAATTCTTTCCATGGATTTGACAGGACTTACATCTTTTGACATGTTCTGAAGCATCACTTAGGAGCGTGGGCCAGTAATAGCCTGCTCGGAGAACCTTGCGGGCTAGAGATTTTGCACCTACGTGATGGCTCGATATTCCTTCGTGGACTTCGGCCAAAACAAGATCGGCCTCCGCAGGGTCCAGACACTTCAGCATAGGGGAGTCTATTCCCCGTTTATACAAGGTATCACCAATCATGGCATACTGGGCAGCTTGCTTGACTATCTTTTTTCCTTTCGAAGGATCGGTTGGTAAAACTTGGTATCTGAGGTACTGCTTGATGGGGTCCATCCAGTCGGTGGTTAATGATATTGGTAGAACCACGCTCGGCTGGTGGAGAGTTTCTTGAACTAGGCTTTTGTTGTTTTCAGGGCCTTTGGTGCTAGCGAGCTTGGAGAGGATATCCACTCGCCCATTAGAGGCCCTTGGGATGTGGGTGATGGGAAATTGTGAAAAGAGGTCTGAAAGGGCTTTGACTTGTTCTAGGTACTTTTGAAGAATTGGTTCCTTAGCCTGGAACTCTCCGTTTACCTGAGAGACTACTAGCTGAGAATCACTGAAAATTTGGATCTCCGAGGCCCCCATCTGATGGGCCATCCGTAAGCCAGCCAATACCGCCTCATACTCCGCCTGATTGTTGGAGGTGGGGAACTCGAACTTTAGGGAGTATTCTAGGAAAGCCCCTCAGTGTTTTCAAGAATTATACCGAAAGTGTTTTCTCAGACACTTCAGCATAGGGGAGTCTTTTTTCCTCATACTCTCTCTGTAAGCATGAAGCCTAAGAAAGCCCCGGCAGGAACTCCGAAAGTGCATTTATCGGGGTTCAGCCGCATGTTGTACATTCTGATTCTGTCCAAGATGGCTGCCAGATCATGGGGATGATCTTCCTTCTTCCTGCTCTTGGCTATAATGTCATCTATGTAAACCTCGAGGGTGGGACCGATCAATCCCGAGAAGACCTTGTTTATCATCCGCTGGTAGGTTGCGCCATCGTTTTTCAATCCGAAAGGCATAACTGTGTAACAGTATGTGGCCTTTTCGGTGATGAAGGCTGTTTTCTCCTGATCAGGAGGGTACATCGGGATCTGGTTGTACCCTGAATACGCATCCATAAAAGAGAGGAGTTGGTACCCAGAAGAGTTGTCCACAAGTTTGTCAATGATAGGGAGGGGATACTGATCTTTTGGGCAGGCTTTGTTTAAGTCGGTGTAGTCGACGCACATGCACCACTTCCCGTTTGATTTTTTGACCAGCACGGTGTTCGAGAGTCAGTCCGAGTAATTAACCTCCCTGATGAATCCGGCCGAGAGGAGCTTGGCCACCTTCTCCTCAATGATTGCAGCTTTCTCCGTTCCCACTCTTCTCTTTTTCTGGGTGACCGGTTTGGCGGTCGGGTTGACTCTGAGGTGATGACGTATAAAGTTCGGGTCAATCCCCGGCATGTCCGCCGAGGTCCATGCAAACAGATCTTTGTTTTTCTTCAAAAGTTCGAGCATTTCTGCTCGTATATTTTCTGAGAGGTTGGTTCCTAGCCTCACTTTCCTGCTCGGAATTTCTTCATCCAACACAATGAACTCCCATTCACCCTGGGGGGTCGGTCTTGTGTTATCCAACTCGGACCTGACATCTAGGTCCATCAAAAGTACATTTCCTCTGTTCAAACTTAACTTGGGTTGGGTCTCTTCGGGGCTTTTGAGTTTCGCTAGACTAGCGTTGTAGCATAGTCTAGCTTTTTCCTGTTCGGCTCTGATGGCAACAACAGTCCCGTCAGAGCCTTCGAATTTCATGGTCAGATGGACGGTTGAGACGACCGCCCCGAAAGCCTGCAAGCATGTTCTTCCGAGGATGACATTATAAGCTGATGGGCAGTCGACAACCAGAAACTTGATGATCTCGGTTCTTGCCGAGGGGTGATTCCCGAGCGTCACGGGAAGTTGAATGTGTCCTTTGGGGACCACCGTGTCCCCTGTAAAGCTGATTAACTTTCCCTCGAAAGGGGTCAAGTCAGAGATTTTTAACTTCAGAGCTTCAAAAAGATTTAAGAACATGATATCTGCCGAACTTCCTTGGTCGACAAATATCCTGGCAACCTCATAGTTGCCTGCCTATCAGAGCAGTAATGACCATTGGGTCGTTGTGACCCGGGATGATCCCTTCAAGATCCTCATCCGAGAAACAGATGGGGACACTCATTGTAGTTCTTTTCCGGATTGGATGGTCATGGACGGCAAGCACTTGGTTGATGTATTTTTTTCTATCAGATCTGTTTTTTCCTCCTCCCGCAAAACCTCCAGTTATGGTGTTGATTCTGAGGTTTTGCGGGGATTGGTCTGTCGCTACTTCTACCATAGCAATTCTCTGTGGATTAGATGGTTGTTGCTGATTGGTGTGGTGGTCGGTTTGTCTAGTTGAGGATCGGACATTTCTGTCCGGGGAAGGGGTCCTTCTTCGAGCATGTCGGTTGAGTGCCTCCCTGACATACTGTTGTAATTTCCCATCTCTTATCAATTGCTCAATCACATCTCTCAGCCAGGTGCACTCGTCTGTAGTATGCCGATATCCCCCATGATACGAGCAGAACTTGGAACGATCCTGGCGCTGGCTTCTTATTAAGGGGGGGGGTCTCTCCACCATTCGAAGGTCAGTCTGCATTGTTTCTTGCAGTATCTGACTTCTTGGGACCGTGAGAGGGGTGTACTCATCGAACTTGGCTCGGGGAACGCCGAATCTTCTGTCTCCCCTGGGTCCTCTTCTTTGCTCCTCCCTTCTATCATCTCTTCTGTCGTCTCTCCTTGGCTTTCCTTGAGAGGAAGGCTCCCCTTTCTCACCTTTTTCTCTTTTTCTCTGCCATTTGCTGAATTCCTCCAAATTTATAAATTTGGTAGTCCGGTGCCTTAATTCCGCCATATCCCTCGGCGGTTTACCTACCAGTGAGTTTTTGAAGTCTCCGTTCTGAAGTCCCTGAGTAAAAAGGAAGACTGCGAAGCTCGATTCAAGATTTGGAACATATCCTGCCTCTGAGTGGAAACGGGAGAGATATTCTCTCAAGGGTTCTTTTGGGAGCTGCATAACCCCTGCTAATGCGTGGTCGGATTTTGGTTGGATGCAGCTAGCAGTGTATCTGTTAAGAAAAACCCTTTTCATTTATGCCCAGGAATTGACGGAGTTCCTGGGCAGGGCCGAGTACCATCTCAACACGGGTGGTTGGAGAGTCATTGAAAAGGCTCGGCATTTCATTAAGTCTCCTCCATCATAAAAATTCATTGCTCCTTCAAAAGACAAGATATGCTCCAGGGGGTCAGTCAAGCCATTATACTTCGCCACGCTGGTGGGGCTGAGGAATGTAGAGGGTGTTTCATAAGCCATGATACGCGGAGTAAAGGGGTGGCCATGGTGAGCGCTGCTGTCGGTCTCATAACTGGCTGCTAGGGCTGGATTTATTGGAGGTGGTGGGGGAAGGGCAATGGGGCCTTGTGGATCATGGGCTGGTATGGTTGCTGGGGTTGTTTCTACTGCCCGTGCAGCAACTGCCTGCATGTGGATCTGCTGGAGTTCTTCTATAGCCCTTCCCTGCTGCTTCAACATTTGAGCTTGTTGTTTAATTATTTCTTCGAGATGGGTTTCTCTTCGGCCTTGGGAGTGTCCCCTTTCTTCTCCAGAGACACGGGCATCAATGGATCGGCCGGAGCCGTGGTTTGGTACACGATTGGGGGGGTTGGGGTTTGTTTGTCTAGAGTGAACAGTGTATGGACCACTGTGAGTTCGGGCTGGTATAGAGTGGTGGCTACGGGATGGGATTTCAAGTCTGACTGATGGTATGCTGTGATGGGGAGGGTTTCTTCCTTCGAGATCTCTTCCATTGTCAGCGCTGCCCTCTACCAATCTCTGGCGGTTTCTTCCAGCCTGGTGGTTTGCACCATGTGAGTTGGCCGCAGCGTTTCCGCGTGTGTTTGCCATTTTGAGTGGGAATGACAGTTTATCTTCCCCACAGACGGCGCCAATGTAGTGTCTAAGACACTGTGTATAAGATATACCCCTAGCTCAAAGGTATGGAGAGACCTGAGAGTTAGAGGATGGCAATGTAGTGTCCCGGTATTGATGGAACACCACGATGTGTTTGATGGGTTGTTGTAGTTGGCGAGGGTGACCCCGGTCCTACGTACCCCCAGTGATAAGGGGATCAAGCCACACGTAGTTCTTGAGAGTAGGGATGAGAGAACATACCTTAGCCCCTATAGCATGGTGGTTCTTATAGGGGATTACCTGTTAGGTGTGTTGTGTGTAACCCTAGCTTAGTTGGGCTGGGCCTGTTGGTAGGCTCTTAAGTCTAGTCCATCACAGTGCCCCTAGAGAATTTCTTTAGTAAGACTTGGGTCCGTATGTGGTCGGCAGACCCTACAAGCCCCCCAGCTCGTAAGACTTTGGAAAGTCTGTGGCGAGGTAACAAGTGGCTAGGGTTGACCTTTTCGCATGTCTTAGTTCGGGAGTGTGACAACTGTTTCTCGCCTTAACCATGTAGCCTGTCTGAGTTGCTGGTCTGATCCGATGTCCTTTTCCAAGGGTTAGTGATGATGTAGAAGATTGTTTGCAAGCCAAGACCTTTTACTCAAAAGAGTATCGCTGATGGTTGATAGCGTTCTTTGTGCTAGTATAATGAAAGGGAAACCCGATAGGAGATTCTTCATAATTAACAAACGATTCTGAGCAGGGGAAATCAACAAAATATTCTTCATACCCGGAACGAGAGACTCTAGTGGGGAACACAATGCGAGGTTTCCACAATCGTCTTATGAATCCGAGGAGAGAAGGGTAGTGCGTGATTCCCGACATTCTGAATGTATGAGATACCAAAAGGGGGGACGTTGTCGAAGGTCCGCGCGCAGTTGGCACATGTATTCGAAGCAAGGAACCGTACACAGGCTTCTCTACACTCGGAACACAAGCGCAAAGAGGGAAACTCGGTGCGGGGGTCCTCACCATCATCAATACGTTTCGAATAGAGTAACATGTTATTGTGTTCACTATGCTCGGAAAACGATTTGTCCATTAATGGAGATCTCGGAATGGGTTATTCAGTCGCTCGGGCCATCGTACCTCGCATATGAGCACAAAAATAATAATTAGTTATTGTTGTTCAAAGTTAACAATTTATAACAGTAATGATAATTATTAGCAATTAATAAATGACATGTAATCAAATTAATCATGCGCTAATGAGTGATATTGGCAATTGAATAAGAAAGTTACTTCCCTGTTTTGTTGTTGTTGTCCAACTCTTTTTTTTTTATTGGGCCTGCTGGCCTGCTAGGGTTTGGAAACCCCACGTAGCAGCAACTGTGTTGTACCCTGTATTGGTGTTGCGGTGCTGCTACGTTGCAGCGGCGCTTAATTGGGACCGAAGACCGCCGCCGCCACGGAACTAGAGCCGTCGCGCGTCGCACCTCTGTTCACAGTGCAGTCATGCATGACTGTGGCACCGAGAGGATAACAGTGGCTTTGAGAATCGACGGGGCGAGAGAAATCGCGGCGGAGAGGGAGATAAGAAAATGGCTCCGTACACCAGCGGAGGAGATGCAGGTCGCGATGCAATCGCAAACGAACTGGAGTAAGGATCGTTCGCACGCCATTCTGCTGTAACTGGAGCGTTGCGGTGGCAAGCACGGGGCAAAGAGGGCACGCACTGAAGGAGGCAAGCAGTCTTCTTCTTCCTCGCAACGGGGTGAGCTCGAGATCTCATGGCGCATCGCGATGCCACGCACCTGACGAGGACTGCTTGCTGCTGTTCATGGTGGTGCCACGTCTGGACCATGGAAAACAGTTGCGGTGGCTTTTTGCTCTCCTCTGCCCTTCACGAAATCGCAAGATCGGCAGCGAACCTTCGCAAATCGTTGTCCCTCGTCACGGGTCGATCTGCTGCGAAGGAGATCGATGGTTCTCGTGAATGAGGAGCGGTAGAGGCGGCGGTGGATGACTGGTCCGTCCTTACCACCACCCACCGTTGCCACTCGCTTGGTTGCTGCTGGTGCGATGCGGTCGCTGGCTCCCCCTCGTCGATACCGGCGCACCCCCATGGCCTCGTTCAGAACACCATTGTTTTTAATCACAAAACACGTTGTTGTTGATGTTCAGTGATAGCATCGTGAACGTGGCTTAAGTGTTATTTTTTTGATTTTTTTTGTATGAAATGTGGATGGGAATCGAAGTTAACCGATTTCCCACAGACGGCGCCAATGTAGTGTCCCGGTATTGATGGAACACCACGATGTGTTTGATGGGTTGTTGTAGCTGGCGAGGGTGACCCCGGTCCTACGTACCCCCAGTGATAAGGGGATCAAGCCACACGTAGTTCTTGAGAGTAGGGATGAGAGAACATACCTTAGCCCCTATAGCATGGTGGTTCTTATAGGGGATTACCTGTTAGGTGTGTTGTGTGTAACCCTAGCTTAGTTGGGCTGGGCCTGTTGGTAGGCTCTTAAGTCTAGTCCATCACAGTGCCCCTAGAGAATGTCTTTAGTAAGACTTGGGTCCGTATGTGGTCGGCAGACCCTACAAAAACAAACTCTTAGTGAGAGAGAGAGAGAGAAAGAGAGAGAGTGGCCGAGAGTGAGAGAAGAAGGAAGAAGAAGAAGAGGATCAAGCCAAAACTTAAGGATTTTCTTTGAAGATCAAAGAGTGAGAAGCTAGAAGACCTTGATCTTGGTGTGTAACTCGAAGATCCTAGAAGTATTAGAGTTAGTTTTGGATTTGTAACTTTGTAATCTTCTTTTCTTCTTGCATGTTTGATTTTATGGTTTAGTTGATGGTTGCATGTGTTGTTTTGCTTAGATCTTGAATTTTTAGAGTTAAAGGAACTTGTAAAATACTAAACCATGAACTAGATGATTCGGCCATGGCTAGTAAACTAGGTCTTGATGCTTTTAATTAGATCTAAGTAGTTGCATGTTGATTTTATGCTTGGAAAAATTGATTTATGTACTCGCATGTCTTGATCTTAACTTGATCTAAGATAAAGTTTTGATCTTGAGCTTTGCATGTTATTTTTGGAACAAAAGATTTAATCTTTCTTGATGCATGTCACGATTTTGCAAAGAATCAAGGAAAACAAGCTTTTGAAAATGATTTTTGATTCAAAAAGGATTTGATCTATGCATTATGTTCTTGCGTGTTAAAGATTTGAAGTTAAATCTTGATTTCTAGTGATGTTGATTCGGTTTAAGCTTATAAACTAAGAGATCATGTTTTGATTCTCATGAAAAGGCACATGCATGTTAATCTTTACTTGATTTAAGAATTGTAAAGTGCATGCAAGAGATTTGAAATGAAAACTTTGCTTAAGTGATGATGATGATTCGGTTTAGTGCTTGGAAAAAGGAAATGATGTTTTTAAGATTTTGTGTGAGCAAGTACATGATATGATTCATGAATTTTGTTCTTTGCATGTTGAAAAATGAACCAAAAACCTTGTCTTTGTCATGATGAATTTTCGGCCAATGCATGTTAACTAGGTTAGGATTCTTTTTCATTAAGTGACATGAAGTAATGAGTGTGTTTCAATGGGTTGATGCTAAGTTTGTTGGTTTGAAATTGTGTTGTAATTGTTTCCTTACTATTCGGTTTTGGTATTGAAATGGGTAAATGAGTTTAGTTATTTCAAGAAGAGTTTTCAATGATTTTATTTCTTTGCTGTCCAGAAATTATTCTTAAGGTATTTCTATTCTAAAAGTGTTTTCGATTGATGAAAAGTGTGAATTTCTAAGTACCGTTTGAAATAACAAAAAGCTAGATGGAAAATATCGATTTTTCGGTGTTTTAAGAAATTAAAGTATGGCTGGACCGATTGCATACAGCAACATAAAGTAATTATTTAATTTTTGTTATTATGAGTTTTCAAATGATTTTGAGAAATTTCAAGTGCAAGAAAAGGTTGGAATTGTTTTGACAAACGATTGTATTTTTAAAGAGAATGATGAAAAGAAATAAGAGTTTTCCCTATTTTGAGTAAAGAAGAATAAAGTGATGTATTTTAATTGAAATAAAGTTTGACGTAAACGTATTTTTAAAATACGAGGTATTCTTTAGACGGTGGAACGGAATCGCAAGGAGAAGCGAGAGACTATCGAGGACAAGGCAATTCACCTGCTGGATTAAGAGGTGAGAGTGCTGTGAACCCACATCGTGGTGGCTTGTAGTCTGAATATATGGACTGTGAATTGTTGAGATTTATGTGATAGACTATGTGCTAATTGTTTATCTCCTCAGTTAATTGTAATGAATGACTGGTTTCGTTATGTATCTGAATTCACTGTATTGATGATGTTGAGTATATTTTTATTCTGTCTGGAACTCTGGTTGTTGTTATGTGTGATAATGAGATTCATGAGAAAAGAATAAGACTTAAGATTCATTGAAGAGTTGAAGGAAAGGTGATAAGTGATGAGATCCGAGAATGCTTCAGTTAAGCAATGATGCTGAGATTGTGCTCATGATGTTGAGATGGTGCTTATGATATTGAGATTGTGTTCTTGATGCGGAGATTGTGCTCATGATGCTGAAATTGTGCTCGAGGACTCATGATTGATGATGATTGTCAAATATCAGGTGGATACAAGAGATTTCTGAGATCTTCCTACGGGAATTATTTGATGAGTTGTGATGCCAAGTGGCTATTGAAAGTGAAAGTATTATGTGATTCTTTTGGGGAACAAATTTAACCCTTAGTGGTCGGGACTTGTCGAAGGGATGCACCAAGGACGAGCTGATCTTAGGTTAATTAAAATGTAAAAGACTTTAAAAGACATTTACAAATGTTGTGAGCAATGACTGCGAAGTACTGGAGAGGAAGATACCCCGGAGTATCAGGGATACTCGGGTTGTGATTGCAATAGGGGAAGGTAAGGATGGTGATACGTCAAGAAGCCTTGAGTGCTATTCTAGGCAGAGCGAATTCCATAAGGGGTAAGGATGGGCTGATCCGATGCCGTGGTAAGTTCTGCACTCGAGACTAGAATAGTACTATCGCCCCCTATGGCAATTCGAGAACAGTGAGAGGGACTGGAGCGGGGCTCTATGATTTTGCCACTGTACCCGATTTTTCTACAGTGTGCCTTGATTATATAATTTGATTTGAGAATGTACCCGATTTTCTACAGTTCTCCTAGCTTGGAGCCATTTGTTGAAACAGCTGTCAAGCCCGCGCGGTAAAGGTCCTGTACTCCTGTTTGCTTCCGACTAGGTTGGATGGATGACCGAGGAGATGTAGACGTGTGTGTTGACTGATTTTCCTCAGTGATGGTTTTTCCCCACCTCATTGAGTGAACCGATTTGATAAGACTTAAGAATGATGAGAGATTCAAAGAAAGAAAGTATAAGTGAATATCTGAATGATTGAGAAAGACTCTGATAAGATTTGAATGCTTGAAAAGATTGTGATGCCAAGTGCAGTGATTTATATGGCAATGAGTTGTGATCTTGATGTATCTGGAATACTATTATATGCTTTGTTTATAAATGTTTCCTATATGCTTATGTGAATAATATGTTCAGTTATGATGACACTGTTATGATTATACTATTTCTACATATTTATTTTTTACTGTTCTGTATAGTCTGGTTATATTGTCTTGTTCTACTATTTGCCTGTCTCTATATTGAGTCTATTGTGAGACCGCATGGTCGACACGTTAGCGTTCGGAACACTGACTCTCTCCTACCATGTTGTCGTATTGGCTTTTGTCGGTATTGCAACGGGTAGATGGCTTATCGTGTAGCGATCCACATGTGGCCTCTTCAAGGTGGAACATGGGTGGTTGTTCCTGAAGGATGGATTTGGAGAGGAGATACTCGGTTGGAGATCGATGATCCCAGACACATTTTGCGAGGGACGAGTTTGGATGTGCATGTGGGACATGTCACTCTTCGTGATTATCAAGATGGCGGACCAAGGGAACATCACGAGTATGATGGTCAACCGGCACCGTTAGCAGCAGTGACTCCACAGCAAATGGAGGAGGAGGATGTGCGTGACTCTAGTCACGAAGCGGATGCGGATTCTAGTGAGAAGATGGAAGCGGATGTTGGTTCGGATGGAGAGTGAAGCCCGACGTGTCTGATAGTGTCCAGATGATCTAGTGTCTAGGATCTAAGTTCCCAATCGAGGATTACCTTTGTGAAATACTGACGATGTAATCATGCTACTTTTATTTATGTTTTTAATTAAGTTTATGAACCTGGAAATGTAATCTTTTGTAACCAAGAACAACTTTTGGAAAAACTGTTGGAGATGAGACTCCAATGCTTTTGGTTTGTGATCAAATGATAATGATGATGATGTTATGTATTTTTTATAGTAATTCGGTTGTTGGAATTTCCAAGTGACATCTCGGTTTTCAGTGAAGTGACATTATCAAATGTGAGACTTATGTTTAAAAAAAAATGGCCTCATTTTTATAACAAATTTGTAATAAATCAATAATAGTTTTGGGAAATGAAAATCGGGCTGTTACAGAAGTGGTATCAGAGCAATGGTAATCCTAAGTGGCCTTAAGCATAGCCTTATATGCTTACCCTGTGTGACTCTGTGCTTCTAGAGTGTAGGTTTGAGTTGGGGTGTTGAACCCTTCTTGTTTCATTTTCAAGATGAGTCATGCGCGTGGAAGACCTCCTGGTTCGAATTCGAGAATCTCTGGTGAGGGCGCTGATATCCCAAATTCGGAGAATCTTGTGACTTAGATGACGGCAGTAATGATGGACGTCAATGATAATCTGCAAGCGCTACATCGGCAAGCACAACAGAATTTCAACAATCAGCAGCAAGCCCAGAACTTGGAAGCACAAGGATACAAGGGATTGGATGAATTTTGTCGTCACAACCCAAAGGAGTTTGCTAGAGGTTTCGCTCCGGATGCGGCAGTAGAGTGGATAGAGGATTTGGAAAGAATTTTCGGAGGTATGGTGCAGTGCAATGATGAGAAAAAGTTGGCTTATGCCGGATACGTGATGACGAAAGAGGCTGCAGCATGGTGGCGAATTACCAAGCAAGTGATGTTGAATGCGGAAGGAGTGCTGACATGGGAAGCTTTTAAGCAGAAATTTCTGGAGAAGAATTTTCCGGTGTATCTAAGGACGGAGAAAGAAATGGAATTTTTAAGGTTGACTCAAGGAAACCTGTCAGTCGATGAGTATGCTTCGAAATTCGAAGAGCTGGTTAAGTATGTACCTCAGTATGCTGGAGGAGAGAATGAGCGATCAAAATGTGCTAAGTTTAAGGATGGTCTTAAGCCGGAAATTAAGTTAGCTTTTTCTCACCTAGAGATAGAGGACTTTGCTAATCTGGTGAATAGGTGCCGTATGTATGAGGCTGGTTTGAAGACAAGGAGTGCAATTGAGAAGGTGACGAATCCATCTTCATCTCATGGATTGATTCGGAATCTTCCTTTTCATAGAGACTCTAGTGGAAAGTATAGGACTCCACATTCGTACTCTGGTTCTGGTGGAAGAAGGGATCAACGTTTTGGAAGAAGTGGACAAGGTGGAAATTTTGGAGGCGATAGTAATCGTGGTGGAAACCGTGGAAGCAATAGTTTTGGGGGAAGCCGCATGGGTCATAGTGGTGGAAGTCGTAATAGCTTTGGTGGAATGAGATCAGGAACTACACCTCCTCGTTGCAACAAGTGTGGTCGCAATCATTTTAGTTCGATGTGTCCACCCAGGAATCCGAATTGCTTCAATTGTGATAAGCCTGGTCACATTGCAAAGGATTGCAAGGAACCCAAGAAGGTGGCTAATTCGGGGAATGCAAATCGGCCTACTCTGCAAGGGAGATTGTTCACTATGAGAGAAGCTGAAGCTGCGAATGCTGCTAATCTGATTCAAGGTGGATGTTTCATTCATAAGAATTCCTTATTAGTTTTGTATGATTCGGGTGCTACTCACTCGTTTATTGCTGATGATGTGGTGAATAGATTAAAGTTGAAAGTAGATACTTTACCTTATAATTTGATTGTTTCTACCCCTACTGATAAACCTGTGATAGTATCTACCTATTGTTCTAATTGCCCAGTAGAGATAGAAGGTAACACCTATTTTGTTGATTTGATTCCACTACCCCTTTCTCAAATAGATGTTATCTTAGGAATGGATTGGCTTATGAGGAATCATGTTCTTCTGAACTGTTCCGAAAACTCATTAGTCTTTAGTAAAACCCAATCTTCTTCGCTTCACCCAAAGACCCTGAGCATTTATCTACCAAGGAAGTTCAAGATTCATTGAAGGATGGAGCAGTGGCCTACATGTTCTTAGCTTCATTGGATGTCAAGAAGGATAAGGAGCTACACGAATTGCCGGTGGTTAAAGATCTTCCTGAAGTATTCCCAGAAGAGATACCTGGATTACCGCCAATTCGAGAAGTTGAATTCTCAATTGATGTAATCCCTGAAACTGGAACTATTTCCAAAGCACCGTATAGAATGGCCCCGGTGGAGTTAGCTGAACTGAAGAAGCAACTGGAAGAGATGTTGGAGAAAAAGATGATACGGCCTAGTGTTTCACCATGGGGAGTACCGGTGTTGTTCGTCAAAAAGAAGGACCGTGATCAGTGTCATCATGAGATGTTGATGTGTGATTCGAATCTTCTTTGTTGAATTCCTCTCTGATATGAACCCCTTTTATTTGTGATGACCTTTAAGCTTTTTCTGAAAAGCTGTGATTGCTGATGAACCCGAAGTTTCCTCTTTTGATCTTTGACCAGACATTTATCCTTTCCTAAAGTCTTGGCGAAAATTTTGGACCCTGACACCCTATACCAGTCAAGTAGATATTCCTAAATTAGGAAGTGGGTTGTGAAGTGTTGTTAAGCAAAAGTTGCAAAGATCAAGGAGAATAAGGATTAATCGGTAGGAATGAAGGGATGTATGAGTTTTGGAGAAGAATAGGAATACCCTTTTGAGCCTTAAATAAGTGGCGAATTATGTAAAGTGATTAGAACTAAGAGCTGTGATGCCGGATTAGTCAATATAATGGTCTAGGTGGTGATAAGATGAGAAAGAATTTAAGGTGACATTTAGAATTTGAAGTCGTAAGTGTCCTGATTGGAGTCAGAGAGCGGTTAAACTAAGTTGAATAGGTAATAATATGACGAAGTCGAACTGATGAGGTGGTGAAAGTTGTGGATGGAACCCTTAAGTGTAGACCCAAGGTTAGGCTGAAGAGTTAAGACCTGATGTTTTAATGAATGACAGGTTCCTAAATTGAGGGAATTTTGATGGTACAGGATAGGAGATGAATCCCAGAAGGTGGGAAAAAGGTTTAGAATGCTTAAGTTATGTGATTCAGTGCTTGAGATAGGGAGTGAGATAGTGCATGTTTCTTAAGGATTAGTGATTGTTAAGGTAAAAGGAAGATGCAATGGTGACCATAGAAATCTGATAAGGACAATTACTTGGTGAGATATAAGGCAACAAGAGGATAGATTGAAGCAAAGTGATGAGAAATTTTGTAAGATTGACCAAAGAGTGGTGAAGGATGAGAGTTTTTAGAGGTTAAGTCTGTGATAATGAATATGGTGTAGTGAGATATGATTCATTTAAGTTGGGGAGTAAATGGAGATACGAGATTTTTGGAAGTAACTCGTTTAGGTTTAAGCTGATGAAAAGAATTCAACCCTAAGTGTGGTATTGTCTTGACCCCAAATGAATGTAATCATGCTATTCTTTGGGTGCTGTTTTGCTGCCATTGAACCCTCCTCAGTCTATTGTTATCAGTGAGACCGTATTGCTTGTACCCATTATGTTTGTTATTGAAAGTACCCCAAGAGATTACTTTTGCAAGTAATCACTCTGATTTACTCTTAAGAATGATGAATATATGGTGCATATTCAAAGATGTGACGGTTGCTGCAGTTAAAGAGGAAAGGAATCACTCCAAAGAGCTACGCGTTCACAGATCAGATAAACTCTGCGCAGCATTTCTTGAGGACGAGAAATCTTCAAGTTGGGAAGAATGTAACATCCGTCAAAATCCTCGTATTTATTTTAAACAATAAAGAGATTTATTTTGAGAAAGTGTTTTTGAAAGAGAATTTCTTGAATGAATTTCTTATTTCATGATTTTAAACTGATGAATGATTTTTTTAAAGGAATGCTTTTCATGGGATAATATTATGAGTTTTAAAATTGAGTTTTTGAGGAACGGTTATGTATCTAATATTTTTATGCTTTGAAGAAATTGTGATTTTTATACATGAGTGGTTTTATGAGAAAATTTTATTTTCTATGCATGTATGTGTATGTGTGTACGGTTTGGCCATGTATGTGTATGCTTAGGATTTTATTTTAAGACAAGGAGCTTATGGGATAAATTAGAACCATATAGAAATTAGATTAGTGGAAGAGTGTGAATTAAGGAGAAATAGCCAACCAATAGGAATTGAGATGAGTTCCTTGTTGGAAACCAACAAGAGGCCTGACAATCGAGTAGAGGGGGGTGAATAGGAGATTGAAGCTAATAAGGCAATTTTTCGATTTATTGAAAATTAAACTGATGTTGTTCGGTTTTAAAAGAAAACCCGAGCTTCTTTCCGAGCAAACAAGGTTAAATGATTAACCAATCAGATGAACAAAATGGTTAATCAGTTAACCGAGCTGCTTCAAGGTAGAGCTGGTTTTTGACTTAAGTTCGAAGAACAACACTCAAAGAGCCGAGCTAAGAAGAATAACAGTTCGAACTTAGATAAATGAAGATTAGCGGAATTAACGTTACGCTTGGCAGCAACAGATAAGCAGTAAAGAAAGAACACCAGAGATTTATCCTGGTTCACTCTCACCCTGAGAGCAAGTCCAGTCCCCTCTGAAAACCTTTCAGAGAGCTTTCACTAAAAATCGATTTTCTGGGTTACAAAGGATTTACAAGAGCCTACCCCTCTAGACCTATCCAGTCAAACGAGTGTACCAAACTCGTGACAAACTACCCACAACAAATCGAAGACCAAAGAACCTCTTTGGAACCTTTACAAATCGAAGCTTTCTCGATCAGAGACCAGCTTCTCACAACAACAAATACAACGAAGAAGATGATGGAAGTGTATGGCTCCAATTCGAAACACTCTTCGAATATGATGAAAGATTGAATAACAAGAGTGAGTCAATTCTAGAAGGATTTCACAGAGAAGAACTGATTTGAACTTAAAGTTAAGATTTGAAAGTTTTAACTCTCTTAAGTTTGTATGAAAATCGAATGTTCTTCTTCTCTATGAGTTTTTGATTTCTGCTCTGTTTGAAGTAAAAATGAAAGTTTAAGTTCTGAGAAAAATGGTTGTAAAAGAATCAATAAATCATCATATGTGCTAACGTTGAAAACCTCCTCTTTTATAGTCTCCTCTTTTCTGCAGAGAAAGAGAGAAAGAGAGCTGTACGGAGATGGGGTTTCCAACGGTAACATTTAGACAGCAGAGCAGTGATGGTGACAGTTCACCAACCTTGATTTAACTCATTTTGAATTTCAAACTTGTCAGAGCATAGGAGCTAAACCTAGGACTTCTACCCAGACTCAACGGTAATAAAAAGTACGGGACAGTTGAGCAGAGTCCGAAGGTTGAAGACGATGCATTGTTGAAGACGATGAACAAAGATTGCCGAGCTTTTGGCTTTGTTCGAGCTTGGTGTTTCTGAGCTTGATCTGAGCGTCGGCAAATAGTCAAGTTTAGAACGATCAACCTGAGCTTATTTACCCTATCAGATGTTGTGGCTGTTTCGAGCTTAATTCGAGCGAGCACCGAGCAAATCATCACTCGAGCTTACTGCCTTGAAATGAAGAACCGAGCTTGCAAACTTGGATGAACTTTGGCCTTGATCACGGGCCGAGTCAAAGCCGAGCTTGAGCTACAAAAGCTGACTTGATGCAGGTAGCGAAGAACCCTAGTTTTCTGAGCTTCTGCCGAGCCTCTGCCTTTGGCGGAACGCATACGCAAAACAAAGATTCCGAGCCTCTGCAGAGCTTGTACCTTTAGCTGAACGCTTGCGCTGATAAGTCTGACTTGTCTAACGCTAAGCACAAGCCGAGTCTGTTTATTTGACATCATCAAAAGCTCTTTGATTCTGCATTGTGAGTCTACATGCCTTAATTTACTCCTCTTTGTCTAGGTTGATAAGACCTAAACCATGCAACAAACCAAAGTACCAAAATTGCCCCTCCTAAACCCATGTGAACCGAATTGTTCCAAGGGCAAAAGAGTAAGCACACGTTTGCCTATATATAGCTAGCCTTAAGTTCATTTCATTCATTCACTTCTTCATTTCCTCATTTCTTCCCTTTCATTTCTTCATTCCAAACACCAACACTAAGAGCAAAAAAAACTCTTAGTGAGAGAGAGAGAAAGAGAGAGAGTGGCCGAGAGTGAGAGAAGAAGGAAGAAGAAGAAGAGGATCAAGCCAAAACTTAAGGATTTTCTTTGAAGATCAAAGAGTGAGAAGCTAGAAGACCTTGATCTTGGTGTGTAACTCGAAGATCCTAGAAGTATTAGAGTTAGTTTTGGATTTGTAACTTTGTAATCTTCTTTTCTTCTTGCATGTTTGATTTTATGGTTTAGTTGATGGTTGCATGTGTTGTTTTGCTTTGATCTTGAATTTTTAGAGTTAAAGGAACTTGTAAAATACTAAACCATGAGCTGGATGATTCGGCCATGGCTAGTAAACTAGGTCTTGATGCTTTTAATTAGATCTAAGTAGTTGCATGTTGATTTTATGCTTGGAAAAGTTGATTTATGTACTTGCATGTCTTGATCTTAACTTGATCTAAGATAAAGTTTTGATCTTGAGCTTTGCATGTTATTTTTGGAACAAAAAGATTTAATCTTTCTTGATGCATGTCACGGTTTTGCAAAGAATCAAGGAAAACAAGCTTTTGAAAATGATTTTTGATTCAAAAAGGATTTGATCTATGCATTATGTTCTTGCGTGTTAAAGATTTGAAGTTAAATCTTGATTTCTAGTGATGTTGATTCGGTTTAATCTTAGAAACTAAGAGATCATGTTTTGATTCTCATGAAAAGGCACATGCATGTTAATCTTTACTTGATTTAAGAATTCTAAAGTGCATGCAAGAGATTTGAAATGAAAACTTTGCTTAAGTGATGATGATGATTCGGTTTAGTGCTTGGAAAAAGGAAATGATGTTTTTAAGATTTTGTGTGAGCAAGTACATGATTTGATTCATGAATTTTGTTCTTTGCATGTTGAAAAATGAACCAAAAACCTTGTCTTTGTCATGATGAATTTTTGGCCAATGCATGTTAACTAAGTTTGGATTCTTTTTCATGAAGTGACATGAAGTAATGAGTGTGTTTCAATGGGTTGATGCTAAGTTTGTTGGTTTGAAATTGTGTTGTAATTGTTTCCTTACTATTCGGTTTTGGTATTGAAATGGGTAAATTGTAGCACCCGTCTAAATCCTCGTATTTATTTTAAACAATAAAGAGATTTATTTTGAGAAAGTGTTTTCGGAAGAGCATTTCTTTGAATGAATTTATTATTTCATGATTTTAAAGTGATGAATGATTTTTAAAATGAGATTTTCTTTTCACACCCCCCATTTTTCTCCCCATCCCCCATTTTTTCCGCCTCACATGAGGCGGAAGTGATTTTTTTCACCCTTTCCACCTCTCAAGAGGCGGAAAACCCAATAAATTTACACTTCCGCCTCATGTGAGGCGGAAAAAATGGGGGATGGAGAGAAAAATGGGGGGTGTGAAAAGAAAATCTCTTTAAAAGGAATGGTTTCCATGAGATAATATTATGGGTTTTAAAATTGAGTTTTTGAGGAACGGTTATGTATCTAATATTTTTATGCTTTGAATAAATTGTGATTTTATACATGAGTGGTTTTATGAGAGAATTTTATTTTCTATGCATGTATGTGTATGTGTGTACGGTTTGGCCATGTATGTGTATGCTTAGGATTTTATTTTAAGACAAGGATCTTATGGGATAAATTAGAACCATATAGAAATTGGATTAGGGGAAGAGTGTGAACTAAGGAGAAATAGCCAACCAATAGGAATTGAGATGAGTGCCTTAATTTACTCCTCTTTGTCTAGGTTGATAAGACCTAAACCATGCAACAATTTGAAGTGCCAACTTTGCCCCTCCTAAACACACCCATGACCGAATTTCCAAGGGCATAAGAGAGATTTCATGACTTGCCTATATATACCCTTGGCCTTAGTTCATTTCATTCATTTTTCTTTCATTTCTTTTCATTTCCAAACACATTCACTCTAAGAGTCCATCAAGCTCTTCGAGAGAGAGAGAGAGAGAGAGAGAAAGAGAGTGGATGAGAGTGAGAGAGAAGGAAGAAGAAGAGGAACCAAGCTTGATCATGGAGTTTTCTTGAAGATCTAAGGTGTTGAAGGCTTGAAGATCATTTCTTTCTTGGTGTGTAGCTCGAAAATCATGGAAGTTTAGAGTTAGTCTTGAATTTATAACTTTGTAACCTTATTTTCTTCTTGCATGTTTAATTTTATGGTTTAGTTAGTGGTTTCATGTATTGTTAATGCCTTGATCTTGAATTTTGAGAGTTAAAAGAACTTGTAAAACACTAAATCAAAAGCTAGATGATTCGGCCATGACTAGGAGACTAGGTCTTGATGCTTTTTAATTAGATCCAAGTAGTTGCATGTTGATTCTATGATTGGAAAAATTGATTTAAGTAGTTTCATGTCTTGATTTTGACTTGATCTTGGATAAAGCTTTGATTTTGCTTTGATCTATTAAAAATTTTGATCTTGAAGTCATGCATGTTGTTTTTGAGTATAAAGCTTTGATCTTTTCTTAGTGCATGTCACGGTTTTGCAAAGAAACCAAGGAAACAAGCTTTTGAAAAATGATTGTTAAAGATTTGAAGTTAAATCTTGATTTCTAGTGATGATGATTCGGTTCAAGCTTAGAAACTAAGAGATCATGTTTTGATTCTCACGAAAAGGCACATGCATGTTGATTTGTACTTGATCTAGGAATTTTAAAGTGCATGCATGAGATGTTGGATGTAATTGTTGTGTTGATTTGAGCTAAGAAAATAAATTAAAGTTTGTTTGCTTTCATGTAGTGGCTCACGGTTTTTAAAGAGGAAAAGGGAGAGATAATCCCATGATTTTATGTCTTTGATTTCAAACAAATCTTGCTTTGATTTGTGTGAATTTTCGGCCAATGCATATTAACTAGGTTAGGACTTCTTTTTCATGAAGTGACTTGAAGTAATGAGTATGTTTTCAATGAGTTGATGCTAAGTAATTTGTTCGAAATGGTGTGTGGTTATTTCTTTTTCTATTCGGTTTTGGTATGAAAATGGACAAATGAGTTTAGATATTTCAAGAAGAGTTTTCAATGGTTTTGATTTTATTCCTTTGCTGTCCAGAAATTATTCTTAAGGTATTTCCATTTTAAAAAGTGTTTTCAATGGATGAAAAGTGTGAATTTTTAAGTACCACTTGAAATAACAAAAGCGAGATTGAAAAGTATCGATTTTTCGGTGTTTAAAGAAATAAAAATGTGGCTGGACCGATTTCATGCAGCAATATAAAGTGTTTATTTAATTGGTATTATTATGAGTTTTCAAATGATTTTGAGAAATTTCAAGTGTAAGAAAAGATTGGAATTGTTTTGACAAATGATCGTATTTTAAGGAAAATGATGAAAAGAAATAAGAGCTTTTCCATTTTAAGTGAAGAAGAATAAGGTGATGAATTTCAATTGAAATAAATTTTGACGTAAACGTATTTTATTTAAATACGAGGTATTCTTTAGACGGTGGAACGGAATCGCAAGGAGAAGCGAGAGACTATCGAGGACAAGGCGATTCACCTGCTGGATTAAGAGGTGAGAGTGCTGTGAACCCACGACGTGGTGGCCTATAAGACCGAATATATGGATTGTGTTATGTGTTGAGATTTATGTGATATGCCATGTGCTAGTTGTTTATATGCTCAGTTAATTGTAATGCATGGTTAGTTCGTTATGTATCTGTATTCACTATATTAATGTTGTTGAGTATATTACTATTCGGTCTGGAACTCTGGTTTCTGTTATGTGTAGTACTGTGAATCATGAGAAAAGAATAAGGTTTGAGATTAATTGAAAAGTTTAAGGAAAGATGATAAGTGTTGAGATCTGAGAATGTTCCAATTGAGTAATGATATTGAGATTGTGCTCATGATGCGGAGATTGTGCTCATGATGCCGAGTTGTGTTCGAGGACTCATGATTGATGATGATTTCCAAGTGGTTAGTGGGAATGAAAGAGATACAAGAGATTTATGAGATTTTCCTACGGGAACGGTTTGATGTGCCGTGATGCCAAGTGGCTATTGAAAGTGAAAGAGATATGTGATTATTTTGGGGAACGGATATATCCCTTAGTGGTCGGGACTTGTCGAAGGGATGAATCAAGGGCGAGCTGACCTTAGGTTAATTAAAGAACATAAAAGACTTTAAAAGACTCTAACATAAGCGGTGAGTAATGAGTGCGAAGTAGTGGAGAGGAAGATACCATGGGTATCAGGGATACTCGGGTGGAGATTGCATGAGGGGAGGGCAAGGACGGTGAATGTCAAGAAGCCTGGAGTATATTTCTAGGCGGAAAGAATTCCACATGTGGTATACCAGACGTTGTGGGGACTGGGTCCTAAGCCGTGGTAAGTTCTGCATCGCGAACTAGAAATAGTACTGTCACCCCCTTGATTGCAAATCTAGAACAGTGAGAGGGACCGGAACGGGGCTCTGTGATTTTGCCACTGTACCCGATTTTTCTACAGTGTGCCTTGATTATAATTTGATTTGAGACTGTACCCGATTTTCTACAGTTCTCCTGGCTTGGAGCCATTTGATTTGATTGAGACAGCTGTCAAGCCCGCGTGGTAAAGGTGTTGTACTCCTGTTAGCTTCCGACTAGGTTGGATGGATGACCGAGGAGATGTAGACGTGTGTGCTGATTGTTTTTCCTCAGTGATGGTTTTTCCCCACCTCATTGAGTGAACTGATTTGATAAGACTTAAGAATGATGAAAGATGCAAAGAAAGTAAGTATAAGTGAATTTTCTGAAAGATTGAGAAAGACTGTGATAAGACTTGAATGCTTGAAAAGATTTGTGATGCCAAGTGCAGTGAGTTATATAGCAATGAGTTGTGATCTTGATATATTTGGAATACCATGATATGCTTTGTTTATAAGTGATCCATATATGCTATGTGTATAACATGTTCAGTTATGATGATGATGATGTGATTATACTGTGCTACATGTTTAAGTTACAATGTTCGATTATATTGTCCTGTTCTATTATTTGCCTGTCTTTATATTGAGTCTATCTTGAGACCGCATGGTCAACCCGTTAGTGTTCGGAACACTGACTCTCTCCTACCATGTTGTCGTATTGGCATTTGCCGGTATTGCAACGGGTAGATGGCGTATCGTGTAGCGATTCACATGTGGCCTCTTCAAGGAGGAACATGGGTGGTTGTCCCTGAAGGTTGGATATGGAGAGGAGATACTCGGTTGGAGATCGATGATCCCAGACACATTTTGCGAGGGACGAGTCTGGATGTGCATGTAGGGCGTGTCACTCTTCGTGATTATCAGGATGGTGGACCGAGGGAACATCATGAGTATGATGGTCAACCTGCACCGTTGGCAGCAGAGATTCCACAGCCGATGGAGGAGGAAGATGTGCACGCCTCTGGTCATGGAGTTGATTCGGGATCTAGTGAGAAGATGGAAGCGGATGTTGGATCGGATGAAGAGTGATGCCCGACGTGTTTGATAGTGTCTAGATGTCTTAGTGTCTAGGATCTAAGTTCCCAATCGAGGATTACCTTTGTGAAATACTGGTGATGTAATCATGCTACTTTTAACTATGTTTTTAATTAAGTTTCTCAACCTGGTATGTAAGCTTTTGTAACCATGAACCTCTTTTGGAAAACTGTTGGAGATGAGACTCCGATGCTTTTGGTTATGATCAATGATGATGATGTTATATATTTTCGATGGTATTTCAGTTGTTGGAAGTTTTAAGTGACATCACGATTTTTAGTGAAGTGATATGATCGAATGTTAGACTCATGTTTTTAAAAAAAATGGCCTCATTTTTACAACAAATTGATAACAAATCAATAATAGTTTTGGAAATGAAAATCGGGCTGTTACATAAATGAGTTTAGTTATTTCAAGAAGAGTTTTCAATGATTTTATTTCTTTGCTGTCCAGAAATTATTCTTAAGGTATTTCTATTCTAAAAGTGTTTTCGATTGATGAAAAGTGTGAATTTTTAAGTACCGTTTGAAATAACAAAAAGCTAGATGGAAAATATCGATTTTTCGGTGTTTTAAGAAATTAAAGTATGGCTGGACCGATTGCATACAGCAACATAAAGTAATTATTTAATTTGTGTTATTATGAGTTTTCAAATGATTTTGAGAAATTTCAAGTGCAAGAAAAGGTTGGAATTGTTTTGACAAACGATTGTATTTTTAAAGAGAATGATGAAAAGAAATTAGAGTTTTCCCTATTTTGAGTAAAGAAGAATAAAGTGATGTATTTTAATTGAAATAAAGTTTGACGTAATCGTATTTTTAAAATACGAGGTATTCTTTAGACGGTGGAACGAAATCTCAAGGAGAAGCGAGAGACTATCGAGGACAAGGCAATTCACCTGCTGGATTAAGAGGTGAAAGTGCTGTGAACCCACAACGTGGTGGCTTGTAGTATGAATATATGGACTGTGAATTGTTGAGATTTATGTGATAGACTATGTGCTAATTGTTTATCTGCTCAGTTAATTGTAATGCATGATTGGTTTCGTTATGTATCTGAATTCACTGTATTGATGATGTTGAGTATATTTTTATTCCGTCTGGAACTCTGGTTGTTGTTATGTGTGATAATGAGATTCATGAGAAAAGAATAAGACTTAAGATTCATTGAAAAGTTGAAGGAAAGGTGATAAGTGATGAGATCCGAGAATGCTTCAGTTAAGCAATGATGCTGAGATTGTGCTCATGATGTTGAGATGGTGCTTATGATATTGAGATTGTGTTCTTGATGCGGAGATTGTGCTCATGATGCTGAAATTGTGCTCGAGGACTCATGATTGATGATGATTGTCAAATATCAGGTGGATACAAGAGATTTCTGAGATCTTCCTACGGGAATTATTTGATGAGCTGTGATGCCAAGTGGCTATTGAAAGTGAAAGTATTATGTGATTCTTTTGGGGAACGGATTTAACCCTTAGTGGTCGGGACTTGTCGAAGGGATGCACCAAGGACGAGCCGATCTTAAGTTAATTAAAATGTAAAAGACTTTAAAATACATTGACGAATGCGGTGAGCAATGAGTGCGAAGTAGTGGAGAGGAAGATACCCAGGAGTATCAGGGATACTCGGGTTGTGATTGCAATAGGGGAAGGTAAGGACGGTGATACGTCAAGAAGCCTTGAGTGCTATTCTAGGCAAAGCGAATTCCATAAGGGGTAAGGATGGGACAATCCGATGCCGTGGTAAGTTCTGCACTCGAGACTAGAATAGTACTGTCGCCCCCTATGGCAATTCGAGAATAGTGAGAGGGACTGGAGCGGGGCTCTATGATTTTGCCACTGTACCCGATTTTTCTACAGTGTTCCTTGATTATATAATTTGATTTGAGACTGTACCCGATTATCTACAGTTCTCCTGTCTTGGAGCCATTTGTTGAGACAGCTGTCAAGCCCGCGCGGTAAAGGTCCTGTACTCCTGTTTGCTTCCGACTAGGTTGGATGGATGACCGAGGAGATGTAGACGTGTGTGCTGACTGATTTTCCTCAGTGATGGTTTTTCCCCACCTCATTGAGTGAACAGATTTGATAAGACTTAAGAATGATGAGAGATTCAAAGAAAGAAAGTATAAGTGAATATCTGAATGATTGAGAAAGACTCTGATAAGATTTGAATGCTTGAAAAGATTGTGATGCCAAGTGCAGTGATTTATATGGCAATGAGTTGTGATCTTGATGTATCTGGAATACTATTATATGCTTTGTTTAAAAATGTTTCCTATATGCTTGTGTGAATAACATGTTCAGTTATGATGACACTGTTATGATTATACTGTTTCTACATATTTATGTTATACTGTTCTGTATAGTCTGGTTATATTGTCTTGTTCTACTATTTGCCTGTCTCTATATTGAGTCTATTGTGAGACTGCATGGTCGACACGTTAGTGTTCGGAACACTAACTCTCTTCTACCATGTTGTCGTATTGGCTTTTGTCAGTATTGCAACGGGTAGATGGCGTATCGTGTAGCGATCCACATGTGGCCTCTTCAAGGTGGAACATGGGTGGTTGTTCCTGAAGGATGGATTTGGAGAGGAGATACTCGGTTGGAGATCGACGATCCCAAACACATTTTGCGAGGGATGAGTTTTGATGTGCATGTGGGACATGTCACTCTTCGTGATTATCAAGATGGCGGACCAAGGGAACATCACGAGTATGATGGTCAACCCGCACCGTTAGCAGCAGTGACTCCACAGCGAATGGAGGAGGAGGATGTGTGTGACTCTGGTCACGAAGCGGATGCGGATTCTAGTGAGAAGATGGAAGCGGATGTTGGTTCGGATGGAGAGTGAAGCCCGACGTGTCTGATAGTGTCCAGATGATCTAGTGTCTAGGATCTAAGTTCCCAATCGAGGATTACCTTTGTGAAATACTGACGATGTAATCATGCTACTTTTATTTATGTTTTTAATTAAGTTTATGAACCTGGAAATGTAATCTTTTGTAACCAAGAACAACTTTTGGAAAAACTGTTGGAGATGAGACTCTAATGCTTTTGGTTTGTGATCAAATGATAATGATGATGATGTTATGTATTTTTGATAGTAATTCGGTTGTTGGAAGTTCCAAGTGACATCTCGGTTTTCAGTGAAGTGACATTATCAAATGTGAGACTTATGTTTTAAAAAAAATGGCCTCATTTTTATAACAAATTTGTAATAAATCAATAATAGTTTTGGGAAATGAAAATCGGGTTGTTACACTTAGAATTAATTTGATCACGTTTGGACCAAACTAAACACAATTAGGAGCATTAATCCAAGATATTTTGTATGTCTCATTAAGCCTAATTCATGCCACTAACATGAGCATGTGGCAATCTCTTAGTTCATTAAGGAGTTGAGTCACAGTTCCATCACATTCTTATACTTGGCCTCAAATTTTGAGAAAGACCTAAAATTAAAAAAAAACAACTTAGACCAAAAGAACAACCAAGAGGGGGAGCAAGAACACTCTCTCATGATCTCTCGAAAAACACGTCCCTTCTCCCTCCAATTTTCTCTAAGAAATTCAGAATAATAACTTCATGCGTGACACTCTCTAACCATTCTTATTCAAGATCAAGTGAAATTTGAGGCCTTGTTTGAAGGATTCAAGTTGGACTTTGTAGGATAAGAGCTCAAAAACTCCAAGGTGTTAAAGGTGATATTCTTGAAGCTTCTTTCCTTAGCAATTATGGGCTTTCAGGCTCACAACTCAGTGTCAAACACTTCCTCAATCTTAATCATCAATTTTGAGTGAGGGTAAGCCTTTTTTCCTCTGATTAATTTGTGCCTGTAGGCTTAATACCAATCC
Source organism: Crotalaria pallida (assembly GCA_037953625.1). Lineage (NCBI taxonomy): Eukaryota > Viridiplantae > Streptophyta > Magnoliopsida > Fabales > Fabaceae > Crotalaria > Crotalaria pallida. The sequence goes on from CM075653.1 coordinate 89,452,257, forward strand.
TTATGTAAATCGTTCCAGAATTAGGATTACGTGTAGACCAGCACCTTGCGATCGATTTTTGAGTTAGTTAAACTGTTTTGTGAAAAATGTTGAACACGAAAGTTGGTCTCCATCAAATTATATTTAATTTGATGCATAATTTGTCAAAATTGGTTATTTAAAGAGAAAGTTATGCCCTATTTACTAAACTAGTTTCCTATTGTCTAGAATCTGATTAAGTTTCTTGTATCTTAAGTTAATGAGCTTTTCTTTAGCTAAAATGCATCAAATCCTTTGAAACTTGAGTCCTTGAGTTAGTATTATCAATCTACTATATGTCTAGCATATTTAAGTAGAGATTGATGCCTTGAAACCTTGAGAAATTTGAGTTTGAATCAAAAGTGCAAAATATGGATTGTGCCAAAATTCTATAAATAATCAATAAAACGCTTGATTATCTTAATGAAAATTTGCCTAGTTAATCGATTAACTAATACAAAAAAATGTCTAGAATTGAATTTTTAAGCCCGATAATCGATTAAGAGAACATGTTAATTGATTATTTTGCTACAAAACATATAATTTTAATATTTTTGAATATTCTAAGTGTTATAACCCTCAAGACTTAACCCAAGTCCCATTAAGCTTGACTTGTCACTTTAAAATCATTAAGGCAAAGTTTCTAAATTGTTAGAATGAATCCTAAGTCGTGCTTTGTTTTATAATCGTTCTAGAGTTTTCGTCCCTAAACCAAATTCAATTTTGGGTCGAGGACAAAGTTGGGGGAGTGGGTGCACATTTTGGACTAGTCAATTATTAGCTTGGATCCTCAGGTAAGGGATATGCTCTAACATGTCTTGCAGCAGCAATTCGAGTTTAAAATAAATGGTGCTATTTGACGTAAGACTGCTTTTGTTTTATTTTGAGTTGGGAATTGCTCAAGTTCCCTCTCTTGCCAAGTGAATTGGTTTGGATATTAATTCACATATTTTTGATTGTGCGGCATGTGCATGTGATGTGAAATGCTTGCTATATGTTGGTATGCAATTTGTGAAAACATGCTCGAATGTGTAGTTGTTTACAATTCACACACACACACACACACATATATATATATATATATATGCTGATATGAATACATTGTGATGTATGATGGTTAAATATGTACTATATATGTTGTTGTGTTCTGTTAATATTGGCATAATGGATGTGATGGATTCAGTGAACGACCGCTCAAAAGATAAAAGATATTAAGATAAAATCGTGAACTATATTGAGCAAGTTGAGTTTTGATTTGAGAAAAATCCATGGAAATTTTGTAAACTATATCTAAACTGTTTTGAGAACTTTATATTCTGAAAGAATGCCTAATCAAGCATATTGGATAAAAAGATGAAATGAGTTATGGATTTTTATCCAATTAGCCTTGAACCTTTTGTGAACAGTTTTGGAAAATGTCTTCAATCTCATAAGAAAATCTTTTTAGAAAGGCTGATAGTACAAATTAAGACATGCATAAAAAAGAAAACATTTTATAATATCGTTAATGTGAAAACTTTCCATCATTAATGAAACTTAACAAACAAAGATCTTCTTTCAAACTTTTAGATCATTGAAAAGATAATAAGTTTTAGGATGAGCCTAAAACACTTAAATCTAGTCTTTCGAGGAGATAGTCTTGCACACATCCCAGTTCTAAGATAGTGTTATCAGCAATGAGTCTAACGGACCAACACAAAGAATATCAACAATCAAAGCCAAGTTGGCTGCTTAATCAATGCCATGTGGGCAAGATCAATATATAGGTAATGTACATTGTGTGTGATGATAGTGTGCACATAGTGCTTTAACAACATGCAAAATTATGATAACATGGACTACAGTAAAAACATATGTAATGATTTAGTGTACCATGATGAAAGAGAGTCAAGGCATATCATGATGATAGTGTACAATGTGCTCCCCTTTGCTAAAAGACATGGATTTGAGTCTACTTTGGACCCATGTCATCAATGCTAAAAACTTAGGTATGAGTTAAAATTTAGCGCTATATACTTTATGTTTTCTCATCAACTTCGCAGGCATAGATGGATAACTATGTTAAGGCGTCATCCAGGTGGGGAACAACCATATGTTTGTAAAGCCTATGAAAAAAGAGGTAATCAATACTACAAGAAAACTGGTCAATGGCAACGACAAACGTCGTTGCTAAAAACCAAAAGTCGTTGCCATAAACATTTTTTGCAATGACAGCGGGTCATGACGTAGCGAAAGGGTAACGCAATGTCAGGAAAGTGTAACACAACGACATTATACTGTCGTTGCAAAAAAAATGTGAAAGTCGTTGCGACTATATTGTCGTTGTGAAACACGAGCATTATGATATGTGAGCAACTCTTTTTCACAACGTGTGCCATTGGCAACCATTTGGTCGTTGCAGTAAGCTAAAATTTTGGCAACGACTTTGCAGTAGTTTTTTTATTTAAAAAAAATATTTAATCATAATATTGTTAGTATAAGGCTTATTTAACATTTTAGTCCCTAAACTTAGGTGTTCTTTTAGAATTGGTCTTTAAACTTTTTTTTCGATGCTTTCGGTCCCTCAACTTTGTTTAATGTTTGGAAATGGTTCTTTCATCATTTAAGTGATGATATAGCTGACGACATGTCACGCCACTTTCAAAATATCGACGAGTGACATGTTATGTAGAGCCACAGGACACTACATGATTTTTTTATTTAAAAAAAATTCTTTTAAAATTTATTAAAAGATTCGATTTTCTTTAAAAAAAATACAATTTTTAATTATTTTTAATAAATTTATTTTTTTAATTTAAAAAATTCACTTGTCATCGTCTGACACATTACCTATCGATGTGGCGAAGGTGACGTGGCATATCCTCGATCATATCACCACTTAAGTGATGAAAGGACCATTTCCAATATTTAAGCAAAGTTTAGGGACTCAAAGCATCGAAAAAAAAGTTTAAGGACCAATTCCAAAAGAGCACCTAAGTTCAGGGACTAAAAACTTAAATCAGCCAAGAAACAATTATCATTATAGGTTGTGAAACTAATTGTGAAAAGTAATAATCATATAACTAAAATTATAACTAAAATTATTGTAACGGGCTATGGATCTCTAAGAGATCAAATGTGGAAACTCAAGCAAATATAAAGTGCTTCCATACTAAAAAAGATAAATTTCATAGATCTTTACAGTGGGTAGAAAATACAACCAACTTCATTACCAGACAATTACATGTGATATCCAAATACCAATGTAAAAGACCATCAGACCAAGGTGACTAAACCAGAAACAACAATTTCATAAATTCATTTACAACACTAAGCATCTCTATGGGCTCCAAATGCAATATAAATATATATATATATGTTCCACAGCTAAGCACATCTCAAGATACTTTTCTGCACTCCAACTGATACACTTTGGCTGGCAGCAGTGCTCATGGCCTCATGGGGCAACACAAATCATCATATATTATTTCACTCTTCTTCCTTCCCTAAATAAATGCGATAAAGCAAACATAAGTCATTATATTATTGAGTCTTAATGCATGAAAGCAAACATAAGTTATCTAAGGGAGAAATTCAAGTATTCAACTAAGAAGGGTTCATACTTTGTTCTAAAAATTTACAAACATGATCACATAAGTTGCTTCATAAATAAGTATATCTTGTTTGCCCGAGACTTGAATGAAAGTTAATACTGAAACTCATACTCAATCATCATCAAGTAAAAAAAATAGAAACAAGAAATGAATAGCCACTTCACAATATAGGAAAAAGCCTGAGCATAGCGACTATATAAAATAAACAAAAGAATTTGCATTTCAAGTGGCAGAAAATGGAACTATGAAATAAAAAAGAGAAAAATATTGGTCCCACCATGGTTCATGTGCATTACTCTGCGCATAAACATGGAGGAAGGTTAAGGAGTACATAGAGAGATACGCTTATCATGAATCTAGTAGAGAAGGGTCTCAAGTGGTGATTCGCTAATAGATTGGAGGGCCATTATGGGTAAGGATTGATCTTGTGATAGTTCAGGGTCGCTCCTTGCAACCCGGGAACTCTTTTCTTAATCATAATGGCTCTGTCACTTCCTAGATATATATATATATATATATATCATGGTTTGTAGACATGTTGTAACTTCAATGGATGTATGCTCTTACCATGTGTGTGGGGGGGTGGATTTTATTGAGGCCAACATTGTACTATAACTGCTTTCGAAGTTCGGAGCAGCAGTGTGCATGCAAAGCACCCATAATTCTACTAAGCGTCAAGAGGGGCTCATGCATAACATATAAAGACTAAAGAGTCAATGAGCCTGATAAAACACTTGCATCATGCATCATATGTATTTGTTTGTTTTATCAATTGGTAGTTATGCTATGTGATATATGTTGATAATTGTTGTGTGACATACATGCTAGATGCTTATTCCCTATGCATGTGTTGTGTGGATGTGTGTTGGCAGGTACTCATGGCTGCTCCATCTCTAACATTGGAGTTGAGGCCCCTCAACTCAGAGGGGTGGACCATATATGTTGATTGTGTGGTTGGGGACGGGTCGATGAAGACCGTTGCTGGTCATACTGCCCTATTACCAGTAGTTGGGCTCCAGTGGAATGTTGTACTCGTCTAAGTAGTGCTACACGGTTTCCCTAATCTAGGCTTAGTGGTAGACGGTCATATGCCATTACCACCCACACCTGTTGTTGTACACTTATTCATATTTCATGATATTTTCCTTCAACTCTGTATCCCGCACCGGCTAGAGGTGGGACAGCAGATGGAGATCCACTACGAGCGTCTCCTTTTTCGACTCGTTCTAGATCGTTCACTTTCGCTACACCATTGAGAGTTGCAGATCGACTATCCAGTGGTACATGTCATATGATATTTGAGGAGCTAGTCAAGAGACTCTGATGCGTACCACGGGATTGTTGCATCTTGTCAGAGATTTCCGTGATTATAGAGAACCCCTGTGCACGCCCACTCCCTGCTCCTCGTCGGAGGGGGACAACTCTTGCTCACAGTGGGCACAATGTATAAGAGACTCTGACAGACTGCACACTAGAGACTCGGTCATCTTCCATGGTTCTTATGGCCATGGTGGGTGCAAATGGCACCAATAGAGAGTCAATAGTGATTGGAGTTCGGATGGTGAGCCAATAAAGGATTGTGTTGATGATAGTGACCCAGAGGAGGGTGGTATATGACTGGTTGCTACCATGATAGTCTAGTGGATTCTATTTATACTTATTGATATTTACTCTAGATTTTTTCATCCCCGTTTTTTTTTATGTGTGTGTGTTTATATATGGGAATTTGTATATAGGACTTTACTGTGCTGGTATTGTTAATAATACTATGAGTGTTATGTTTATGGTTGTATGTAGTGACTTAACTTGATGGCATGGTATTTGAGAACCATGACTTTATTACTACTTATCATATCTAATTTGTGAAAATATGTTTTGATATAAAGTGTGAAAATTCAAAAGGTTATATAACTACTTATTAACAAAAACAAAATGGTTATATTAACAAAAAAAAAGTTATATAACTACTTATTTCTTATTTCTACAACTAAATTATGTTGTAAACTTTTGCAATAATATACTCCCTTGATTTCATATGTAGTGTTTATAGAACTTTTGTACCATGTTTCATATGTATTGTTCTTTTACAAAACTCAATACATAATTAATGAGATTTTTTCCCAACACACCCTTATTTATCACACACTCTTCTTTACTTCCAATATCTTTCTTTCTCTTCAATAATGATTGTATAAGGATATTATAGTCAAAATACCTCAAATACTTACATTATTTAACTATTTCTTAAAACCCGTGCATAACCTTAAAATAAAGAGTTAATAGTCACATAGGTCCACGAAAGATACCCGTGGAATTAGTTAGGTCCCTGAAAGATTTGTGGAATTACTTAAATTCCTCAAAGATCAATTTGGTGTCACGTTAGTCTGCCATCCAATCTCGTCAGGAGGGACCTAACGGAATCATACGTGGCACATTAAATGCTTTGTTGGCTCTAATGCCATGTTGGACTGTTAAGAAGGTGCCACGTTTGGTCCAACAAAGCATTTAAGATGCCACGTAGGATTCCGTTAGGTCTTGTGACACTCTCGTTTTTACATCTTGGAAATAATTACCATTTCCAAGTGATTGAAATACTTGCTATCAAAAAATTAGGACTAAAAAATTTTTCCTTTTTAATTTGTACTTGCCCGATTATAAACACTTTAAATCTGAACTAATAATTGAATTCGGCTTAATAATATCTTAATTACAAAAAGACTCTCGAGATAATATTTTCTTAAACGTAATAAAACACCTTCGTAGTCCTTATTAAAATATATTGTTTAACTCTCGAGTTTAATCGAATATAATATATAAACTTGTCGTCGAACCCTTTTTGAGTCAAAATCAGAGTATGCGGAAGTAAAAAGTAATACTTGTGGGGCACTGCTGAGGTAAGTAAAACATATCATATAAATGTATATAATAACATAAACCCCATAAGTATCATCAGTAGCAAGTAGTGAAAGTTGAGATAGCAAGTTTGGTGAAATATATACAAACCAGCTGCATAAAATAAACCTCACTCTAAGACCTCTCAAAATATGTACAATATATCATATAATCCAAAAGTAGAAGTCCCAGAGCAGGTCATCCGTGTCCTCAGCAGCTCCTCAGATCCTCCACAGCTCTATCCCTAGGATCTAGGATCCAAAATATCCATGCTATGCAGGCTCCTATGAACCAGCAGGTCCACCTCTAGCAGAAACAGTCGGCTCGACATGCACCTCCTCCTCGCTCTCATCCTCCACAGGGTCCTCCTCAACCTCGCCCGACTATGTGGAGACCCCACCACTAGGTCTAGGATCTGCAGAAGCAGTCCTCTCGAAGTCAGTCGGACCAGGAGAAGGAGTCTCCTCAGTAACAACTCTATGGGAGGAAGGATGATAACGAGTGGCAGCTCTGAAACGAAAACTATGAAAACGACGCACTGGTCGAGCCGGGGGTGGTCCTCTATATGTATAAAAGGGTGGAACATGCATAGTATAGACTAAAGGGATCCTAAATCGACGAGGTCGCACTCGCACCAGAGGGTTGGGGTGGTAGAGAGTGATCTCCACCTCCCCCTCAAAAGTGGCACGGTACTCCTCATACGTCCATATACCACTAGGGATAGGGCGTATCTCGATGCAAGCTAGGTATCTGGCCATCACCTAAACAGGGCACAGGGAGTAAGTATACACATATACATAATTGATAAAGACTAAAATTACAAACACAAGTATATCATGGACAGATAATAATGCAAGTACATATGAGCACACCAATTTTCAACATTATATCTCTTATAATGCAAGTGGCATGATGTATGATTTTCTATCCACAACTGAGGCCTCTAAAAGTCCATCTTGGACGTCCATCCAATACACCCTTGTGTTCCCGGAACACCGACATTCGTTCCCAGAATGTAATGCCGAACCATACTTGGATAATACGCATCACTCCCGGAGTGTGCACCACGTTCCGAGAACGCATACGTTCCCAGAACGCATAAAAACCAGGTCCCGGACACTGGCCACATTCCCAGAATGTGTCATCAAGTAGGTTACAATTTGGTACTCCCGGAGTACCCTCCTCATATTCCCAGAATATGATAAACGTTCCTACCAACCAAACTTCCAGTCTATATGGATGCACAATTATCAGGGTTGGTTATATCTTTTACATTAATTACTGTGATTTGGAAATATTCCAATTTCTCTTTTGAATGATTTAATTGAGGCATAAACTTTGGCATAAAATTCTCCTTTGAATTATCTCAAAAACATGCCCTTAAGCTTAGATTGGGAAAACATAACCAATGGTATTCAAAAACTTACCTTTTTATTTTTCAGATTCAGGTACTAACTGGTTACAGTTTCAGACTAATCGGTTAGAATTACAAACCTGAACTGTTTACCATTGTAATTCAGAAAAACCCTTTTTCTTGAATTCTCTACCCAATCCATAAACAAATTTAACATTGTTTTACACCTCAAAAACCACTGTTTATATCATTCAAAAGTCTAAATCACATTTCATTATCCAATGAGCATAATTTCCTCTTGAAATTATCTCATTACATTAAGGTATCAACTCTTTAACTGCAATCTGAACTATAACAGTGAAATCAACTTATTTTCAGATTGTTTTCCATGAAATTAAGGCCTAGATTTGAGTAGGATTTATAAGACCACAATACTGATTTTGTAAACTTATTTTCTTTTGCATTTTTACAGTCTCTAACCGGTTACGAATATCGAGTAACCGGTTAGATTATGCAGTCTGACACTACAACATGAGTTTTAACAAATCATTATCTTCACTACTCAAATCTAACCAAATTTCAACCTTTAACAGAGTTCATATACCTTAAATAAATATGTTTAAGCACAGAAACACATATAATTTTGCATGCATTTGGTTTAGTGCATCAAATTGCATAAGAATCCATACAAACACAATTCAATACCTCAAATCACAGATTATACATTTAGATTCCGATTTCCACATTAAAATCACTTGCATGCATCAATATAAAATTGCTCAAAACAACATTGAGCAGAAATTTGGCCTCCAAGCCTTTGTGCTTCACACACATAATGCCCTTTTTGAGTTTTGTTAACTCAAATCCTAAATCACTTGATTTTAGTCTAAATCTAGTATATGTTAAACTTCTCCCATACCTTAGGATAGAGTTTGATGAAGATTGACACTGACTTGAAGAAAAATCCACAGATTCCCCACAAATCCTAGGTTCTGCTCTCAGCCACGATTTCCATCAATAGGGTTCAAAGACCAGCAAATTTGACATAGGAATTGGTCAAAGAAATTGGGGAAAACAATTAGACATTGCTCTAGGTAACATGCACTAAGAATAGGAACAGATTTGGAATCAAAAGGGTTTGTGTGCTTACCTAAATCAAAGCTTGAACTCAGCTTCCAAAATCCATAAAAAACAGAGTTTAGTTTCCAGCTCCAACTTCTAAGGTTGATTCCTCTTCACACAAGAACCCTCAGCTCACAAGGTGTATATCAATGAAAAGCCCTTGATTCAAGCTTTTCAGAAGTGTATGTTTCGCTCTCTAACTCTCAAGGAAGGAGATGAATTTCTTAGAACGAATTTGAAACCCTAACAGCCCTTCTCCAACACAAAATGCAGAAAATCAACCTCTTTACCTCAGAAATGCATCAATTTATAGGGCAAATTGTGTGCCATGCAAGGCGACACGCGTATTCCACTGAATTTGAGTGGGATTCGTGGCGATTAAACGAATTAATCAAGTGATTACTCATCAAAATCCACTAACCCAGTTTCTGGGTTCATCGTCTAACCGGTTACAGGGCATTACTAACCGGTTAGATCAGTCCAAAATTTAAAAATTAATATTTTTAAATCTTTCCCTCCAAGAACTTTTCCAATATTACATTTAGGTCCTAATCCAGGGACTAAAATGCAATATTCTTATATTTTGCATTTATTTGCCATATAAAAATATTTCAACTAATTTTTATATTTTAGGCTAATTAAATACAAAACATAAACTTGGAAATTCATATAAATTAATAATAAAACTTTTATTATTAATTTTCCTTATTATTCGGGAGACGAAAATTATGGGTGTTACACTACTCCCCCACTTAAAAGGAATTTCGTCCCCGAAATTCTAGCTTACAAAAACAACTCCGGATACTCTTGACGCATCTTTTCCTCTAATTCCCACGTAGCTTCAGACACGTCAGCATTTTCCCATATGACCTTAACTAAAGGTATCTCCTTTCCCCTGAGTTGCTTAACTTCACGATCCTCTATCTGAACCGGTCTGGTCTCAAAGGTAAGGTTTTCCTTCAAAGTTAGGTCATCAGGTTGGAGTTTTAAAATAACTGATGGATCATGCACATACTTCTTCAGTTGCGAAACGTGAAAGACGTTGTGCAAATTGGATAGAGAAGGTGGTAAAGCAAGTTGATAAGCAACAGGACCAACTCTCTTAAGGATTTGGTATGGACCTATACACTTAGGCAAAATCTTTCGAGTTCTCAAGGCTCTACTGATTCCTTTCATCAGAACTATCCGAAGAAACACATGGTCGCCCTCTGAAAACTCTAATTGTTTTCTTCTTTTGTCAGCATAACTCTTCTGCCGACTCTGAGACGCTTTCATCTTTTCTTGAACCATCCTGATCTTCTCAGACGTCTGCTGTATCATTTCCGGTCCAACCATTAAATTCTCCCCCACTTGGAACCAACATAGCGGGGTTTGACACTTCCTTCCATACAACGCCTCAAACGGTGCCATCCCAATGCTCCCATGATAGCTGTTGTATGTGAATTCTGCAAGAGGTAGCACTTGATCCCAACTTCCTTGTTCTTCAAGTGCACAAGCCCGCAACACATCTTCCAAAGACTGAATCGTTCTCTCCGTCTGGCCATCAGTCTGTGGATGATACGCAGAACTCAATTTCAATCTTGTTCCCATAGCATCATGTAAACTTTTCCAGAATTGCGAAGAAAATCTGGGATCTCGATCCGACACAATACTCGAAGGTACTCCGTGAAGACGAACTACCTCCTTAATATAGATCTGGGTAAGCTTATTTAAAGAATAGCGCATATTGATCGGAACGAAATGCGCCGACTTGGTCAACCTATCCACAATCACCCAGATTGCGTCATGATTTGCTGCTGTCCTTGGCAAACCAGACACAAAATCCATTGAGATACTATCCCACTTTCATTGGGGAATACTCAAAGGTTGCAACTGTCCCCCTGGTTTCTGATGTTCTACCTTAGATTTTTGGCAAATTAAACATGCCGCCACATATTCTGCAACATCCTTTTTCAATCCAGACCACCAAAACATCTTCTTCGCCTCATGTTCAATTCTTTCTGATCGAACAGATATTTCAAACTCTTATGGTCACTAAATACTTGGAACGTAGTGCCATAGAGATGATGTCTCCATATCTTTAAGGCAAACACGATCGCAGCCAATTCCAAATCGTGTGTCGGGTAATTCACCTCATGATTCTTCAACTGTCGCGATGCATAAGCCATTACTCTTCCTACTTGCATCAATACACAACCCAGTCCTTGCTTAGATGCATCACAGTACACTTCAAAACTTTTGTGAGGATCAGGTAAGATTAACACAGGAGACGATGTTAACCTTTCCTTCAACTCACGGAAACTAACTTCACACCGATCGTCCCACACGAACAGTTGATCTTTCCGAGTCAACTTGGTCAAAGGCAATGCAATCTTGTAAAATCCTTCTATGAACCGACGATAGTATCCAGCCAGCCCTAAGAAACTTCTCACCTCAGTCACAGTCTTAGGTTGTTCCCAGCTCAGCACTGAACTTACTTTTGCTGGATCCACCGCGATTCCTTCCTTAGAGATTACATGCCCCAAAAACTTCACTTCATTCAACCAAAACTCACATTTCGTAAGTTTGGCATATAATTGCTTCTCCTTCAGGACTTTTAACACAATCCTGAGATGCTCTTCATGCTCTTCTGGATTCTTAGAATAGACCAGAATATCGTCAATAAACACTACCACGAATAAATCCAAGTAGGGTCTAAAGATCCGGTTCATATAATCCATGAATATAGTAGGTGCATTAGTCAATCCGAACGGCATCACAACATACTCATAATGACCGTATCGAGATCGAAATGCAGTCTTGGGTATATCCTCCTCCTTTATCCTGATCTGATGATAACCCGATCTCAGATCAATCTTGGAAAATACTGCAGCTCCCCTAACTTGATCCATAAGGTCATCAATCCTTGGCAAAGGGTACTTATTCTTAATGGTGACCTTATTCAACTGTCTGTAATCCACACACATTCTCATACTCCCATCCTTCTTCTTTACAAACAGTAATGGAGCTCCCCAAGGCGAAAGGCTTGGCCTGATCATCTGTTTCTGCAGCAATTCCTCTATCTGCTTCTTCATTTCTGCCATCTCTGGTGGTGCCATCCTATAAGGAGCAATAGAGATGGGACCAGCTCCAGGGACTAAATCAATCCCAAACTCTATCTCTCGCTTCGGAGGTAATCCTGGTATCTCCTCAGGAAATACTTCCGGAAATTCCCTCACCACAGGAATCTCTTCTAACGGCATCGACTCTTCTTCCCCAGTAGCAGAGAACAAACACATATAACCTTCAGGTTCAAGGGTCCTATATTGAATTGTCTTTTCCTCACAATTGATGATCACTTGGTTCTTCAACCAATCCATACCCAAGATCACATCCAATTGTAACTTAGGGAGACAAACCAAATCTACTTTGGAAAGACGACCCAAAATTTCCACATTACACCCTAAACAGACTTTAGCGGTAAAAATCGGTATTCCAGTAGGGGTATCTATACTAAGATAGCAAGGTGAATCGGAAACAACAAGATTCAGCCTATTTACACATTCAGGAGAAACAAAAGAATGTGTAGCTCCAGAATTAAACATGATTTTGCAAGGTTGATTATTAAGCAGAAAGTTACCTTGCACGAGATTCGGGGTTTGGGTTGCTTCATTACCACTCAGGGTAAACACTCTTCCTTGCACCACATTCTTGCCAGCAGATCCCTTTGCATCATCTTTTGCAGACTCCTTGCATTCACGAGCAAAGTGACCTTGCTTTCCACACTTGAAACATCCTCCTGTGGACCAGCAGAATTGACCATGATGATAACGCCTACACTTCTCGCAATAAGGAGCATTATCGCGAGACTTGTTCTTGTTATCAATCACATCTTTGCCCTTGCCTTTGTTCTTCTGAGAATATGGACCATTATTCCTATGATCAAACCTCTTCTTCCCCTGTGGTCCATAGTTCTGTCCAACCCCTTTCCCGTGACTTCCAATCAACTCAGCCTTCTTGTCATCCTCATACATTCTGCACATATCCACAAGTGCAGGGAAACTCTGAATCCTCTGATAACTGAAAATAGACTTCAGCTCCAGTCTCAGTCCACCTTCAAACTTAACACACTTACTCCTTTCATCATGGTTATTCAAGTAGTAGGGATAATATTTCATCAGCTCCTCGACTCTGGCAGCATACTCTCCTACACTCATCTCCCCCTGCTTCAATTGCATGAATTCCACTTCCTTCTTTCTTCTTAAATCTTCCGGAAAGTATTTATTGAGAAATTTCTCCATAAACACTCCCCAGTTGATTGCCCTCCTTTCAAAATTCAGCAATTGGACAGTGTGATCCCACCAGTTTTCAGCTTCCCCATGAAGCATGTAAACTGCATAGGTTACCTTCTGTTCATCAAAACAATCCAAAGTCCTGAAAATCTTGTTGATCTCATACAACCACTTGTTTGCCTCATCAGGTTTGTATCCGCCTTCAAACCTTGGTGGATTGCATTTCCGGAATTCTGACAGAGTCTTAGCATCATGATTCGCCATGTTGCCAACAGATGGGTTATCAGCCCGCCCTTGAGATGGCTGCTGTTGCTGCTGCTGCTGCATGCCTTCTAGCACGGTCGTGATTCGTTCTAACATTTCGTTCGTAATATTTCTATTTCTGGTTGCCATAGAAAGACCTGCACTATGGGCTTTGGGTCACTAAAAAGGTCTTTAAGACATAAATGCTACTAACTTACTCAAAACATATTCAATTAACATTGAATACCATACTTAGCTGCATCATCGGGGCCATGAGGGACAGGACCAATGCTCTGATACCACTACAGGTGTGACACTCTCGTTTTTACATCTTGGAAATAATTACCATTTCTAAGTGATTGAAATACTTGCTATCAAAAAATTAGGACTAGAAAATTTTCCTTTTTAATTTGTACTTGCCCGATTATAAACACTTTAAATCTGAACCAATAATTGAATTCGGCTTAATAATATCTTAATTATAAAAAGACTCTCGAGATAATATTTTATTAAACGTAATAAAACACCTTTGTAGTCCTTATTAAAATATATTGTTTAACTCTCGAGTTTAATCGAATATATAAAATATAAACTTGTCACCGAACCCTTTTTGAGTCAAAATCAGAGTATGCGGAAGTAAAAAGTAATACTTGTGAGGCACTGCTGAGGTAAGTAAAACATATCATATATATGTATATAATAACATAAACCCCATAAGTATCGACAGTAGCAAGTAGTGAAAGTTGAGATAGCAAGTTTGGTGAAATATATACAAACCAGCTGCATAAAATAAACCTCACTCTAAGACCTCTCAAAATATGTACAATATATCATATAATCCAAAAGTAGAAGTCCTAGAGCAGGTCATCCATGTCTCAGCAGCTCCTCAGATCCTCCACAGCTCTATCCCTAGGATCTAGGATCCAAAATATCCATGCTATGCAGGCTCCTATGAACCAGCAGGTCCACCTCTAGCAGAAACAGTCGGCTCGACATGCACCTCCTCCTCGCTCTCATCCTCAACAGGGTCCTCCTCGACCTCGCCCGACTGTGTGGAGACCCCACCACTGGGTCTAGGATCTGCAGAAGCAGTCCTCTCGAAGTCAGTCGGACTAGGAGAAGGAGTCTCCTCAGTAACAACTCTATGGGAGGAAGGATGATAACAAGTGGCAGCTCTGAAACGAAAACTATGAAAACGACGCACTGGTCAAGCTGGGGGTGGTCCTCTATATGTATAAAAGGGTGAAACATGCATAGTATAGACTAAAGGGATCCTAAATCGACGAGGTCGCACTCGCACCAGAGGGTTGGGGTGGTAGAGAGTGATCTCCACCTCCCCCTCAAAAGTGGCACGGTGCTCCTCATACGTCCATATACCACTAGGGATAGGGCGTATCTCGATGCAAGCTAGGTATCTGGCCATCACCTAAACAGGGCACAGGGAGTAAGTATACACATATACATAATTGATAAAGACTAAAATTACAAACACAAGTATATCATGGACAGATAATAATGCAAGTACATATGAGCACACCAATTTTCAACATTATATCTCTTATAATGCAAGTGGCATGATGTATGATTTTCTATCCACAACTGAGGCCTCTAAAAGTCCATCTTGGACGTCCATCCAATACACCCTTGTGTTCCCGGAACACTGACATTCGTTCCCAGAACGTAATGCCGAACCATACTTGGATAATACGCATCACTCCCGGAGTGTGCACCACGTTCCCAAAACGCATAAAAACCAGGTCCCGGACACTGGCCACATTCCCAGAATGTGTCATCAAGTAGGTTACAATTTGGTACTCCCGGAGTACCCTCCTCATATTCCCAGAATATGATAAACGTTCCTACCAACCAAACTTCCAGTCTATATGGAT